>JARQOC010000003.1:104923851-105532045 GCA_033576535.1 Allobates femoralis | reverse complement strand
ACGGATAGTACGGGTTGACACTGTCGTACCCTTGGACTGCAGGACAGCTTGAACTTGTTTGGATGTTAGTCGAGGTTCTTTATCCACCATCCGCACAATCTTGCGTTGATATCTCTCGTCAATTTTTCTTTTTCGTCCACATCTAGGGAGGTTAGCCACAGTGCCATGGGCTTTAAACTTCTTTATGACACTGCGCACGGTAGACACAGGAACATTCAGGTCTTTGGAGATGGACTTGTAGCCTTGAAATTGCACATGCTTCCTCACAATTTTGTTTCTCAAGTCCTCAGACAGTTCTTTGGTCTTCTTTCTTTTCTCCATGCTCAATGTGGTACACACAAGGACACAGGACAGAGGTTGAGTCAACTTTAATTCATGTCAACTGGCTGCAAGTGTGATTTAGTTATTGCCAACACCTGTTAGGTGCCACAGGTTTTGTCCACCCCCTTTTTATGTTTGGTGTGGAATTATATCCAATTTGGATTTAGGACAATTCTTTTTGTGTTTTTCCATTGAAGACAAATTAAATGAAGATAATAATACCAAAGAATTTGTGATTGCAATCATTTTCAGGAAGAAATTGAGTATTATCTGACAGAATTGCAGGGGTGTCAATACTTTTGGCCACAACTGTATTTATTAGTATGTTGGGTAAAGGCAAAGGACAACTTGACAAATGCTCATTAATCACATCTTTACAAACATTTTTAAAAATCAATTACATCTGGCATTGTAACGTATGTTCTTTTACGGCTGCATGGTTTCACATCTGTATATCATGCTGTTGACCTGATCGCTATGCCACTGCTGCTCCCTCGATGAATCTGCTCATAGTGTGTGTAGGCTGTCAGGCTTCAAGATTTAAAACAGCGGAAGGCTATTTAGGGATAATAATCACACTTTATTTTGTGTTGCAATGTGATTACTCACGTCAATCAATGGATTTCCAGTCCTTCTACACACTTATCTATTGACACACCTGTAGAAGACTCATGTGCTCCTTAGTTAAATTTCCTGAAAAACAGGACACAAGGATTCATTAAGCTTAATCTCTCCATGAGAATGCATTGTAATATAATGCAAGACAATGGTGAAGATGCTGTACAGAAAGGTTGTTTACAGTAATAAACTGTCTGCTATTGTGATATGATCGTGGAAGACAGCTTTTTTGCAAAGGGGTAACACAGCCAGGATCACAAGAAACACTACCATTACAATTTTTATCCTCTTAATATATTGCAGTCATCATATTATATTGTACTATGTACTTACAATTGCTCATTTTCCCTCTTTACTCAGTTAATTCCTCTCTTTTCCATTAGGTCTATGAGATCACATGATTTAAAACCTTTTCAACTCTGTGTAGAAACAGGAAGTTTTTTTCCTTGAGTCTTCACAGCAAAGTGCCTGGTAAAGGGGAAAAGATATCAGCTGGGTCAGCTGCTGAAGGGGGAATGACTCATACATGGAAAATTGAATTTCTGTTTCTTCATAGAGCAGAGAAAAGTGAAGAAATAACTGGGTAGAAAGGCAAAATGAGCAATTTTAAGGGCATAGTGCCATATAATATGATTACTGCAATATATTATGAGGATAAAAACCTGTAGTGGGAGAGCTTCTTTAACACTAGAAGTCCCAGAAATTTCGAGCTCCCCCTGAAGTCCCGAAAGAGGGTCAAATGACCCTTAGTCCTAACTGACAACTCTGATGGCTCCAATTAGCATCCTTTCATTTGTAAGTGTGGCCATTGCCTGAGGAATCTGCAGGGCGCAATTGTGATGATCCACCTCAACAAAGGTCTTGTATGAGAGTGTAAACAAAAGAATGTAAGCTGCTCCTGAGTGTATCTGCCCACCCCCCAGCTGCATTGTTGTGCAGAGGATATGCATAAGGTTGCTAACACCTTAGCAAATTTGCATGCAGCCTTTTGTGCTGTGGGGGATAAATAGGTGACTGCTTCACCTATTTTGTTCACAAGAAACAAAATGCAGAGAAGGGACACCATTCACCAGGCATTGGAACTGATCCTGAGCAACACCAACCCTTCTGACTCAGATGGAGAAGACATAGTCCTTCAACCGGATTCGGTCTCTGAGCTGTATTCAGGTTAGATTTTTCAAATCACCTATTTTTATTTCCTGACTATCTTTTTAGGCTAGGTTCACATTTGAGAGAATTTCAGTTCCCTGTAAATCCAGCAAGGAACTTAGAAATTTTCTCAACCACTGCATGTTACTCGCATGATTCGCACTCCCCGCAGCCCACTGTGTAGCTGGTAACCATTAAACACAGTGGGTTGCTAGGGACCGCGTTCCCCGCTCTCCCGCATGCGGGGAACATGCGAAGGCTGAGAAAATTTCTAAGTTCCCTGCTGGATTCGCAGGGAACTGAGATTTTCTCTCAAATGTGAACCTAGCCTTATTTAGAACCAAAACAAAATGTTAATTTGAAATTATTTATCTTGCAGATGAGGATACTCCTCCTCTACCAAAAAAGAGAGCTCGGTTGGCGAATGAGCCGACAGAGACCGCAAAAGATGGCACAGTGTTGCGTGAAGTACAAGTGGGGAAACATCTATATTTCATCCCAATAGAACCGTACCCTACAGATGGAGAGCCAAGTGCTAAGGCCAGACGAAGTGTCCGGAGTCGCCTTCAGAGCTTCCTCTGTTTTATCACTCTTGACATGCTTCGTAGCATTCAAGAATGGACTACTCAACATGCACGTCACACGGAGCAGGTGGATTGGTTCATGGGTCTCCCGGAACTAATGGCTTTTATTTCAGTCATTATCTTGCGGGGATGACCAAGGTTCCATCACTACGTGACAGCTGGTCAGCAAACCTGGCAAACCCAAGGATCATTGCAACTATGACCCGAAACCGCTTCCAAGACATCATGCAACACCTACGCTTTGATGACATGTTCACACACAGTGAGCGAGTGGAGACCGATAAGTTTGCTGCAATCTCCGATATGTGGAGATCGTTTGTCACCAACTGCATCGCATCCTACAACCCTGGTCGACACATCACTATTGATGAACAGCTTTTCCCGTCAAAGACTCGCTGCTGTTTTCTGCAATACATTGCAACAAAACCAGACAAGTTTGGAATCAAATTTTGGATGGCTTGCGACTTGAAATCAAAGTACATCTGTAATGTCCTCCCATATCTTGGCAAGGACCCCAGTTGTCCCAGCGGGGAGAGACTGTCCGAAACTGTAGTGATGAGGCTGATGGAACCATTCATGGACAAGGGCAGAACTGTAACCACGGACAATTTCTTTACATCATTGTCACTTGCACAAGTGACAATGACTGCTTAGCCGTAAAACCACTATCCTCGGCACAGTCAACAAGAGTCGCTGGGAATTTCCTCAATCCGCTAGACAGATGGACCGCACTGAATTCACCACTCAAGTGTTTTCAACCACTGGTGCCTCACTGACAGTGTATGCACCCAAACGAAAGAAGGCCGTCTACATTCTCAGCAGCATGTACAGCGTGGTTGAGACTGAGGATACCAACAAAAGGAAGCCAAGCACGGTCACACAATACAACCACACAAGTGCGGTGTGGATGTAATGGACCAAATGGTGCGGGAGTACAGCATGCGTGCAGGAACACGAAGATGGCCAGTCGCCGTGTTCTACAACATGATTGACAAGGCAGCACTGAATGCTCATGTTCTTTATCAGGCATGCACTGGAGTCCAGGACAGACGGGTGGACTTCCTGGTTGAGCTTGCAAAAGAGTTAGGTGGCTCTCATGTGACTGAAAAGAAGGCTCGCAAGGAGAAACTCATTCGGTAACAACCTTACACACCCAGCCCTGGAAAAAGGGGCGAAGTGTCAGGTCAACCATCGATGCACGAACAATTGTGCAACTGAGAGATGTGTTGACTGCTACAAATACATGTGTGGCAAATGCACCAGGGACATACCCAGGCAGTGCCAGGTATGTTCCGACAGTGCAGACAGACTGCTGAGTGAGTGCTGAAATGCTAGTCACACAAGAAGGACATGCCACTCACACACACACACGCAGCCCCCCACTGCAGCCTACTGTAAATATGTGTGGAATTGTTTTAATCCTTGTATTTTTTTTATTATTTTTAAAACAAAAATAAAAAGCATGGAAACAAATAACAGTTGTTCTTTTGTATATTTTTCACACTGAAATTTCAGTCCTATTGTGCGATTTTCGCGCGATTTTTTTTCGCTAGTGTGCTTGAGGCCTTAGACACAAATGCTTCTGGCCATTACTCACAGCTGTAGCTTGCTGTAAAATTTCTTATTCTCTATTTAAAATATATAAAAAATGATTCATAGTTTCAGTGCTTTTTTGCTAAAATAAAACTAAACTAAATACAATATGTATAGTCTTTATATTATCAAATACAATAAACTGAATAAAACTAACTAGAAACTAAAGGGCCTGTCACACGTGTCAATGTCGCCCGCGATATCGCTCATGCGTCACAATTATTAATCGCCTGAGCGATGTGGAATTATCACAGGTAAGATGTCACACGCGTCAATATTACCCAGCGATGCGGTGATGTCGCCATCTTGCGAGCGATATTATTTAGTCGCTTGTACGTTGTCAAAATAGAAAATACGTCACTGAGTTTAGTGTCACACGCAGCGATGCACAAGGTCTACTGAGCGATGAGCGACAGGTTTTACGTCTGGCAGTGAAACCTGCGATTGGCGATCAGCGACATATCGCTGGTTGCATCGCTTGGTCACACGCTTCAATGTCGCTCCTGCGTCACTTTTAAGTCGCTTGAGCGACTGAAAATCCGTGACATATGAGCAACATTGACAGCGATATTGACGTGTGTGACATCCCCTTAAATGGCTAAACTCAATGGAAAAACAACAACCTCCTGTGGTGCAACAATAATGGACTTAATTACAGAACAAAAGACGGTGATTAGAGGATGTTCACTAAAATCCTTGAGGTCATTCGACCTGTCTCTGGGTTCCAAAGGTAGAAATGTTAAATGACCCCTCTCTGGGACTTCTAGTGTTAAGTTTTCAGTCTTGACGCTTTGATGTCTTCCTTGGTCTACCAGTATGTTTCCCTTTAACAATCTTCCCATGTTGTTTGTATTTGGTCCAGATTTTAGAAACAGCTGACTGTGAACAGCCAACATCTTTTGCAACATTGTGTGTTGATTTACCCTCTTTTAACCCCTTAACGACATAGGACGTTGTACAACATCCTGTGTTTCTGCCCGTTAACGACACAGGACATTGCACAACGTCCTGGCAGATTTGAGCTGCTGCAGCTCCTGTGAGTGGGGTCGCTCAGGTGTCACAGATGCTGCTGCTCTGTGACAACCTGTAGATGACCCCACAGGGGGTGGATTAACCCCCCCCGTGCCCAGGACCCCTCCGATCGGCAGTTTAAAAGTGAAACTGCCGATCGGAGGGAATCATAGGGATTCACCCCTCCAGATCTGATTGGAGCTCTCCAATCAGATCTGGAGGGGCGGATCTGCATGTGCCCACCCCTCCTTACCCCCCTCCCGCTCCATGACTCACAGGGGGGCCCCCCCGTCCTCCCAAACCGCCCACCCCCCTCTATATACCGGCGGGCTGCACCCGCGTGCACCCGCCGGTCACAGTGCCTGGCCCCCGCTCCAGTGCCCCCCTCCCCAGGCTGCCCCCACCTCCGGGCCCTATGTCAGCCCCCCTCACCTCCTGCGGCGGGCTGCACACCTCGGTGCACCCGCCGCTGCAGTCGCCCTTCCTCCGGCTGTGCGGCTCCTCTGCCGGCCGCCTCTCCCCGCATCCTCTTCCGGCCTCCTGCTCAGGATCCAGAGGGTAAGTAAGTATGTATGTATGTATGTAAGTATGTATGTATGTATGTATGAATCAATGAATGAATGAATGAATGAATGGATGAATTGATGGATGGATGGATGGATGGATTGATGGATGGGTAAATGGATAGATGGATGGGGGGTGCATGCGTGGACGTGTGCGTGCGTGGACGTGAGCGTACATGAGTGTGCGTGGACGTGAGTGAGTGTAGACGTGTGTGTGCGTGGACGTGTGCGTGCATAGACGTGTGTGTGCATAGACGTGTGCGTGGATGTGTGCATAGATGGATGTGTGCGTGGACGTGTGTGTGGATGTGCGTGCGTGTGTGGATGTGCGTGCGTGTGTGAATGTGTGCATGCATGGATGTCAGCGTGATTGTGTGGATGTCAGCGTGCGTGCGTGAATGTCAGCGTGTGTGCATGGATGTCAGCGTGCGTGGATGTCAGCATATGTGGATGTCAGCATGTGTGGATGTGCGTGGATATGTGCGTGTGTGGATGTCAGCGTGCGTGCATGGATGTCAGCGTGCGTGAATGTCAGCGTGCATGTGTGCGTATGTGGATGTCAGCATGCGTGGATGTGTGTGCGTGTGGATGTGCGTCCGTGGATGTGTGCGTGCATGGATGTGTGCGCGCATGCGTGGATGTCAGCGTGCGTGAATGTCAGCGTGTGTGCGTGGATGTCAGCGTGCGTGGATGTCAGCGTGTGTGCGTGGATGTCAGCGTGCGTGCGTGGATGTGAGCTTGCGTACGTGGATGTGTGCATGCGTGTATGTCAGCGTGCGTGAATGTCAGCGTGCGTGCGTGGATGTGTGCGTGCGTGGATGTGCGTGCGTGGATGTGTGTGGATGTGGATGTGCGTGCGTGGATGTCAGCGTGCGTGCGTGGATGTGTGTGTGCGTGGATGTGCGTGCGTGGATGTGCGTGCATGGATGTGGATGTGCGTGCGTGGATGTGCGTGGATGATGGGTGCATAGGTGGATGGATGGGTGCAACAAGGATCAAGTGTCCTCTTGTAGTCTCTGGGATCATAGTCATGGTGCACTGTATGACAGATCATTGTCATACAGTGCACCATAAATCTGACCCCAGAGGCTGTAGGAAGAGGACACTTGATCCCTTGCTGCAGTCTCTGGATTGAGCAGAGGCGATCGAGCGTCATGGGACCTTCGTTGTGGACTACGTCGGAGGTGATCGAGCGTCGTGGGACCTTCGTTGTGGACTACGTCGGATCTTTATAATAAAGATGGAGTCCGAATTTTGTTTGTGTTTTTTTTTCAAATAAAAAGATTTTTCTCTGTGTGTATTTTCTGACTATTTACCAGAGATTCTAATGGGGGTCTAACATTGGGCCCTATATTATGCATCTCGGCTTAAGTGCCAAGCTGCATAAAAACTGGCTTAACCCCATTGTTCCATGTTGCCACCGACACCAGGGCAACTGGAAGAGTCTGGGTACAGCACCAGAAAATGGCGCTTCAATAAATGCGCCATTTTCTGGGGCGGCTGCGGGCTGCAATTCGCAGCATGAGGGGCCCAGAATGCTTGGGCCTCTCAGCTGGGATTGCCAGCTGCCAGTTGTACTGGCTGGACCAAAATATGGTGGACCCAGCCATTTTTTTTCTAGAATTAGTTCTAGAAAAAAAAAAGGTTTGCTGATTTTGGTTGCAGCCAGTCAAAGGCAGCTGGGGTTGTGCAATCCGTAGCTGCCAAGTTGTACCTGTGGACCAAAAATATGGCGGAGCCCCACGCCATTTTTTTTCTAGAATTAGTCTAGAAAAAAATAAAAAGGGTTTCGCTGTATTTTGGTTGCCAGCCAGGTACAATGAGGCAGCTGGGGGTTGCTGGCAGTCCGTAGCTGCCAAGTTGTACCTGGCTGGACCAAAAATATGGCGGAAGCCCCACGCCATTTTTTTCTAGAATTAGTCCTGGAAAAAAAAATAAAAAAGGGCTTTGCTGTATTTAGATGCATAGTGAACACTTTGAACCCCCAAGTGCTTCACAAATTGATCCGTAAAATGAAAAAAGAAAATTTGTGTGAAAAAAAAGTACTTTTTCCTTATTACGGATCAATTTGTGAAGCACATGGGGGTTCAAAGTGCTCACTATGCATCTAGATGCATTCCTTGGGGGTCTAGTTTCCAAAATGGGGTCACTTGTGGGGGAGCTCCAATGTTTAGACACACATGGGCTCTCCATACGCGACATGGTGTTCCCTAACAATTCCAATAGTTAGCGGACACCATGTCGCGTATGGAGAGCCCCTGTGTGCCTAAACATTGGAGCTCCCCCACAAGTGACCCCATTTTGGAAACTAGACCTCCCAGGGAACGTATCTAGATGGGTGGTGAGCATTTTGAACCCCCAGGTGCTTCACAAATTCATCCGTAAAAATGAAAAAGTACTATATTTTCCATAAAAATTTTCTTTTTTCATTTTTACAGATTAATTTGTGAAGCACTGGGGCGTTCAAAATGCTCACCACCCATCTAGATAAGTTCCCTGGGGGGTCTAGTTTCCAAAATGGGGTCACTTGTGGTGGAGCTCCAATGTTTAGGCACACAGGGGCTCTCCAAACGCGACATGGTGTCCGCTAACAATTGGAGCTAATTTTTCAAATTGTTAGCGGACACCATGTCGCGTTTGGAGAGCCCTGTGTGCCGAAACATTGGAGCTCCCTCACAAGTGATCCCATTTTGGAAACTAGAGCCCCCAGGGAACTTATCTAGATGGGTGGTGAGCATTTTTAACCCCCAGGTGCTTCTCAAATTGAATCTGTAAAAATGAAAAAAGAAAATTTTTATGGAAAAAAAAGTACTTTTTCATTTTTACGGATGGATTTGTGAAGCACCAGGGGGTTCAAAATGCTCACCACCCATCTAGATAAGTTCCCTTATATCCCTGAAAGGATATGTATATTATAGGACCACCCAGAGAACTTACAACCTAGGAACCACCGTACGGACAGTTGATCTACACAAAGGATCCTACAAGGTGACAATATATCTCCTGACCCATGCACACATAGAGAACAAGCACTTATAGATATTTGTTATTACAGGTCACAAGGCACTGTATCACCACTAACCTTATCAAGGAGGATATAAGATCAATCTGACTTCTATATGCAGAACAAGGTAAGACTGCTGAGACCCCATATTCGGTTCCCCTCGCCGCACAATGATTGAGACCACCACATTGAAATTTTGTCAAAGCTTTATTAAAAACACGAACAAAAACTGATAACTGTAAAAGAGGGGAGGAAGTGGGTACTCACTATCTAAAGGACCGACGGGACTTTTAGGTAAATACTAAAGGGGTGGATTGATTTGGGCCGCAGCTCTTTGAATATGTTTTGAGGCTATCAGCCTAGTAAGGCGTAACAGCCTTGACCGGCCTACCGGCCTTGCATGGCATATCAGCCTAAGATCCTGGGGAGAGGCAAAACCCGATGACCAGGCCGTCCTAGACAGGTTGACGCCCTGTAGGAGGGGCGCCCGATGCCTAGGCCATCCTGGACAGGTTGAATTTTACCAAATCCCTCTTCCACCGGCCAAGGAGCTGCTCTAAGCAAGAGCCAGAGCTGCGACCCCCCCACAGGTGCTTCAAAGCTTCCTCTACCCCGTCTTGGATATCTGACAGGAAGATATCCAAACCTATCTCGTTTAGGCTGCTTCCGTCTGAACCTTAGGAAACCTTCCACTTCGTTCTGTATAATGTCGTGGTGAACTACCACCCCATTCCTGGCTGCCACTAATTGCGCAATTCGTGTGTTGACCTGTCTCCTGGAGCGTTCCACCGCTGTCGGGTTTTTTGCCCTTAGCCACGTAACCCTAGGCAGCATAGCGGACCATACTATAACTAGCTGGTTAAAGAAAAGATCCAACCTTTCTAAGTCTGTCTTCATGATTGCCAGCAGCTCTTGAATCCTCATGGACACCAGCTCGTCCCTCCGCATGTATTACTAGGATAACTGCGTCCATTTCTACCTTCGCAATGGCCACTGCCTCTGGGAGCACCTGCGATCATGTGAAATCAATTGCCGACCTCCAGTGGACATCATGTTTTGGGAAGCCGAGGTTTTCTCCTCCTGGCTTCTTCTCCGCTGCTCGCTTGGCTGCCCGTAGTATTTCTGATTGACCCAGGATCCAGACCGAGGCTCTGCCGGCGCCTATAAGAAAAAGTACACTACCTTGTTACCGGGGGGGGGGAGAGGGGTAGAAAATTGTGAAGGGAGGTAAAGGGGAGGATGAATAGCAGTTTACAGGTACAGAGGACAGTGGGAAGGTAAGCGGAGCCGTAGTGGAGGAGGAGCCAGACGATGTAAGGAGGAGGAGGAAGAGATGCTGGAGGTAGGGGGCAGGAGGAGGCAGAGAGAGGGGGAGAGTTGAGAGAGGGGAATGCTGAGTCTTGACAGGGGACGCCCGTTCATCGTCCTGTTTACAGTAGATCAGGTCTTACATACCGAAAGAAGGAGTCTGACTTCCATCTCCCACCTGTTGTATCTCGTGATTCGAGAGACCCGCTCTAGATGCCTCAGTTGCTGCTCCGATCCGAAAGGAATGTGTGCCGTACTGTTTTGGTTGGAGACCCGCTTTCTCTAGCGAGACTTTTAGCAAACTGGCAAACTGCGCAACGGTGAGCGGGGAGCCATCTAGATGCTCGAAAAAACATGATAGAGGAGTGCAGGAAGCGCGGTATTGCTGTATGACCTCCACGGGGCATATAGGACCTCCGGATGGAAAAATGGGGAACCATATACCTCGTCTTGCTTGGTCCGTTTTGGACCGCTTGATCCGAATTCTGACCCTTCGCTGCATTCTATTACGTCGTCATGTTGTAGCCCCCCTGGGCGGAGGGCTGACTTGCTAACTAATTCGCTAACGCGTAGCGCACCAAAAAAGGCAACAACGAATTCTGCTGTGACCAGCAAAACTTCATGGTGACTGATGCAGGTGTTGGGTAGGTTGGCTTACCAATGCTATGAGGAGGGAATAAGAGATGGGCCTTCTGCTGTCAACTTGCCTGTGCCTTCTCTTCCAGCCTTTAATGGCTTGCGCGAAGAGGAAGGACTTTGTGATATCTGGCCAGCCGCGTAACCTGAAGTGGAAAGCTAAACCCGCTGAGCGTTGTTGAGCTACTGTACCTGAACTGCCGCTTGCGTGCAATTTTGTGAGATAGCGCGCAACTGTAAGGCATAGAAAATTGGGTGATACCTGCTGTGGGAGCGTAGGCACCATCTCGGACCATTCTGTCCAGGCCTTACCGTATGACCGCCATGTCGCTGGGGCCAACGATGCTTGCACCAGCGACATCAGTGATTCTCCGCAAGCTTCCACAGGAACGGCGGGCATTCCAGACCTTCGCGGTTCGCCTCTGGACGAAGTCTCCTGAATTTCTGAAAATCAAAGCGTGACAAGGCATCAGCTGCATTGTTGTCAACCCCCGTCACGTGACGTGCTCTGAACCAAATGTTGTGCTCTAGGCACCTGAGTACAAGGAAACGGAGCAAATTGATGACTGGCGGGATGAGGATGACAGGCGATTGATTGCGTGTACCACACTGATGTTATCTGTCCAAAAGCAAATTCTTTTGTTGGCCAACTGATCGGCCCACAGTGCCGCGGCCACTGCTATCGGGAAAAGTTCCAACAGGGTGAGATTCATAGTCCAACCGACTGCGTGCCATGTTCCTGGCCAACGGCTGGTGCACTATTCGTTGTCTAGAAAGACTCCGAAACCGTGGGCACCCGCTGCATCTGAGTGCAGCGCTATGTCCGAGCATGACACCTCTGGTTCTTGGAAGCATGTGTGACCGTTGTAGTTAGCAAGGAAGGACTACCAGACTTTCAGATCTTCTTTCAGCGGTCTCGTGATCCGAATCCTGTGGTGACCGATAGACATGCCCTTGGTGGATAGAGATAACCTGCGAGAGAAGACTCTGCCCATAGGCATGACCCTGCATGCAAAGGCCAAGAGCCCTAGCAGTGATTGCATTTGTGCCAGCGTGACCTTTTGGACAGCTAGGAAACCTTCGATAAGGGCTGAGGTTTTTGTGATCTTGGCGAGCGGCAGACGGAAAACCATGTGCGTGGTGTCTATTTCTATTCCAAGAAATGACAGCACCGTAGTCGGTCCTTCAGTTTTCTTCGCTGATAGTGGAACTCCGAAGTTCTCCGCCAATGCCTGAAAGGCGTGCAGCGCAGCTGTGCATGTTCCGGATTGCGCTGGACCCACAAATAGGAAGTCGTCCAAATAATGAGTAATGGATTTTATTCCGGACCATTCTTTCACCACCCATTCCAAGAAAGTACTGAAGAGTTCAAAGAGCGAGCAGGAGATGGAGCAACCCATTGGTAGGCACATGTCGTAGAAAAATTGCTTTTCTACCATGCATCCCAGTAGATGGTGGCACTCGGAGTGTACTGGAATCAGGCGAAAGGCTGACTCTATGTCCGATTTTGCTAAGAGGGCCCCTTTTCCTGCCTCTCTCACCAAGGCAACTGCTTTGTCAAATGACACGTACGATACCGCCGACACTTCAGCTGGTATGTCGTCGTTGATGGATCTCCCGTGAGGGAAAGAGAGGTGGTGTATTAGTCTGAACTCACCTGACTCCTTTTTTGGCACCAGTCCCAGAGGCGAGATTTTGAGGTTAGGGAAAGGGATGCTGTGAAATGGGCCGGCCATCCGGCCTAGCGCCACTCGTTTTGTACTTTTTTTGCGAGGATCTCGGGGTGTTCCTTGGCAGATTTGAGGTTGGGGGCATACCTTGGTGATGTTGAAAGGGTGAAAGGAATGAAGAAACCGTTGCTGAAACCTGCTAGCAGGGTTTCAGCGGCGGCTCTATTGGGATGCCTTCTTAACCAAGGGGCTATCTTTGCTGCGCTCACTGGGGTCCTTGTGGCCTGTGGGATATTTTTGTTGTATCCGAGAAAAGGCCTTCTCGCATTTGGTGATGGTGTGGTTCCCCCCGCAAGAGGCGCAGTCATGTCTGTATTTGCACAGACCTTGAAATCTGCAATGCCCCTGGTTGAATTGCCAGCAGCTGCCTGGGATGCGTGTTTTCCCACTCGAGTGAGTTTGTGACGCATGTGCGACCCCCTGAAAGGACTGCACAGTCCTCGGAGCCGTTATCAACCAAGCCATGGGTCCATGGCTTTTTTGGCCCAGCCCTGATGAGGGCTTTCTGCGAGCTGACGCCTGAATTCCTCGTCATACCTCCACCACGCTGAGCCCCCGTAGGTTTTGTATGAGTGGTATATGGTCTCCCCGTATGTGAACAGTTGAGAGCAGAGCTCGGGGTATTTTTGCCCCATGACGGCCCCAAGAATATAAAAGGCTTGGGTCCAGTTACCAATGGTCTTAGCGACCTTAGGTTGCTATTGGAAAGCGTTCTGGGCCGCGTTTCTCTTTCTACTGTGGCGTGCTCTGGCTTCAATAGGGACCAGATGTCCACGTAGTCATTGGCCCAAATCTTTTGTTTGATCTCGACGGCCAAGTGAGCCCCAGGGCTGGGCACTTTGTGAAAGCCTTCTCCAGGGGACTCTAACGAAAAAGCACTGCTGATGGAGGGAGAAATGGATGCGTGGACCCTGTCCCCCGTGGCCTGCCTTGGGACCCCTTGACCCACGAGCTTGTAAAGAGCGACTTACCCCAAGATGTTGCTGACCGTGCTGGAGATGATGATGTGGAAGCCCTCCTTTCTGAATATCCCTTGGGGATCGGTGTCCGTTCAACGGGGATGTGGACGAGCCTGCTGGCGATCTCCTGGTCCTTTTCGGCGTTAGGGAGCCCGTGCAATCGTCCCTGGAGTGATGCCTGTGTCCGATGTAGCTTGACGTCCCTGGGGATGTAGGCTGCCGGCTGTTAGATGAGCACGACGGGGATATGGATTTGCGCTCAGTTCCGCCCCGCCGAGTACCAGCCGCGCTGGCAGACTGTGACCTGTAACTGTGTCCTTTCCGAGATATGTCCTGGGTCTGTGAGCATGAAGTGGCTGGAGGTGTACGTGCTTTGCGACTGTGAGGCCCCGCCGAAGGGTGCGAGCCTGCCAGCCAATGGCCCATGTCGTCCTCCGACTCGTCTTCGGAGTAATAGTGGTGTTCCCTTAGTCTCATTGCCCGGTCCCCCTTGTGTGCCCCGTGACTTGTTATCCTCTGTGGTGAGGTAGGTCTGCTCTAATGTGCCTGCGTTCGCGCCGTTCGTTTGAGTGCCGGACCGGAAGTGGGGCCGGGTCACGTGATGCGCGGTCACATGACTCGTGATCACGTGACCCATCTGAGCTCTGGACCGGAAGCGAGGCGGCGTCACGTGATGCGCGGTCACGTGACTCGCGATCACGTGCAGCTTCCGCTCCCCGAACTGGAAGCGGGGCGGAGCCACGTGATGCGCAGTCACATGACCGGCGATCACGTGACCCGCCCGACCCCAGAAGAGGTGAGGGCGCGTGCGCATCGGGGGCCCTGTGCACGGCGCCGGCGCTGTGCGTGACTGCCGGGCGCGTTTCCAGAGCGCGCGCCTCCACCACCAAGAGAGCGCACTGGCCTTTGTTCTAAAAGCCCGCCGCATCAGAAGCGATGCGGCGTGCTTGCGCGACACCGCGCCCGCCTCTCTGTGGGGCACAGAGGGTGATCCAGACAAGCTGGCCTGCTGGTGCCGAGGAGCCCTGCCAGGAATCGGAGGTGGATCCGGCCGGGGCAGGCCCGATGGGCACGAGCCTGCTCCCCGGCAACGCCAGCCGTTGGAGTGTCTCCTGCAGGGGGAGGGACAGATCCCGGCCTTCTCATCCGGGGCCTCCTGATGTTGGATGGCCAGGGCTCCGCAGGGCTGGTAAGTGATTGGGGCAATAAATGTCATTCCACCTTTTTGGGGGGCTGTTTGTGGGCATTAATAGACCGGGTGGCAGGGAGCTTCTTTTTTGGTTGCGTCTTCTTCCCCATTGGGGCCAGACGTGAGCCTGGCCCTGTGTGCCCGGCGTGGGCGGCCGTGTTTGGCACTCCTGCTCTATTTCCTGTGGAAGCCCTAGTCCTACCCCTGATGATGGGGGAACCTTGCTGCGTTGCCCTGAGTTGGGAGAGGAGCTACCTGAGAGGCTTAGCCTTTTTGGGGGGCGAGAAGGTCTTTTGGACCTCCTGGTGCCCTGCGTCCGTCCGGGTGAAAGGGAGCCGTCAGCCACAAAGGAGGCGATCCAATCGGCTACCTCATGCCCGAACTTCTGCCTTACCTCTGCAGCCAGCGCGTCCATCGTCCGTTAGGCGAAGCGATCGTTGTTTGTTCACCCGTCGACGGTTGATGATCGCCTGGGAGAGCAGGATGGTAAGAGCGAGGTTGCCCCTAGGTAAGGCTACTTATAGCCAGGAGGCAGGCTGAGGGATAGTGATAAAAAGGGGAGGAAAGGGACCTGGAAGGCATACTAAGGTAGTGAGAGAGAGGGGGGGCTTCTTTACTTGTCACATCTCATTGCACGGTGAGGGGGAAGGTGTTGCTGCTGTGCCAGCTGAGGGCTCCGCAGTCTAGGGCATACGGCAGCGGCCGAGGTGCCCTCCATAAACAAACCATTAGTGACACTTTTAATAAACAATGCTTTATTATATGCTATGACTACCTTTTATAAATTACATGCTTGTTAATACCTGACATAACTTAATAATTTTTATTGTACATGTTTAACAAAAGAATAAAAATATTTGAACAAGTAACACTTTTAATACTGCACACAGCAGCTTAAGGGTACCTTTACACGCTGCTACTGGCGGGTGGATACAACCAGCTACTTCACGTGCACGAGCACGCACAAACGGTTACAAACGGTAATCGCACCATCTTTACACGCCGCCACAAGCTACGCTACGCTATGTGACATCTATCTCTGGATACACCGCCGGGTGCCTCAAGTCACCTTCTGTAGCTCATCTTACCTCATTTACACACCGCTACAACCAGCTAATATGGGCGGACCTGGTACAGCAGGGACAGCACATAGGCGTGCCACAATTGTGGATTACGAGATGTCCGTACGCTGATAGGACAAAGCAATAACATCATGATTGGCCAGGCATCGCAGGAGGCTGTTTAATACATGACGCTCGAGCAATTGTGTAGTGTGACTGGTCAGCTCCTTAAATATGCCTCCCTATGCAGCGACTACCAATCGTAACGCAGGAGCTTCCACCAATGATCGCTGAAGGGGGGCGGTATCCCGGAGCCTGTGTCACGCCCCAGCTACATACCAGGTACATTGCCTGGTGTCGACACATCCCTTCTGTTGCTTCTTTACACGCCGATACAGCTCGCTACAATCGCCTGTGTAGCCACCTGTTTCCGGACAGTGCTCGGAAACAGATGTATCTGTTGCCGGGTGCCTCCTACCGTCTTTACACGCCCACTACTACGGGGTATTTTGCCGCTACAAGCTACATTTGTAGCCTGTAGCTGGTTGTATCCACCCGCCAGTAGCGGCGTGTAAAGGTACCCTAATAGTAGTTGACTAAAAACAATGCCATAAAACCTGTGAAGTCCAAAAACCTAGCCAAACTTTTCTTATAATTACAGGTCACTCCTAAACTGTGAAATAGCCTCTAATGGTGGGTTTACACACACCAATTTCTGTGTCCAATATCTGAACAGATCTCTGGTTGCAGTGAAATCATGGACATATTGCTCCATTTTGTACACAGCCACAAAATGGAACTATGTGTCCATGATTTCACTGCAACTAGAGATCTGTTCAGATATTGGACACAGAAATTGGTGTGTGTAAACCCACCATAAGAAGAAAGAGGAGCCTACACACCTGTGATCCATTCAAATAAGGATTTTGCACACATAAGTGCATTGTGATTTTATAATTTTACTGCTTTTAGTTCATTAAATGTATAGATTTTAATAAACATCCTGAAAAAGGGTTGTATCAAACATAATAGTCTTCATTATTTGCCAATATCATAGATTTAGCGCTGAGCCTAAAAAATATATATAGATGATGTGGGAAGGAGCTGCCCTTATTGGACACATTACAGCTGCCTTTATTAGGAGGGTGACTACCGTATATACTCGCGTATAAGCCGAGTTTTTCAGCCCAAAAATTGGGCTGAAAAGTCCCCCCTCGGCTTATACACGAGTCATACAGGCCCCCCTCACTGTTTTGCGCCCCTCCCGCATGCAGCGCTGCGCATATACATTACCAGGATATCAGCTGTCACCCTCCGGTGGCGGATCGCGGCTCCTGGGCTCCGGGCTCTGGGCTCCATCTTCAACTCTGTCTTCCTGCTTGTCACATGACTGGCCGGCGTCGCGATGACGTCATCGCGATGAGCCCGGCGGCCACAAAGCAGGAAGACAGAGATGAAGATGGAAGCCGGAGCCCGGAGCCCAGGAGCCGCGATCCGCCACCGGAGGGTGACAGCTGATATCCTGGTAATGTATATGCGCAGCGCTGCATGCGGGGGGGTGGGAAGGCCATGTATACCGCACTGCTGGGGCTGTATATACCTGTGGGGCTGCAATATACCTGTGGGGCTGCAATATACCTGTGGGGCTGCATATACCTGTGGGGCTGCAATATACCTGTGGGTCTGCAATATACCTGTGGGGCTGCATATACCTGTGGGGCTGCAATATACCTGTGGGGCTGCATATACCTGTGGGGCTGCAATATACCTGTGGGGCTGCATGTACCTGTGGGGCTGCATATACCTGTGGGGCTGCAATATACCTGTGGGGCTGCAATATACCTGTGGGGCTGCATATACCTGTGGGGCTGCATATACCTGTGGGGCTGCATATACCTCTGGGGATGCATATACCTCTGGGGCTGCTGTGTACTATCTAAGGGCTGCTGTATACTACCCCTGGGGCTGCTGTGTATACCCATGGGCCTGCTGTGTATACCCCTGGAGCTGCTGTGTATACCCCTGGAGCTGCTGTGTATACCCCTGGGGCTGCTGTGTATACCTCTAGGGCGGCTGCTGTAATAATGCTGGGGTCTGTATATACCACTGGGGAGGCTGCTGTATACCACTGGGGCTGCTGTATATACTGCTGGGGCCTGCATACCACTGAGGAGGCCTGTATACCACACTGCTGGGGGCTGTATACCTGTGCTGGGGTCCACCCTCGGCTTATACATGAGTCAATAGGTTTTCCCAGGTTTTGGGGGCAAAAGTAGGGGGGGTCGGCTTATACACTGGTCGGCTTATACACGAGTATATACGGTATGTAATACAGGTTTGTGAAAAGTCTTGTTTGGAGTCTGATCTAATATGTTGTATGTACAGATGTATGTATATACAAATCTATAGATAATATATATACACACACAGCGCCTGACTGGAGTACCTTGGGCCCATCAGAGAAAATCATTCTCAGCAATATAGAACTATTACAAGATCACCAATTGTATGGTAAAATGTGCTAATATCTCTCTGAAATATAAAACACAATGGGCTCGATTCATCAAGACCAGTGATGTTCACGCCGATCTTGATGAGGGGGTGTGCTGGGGTCAGATGTTCCAGATTCTGATTTCTATAAATGTGCATGCCTTTTTATGAATCAGGGGCATCTGATGAGTGGAATTTCCAAAAGAGGTGCACGCCACTCCAATGGATTGGAGTGAGATCTCTTGTGTATGGAACACCACAGATCATCATGGGTAAGGAGGCTGTGACATCATGCGCCTGGCCCGCACTAGCTCCCGTCATTTTGGTGGAGCTGGGAGAAGCTGGACATGAAGATGTCAAAATTCGCAAAGCTTAGGTGCAACTCCGACTTGCACATGAATTTGAAACCTTTCAAACCTTTTTCACCAGAATTCTGGTATGAAAGCTCTGATGAATCCAAGCTTCGTGTGCACAATTTATGAAGTGTCTAAAAGATAACCTGTCTTTATTGGCCATAAAAGCTGCCCTATGAATGGCCACTATGGGCAATACATTTTTTTTTATTCTTTTAAGACAGTTTTAATACATTTTTCACAATGTTTATTAACCAAAAATGAAACAATTTAACTTAAACAATAAATAAATCAAAGAAACACTACAAAGTAGGACAAATTTGATGTGTGTCATCCAGGGTCTGTGAAGAATTGTCCACCATGGTCCATGACACAAGAATAAATATTTTTAAGGTACATTCTTAAAAGCAAACTTTCATCTCATTGATTAATGTTGTATCCACAGAATATTCTATAAACGTAAAGTAGATCTGTGGGGGGTCACAAAAATGGGGCTTGTATGTACAGGTACAGTTAGGGCCAGAAATATTTGGACAGTGACACAATTTTCGCGAGTTGGGCTCTGCATGCCACCACATTGGATTTGAAATGAAACCTCTACAACAGAATTCAAGTGCAGATTGTAACGTTTAATTTGAAGGGTTGAACAAAAATATCTGATAGAATATGTAGGAATTGTACACATTTCTTTACAAACACTCCACATTTTAGGAGGTCAAAAGTAATTGGACAAATAAACATAACCCAAACAAAATATTTTTATTTTCAATATTTTGTTGCGAATCCTTTGGAGGCAATCACTGCCTTAAGTCTGGAACCCATGGACATCACCAAACGCTGGGTTTCCTCCTTCTTAATGCTTTGCCAGGCCTTTACAGCCGCAGCCTTCAGGTCTTGCTTGTTTGTGGGTCTTTCCGTCTTAAGTCTGGATTTGAGCAAGTGAAATGCATGCTCAATTGGGTTAAGATCTGGTGATTGACTTGGCCATTGCAGAATGTTCCACTTTTTTGCACTCATGAACTCCTGGGTAGTTTTGGCTGTATGCTTGGGGTCATTGTCCATCTGTACTATGAAGCGCCGTCCAATCAACTTTGCAGCATTTGGCTGAATCTGAGCTGAAAGTATATCCCAGCACACTTCAGAATTCATCCGGCTACTCTTGTCTGCTGTTATGTCATCAATAAACACAAGTGACCCAGTGCCATTGAAAGCCATGCATGCCCATGCCATCACGTTGCCTCCACCATGTTTTACAGAGGATGTGGTGTGCCTTGGATCATGTGCCGTTCCCTTTCTTCTCCAAACTTTTTTCTTCCCATCATTCTGGTACAGGTTGATCTTTGTCTCATCTGTCCATAGAATACTTTTCCAGAACTGAGCTGGCTTCTTGAGGTGTTTTTCAGCAAATTTAACTCTGGCCTGTCTATTTTTGGAATTGATGAATGGTTTGCATCTAGATGTGATCCCTTTGTATTTACTGTCATGGAGTCTTCTCTTTACTGTTGACTTAGAGACAGATACACCTACTTCACTGAGAGTGTTCTGGACTTCAGTTGATGTTGTGAACGGGTTCTTCTTCACCAAATAAAGTATGCGGCGATCATCCACCACTGTTGTCATCCGTGGACGCCCAGGCCTTTTAGAGTTCCCAAGCTCACCAGTCAATTCCTTTTTTCTCAGAATGTACCCAACTGTTGATTTTGCTACTCCAAGCATGTCTGCTATCTCTCTGATGGATTTTTTCTTTTTTTTCAGCCTCAGGATGTTCTGCTTCACCTCAATTGAGAGTTCCTTTGACCGCATGTTGTCTGGTCACAGCAACAGCTTCCGAATGCAAAACCACACACCTGGAATCCACCCCTGACCTTTTAACTACTTCATTGAATACAGGTTAACGAGTGAGACACCTTCAGAGTTAATTGCAGCCCTTAGAGTCCATTGTCCAATTACTTTTGGTCCCTTGAAAAAGAGGAGGCTATGCATTACAGAGCTATGATTCCTAAACCCTTTCTCCGATTTGGATGTGGAAACTCTCATATTGCAGCTGGGAGTGTGCACTTTCAGCCCATATTATATATATAATTGTATTTCTGAACATGTTTTTGTAAACAGCTAAAATAACAAAACTTGTGTCGCTGTCCAAATATTTCTGGCCCTAACTGTATTTCCAAATGATGGCGGCATCACAAGTTGCTGTTAGTAGAATGGTGGATGGAATTCCTATTTGAATGAATGGAACTTCCAACCATCTCTCCATGAACAGCGAAAGAGATGCAAGTCTAACTCCTGGGGCCTAGGTTTATTATACAAAAGTCTTTTTTTCAGGTCCTCAGAGAATTCTTTCCCATGAGCTGCCATGTTGAACTTAGTGACCAGTATGAGAGTGTGTGCAAGCATTAACCCCAAATGTAACACACAGGGCCCCCATTCACACCTTAGACCTTGTAACACTAATGAGTCACGACACTGGGGGTGGGAAAATAGCTAATTGGGCACAATTTATCTATTTTCACTTAGGGGTGTACTCACTTTTGGAGCCAGCGGATTAGACAATAATGGCTGTGTTGTTATATAGAGGACACCGCATTTACTGCTATACAAGCTGCCCACTGACTACTGTACATTAAAGGGATCCTGTCACCTCCAAAACGCCACCTAAGCTACCAAAACATGTCCCTGCAGCATCCTATCACTAATCTCACACTCCTTTTGTCTCCTAAAAGCAACCTGTGAAAGTGCATAAAAACGTTTTAATACTAAAGGCCCAGTCTCACATAACGACGCATCAGCGATCCTGATAACGATGATCATTGCTCATTATCTCTGTCAAACACAACGATGTATCGCTCCCAGCAGGAGCACAATGACACAGGAATGACCCAGAGCAGTGTGTAACGATCAACGATCTCACAGCAGGGGCCAGATCGTTGGTGCGTGTCATACAGAACGACATCGCTATTGGGATCGCTGTTGTGTCACGAAATTCATGACGCAACAGCGATCTTGTTAGCGATGTTGTTCTGTGTGACAGGGCCTTTACTCATTAGGGATTATAATTAGCAGGGGGTATATTCTGTTTTACCGCCTGAATGATCCAGCCCTCTCTGTGCAGCTTCTGCTGTGATGCGGAGCTGAAGGCAGGACTAATGATTTGCATTCTTTGAGTGACAGAGAAGGGGAGGGCAAAGCCTGCACAAGCAAAGCAGCACAGAGAGAGAGAGGGTGGATCCTGCAGCCTGCAAAACAACACGCCCTAAGGGCTAAAGAATATAGCCCCTGCTAATTATAATCCCTAATGAGTAAGTATTAAAACTTTTTATGCACTTTCACAGGATGCTTTTAGGAGACAACAGGAGTGTGAGATTAGTGATACGATGCTTCAGGGACATGTTTTGGTAGCTTAGGAGGCGTTTTGGAGGTGACAGGATCTCTTTAAAGGGTCAGATTTTCAGTGTTGTCCTATGAAAAGAGTGAATAAAATATTTACAAAAAGTGAGGGGTGTACTCACTTTTGTAGCCATCAGTTTAGACATTAATGTCTGTGTTGTTATATAGTGGACACCATATTTACTGTTATACAAGCTACACACTACTGTCCTTTGTATTGTATACTGTATAGCTATATATCTCGATATTACATATTACTCCATTTCTAAACTTCTTGTTCAAATGATTTTATTTGGTTTTAAGTAACAAGTGCGTAATTATCCAAAGATAAAGTTGTATACATTACAGTTGTGAAAAGGTATTGAAATGTAAGTAATTAGAGGAACAGTTCCATATTAAATCAAGAATTAATAACAGTAAAATATTTGGGTTAACACTCTAACTTCATAGAGAGGATGATAATCAACAGTGGGTAGGTTGCAGAACGTCGCCTGCCCACAAAGTTCTTTTAATGTAAAACATTATTTTAGTAAGATGAGTTTAAACACGTAACAAGGTAATGAACTTAGTAATTACTTGTTAATATTCAGTTAGGTTTGTAGTAAGATAAAACAGTAAAAATGTTAATTTAATTAACCAATTGTGACATAAACGGTAATAAATTTGGATATTTTGTGAAGGTAATGTGTTTCTGTTGTATTAGGTTTAAGATAAGAGGAATTAGTCAGATGGTGGTGTCGGGGGTAGGGTTTGAGATGGAGGGGGGGGGGGGAGTGGGGAGTGGGGGGTATGATTAGAAGAAGAGTCAGTCATTGTTTTCCCGCCACTTTCTTCTTGGTGTGTAGTGGGGAGGGGAAGATTTCATTCCAAGGATTCCATTTTTTATTATATTCGGTTAAATTTTGTTTAAGTTTGACTTTTTGATGAGTGTTTTCTTCGAGTAAGACCCAGCTTGGTCTTGAAGAGTCGTCCCACCATGATTTGCTTAGGTTGATAATAGTTGCTTGGTAGTAAGTGGTGATATTGGGGACTGCCAGACCTCCATTAATCCTGCTCTTCTCTAGAGTCGATTTCGCTATTCTGGGTTTTTTGTTGCCCCATATGAAGGAGGATAGTTGTCTCTGTAGTTTTTTGAACCATGAGTGTTTGATTGGTATTGTAAGAGATCTGAAGACGTATAAGATTTTGGGGAGTGTGAACATCTTGTAGGCCTCAATTCTTCCTATCCAGGATAGGTCAGTTTTGGATAGGTATGCAAGGTCTCCTTGGATTGTTTTAGAAAGTAAGTCCAAGTTATAGTCCATAAGAGTAGATGTATGGTGCGTAATTTTGATGCCTAGAAAGTCCAGATCTTTCCTGTCTTGGTCGAGGTTGTGTTCACTTTTCAATATGGTTATGGATGTAAGGTCCAGGTTATAGTGGAGTACTTGGGTTTTTTTCAGATTGATTTTGTAAGATGAGATAGCAGAGAATTCTTTGATTGTTGTCAGTAGGTGTCTTAGGGAGTTAATAGGGTCGGATAGTGTTAGTAATACATCATCGGCAAATAAGCTTATTTTATACTCTCTGTGGTTGGAGTGGATGCCTCTAATGCAATTATTCACTCTTATTTTCTCTGCTAATGGCTCTATGTACAGTACAAATAATGAAGGGGAGAGTGGGCAACCTTGTCTGGTACCGTTGGTTAGATTGAAGGTGTTGGAGAGGGTGTCGTTGGTCAGAATGTTGGCTGTTGGAGTGGAGTAGAGAGATTCAAGGGCTTGGACGATGTTACCTTCAAATCCAAATTTTTTTAGTGTTTCAAACATATATCCCCAATGGACCCTGTTGAAAGCTTTTTCTGCATCAACAGAGACCATTAGGGCGGGAATCTTGTGTCTTTCAATGTGTGAGAGCAGGTTGATAGTTCGTCGTGTTGTGTCTGTGGAGCTTCTGTTTTTTACAAATCCAACCTGGTCACTGTGGATTAGTTTGGGGACGATTTTCTGGAGTCTGGAATTAATTGTTTTGGTCATTATCTTGAGGTCGGTATTAAGGAGTGAAATTGGTCGGAAATTGGCCACATCGTCTGGGTCACCTTTGTTTTTAGCTATCAAAGTGATGGTTGCTTGTAATAATTCTTTGGAAGGTTGGTGGTTCGTACAAGTTAAGGTATTGAGTAATTTTGTCAGATAAGGGGCGAGCAGGTTGTGATATGTAACATAATACTCATTTTGTAGGCCGTCAGGTCCGGGAGATTTGAGTTTCTTTAGGTTTATAATGGTGTCTGGGATTTCCTTTTCGGTGTATGGGGAGTTAATAAAGTCGAGGTCATCTTTAGTGATTGAGGGAAGGTCAATTGAGTTAAGGAAGTTGGAAATTTGTTCAGTAGAGGGTTCATAGTTTACGTGAGAATTTTTCAAATTATATAGGTTTTTGTAGAACTCTACAAAAGTGTCTGATATGTCTTCTGGGTGTTTCTGTAAGGTGCCGTGTTTGTTTTTTATTTGACGAATTGCAGTTTTGGTTCTACGAATTTTTACTAGGTTTGCGAACATTTTATTTGGTTTGTTAGCTAAGGTGTAGAAATTAGATTTGGTTATACGAGTGATTTTGTCAAAGTCTGCAATTAATAGTGATTTAAGTTCTATCCTTAGTTTTAAAATTTCCTTCATGTTTGTGTCAGAGGGGTCATTTGCTACTGAATTCTCCAGGTCTCTGATTTGCTTTATTATGTTAATTGTGGAGGAAGTTAGTGATTTTTTGTGTCTTGCGTTGATTTGGATTAGATGGCCTCTTATTACAGCCTTGTGTGCGGACCATAAAGTTGAAATTGTAGTACCTTCTAGGTCATTTTCTGCGAAGTATAGTTTTAAGGAGTTTTCGATCTCAGTTTTGTATTTTGGGTGTTGGAAAAGAAGGAGTTTGCTCTCCAGATTTTTTTTCTATTTTTGGTGGGTCCTTGAGATTTGGTAAATAAGATGGGAGAATGATCTGACCACGATTTAGGAAGGATGGAGACCTTTCTGATAAGTCTTAGTGAGTGGATGTCCGTCAGTATTAGGTCTATGCGTGCAAGGGATTTATGTACATTTGAGAAGTGTTTGTATTCAATTGAAGATGTATTAAGGCAACGGAAAGCGTCAAATAGCTCCTCTCGTTGTAGTAACGGGTCTAGTTGCGTATTTACATTCATGTTTTTGTTGGAGGAGTCAAGATTCGCGTTAGGAACTGCGTTGAAGTCCCCAAACAAAAAGAGAACGCCCTCTTGACAATCTCTAACTTTCCTCATTAATTTTTTAATAAATGTTATTTGTCCTGAGTTTGGGCGTAAACGTTGACTAATGTGTGTAAGACGTCGTCAAGAAGGCATTTTAGAATAATATATCTGCCATCAGTGTCTATGATGGTTTCTTTTTCTTCAAATTTCACTGTTCATTTTATAAGAATGGCTACTCCACCTTTTTTTTTTTTGTTAGATGATAAAAATATGTTGGGGTAGAGTATGTTTGAAAATTTTGGGGGGTTCTCAGCACTGAAACGTGTCTCCTGGAGGCCTGCTATGTCTATTTTCTGAAGTTTGAGTTCTTTCCATACATGGAATCTTTTCTGCGGAGAATTAAGTCCATTAGTATTTAGTGTTAGGTAGTTATATGACATTTTAGTTCTTAAAGGGATCCTGTCACCCCCAAATCACCTCCTAAGCTATTAAAAGCTGTCCCTAGAGCATAGTAATACTTACCCTACACTCCTTTTAGCTCCTAAATGCATATATTGAAACTGAATATAAACGTTATAAAAGTACCTCATTACTGATGTTAATGAGTGACTATGGTGTTCATAGTCACCCAGCCAGGCTGTCCCTCTTCATAATATCACGCCTGAATAGGCGTGATCTTCATCATACATTCAAATGCGTGCCTCCCTGCGCGCCTCCCCACTCTCCTATTCCGGCCGGGCTTCAGTGTGGGGCTGTATGACGCGATTCGAGTCATTTCCGGCGCCGGGTGACGTATGTACACCCGCGCCGCTGTTAGAGCTTCAAGCCCCGTACTGCGCATGCGCAGTGCGCGTTTTGAAGCTAACAGCGGCGCGGGTGTACATATGTCACCCGGCGCCGGAAATGACGCGAAAAAGAGGAATTTTGCAATAGCGTCCCTGGGCAGGTCTTCAGGTATGTTTTTTGGTTTAAAAAGCCTGTGGGGTCTTTCGATAGAATACTCTAGTTCATGTTTTCCGGGAACAATTTTTTTGACCAAGTTTTTAATGTAGTCAGTAAGTAGTGATGGGCGAATCCTAAATTACTCGGAATCGCTTGACTCTAGCGAGTCCGAGCCCAGGACTCGCTACTCGTTGCGAGTCTAGCGAGTCCAATGTTAATGAATGGGGAAGCGAGTAATAGCGAGTAGTGTGAGATTTACAAATCGCAGATGTGTCTCGGAAGCTTCAGCCTGAAGCAATCCTAGTTTTGTCATTTATTTGCATTGGACTCGTTTACTTTGTAAGTAATCGCTGGGAAACTCGCACAGATAAGAGAAGAGTCCTGTCTGCTCTGTGCAGCTCCAGGGTCCTAGAGCCCGCCTGCTGCTTGATGTAGCAGTGCTGAGATTGTTCTCAGTCTGCTCATTCCCTGTGTACAGACATGAATGTCTGTGCACAGAGATGATGTAGCAGTGCTGAGATTGTTCTCAGTCTGCTCATTCCCTGTGCATAGACATCTATATCTATACACAGGGGATGTAGCAGAGAGGACATCGCGTTTTGGACTGCGTCGGACGGAAGAGGATTTTTTTAATTAAAGATGGAGTCCCTAATGGCTTTTTTTTTTATTTCTAATAAAAAAATTTCTCTGTGTTGTGTTTTTTTTAAAACAATTTAATAGAAATTCATGGCGGTCATGTCTAATATTTGCGTGACCGCCATAAATTTCGGGCTTAGGGCCAGCTGATAATACAAAGCTGGCCCTAACCTCTATTACCCAGCGTGCCACCGCCACCAGGGCCGCTGGAAGAGCAGGGTTCAGCGCCAGAGGATGGCGCTTCAATGAACGCGCCATCTTCTGGGGCGGCTGCGGGCTGCAATTTGCAGCGGGGGGTGCCCAGAAAGCTTGGGCATCCCTGCGCTGCGGATTCCAGCCCCCAGCTGCTTAGCTGTACCTGGCTAGACATAGAAATTGCGCGGAGCCCCACGCATTTTTTTGACTCCGAGACGACTCCGACTCCGAGACGACTCCGACTCCGACTCGACTCCGAGACGACTCCGACTCCGAGACGACTCCGACTCCGAGACGACTCCGACTCCGACTCCGAGACGACTCCGACTCCGAGACGACTCCGACTCCGAGACACTCCGAGACTCCGACTCCAAGACGACTCCGACTCCAGACGACTCCGACTCCGAGACGACTCATCCGACTCCGAGACGACTCCAGACTCCAGACTCCGACTCCGAGACGACTCCGACTCCGAGACGACTCCGACTCCGAGACGACTCCGACTCCGAGACGATCGACTCCGAGACGACTCCGACTCCGAGACGACTCTGAGACGACTCCGACTCCGACTCGAGACGACTCCGACTCCGATGAGACGACTCGACTCCGAGACGACTCCGACTCACTCGAGACGACTCCGACTCCGAGGCGACTCCGACTCCGAGGCGACTCCGACTCTGAGGGACGCCGACTCTGAGACTCCGACTCTGAGTGAGAGGAGACTCCGACTCTGAGGAGACTCCGACTACGAGACTCTGACTCTGAGCCTCTGACTCTGAAATTCATTAAATAATTAAAAAAAAATGCGTGGGGCTCCGCGCAATTTCTATGTCCAGCCAGGTACAGCTAAGTAGCTGGGGGCTGGAATCCGCAGCGCAGGGATGCCCAAGCTTTCTGGGCACCCCCCGGTGCAAATTGCAGCCCACAGCCACCCCAGAAGATGGCACGTTCATTGAAGCGCCATCTTCTGGCGCTGAACCCGCTCTTCCAGCGGCCCTGGTGGCGGTGGCACGCTGGGTAATAAAGGGGTTAATACCAGCTTTGTTATACAAGCTGGTATTAAGCCCGAGATTCTTAATGTCAGGCCACGTTTGACCCAGCCACTAAGAATCTCCAATAAAGGGTTAAAAAAAACACAACACAGAGAAATTTTTTTATTTGAAAATAAAAAAAAAGCCATTAGGGACTCCATCTTTAATTAAAAAAAATCCTCTTCCGTCCGACGCAGTCCAAAACGCGATGTCCTCTCTGCTACATCCCCTGTGCATAAATATAGATGTCTATGCACAGAGAATGAGCAGACTGAGAACAATCTCAGCACTGCTACATCAGGCAGCAGGCGGGCTCTAGGACCCTGGAGCTGCACAGAGAAGACAGCTGGACTCGGCTCGCAAAGAAACAGCAGTTACTTTGCGAGTTTCCCTGCTATCACTGGCACAGTAGCCAGTGATTACTCGCACGAGTCTAATGCAAACAATGGCAATCCTAGTTTTGTCAGCGTTTCTGACAAAACTAGGATTGATATTGATTTGCATTGGACTCGTGCGAGTAATCACTGGGAAACTCGCAGAGTACCGAGTCCTGCGAGTCCCTTACTACTCGCCGAGTAACGAGTCCTAGCGAGTAGATTCGCCCATCCCTATCAGTAAGGTCTACGTTTCTGATAGATTCTGGGATTCCTCTGAATTTCAAATTTGACCTCTGATCTCTGTCCTCTCTGTCTATTTGTTTAATTCTTAGGTATTCCATATCTTCTTGCATTTTTTGTTGGTCGTTCCTGAGTTTTAGTGATGTGGAGGTGATCTTGGCAATTGAGTGATCGTGGTCGTCCACTTTTTTGACCACTGAAGCTACAGTTGCTTTGATTTCTTCTAAATGTGAGGACAGATTTTCATCAATTTTGTTTTGAAATGAAGTGAATAATTCTATCATGAAAGATTTGTCTATTTGTTGGTTTGGGTTTATCTGGAGAATAGGGTCAAGTGCTGTAAAGCTTGTCTTGAGCTTCTGTCTAGCTGGGCTTCTGGTTCTGCTGTCTCTGCTACTAATTTCTACATCTGTTTTTGATGAGGAACTTGTAGTGCTTTTATAAGGGGTGCCTATTTCTTTTCTTGTTGAGGAGGTGTGGGTTAGCTCCATCAAAGTGGTGTTGTCGCTCTCTTCGGACATTGTGGTCCAGTCTTTAT
The DNA here is from genome assembly GCA_033576535.1 of Allobates femoralis. Taxonomy (NCBI): domain Eukaryota; kingdom Metazoa; phylum Chordata; class Amphibia; order Anura; family Aromobatidae; genus Allobates; species Allobates femoralis. The sequence continues at coordinate 105,502,931 of JARQOC010000003.1, read as the reverse complement.
TTCTGATGTCTCTAGGGTTTTGGTTCCCTTCTTTCATGTTTTTTATAATCTGTGAGGGTTGTGACGGGGTGGGGAGTCTGCTCTTTAGAGGTGATTTTTGTAGATCTCCCGCTGCTTCTATTTCTTGAGGTGAGGAGTTTTGTTTTGTTTTGGTTGGCATATTGAGTCAGGGTTTGTTAGAAGGTTTAAGGGTTGGTGCTAGTTATTAATGATAATGGTATGGAAGATTTAAGTTAAGTATGTATGGTTCACTAGAGCGAGGTTTGGTAGTGGGAAATAGTTAGGTGTTTGACAGCGTCACACAGTGGAGTTGTATACAGCAGTACTTAGACTGTTCAGATAGATAAGCAAATGAGTTCCTAGAGCTAAAGAAAGATAGCTAGTGTGTTATTGCAGGGGATGGTGGAAGTGGTAAAAAGATACTGGCCAATTATGCATGCAGATAAAGATCTGGCGGCGGTCCTCTCCAAATATCCATCAATCACCCCCCGTAGGTAAAAAAATCTGAAGGATATGGTGGTACGTAGTTTATATGTACCACCACCATCCACTTTCTTGGGAAATACCAGAGGAGTAAGATGGGGAACTTTTCCATGCGGGGACTGCGGGGCATGCACCCAAGTGGAGCGTGTCTTTGAGTTCCACAATTACGATGGTAGTAGAAGATTTAAAATCGTTCACTCGATAAATTGCCGCACAAGTGGGGTGTTTTATTGGGCGAAATGCCCGTGTGAACTGATATACGTGGGGATGACGTCCCGTGAATTAAGGGTAAGGATCCTGGAACATCTGAGGGATATCAGGAAAGAAGTGGAGGCTACTACCAATGAGGAAATAGCTGCCCTAAAAAATATCCCGAGGCATTTTAAGGAGGCCCATAACTGTAATTGGCGTTTGTTAAAGTTTAGAGGGATAGATAGGGTGCATTTGGGGATTAGAGGTGGAAATCTGAAACAAATACTTGCACAAAAGGAGGTAAAATGGATCACCTTGCTGGAAACCACAAAAGCTGGAGGTCTCAATGATGCTATCTCATTCAAACCATTTTTGGAATGAGATTCGGGAAGTCGATATGTTTGTCCTGCGATGTAATGTACACTGTGTAATAAAGATTTAATAAACGTTATATATACATATTTAGTACTGCTTTTAGGGCCATCCAAGCCAACCACTCCGAACAAATCATTGTGTTTTATATGGTGGTCACTGGTTTTAATTGTTATTTTTGATTTTATGTTGTAGCTATCCTAATGGTTGCCTTAGATGAAAGATCATGTGGGATTCAAGTGCCATATGTAACCAAAAGTGAAGTCTGATGTTCATCACTGCCCAGCACTGCGCTATCGTTTCATCAGGAGGATCTGGTGGAAGCTCATGTGTTTATATATGCATAATGTGACATTGAATGTATACTAATATATGTGCTAACGCATCGTAATTGAGATGATGATGACTAATGTATCCTCTGGGCAGATGTGCAATACCATGGGGAATACTCAGACTACAGCTGAGAAACAACAGGTTAAGCGTGGGCAGATTGCCCACACTTATAATGGTACTGAGCCTCACAGTTGTGAGCGCGCGGTGCCTGCAGCGTCCCCGCCTCCCACGTGACTCCGGCGTCCAATGGTGTGTGCCGACTCTGCGCAATCGCAAGCTGCACTTCCGGGACGCTGGGGCGCGGACGGATGCGGGCAGGCGCAGGCATGGTGCGCTGATATACAGCTGAGGAGCAGGCAATCAAGGGATATGGCTATATAAGGTGACCGCCACACTGTCCCAGCGCCTCCTGACGAAGCGGTGAGCGAAACGTTGAGGTGCTGGGCAGTGTGGTGCGGTATGGATACTTCATAACTGAGCACTTTTGCACTTTGTGAGGGTTATAACGGTTACTATATACTATGCTGTACCCCTGTCCCATTGGACAATCCTGGGGTGTCAGTAGGTGTAATGGAGAATGAATTTAATTCCCCCTGTGCAGACCTAGTGATGATGGTATCTATAATGGTATTTTGCCTGTATTTTGTTTATATATACCTGCATACACACTGTCTGAGGTGTTTTTAGGGGATGGGTTTTTATGGAGTGTGATGTTTTCCTGTAACAAATAAAATTACTTGCTTTATATACAAAGTATGGTGTAAAGATTGCCGTTTGTCGTTATCTGGTTATATGGGTCAGTTACATGCCTGGTTTGGTGACAGGTCCTCTTTAAGGTACCTTTACACACTGTAACTACCACCGGCGATCGGAGGCAACCGAACGTGCGGGTGCACATTTGACGGTTGATAACGATCGCTGACGCCGAATGTACACACCGTAATTGCGTCGTCAACCTAAGGGAACATGGCTCCCCGGAAGTTGAAACTGATCCTGCGGGAAAAATCCGGTTGAATCCAGTCGCCGCTTCACACGCCGCAATCCACAAAGGAATGTGGGCGTACATGTTCAGCACCGCAAGAACAAAGGCGTGACAGAATTGTGTATTCCGCGCCCCAAACACGCTGATTAGACAACGCAATAGCGTCATGATTGGCCAGCCTGCACAGGAAGGCTGGCTAATACATGATGCCATTGCAATTGTGTAGTGTAAATGGACAGCTCTTTAAATATGGCGCCCTGTGAAGGGACAGCCAATGGAAGCACAGTAGCCCCCACCAATCATCGCTGATTGGGCGCGGTATCCAGCACGCTGTGGCACGCCTCTAAGAAATCACTAGGCGACGCCGATTCCATCCCTATCCCCCGTTCACACGCCAAAACCAGGGCAATTCACCTTCTGGGTTGCCTCTGGCTTTAGTACAATGCTCTGAAACCGCAACCGGGAGCAACTTCGAAAATCACTACTGGGTTCCCCAATTACATACCGCAACTTCGTAGCAATTTCAAGGCAACCGTGACAAAAATCCAGATTGCCTCTCAGTTGCTACACCGCAGTTGCAGCGGTTAAAGGTACCTTTAGGTCTTCTAGAGTCTGGCTGTTTTTTAAGGAATCTTCTGATAGTTCCAAAAAGGCCATTTGCACTATCTGTCATGCCAGCATCAGCAGAGGTAGCAAAACTACCAGCCTGACCACCACCAGCATGATCAGGCACATGGCAGCAAAGCACCCGACTTTGTGGGTTGAAACCCAGGGTCTAGGAGCACTGTCTGCGGGTGGTACCACTGCTTCTTCCACTGTTGTGCGTGCAAGCCAATCCCCTGTCCATAGTGCATGCGAAGATGCCTCCTGTCCTGCATCTGTCATTGCACAATTCGACATACTACCATCAGGAAACACATCCACATCCTTGTCCCAGCGCAGTGTTCAGTTATCCATACCTCAGTCCTTGGAACGCAAGCGCAAATTTGTAGCCAACCACCCACAGGCCACACTAATTAATTTGCACATTTGTGCTAGAAATTATGCCTTTTAGGCTAGTGGAGATGGAAGCATTCCGTAACCAGATGGCGGCGACTGTCCCTCGTTATTCGGTCCCCAGCCGCCACGATTTCTCCCGTTGTGTCTTCCCCACATTACACAAGTACGTGTCCCAAAACATTAACCATGCCCTTAAAAATGCAGTTTCCGTGAAAGTCCACCTAACCACGGACACGTGGACAAGTGCTTGTGGGCAGGGACAGTACATCTCGCTGACGGCACACTGGGTTTATATAGTGGAAGCCAGGACCCAGTCAGACCTTAGGATGGAACACGTTCTCCCGATGCCATGGATTGCGGGCACTAACTCAGTCAGGGTTGCCCCCACAGTCTTCAGCTCCTGCCGTGCCCTTAACGCTGTTTCTGGCAAAGTCCACCTAACCACAGACACGTGCTTGTGGGCAGGGATGCTACAATTCGCTGACGGCACACTGGGTTAATGCAGTGGAAGCCGGGACCCAGTTGGACCTTGGGACGGAACATGTCCTTCCGACGCCAAGAATTGCGGGTCCTAACTCAGTCAGGGTTGCCCCCCACAGTCTACAGCTCCGGAATGTCATCCTCCTCAGCCTCATCCTCCTCCTCCTCCTCTTCAGCCTCCACAACGGTCCCAAGCTGGAAGGTCTGCAGCACTGCCTCAGGCAAGCGGCAACAGGCTGTGCTGAAGCAAGTATGCATAAGTGACAAACCCCACAATGCTGAAGAGTTGTGGACAACTCTGAAAGAGCAGGCAGATCTGTGGCTCATGTGCTCAACCTCGTGGTTCAGCAATTTCTTAAATCCTACACAGAGCTGTTTGATCTGCTCGTCAAAGTACGCCGCCTGTGTGCCCATTTTAGAAAGTCACCTATTGCTTCGGCCGCCCTTGCAGGGTTTCAGCAGAGTTTGCAGCTTCCGGCTCACAGACTGGTGTGTGATGTCCCCACGTGTTGGAATTTGACAATGCAGATGTTGGTCAGGATTTGTTGGCAGAAAAGGGCAGTTGTTGACTACCAGCATCAACAAGACCGTCGGTATTCGGTTCAGACTCCACACATAAGATCTCAGGAGTGGATATGGATGTCCGACACATGTACCATCCTCCAAAGGACTCCCCCAAGATGGTGAGCAGCGATGATGCCATCATTAGTGTCACCATCCCACTTCTGTGTCTTCTGAAATGCTCTCTGCTCAAAATCAAAGAGGATGCATTGCAGGCAGAGCACGATGAGATGGAGCAAGGAACCACACAGGGCGATTACACACAGCCCAGCCTCTCTCATCGCAACGTTGATAGGGGGACAATGAGGAGAAGGAGTAAGAAGATCAGGAACTAGTTTCATGCACTATAGACGGTACTACCTGCACAACTGTCATACCATCTGTTCAGCGTTGATGGCCAGAGGACAGGGAGGAAGAGGAGGAGGAGGAGACCATGGTCAGTCATCCTCTTGAGGAGGACATGGAAGTCTTGCCTGTTACAAGTCTGGCGCGCATGGCTGACTTTACGTTGCGCTGCCTTTCCTGTGACCCTCACGTTATCAAAATCTTGGGTGACACTCAATATTGGTTGGTGACACTTTTAGACCCACACTACAAAGATAACTTTCTCTTATTCCCGAGGCAAATAGGTCTACAAAAATGGTCAAGTACCAGAAGGCCCTTGTTGCGGAATAAGTAAAGAAATTCCCTTCTGAAAACACTGGCGGCAGAGGTCACAGTTCGGTGGACAACCAAGGAGTACAGGCAAGAGAGACAACTCCAATCCAGAATATGCAGGGGAACACTCTCAAAGATCTAGGAGAGTTATCTCAGCCCCTCCCATGGCACAGGCACTGATGCGCTGGGTACTCTCAAAAGCACTGCAAAGTTTGGGAAGATGCTGAAGGAGTACCTTGCTGACCGTACCAAAGTCCTCCGTGATTCCTCTGTGCCCTAGAATTATTGGGTCTCCAAGCTGGACACGTAGCATGAACTGGCTCTCTACACCTTGGAAGTCCTGGCCCGCCCTGCCGCGGTAGCATTTTGTCAGAGCGGGTTTTTAGTGCTGCTGGGAGAATTATTACTGATAAGCGCACCCACCTGTCAATTGAAAATGCTGACAGGCTGACTTATCAAGATGAACAAGGCCTGGATTGGGCAAAATTTTTCAAAACCCCAAATGATAGCAGCGCAATATAAAGTCAAAGCCATGGTCTTTTTTGGGGGGGTATATTCCCATACTCCTCTTCACCTCCACACATGAGCTTCCTGATTTTGGCTATTTGCTGTAGTCCTCCTCCTTCTCATCATCCTCCACCACCATATCACCAGGGTGACCATGGTCCATCATGCAACACCCACATATTTTTAAATGGTGTTTATGATGCCCGAACCAAAAAAAAAAAAAAAAAAATGTATACAGTATATTCATGTATACCCCCCAGGGGTAAATGTTTCAGTCCATACATAGTGCATGGACATTACAAATATAGGAGACACACTCCTTTGTAATGGGAATGTTGTTTTTATGAGGTCCTCCTCCATATCTCTTAAAAGGGGCATCAGAGTGCCTCCCAATTTTTGGCAGCCTGCATAGGGCAACACTATGGAAACCTCCCTTCCTAATAATGGGAATATACAATATTTAATGAGGCCCACGTCCACGTCTCTCAAAAGGGGCATCAGAGTGCCTCCCAATTTTTGGCACCCGTGCATAGGGCAACACTATGGGAGACCCACTTCCTAATGATGGGAACACCATTTAAAGAGGCCCTCCTCCAGCACTCTTCCATGGGGCATCGGAGTGCCTCAATTTTTTTTTCTTTTTTAAATCTTTAATCTAATAATAAAAAAAATACATCAACACTTTCTCACAAGTGAATATGAGCCTTTACCATTTTCCCCAGGAAAATCCATTTTGTTTTTGTTTTTGAACGTTTTATTGTGAGTCCGTAAATGTGGCGTAATACTCAGATAACATTGTTCACCGCAATGACCTGGGAGTCAGAAATGCTTATAGGGGGTCTTCCCCATGCTGTTCACATGTCATTTGAGCACTGTTATACTTTTGTGACATTTTCAGGGTTTATCCAGGCTGCTGGGGGTGCCACCGGAAAAATGCTCGGGTTTCCCATAGGTTAACATTGGGCTTGGTGCTCGGGTCAAGCACCCAAGCTTCTCGTTATGCTTGACCCGAGAATCAAGCACCTTAGCATTTTACTGATCGCTCATCACTTTTTTTTTTTAATCAATACACATTTTTTAAAATGGTACCATTCCAACAAAAAGAAAAAAAAAGATGTCCACCAGGATAGCCTTTGCGAATGGCGGCATGAAGTCAATGGTATGCCTGAAGCAGGAAGTCAGGCTCATAGACAAATGTTGTGCAATCGCCTTTAGGTGGTTTGTACTTAGGCTTGGATGTGATGTTCAATTTCACGTACGTAACAGAATGTAGCGCCATTCTTCTAATCTGACCATGTGTGCAACACTATTATGAGGCCTTCACAAAGAAACGTCACACCATTGGGTTATGATGTGGGGTCACACAATGTACGGTAGCTGGGACCTTCTAGTGTTCATTCCAGATGTACTTATAGTTTGACATTACATTCATTAGGATGTGGAACCAATGCAATGCAATCTCTCAAAAGTGTCCTAGGAGCCAATTTTTCCGCATAATGCCAGGCAACTTCCTGTACGTGCTACGGTGAGCCTAAATGCGCTACCATGACCGGCAGCATATCGAGACTTGTCTCCTATTGAACACATCCAGGAATAGGAGCGGTCAGCCGTGTATTTTGATGATTTGTAAACTAACATGCATTCAGTATGGCAGAACATACAGATAACCATTAATAACCTCATTGATGTGTTCATATGACGCTCCATACTGAATAAATCAAAATATTTGGAAAAAATGGAAGCACATTTTTTCCATTATCTACATATCAGTAACATGTCTATCTATCCTGTGATTTCCAGAACTTATTTTTTGATATCAATAATGGTCCATTTTTGCAACATGTTAATGTTTGTAGTGATTATACCATGGCGCAAACTGTAGATATTGTACACACTATAATATATGGTACATTTTATTCATATACTGCACGAGAGATCTCTATGTATTAGGACAGATAGCAGATTCAACACCATTCCCCCTGTGATCCACTAGGAACCCAGGTCATCACATTGACACAATCAATGAGTAGTAAGAACCGCAAGAGTTAATATTTTCTTTATTCTCTTACATATGTAGAAAATTGCCTGCAATTTTTCTCTGTCAATTTACTCCTAAATTTAACAGAATTGTTCCTTCATATATTCATGGCAATGATGTAGTATTAGTGCTGCATCTCACATTGTCCATTGTTCATTAAGAGGACATACAACACCTGTGTAATAACACAATGCCATTTTATCCCCATGGCATGTCCATATGTTGGCTTTATGACCATCACTGTGTATTGTCTGTCATCTGGTCAGGTCCATGTTTCTAGTCTCTGAACGGGGTGGTGAAAAATTGTTGACCACAGATGTATCCTCAGGTCTTGGAGAATCATCGGCATTGTCTGCTGGTCGTGGAGAACCGTGCCGATTGTCAGCTCTTCTAGACTGCAAAATGTTACCTGGCCGAAACAAAAAATAAGGAAAATACAGTTACTGATAGTATATTGTTTCTGTGCATAGAAACTGAGGTGAGGATAAAAGGGAAGCAGAGAGCCAATACATGCAGCCCCAAAACAATACAATACATTACAATCCCATTACACAGTACAGCCTGTACAGGGACACATATACAAGATTAGCTCAGCACAGGAGATGTGGTATAATTAGACCATGTCCCTGTACGGTCAGACACATCCATTACACAGTACAGCCTGTACAGGGACACATATACAAGATTAGCTCAGCACAGGAGATGTGGTATGATTAGACCATGTCCCTGTACGGTCAGACACATCCATTACACAGTACATAGCAGGGGCACATATACAAGATTATCTCAGACCAGGAACATTTTTTAAACACATCTAATTGTGGAAATTATTATTATTCCAAGATCTATTGATTAAAATCAACTTTAAAATTAACTTTGTTCATGGAGAAAACCCCTTTAATAAGGATTTCTCCAGATAGTGAGCATTCCTTTTATGTAATAAAATTACACAGGTGAAGGATTACCGAAGTACATAATTTTTGTTCATTTGTTCGGGTGCCACAGACAGGGCTGAGCAAATAAATTAAAAATGCTGTACCTTGTTCGACATGTTTGTTTATACTTTCTATAAAGGTGCCGTTACACACAGCGATGTTCCAGCGATCCCGACAACGACCAGGATCGCTGGAACATTGCTGTGTGGTCGCTGGGGAGCTGTCAAACAGGCAGATCTCCTCGGAGACCAGGGACCAGGGAGCCACCTCCACATCGCTGGGTAAGCGGGAGGACGCTGGTAACCATGATAAACAGCGGGTATCTAGGCAACGCGCGCTGCTTAGTTACCTGGTGTTTATCATGGTTACCAGCCTGTGAGGTCACTAATCGCTGGTCTCTCGCTGTCACATGCAGCAATGCGTGCTGATCAGCCGGAGACCAAGGACCAAAAAATGGTCCTGAACGATGTGCAGCGATCAGCGACCTCACAGAAGGGGCCTGATCGCTGCTGCTATTCACACACAGCGATATCGCTTCCAAGGTCGCTGATTTCAGAGATATCGCTGTGTGTGACATAACTACCCTGGTGGGACTTAGGGGTATGTGCCATCTCATAAGACCCATTCTGGCAAGAGACTGATTGATGACTTTATCCCCATTATCTCCACTACTGTCATCAGGCGAAACTGATCACCACCAGAGACAACGCTGATTGATGAGCAAATAACAGACTAAGGTTACCGTCACACTTGGCGACGCACCAGCGATTTCGGCAGCAATCCGACCTGCCGGGATCGCTGGTGCGTCGCTGTCGGGATCACTGGCGAGATGTCAAACAGTCAGATCTCACCAGCGATGCAACAATAATCCGGAATGATACGGAGGTTGTTGAGACCCTGTTTCTCTGACCTGTAGTATTGAGGTCGCTGGTCGTTGTCCCTGTCAAGCACACCGATGCATGCTGCACAGCGGGAGCCCAACAATCAAAAAATGGCCCAGGCGACTGACACGACCAGCAATCTCACAGGAGGGGCCTGGTCACTGCTAAGTGTCAAACATAGCGAGATCACGGGCGAGGTTGCTGTTGCGTCTCTAAACTTGTGACTTAGCAGAGGACTCGCTAGCGATCTCGCTTAGTGTGACGTGGCCTTTAAATCCTAAGCACAAATAAATGACGACATTACAAGTATTTACCTGTTTAACTACAATTACTTGGTGGTGTTGACTTGGTAAAATATAAGTCACCTAATCGATTGGTTTAAAAAAAAAATACATGTCTGGTATTTACTGGTATGTGTGATGCTTCAAAACACTTTTGGGGCTTGTTAGATTTTGCAAAAACTAAACTGCTTCAGGAAACGTGTCTTTTGGCCATGTACACACATTTTTTTCCTGTCAGATTCTGCCTGGTATCTGTCCAAAAAAGCACCACTAGACCCCTGCACAAAATGAACAATGCACAGCAATGTGAAAATGACATTGCTATGCACATGTTCAGTTTTCAATTACCGGTACTTCTTTTGACCACTGTAGGGTTCAGACACCATGAAGCGACCAAAAGAAATGACGTGCTCTTTCGTCAAGCAACTTCCGCTATGAAGCCGCTCACAATTTATAGATGAAATGGTAAAAAAGAAGACGACGCCGGCAGCAAAGCCACTGTATAAATAAAGGCAAAACTGCTACCAAAGCCACTTCAGACAAAAAGTCCACTGGCTCTTTCCTGAAGCCACTACACCTAGGAAACACACTGAGGATATATACCCCATTTTTTGGAGGAGTTTTCTTTTTCTAAAGGAGATTTTAGGAGAATTTTTGTTTTCTAAAATTCTTCAAAGTGTTTTTTTTTGCAGCCTTCAGAGAGGACGATGCCCAGATTGGAGCGGATTCTATCTGGATCCACTTTGGAGACAAGACAGACATGCATTTTCTTTTTTTCACCAGGTGTTTTTGAAAATCTTTTTAGAAAGACTGTATGAATATAGCCTCATAGTTATGATAGCCCTTTCTTGTCACTACTCGTGGATCTGTTTATCCACCACATGACCATGACAAAATGACCTCTGGAAATAAAAAAAAAAAAATGAAGATTCTCGTTCAATAGCAGCAAGCAGACGCTCTAAAGATTTGATACACAGGATATCTATTGCAGAACTTTTCAATATTAATGAAGGCATAAAATTTCTTTGTTACCTATACCCATAGGCAGAATATAATGAGGGCAATCTGGGCTCCGCCTGGGGCCAGTGGCTCTAGGGAGTGGGAGACCAATTGCCATCATTGTAATGCTTGCTATGGCGCCATCAGTAGCACACATCCTGTATATAGGGGCTATGTGAGGGCTCATCCAATATAAAGGGCGCTATGTGAAGGCTCATATAGTGTATGGGGAGCCATGTGGGGGCTCATACTGTATATATAGACGGCTATGTGAGGGGTCATCCTATATATAGGGAGCTATGTGAAGGCTCATCCTGTATATAGGGGGAGCTGAGCTAAGTGAGGGCTCATACTGTATACAGGGGCTATGTGAGGGCAAATCCTATATATGGGGAGCTATGTTAAGGCTCATACTGTATATTGGGGGTCATGTGAGGGCTCATACAGTATATAGGGGAGCCATGTGAGGGCTCATACTCTATGCAAGGAGCCTGTGTGTGCTCATATTGTATAAGAGGGGGAAGTCAACATGCTTAATTTTGCTCAATATTAAGTGTTAATATTAACATATTATAAAAATTGTAATACTAAATAAAATTAATCTCAGCCTATTGGTTCAGCCTCCACAACAGTCACAGCCTCTCATGTGGCCCCTTTGGAAAGGTAATTGCCCACCACTCCTTTATTATGCATGTATGTATGTATGTATGTTGTATGTATGTATGTATGTATGTTTATTATGTATTATGTATTATGTACTATGTTATCTATAGTACTGCACATAAAGAAAAAAAAAAAATATTGTGCAACACTGTCTCTACCATTTTGCATCTCCAGATGTGCACCTGTGTGTTAACGTGATCTATCACATGAGCTATCAAAGGGGACCATGTGACATGCACACTATACATTGGTTATGAGAGGGGGCACACTTTCTAAACTGCCCATTTGCCATTCCTGCGCTTAGTCCTCCTAATTCTACAACTTCCAGTAAAAATGTAACAGTATTGTCCACTCTACCCTGCATTGAATGGAGCCTAGGTGTAGGCATTTGATGAGGTCTCACCTTGTAGAGTATACACACACTGTAAGGTAAATGTAGCCAGTATGAGGATCAACAGTAAATGAACCTGGAAAAGAAGCAAAAAACACAAAACCAAAAAATTATGCAAATTGAAGAATAACTTTGGGGTATTCAGTTATATTATGAAGGGTTGTGCCGAACATTACCATAGAGGAATTCAGTAAGAAATGCCAGGCGTCAGTCAGCTGCAGGTAAAGCAGCACCAATGTGCAGGGACTGATGGTCTCGTCACTGCTGTGACTCTGACACCTGCAAAAGGAACAGGAAAGTTATTTTATATAGTTATAAACAACAAAATCATTAAAAGACTAAATATGCTTCCTAAGTGTCCTCCATTGTCTAATCCCTAATAATCTCTCACTTATGACAGACTTTATACTTTTTTTTTATCCAATCCTGGTGAGGAAACTTCATCATGACTGCACCGTGTGAGCAAGACCTAAATTATGGTGGTAATTTCATACTAATTACTGGTGTGGCGCCCCAGCAGGTGAGCCGCCACCAGAGGTACTGCACTCATTTGGTTAGGGAGTGTAGTGCCCCTGTTCTCCAGGTGTTGGGATGGTGCAGTTGAGCCCAAAAAGCACACACACAAACCACAATCCCTAGGCTCTGGGACGGTGGGTGGACTCTAAGAGAGGACCCAGGTTCATATAAGGGGACAGGGAAGTGTCAGTAGCGAGTCAGACAGTAGGAGGAGACCGGAGGTGTAACACCAACTGACGAGGAGTGGTAGTCAGGAGTGTAGAGGCGGTGTGGTGCCGACTCCCGTGGGCTGGAGCACCACCACACTGGCCCAAGGGTTGGAAAGACTGACCGGCGGAGGAAGAAAAGAGCCCTTGGGGTGCGGAAGACACAGCAATTCCCTCGTATGCCTGAATCTGTCGAGACAGAGGGGTTGGTGGAAACAGGGACCCTGCTCTGAACATTGTGCGGATACTGCAAGCCCGAGCCGTTGAACCAGAGGCCCCAAGCTTCTAATGAGAGCTGTGGCCGAACAACCGACAACTTGGGGAAGGTGGCCGAACTAGAGAGCAGTGCCTCAGGAGTGGGGACATGAATAAGCATTCGTGGCTGCTAGTACTTCTGTGCTGCGGAGAGTGTTGAGAGCCTGGGGGGCAGAGCGATGCTACACTCGCCCCAGAAGAGAACTACTCCTTATAGCGCTGGGAGAGAGACAGACCATCAGAAACTGAGACACTTCGAGAGAAAGGAATGGCACCAACCATGACTTGACTGCACTAACCCGGCTCTGGAGAAAGAGTGAACCGGAGACTGGCAAGAAATGTACCCGGCGGCCATGTTTAACACCTGAGAAATAGCAACGGATATTCAGCTGTAGTGTGCGAGACTTATTAGTGGTGACCATCGGCCTCAGAGGCCGCCTGTAACACCGAAGGTACTGTTAACCATGTGGACATCTGCCAAGATACGGACTGAGAGAACCACTCCACTGCCCTGTGGTCCGCTCCACCTGCGGGGAGAGACACCATACAAGCTGCCAGTCACCGTCCCCAGAGGTTCTGAAGTAACGGCGGTCACCCTGACCGCATACCGCAGGTGGAGTCAAATACCCTTTTCCCCTTAGGTGTTCCCTGACATCTACCCCTGTTTGTCAAAATGACACCGCCAGGGTCACAGGACTGGATCTCGGCCCCAGTCTGTCGCTGTGAAAAGAACCGAAGAGAGGTGAAGAACAACAATGAGTAACCGCCAGTTCCAGAGTCTTCCCCGATCCTAGAGTGGGCGTGTCAACTTGGCATCACAAACAGGATGTGAGTGGCCCAGTGACCCCAGGTCTCATGTGCCTTAAAAACTGTGAAAGAACTGTAAGAACTGGCTGGCAAAACGTCGGTGAGAAAAGAACAGGCGCCAAGCGTAGGTCTGGGGACGTGTCTGAGCCCTTGCCGTGGGAAGGACCTTGGAGAAGGCGCGAAATAGGCCCGCCCGAGTACTAAAGAAAAGCCAAGGGGGTCTGCTATGGAGAGTTACTGACCCTGCCTAGAAGAGGCCTGGAGGGTGAGGCCTGGAGAGGAGAAAGAAGAACCGCATGCTGCGAGGAGTGAGCAGCGGCATCATGGCGGACAGTTGTTTTGACACCCCTACGGGCGGACAAGAGAGTGAGAGAGCTCCGAATGCAGATGGGGAGGCTAGAGACTGGGTATGGTTTACAGGGCCCGAGGACTTTGAGGAGGTTATGTGTGAACTGAGCCTTCTGTTAAGCGCTGCGCAGTTGTGGGCCGTGAATGCTTGGAGACAGTCCCAGTGGCAAAAGGCAGCACGACGAGAACTGGTGCTCGAGCCTCCCAAACCACCGGCAGTAGCAGCACCAGAGGAAGAAGTAGCTACAGCAGCAGCCTCAGTAGAGACACATCTGAACCAGAGCCAGCCGATCACACCAGAGCCGACGGAGGAGCCACAGGTTGCTACACCTGAGCCGCCAGTACCAGCACCACAGTTAGAGGGTGATGCCGTAGAGTTAGAGAGCAGCGAGAGCTAGGCAGAGATCCCGGAGGGTGAAAGTGAAAGAGCGCATTGGGCCTCCCATGAGAGCTTGATGGAAGGGAGCCCAATCGCGGCCCAGGCAGAGAGTAGAGTTGCAGGCTAGCACGACAACGGCTACTGGGAGCATAGACAAGCCGCCAAGGAGGAGGAACTACGGCAGCGCAGAGACTGTCGGCTGCTGCAGGAGAAGGCAAACTTGGAGGAAAAGAGGTGCATGAGGAGGATTTTGGTTCCGAACCCGGTGGAGCGACACTGCGGTGTGGTGGTTGACTTTCACCTTCGAGAAGGCTGGGAGTTCATAAAGGAGTATGACTGGGATCAGGAAGTATTTGTCAGCCGTAGAGACATGGAGTCGTATCTCCCGAAGGGATACCCCGGTCGAGACTTCCGCCATGGCGAGGAGGTTGGCGACACCTGGTGTATGGGACGGCAAGGTTAGTACGCATTGAGCGTATACAACATCTTGCAGCCTCAAGCCCCGCACGCAGAGCTGGATGGACTTTCCCGAGGAGAGGACAATTTGAGGGTAAGCGGTCTCAATTCTTAAAGTAAGACCTGGGGAGTCTATGTACTGTGTATAGTAGCATAATACTGTGTGTAGATAATGCGAATACAGGGTTCGTTAGGTACCGAAAAATGTACAAATGTAAATCATAGTGTGTCCAACACTATACCAACCAACCATGGACACTGTACAGTTGGGCAGAGGACATTGACCAGGACTTGTTTTGAGCCCCGGTAGGGGTAATGCTCACAAGACAGTGGACTTGTTTTATTTTTACTGAGCATTTTTCATTATTTTTTCCCTTTTTCTCTTTCTTACCCTCAAAGAGCACCTCATAATTTTTGACACAACGATTTGAACTGCAGTAGAGTGTTTGTTTTTGTAATGTTCAAGTACCAGTGCCTCCCGGAAGGGAAGAAAAGCGATGATTAATGTGTTAATGTTATTATGCATAAAGAAAAACGAAAAAACGTTTTGTGGGTGTCCACGGTACCGGGTCGCTCGGGTACAAGCTAATTCTGCCAAGGAGGAATGTGGCCCTCCACCGGGTGAGCCGCCACCAGAGGTACTGCACTCCTGTGGTTAGGAAGTGTTGCACACACACAGTACACAATCCCTAGGCCCTGGGATGGTGGGTGGACCCGAATGGAAAACCCAGGTTTATATAAGGGGACAGGGAAGTGTCAGAGTAGAGAGTCAGAAGGAGACCAGAGGAGTAACATCAACTGACGAGGGGTGGTAATGGGCAATGTAGAGGCGGTGTGGTGCCAACTCCTGTGGGCTGGAGCACCACCATGCTTACCCACGGCAGAGAAAGACTGACCGGCAGAGGAAGAAAAGAACCCTTGGGGTGCGGAAGAGACAGCGATTCCCCCGTATACCCGAATCTGATGAGACAGAGGGGTTGGTGGAGAAAGCGACCCTGCCCTTAACACGGTGCAGATGCTGCAAGCCTGAGCCGTTCAATCGGAGACCCCAAACTTCTAATAAGAGCTGTGACTGAACACCCGACACGGCTTGGGGAAGATGGCCGAACTAGAGAGCAGTGCCTCCGAAGTGGGGACACAAATTACCACTCTGGCTGCTGGTACTTGAGCTTTGTGCTGAGGAGAGCGTTGAGAGCCTGGGGGTCAGAGCGATGCTACGCTCGCACCAGAATAGAACTACTCCTTATAGCGCTGGGAGAGAGACAGACGCCGCCATTGCGTTGTCAACTGAAGGTATCTTTGTTCCCCGGAAGTTCCGACAGATCCTGCGGCTTACTTCCTGTTGAATACCTTCGCTGCTTTACACGCCGCTACCACAAAGTAATATGGACGTACATCTTTCGAGCCACAAGTACATAGGCGTGACAGAGTAGTGTATTCCGTGACGCTAAACGCTGATTGGACAATGCAATAGCATCACGATTGGCCAGCCTGCGCAGGAAGGCTGGCTAATACATGACGCCATTGCAAATGTGTATTTTGAATGGACAGCTCTTTAAATATGGCGCCCTGTGAAGGGACAGCCAATCGTCACACAGTAGCCCCCACCAATGATCGCTGATAGGGCGTGGTATCCATGACGCTGTGGCATGCCCCTGGGAGTTCACTAGGCGATTCAACATCCATGCCTGTGCCCTGTTTAGACGCCGCTACCATGGCAATTGTGCCTTTGTTTTGCCTTCGGTTTTTGAGCACGGCTCAGCAACAGGTATCCGAGTCAACTACAGGATACCGGGAGGAACTGCCCTATTTACCCGCCGCCATTTTGTAGCAATTTCACAACAGGCACAATTACCCTTATCTCCACAGAGAAAGCAGTGCCTGAAACTCAGTCTGCACCCGTGAGCACCTGCACCGACATTGCAGGAGCCCAGCAGCAAGTGCAGAGTGTGGGTGCACCCTGATCGTGCACCTGATCGCTGGTTCATGTCTGCAGTCACTGCACTGACACACCTGGAAGTTGTAGGTAGCGGATTCAGAGAGAAGGAAACTGTGGAGAATGTCTCTTAGGTCAGAGAGACACTTGTGTGAGCTGCATGCAAGTATCAGGCATGCAGCTCACAGTCACCCGGCCCATCTGCTGACTCTGGACAGGAGCGTGGAGCTCCACAGAAACACAATCTGTTCCGTGCTCCTGTTCAGAGAAGCAGAAGCTGGGCAACTCATGTGAGATGCATGCGAGACACTTGCATGCAGCTCACATAAGTGTGTCTTTGCCCTTACATGCAGCTCATGACATCCTTCCATCAGGATGAACATTGAGTTTGGCAGTGCACGGTCTGGGTAAGTAATTGCTGTCAATCAGGATCAGGGGAAGGGCTCAAAATCCAAATGGAGTAGTGTAACTGTGCACCGAGCCCCCCATATGGATTAACACTAGATCTCTCAGCTTCTAATAAACTAAAATTTATCCTGATGGTATGATTTTATTATGGGCTCAATCCCTGTATTTTGGGGGTGACAGACTCACTTTAATTACTAGATAAATACATAAATACATTTTCCATGCAACTTCTATTTTTTTTTTTTTTAACAGGAAAAGATCCAGCAGATATTGCTAAATGGAAGAATGCACAATCTCTACCTACTGTATGTGACGGGTATTAAAGGGAATCTGTCAGCATCTCATCTGACAGCAATATAATGTAGGCAAAGTAACCCTGACTCCAACAACGTATCAGAGATTACCGGCTGCAGCCGTTCTCATACAACCAAATAATTTTGTTTTAGCAACACAGTAGAGCTGGGAGAGCTGCCCCGCCCACACCAGGCTCTTTATAGAGACTGTGCATTCACAGAGAGGTGTCACTCACAACAGGGGGCGTGTAAGGCTGCCATGTGCGTGACTTTCTAGTCCTGTAATGGTAATCAGTGGTTAATAAAGCCTTTAGTTTAAGTATGCAATTGCACAGAGCCTGATAAGAGGAGCACAGTTGCTGTTGGTTTTTTAACCCCTGCAGCATGCTGTCCTCAGCTTACACAGCAAACACCTGCTGACAGATTCCCTTTTATTCCAGCACTGAAAACGAGGATTGATTATTTGGGCTCCAAAACTGCACCTTTCATAGAGCTCTATGGCCAGGGAACGATTGTCAAGATGCAAAGACGACTCGATTTTCAGGTGTTTTAATAAATACTCGGGTATAGATATTCCTTCTTCAGCCAGCTGGGCTAGATTAAAAAATCCCTACAAGAGAGAATAAAAACTCGGTCAATAAGGGATTCCTCATCTCCGGAATCTAGAATATGAATATGGGATTTCCCATTGTCCCATTTACCTGAGACTCGCCCTGTAGCGCAGCCTGTGTGTACATTTTCATGGAGAGATCTAGGTCTTTGGGCTGACTTTTGCCACCGTTATAATATATATCGCCCATCTTCAATAAAGCTGTAAAAAAATATGTTACATATAATTATCACTATTACATTAACAGGTTGCTAAATACAAAAAGACACAGAATAGATAAATGAATATATAAATATACAACTATATAAATGAATAAATTATTACATTATAATATTATATATTATCATAGAGTAACACGCAAATCCCTGAACTAAGTAATATATTAACATACACAGTATATTAATATCTATCACCATCTACTGGTCAATAGTTGGTATTGCATTACAATAAAAATAACTGGCAAGTAGAGTATATGAAGATTTTCACTAGTGATGAGCGAGCATGCTCGCCACTACTCGGTGCTCACACAAGTATCACGGTACTCGGGATGCTCGGCAAGCACCGAGTAATGGCGCGATACTCTTGCTATGCTCAGGTCCACCTCCCTGCATGTTGGCGCTCTTTACAGAGCCAGCCGAGATGCAGGGATTGGCTACCAGACACTGTAATGCCACAGCCATGTTGTAAGTTTTCATCTATCCACCCCAAAACAGTGCTATTAAGGATTCATTTAAATCTCTTTTTGAACCAATAGTTTTTATTAAGATTTCCAAACAAATCACAAAAGTATTAAACACATCCACATACATGAGAATGATCATATAATCCACCAATCGATAAATTAGGTAGAGGGGGGGGGGGGGAGAGGGAATTTAGGAAAATAGGGTGGTAAGACAAGGGTCGAGGGAAAAGGGGGGAAAGGGAGGCAGGGGAAGGCTGAAAGAAAATGATTACACATGAACAGTATTATGCACAGAAGAGATCCAGGGATCCCACCAAGTGAGAACTCTATTTCTTTTAGGTAATGAGTGAGCCAGTATCAATTCATACTGGAAATGCATGTTAAGCCCAATCACCAGGTCTGTCAGGGAAGGAGCCACAGTTGATCTCCACCTTGCTGCGAGACATTGTCTTGCTGCAATGATAATATTAGTGGCAATAGGACGTATTGGCGTAGGAATATGTTCCAGACCTATGCCTAGTATCGCCAATTGGGGGGAAAAAGGGACGGGAAACCCAGCCAGTTCCACCAACAATCGTTCCACCACTTTCCAAAATTGCGAGATCACCGGACAACCCCACCACATGTGGAGCGTGTCTCCAAGAATCCGACAGCCTTT
Organism: Allobates femoralis; assembly: GCA_033576535.1. Taxonomy (NCBI): domain Eukaryota; kingdom Metazoa; phylum Chordata; class Amphibia; order Anura; family Aromobatidae; genus Allobates; species Allobates femoralis. The sequence continues at coordinate 105,483,623 of JARQOC010000003.1, read as the reverse complement.
CCAACAATAGGGAGTGGTCCCAGGGGATCCCCGGGCGAAGCGTGCCAGACGCTCAGGAGTATGATACCATTGCATTTGGGTTTTTTTGGACTGTTCCAAATGCGTCACACAAGAAGAGTAGCGAGCCGCATGTGATGCAGCCATTTGCCATTCCTCACATGAGACAGAGAAGGACAACAGTGCCTCCCACTTCAACATGTAAGGTAATTTAAGGTTCCCCTCAGAGCACAGCAAAGCTCTATACATGATAGAGACTCCATGCCTAGCAGACCTTCCAGCCTTCATGAAAGTCTGGAGTCCTGGGTCAATGACTGTGAGATCTGGAGTTGGCCACAACAGTGAGGTCAGGAAGTGTCGGATCTGCAGATACCGGTAAAAAGTAGTTTTCGGCAAGGGAAATAAAAGAGACAAGGCGGAGAACTGTTGGAGGCATCCAGATGAGTCCAACAGTTCCGATATATACCTGATCCCTTCTCTCCTCCACTCCAGAAGAGACAGATCTGGGACCAACTTCTCCACCGCAACTAGAGAAACGTATCGGTAGAGGAAGGAAAAATGAGATCTACCAATCTTTGCCCACACTCCCAACAAGGTGGTCATGACTCTAAGAGAGTCGGGGGGAGGCTGATACTTAAGTAAGTTCATCTCCAATAATAGACGGGTAGAGCCCCCTGGAGAAAAGTGGGATTCCATCTGCATCCATCTAGAAGAGGAAGCATCAGACCACCAGTTCCCGGCAGCCTGAAGGACTGCAGCCCTTGCATATGACGCAATACTAGGTAGCCCCATTCCTCCCCTAGAATAAGGGAGGAAGAGGACCCGTCTAGCGACTCGGGGGGGTCTACCATTCCACACAAAACGACCTAAGGTGGCTTGCAGTGCTCGTATTGAATTACCTGGGAAGTTCAGAGGTATGCACCGTAGCAGGTAAAGAATTTTCGGAAGAATGGACATTTTGATAATCTGAATCCTGGCAATCCAAGATAGCTGCAGTCCCGAGAGTCTCTCAGTTTCCCTTCTGATATCACCATGTAAGGTTTCCCAATTACGTTTAACAATTGCTGAAATTTTGGTGATATATATCCCCAAGTATTTAAATCCTTCCCTGGCCCAGGTGAACGGAAATAAACGTTGGAAAAACGCTTGGTCAGCAGCAGGAAGGTGTAGAGGGAGAATAGTAGATTTAGCAAAGTTCAGTTTGTAGTAGGAGGCAAGAGAGAATTCCTCCAAGACTGAAAGAATGGCAGGCAGAGAGGTGCGCAGGTCAGTGCAAAAGAAAATCACGTCGTCCGCGTATAGCCCTATTTTGTGTTCAAGGGAGCCAACTTTAACCCCTCGTATGTCCGTAGAGTCTCGGACAATGGAGGCAAGTGGCTCCATTATCAGGGCAAACACTAAAGGAGAAAGAGGACAGCCCTGACGAGTGCCATTGGTGATGTTAAAGCGCGGAGAGTGAAAACCTGAAACACTGACCGCCGCACAGGGATTAGAGTACAAGGCATTAATTGCATCTCGGATCGGTCCCCGTAGTCCAAACTTCAAGAGGACCTCGTCCAGGTATCCCCAGTGCACCCTATCAAAGGCCTTCTCAGCGTCCAGAGATAGGAGTGCACTGGGGAGTTTCCGACGTTCAAGCAGCTCCAGCACATTCAGGAGTCTGCGTGTACCATCAGAAGTCTGACGTTCAGGGACAAAGCCCACCTGATCCAGTTGGACCAAGGAGGGGAGGACAGCCGAGAGGCGGGCAGCAAGGAGTTTCGCATAAATCTTGAGATCACAGTTGAGTAGGGATATGGGCCTAAAGTCTCCAGGGGAGGTGAGTGGTTTCCCCTCTTTAGGAATAGTGGATATAAGTGCCTCCAGTCCCTCCTTACGAATTGAGCCTCTCTGCTGCCAGAAGGTGAAAAGTTTCAAAAGGTAGGGAGTGAGGAGAGTAGCAAAGGAAGAATAATATGCGTAAGAGAAACCGTCTGGGCCAGGGGAGGTACGTTTCTTAATTGACCGTATGGTCATTGTTATTTCCCCTTCAGTGATCGGGGCATTCAAAAATCCCAATTGTTCTTGAGAGAGGCGAGGGAGAGAAGCTTTGGATAGGAAAGCCTGTATGGTCTCACTAGAGGGCTGAGGAATGTCTTTCGAGTCCTTTAAGTTATATAAGGATTGGTAAAATTTACCAAACTCTTCCGCAATTTTAATTGGGTTGCGTACAGTATCTCCTGATGGGGTCAGCAAGGTAGAGACTCTGGACTGGGCTTCCCTCTTTTTAATTCTCCTAGCCAACAGGGCTCCTGCTCTATCCCCCATGGCGTAGAACCTGGATTTGGTTTTTCTTAGATGTTTTTCAGCATTTTCTAGTAGACATGCTCTCAGGTCTCGTCTCGCCTCTATTAGTTCTTGCATAACAGGGCTTACGGGGGAGGCCCTATGTCTTGTTTCCAAGAGTTTAATCTTAGAAAGTAGAGCAGCAACTGTAGCCTCACGTTCCTTTTTGGCTCTAGACGCTAGCTGGAGAAGAACGCCCCGTAGTACCGCCTTATGGGCGTACCAAAGGATTTCCGGATCAGTCCCAGTTACATCGTTAGACATAAAGTACTGTTCCAGCTGCTCGTGTACATGTTGAGCATGTGATGGAAGGGATAGGAGATACTCGTTCAGCCTCCAGCGAGCTGGTGGTCTGATCGAGGTAGGGTCGGTTACCTCCAAGGAAATCTGCGCATGATCCGACCAGGTTATAGAGGCAATATTGGCAGTGACACAATGTGGGAGGATGGCATCATCCACCAGAAAGTAATCGAGCCTACTCAAGGTTCCATGTCGGGGAGACATGAACGTATAGTCTCGTTCTGAGGGATGTAAGTACCGCCAGATGTCATGTAACTGCGACTGAGCGAAAATAAGGCCTAAATCGCCCCGATATGTCGAGGGATTCGAGCAATCAAGATGCTTCTCCATGGGAGCGTTAAAGTCTCCAGCAATTATCCTGCAGCCTTTGGCGTGTGATGCCAGAAGTTTGAGAAAACCTTTCAGAAAAGTGCGTTGTCCTGTGTTTGGACCGTACACGGAAGCTAACGTATACAGGACTCCGCCTAGTTGAGCAATAACCACAATATAGCGTCCCTTAGGGTCCGCAATTACTTCAACAGGAGAAAAATCAACATTTTTATGGACAAAAATCGCCACACCTGCCCGTTTGGAGTCTGCTGAAGCAAAAAATTGAGAGGGATAGTACTGGGAAGCCATCCTGTGACAGTCTCCACTCAGGAGATGGGTCTCCTGTATGAACAAAATGTCGCCACCCGTTTTCTTGAGTTGGCGCCAAACCACACTTCTTTTGCCAGCAGAATTCAAGCCATTGACATTAACAGAGGCTAACGACAGGGTCATGATGATTCAGAGTACTCAAAACAGCTAGAGGTGTACAGAGAATAAAAGCAAATCTGGTTCTGAAAAGAAGGTGCAGCTCACAGTATAGTCCCTTCCAACAATACAGTCAAGGGGAGGGAGGGAAGGAGGGTGAGGAGGGACCAGGGGTGATTTATCACAGAGCAAAATAAGTGCAGTAGTAAATAATAACACGTATCAGCGCAACGGCGCTGTCCCTAGACTATCAATAATAGTCAGAACAGAGTGCAAGGGAAAGCCAAGCACCCACCAGGGGCGGCTGAGACCCCAAAGCTCCAGGAGGAGGAGGTCAGAGCCAACGAAGTTGCAGGGATAGAGAAGAAGAGATGACAGAGAAGGTCAGAAAATCAGTGCAGTACTAGTCAGAGAATTCAGGGAGATCAAGGCAAGAGAAACTTCAGTTAGTCAGAGCAAGATAGAAGGGGAATCAAAAAGAGAGCGAGAAAAGTCAGAGATGCAGAGGGGAGGGGGGGGGGAAGAGGGACAGCAGGAGAGAAGGAGAAAGAGGAGAAAAGGATGATAGGGGGAAGGGGGGGTACAGCAACAGGGGATAAGGAGAAAACAATTAGAAGTGAGGATACAAGAGTGCAAGTATGGGTTGGGGGAAAACAGAGAAGCAGGTAGAAGAACCACAACAGGAAAGTAGAAGGTAGAAAAGGGAATAAAAGCAAGAAGAAGGTGCAGTGAAGATCAGCCATCAGCACTTATATGCAGTGAGCTAAAGAAACCTGTGCGTGCATCTGATGCATCAGTCCTTAGACCATTCTGGATTGTTGCTATCTCCAGGGTCAGGTCGCGGGGATACCACAGGGGATTGCTTCTCCGACATAGGGGCCGAGGGCCACATTCCCCATCGAGCAAGGTGCTTCTCAGCCTGTGGAGGGATGAAGCACACAGTCACCTTGCCGTCACGGCGGATCAGGAGCTTAGTGGGAAATCCCCAGCGGTATGGGATGCCCTTGTTCCTTAAGATTTCAGTGTAGGGTCTGAATGCCCGTCGCAGGGCCAGCGTCCCGGGAGAGAGGTCCGGAAATACCTCCAAAGTTGCAAAGGAGTCCAGCAGTTTCGGGCCCTGCCGCAGGACTCGTAGAAAGTTCTCCTTCACCTCATAATAGTGCAGGCGGGCGAGCACATCTCTAGGGCGATCCTCCGGTACCGATGGGGGCTTCGGGACTCTATGTATGCGATCCACAGTAAGCAGCATCCTGGGGGTGTCAGGAAGGACTTGGAGAACAAAATCCTGTAGCATAGAACGCAGGTCCTGGGGTGCAATCTGCTCCGGTATGCCGCGGATCCTCACGTTATTACGGCGAGAGCGATCCTCCAGGTCAAGCGTCTTAGCCGATATCCTGTCTGTCCTGGCCTGGTGCCGCTCATGAGTGTCCATCAGCTCATTGTGGGCCTCAACTAGTTCAGCCATTTTTTCCTCCAGCTTGTCCACCCTGGCACTGAGCTGCGTGACCTCCCCTCTCACCTCAGCGACCATCGCGCGCATATCCTGTTGCAGGGTGACTCTGAACCCCGCCAGCAGCTCCTCCATTGCACCCTTGGTGAGTGGAGCCTCCCGTGGGTCGAGGGACAGTGCACTCAGTTCTCCTGTTTGTGCATTCCCGCGCTTAGCCGCGCGCTGTGCACGGGGTGAAGAAGGAGTCGCCATGTTGGACGAGGAGAGGGGCTTCCCGCCCGGGAGAAAGAAATCTGAAACCCGCCTCGGTAAGCGCGGTGCGGGGGGTTTCTGTTTGCCCATAAGATTCCCAGTGGTACCGGGAGTGTAGGGGAGAGTTTGAGGCTGCACAGGCTTCTTAGTTCTCTGGGTATAGCCGCGTTTGTGCTGTGGCTGATCAGAGCTCACCTACTATGCGACCGGAGCCATTGCTGCCAGGACACGCCCCTGCATTTAAATCTCTATAGGCAAGAGGGGTGTATAGCTCCATTTTCTAGACCTCACACGACGCTGGTCTACCTGTACGCAGCATTTGTATCAGGTGTGTAGCCTGTAATATCTAGGTTTTCATCTCTCCATCCCAAACAGTCGTATTAAGGAATAATTTAAAAGCTGTATAGTCTGGAGGGGTAACATAGGCCAATTGTCTATACCTCACAAGACGCTGTCTACCTGTACGCAGCATTTGTAGCAGGTGTCTAGTCTGTAATATCTAATTTCATCAATCCATCTAAAAAAACCATTCATTGGAATCTTTCAGTTAGGTGTATACAGGAAGTGTATATAGCACTACATTCAAAATGCGCAAGGCCGGTGGCAAGGGACCAGGAAGTGGACATGATGGTGGTGCATGCAGAGGCAGAGGCCGAGGCCGTGGGCAAGCTCGAATTGGGCCACGAGAAACGCCAATATCATCTTGCTCGACCTTCCTGTCCCAATTTCTAGGGGACCGCAGCAATACCCCACTTTTAAATCAAGAGCAGTGTCAACAGGTTGTTAGTTGGATAGCAGATAATGCTTCCAGTCAGTTGGGCACCACCACAAACACCCTGTCTTCCACACGGTCAAGTGTCAGTAGCCATGAGACTGGACTGCATATTCGTCACCCTGATCCTCCTTCCTCCCACCATGCCGAGTGTGATTCCACACTTGGACACTCTGAAGAGCTTTTCAGTATGCCCTTCATGGATTCGGGCCTCTCGCCCGCTCCACTTGAACTGGGGCCTGAGGAGATCGTATGTAGTGATGCCCAAATATTTGAGCAGCCACGGTCTCATGAAGGCGACGGTGGGAATGTGTCACAACAAGAGGTGGACGATGATGTGATATTTGCCAAACAGTCAGGAAGAGGACCAGGGTGCGGAAGTGGAAGACGACGTGCTGGATGATCCAGTAACTGACCCAATCTGTCAGGAGGACATGCAGAGCGAGAATAGCTGCGAACAGGAGGAGGGAGGCGTAGCATCACAACAGGCCGGAAGAAGCAGAGTGGTGTCCGCAGACAGAAGGCGGGCAACCGTTCCTCGTAACGGCAACACGACGCAAGTTGGCAGTACAACAGTTAGGTCTTCCCGAGTCTGGCAGCTTTTTAGTGAGTCTGCAGAGAATTCAAAAAAGACCATTTGCAACACCTGCCATGCCAGCATCAGCAGGGGTAGCAAAAGTACCAGCCTGACCAACACCAGCATGATCAGGCAAATGGCAGCAAAGCACCCGACTTTGTGGGACGTACCACAGGGTCCAGGAGCAGTATCTGCGGGTGACACCTCTGTTTCTTCCACTTTTGTGCGTGCAAGCCAATCCCCTGTACATAGTGCATGTGAAGATGCCTCCTGTCCTGCTCCTGTCGTTGCATAATCAGAAATGCCACCATCAACCATGTCCTTGTCCCAGCGCAGCGTTCAGATATCAATACCCCAGTCATTGGAACGCAAGCGCAAATACACTGCCAATGCCCCACACGCCACACTCCAAAATGCGCACACTTCGCGACTGCTTGCGCTGGAAATGTTACCTTTTATGCTAGTGGTCCCTCGTTACTCGGTCCCCAGCTGCCTCCATTTCTCCCGGTGTGTCGTCCCCGCATTACACAAGCACGTGTCCCAAAACATTTGCCATGCCCTTAACAACGCTGTTTCTGGAAAAGTCCACCTAACCACGGACACGTGGACAAGTGCTTGTGGGCAGGGATGCTACATCTCGCTGACAAAGTACCTCGTGGTCTGAGCTGCTGTGTTCGTATGATCAAAAACCAGATACAGCGGTATGTCTGGGTATAGTAGTAGCTGTTTATTTTCCGACGCGTATCAGAGTCATATCCCAAACTCCTTCCCTGAGGAAGGAGTTTGGGATAGGACTCCGAAACGCGTCGGAAAATAAACAGCTACTACTATACCTAGACATACCGCTGTATCTGGTTTTTACATCATACGAACACAGCAGCTCGGACCACGAGGTACTTTGTCTTATTAGAAGCTTATCATGACCACAGTGATCTGTGGAGGTACGGTCCTGGCAGCAGCTGTATTGTTCTGAGCGATCACGCTGGTTGTGTGCTACATAACCCTATCAGGTGAGCAGTTCCTAAGTTACACCATTTCAAAACCTGTCTCCTAAGGATAAGACCCTATTTTGCGCATTCTCACCCCTTTCTTAGACATCTCACTGACGGCACACTGGGTTAATAAAGTGGAAGCCGGGACCCAGTCGGACCTTGGGACGGAACACGTCCTCCCGACGCCAAGGATTGCGGGTCCTAACTCAGCCAGGGTTGCCCCCACAGTCTACAGCTCTGGAACGTCATCCTCCTCAGCCTCCTCCTCCTTCTCTTCTTCAGCCTCCACAACAGTCCCAAGCTGGAAGGTCTGCAGCACTGCCTCGGCCAAACGGCAACAGGCTGTGGTGAAGCTAATATGCGTAGGTGACAAACCCCACAATGCTGATGAGTTGTGGATAGCTCTGAAAGAGCAGACAAATCATTGACTCACACTGCTGAACCTAGATCCAGGCATGGTCATGTGTGACAATGACCGGAAACTGGTGGCGGCTCTGAGGCAAGGCGAGCTCACACATGTGCCATGCTTGGCCCATGTGCTCAACCTGGTGGTTCAGCGGTTTCTTAAATCCTACCCGGAGCGGCTCGTCAAAGTACGCCAACCGTGTGCTCATTTTAGAAAGTCACCTACTGCTTTGGCCGCACTTGTCAGGTTTTAGCAGCGTTTACAGCTTCTGGCTCTCAGACTTGTGTGTGATGTCCCCACGTGTTGGAATTCCACCCTGCAGATGTTGGTCAGGATTTGTGAGCAGAAGAGAGCAGTTGTTGAGTACCAGTATCAACTAGGCCGTCGGTATTCGGTTCAAACTCCACAATAAGACCTCTGGAGTGGACATGGATGTCTGACATATGTACAGTCCTCCAAAACTTTGAGGACTCCACCAAGATAGTGAGCGGCGACGACGCCATCATTAGAGTCACCATCCTGATTCTCTGCATTCTAAAACGCTCTCTGCTCAAAATCAAAGACTATGCATTGCAGGCGGAGCACGATGAGATGGAGCAAGGAACCATAGTGGGCGATTACACACAGCCCAGCCTCATCTCATCCCAATGTATCGCGGAACAATGAGGAGGAGGAGGATGAGGAAGAGGAGTTAGAAGAACAGGAGCTAGTTTCATGCGGAATTGACGGTACTACCTGCACAACAGTCAGTCATACTGTTGGTCCAGCGTGGATGGCCAGATAATAGGGACGAGGAGGAGGAGGAGAAGGCCAGCATGGTCAATCATCCTGTTGTTGATGACCCTGAAGTCTTGACTGTCACCAGTCTGGCGCGCATGGTGACTATGTTACGATGCCTGTCCCGTGACCCTCGCGTTAACATCTTGACGGACACTCATTACTGGTTGGTGACACTTTTAGACCCACGCTAAAAGGAGAACTTTATTTCTCTTATTCCACCAGCGGAGAGGTCTACAAAAGTGCTGCAGTACCAGAAGGCCCTTGTGAAAAAAATGCTCTTCTGAAAACGCTGGCGGCAGGGGTCAGAGTTCGGTGGCCAAGGCGTCCGGGAGAGAGAGCCACAACTCCAATCCAGCAGAGGTAAAGGAACACACTCAGATATGGGGGAGTTTTCTCAGCCCCTCCGATAGCACAGGCCCTGAGGCGCGGGGTACGGTCATAAGGACTGCAAAGTTTGTACAGATGGAGAAGGAGTACCTTGGCGACTGTACAAAAGTTCTCCGGGATTCCTCTGTGATTCATAATTTTGGGGTATCAAAGCTGGACACGTGGCATGAATTGGGTCTCTATGCCTTGTAATTCCTGGCCTGCCCTGCCGCTAGCATTTTGTCAGAGCGTGTTTTCAGTGCTGCCGGTGGAATCATTACTGATAAACGCACCCGCCTGTCAACTGAAAATGCTGAAAGGCTGACTCTGATCAAGATGAACAAGGGTTGGATTGGGCCTGACTTCGGCACACCACCAAACAACAGCGTAATGTAAAGTTGAAGCCATTGTATTTATTGGGGATGTATATTCCCACGCCCCTCCTCACACCCACACATGGGTACACACTTCCCGATTTGGGCTATTTGCTGTACTCCTCCTTCTCCTTATCCACCACCACATCATCAGGGCGACCGTGGTCCATGATGTCACGAAAAGATATTTTATTTACATGTTGCTTATGATGCCCTTAACCGTTAAAAAGTTAGACAGTATGTTGTATACCCCCAGGGGTAAATGTTTTAGTCCATACTTAGTGCATGGGCATTACAAGTATAGGAGACTCGCTCCTTTGTAATGGGAACAATATTTAAAGAGGCTCTCTTCCACGTCTCTTCCAAGGGGCATCGGAGTGCCTCCCAATTTTTGGCAGCCCTGCCTAGGGCAATACCAAAAAAGACCCACTTTCTATTAATGGGCACATTATTTAAAGAGGCCCTCATCCACGTCTCTTCCCAGGGGCATCGGATTGACATGCATTTTTTTTTTTTTTTTTTTTTTTTAAATCTTTCATGTAATCCAAAAAACTATCATACAGCAACACTGTCTCACAAGAGAGTACGAGCCCTTAACATTTTCCCTAAAAAAACGCATTTTCGTTTAATTTTTGGATGTTTTATTGTGAGTCCGTAAAAAGTGGCGTAATACTCAGACAACATTGTTCACAGTAGTGACCTGGGAGTCTGAAATGCTTACAGGAGTATTCCCCATGCTGTTCCCATGTCATTTGAGCACTGTTGTTATACTTTTTTGACATTTTCAGGGTTTATCCAGGCTGCTAGGGGTCATGCCGGAAAAATGCTCAGGTCTCCCACAGGATAACATTGGGTTCGGTGCTCGGGTATCGAGCACCCAAGCATTTTAGTGCTCGCTCATCACTAATTTACACTTGTCCATATTCACATTGTAATTACATGTAAAACATAGAACAACACATGACTCTGTTATACGAGACATACCGTAATTAGGAGGATTGTACTGATGTACAGACAAGTTATAATATCTCCAGATACACATATCTCCTAAACTTGTTGTGGACAATTCCTGCAAATGACAAACATAATTGGACGATAAAAGATTGAAATAAAAGCAAGAAAAAAATTCCATTAATACATTTGATAAATGTCCATAAATAAATTGTTTTAAAAGACAAAAAAAACTACATAATTAGGCTGGCTTCACATTTGCGTATGTATCCGCAGCGCACGCTGCGGACAACAATATTCAAATGCGCATGCGGACTGCGCACCTATCTTTATCATTGTATACAGATCGTACGCAAGACACTGCTTTTGCTCGCGCACGGCTGCGTATCTGTGCGCATGCGTACGCTGTAGAAAAATTAGGTGCGCCTGGAAACGCAACAGGTTACATTTTTTGCTGCGCATAAAATTTCCCGGCGTCCGCAAGCGCACGCTCGCTGATACAAAATGCATTCAGCCCTATGAGAGCACAAGCGTGCGCGAGGATTTGCGTATGGTGCGTACGATACGCATGTGTACAGGCCTTTGCACAAGGCCATGGGCGTGCCAGTAGGTGGGACAAGTGAAATCGTGACCAATTTATTAAACGCATGCGCATGAAAAACACATGCGCATGATCAAAAACGCATACGAGCGCAGGTATACGCAGCGTACATTGAACGCATGCGTATGAAAAATCCTGCGCATGCTTGCTTATACATGCGTTTTGACCTGCGCATGCGCAGCATACGCGGCGGACAAAAACGCAAATGTGAAGGTAGCCTTAGATTAATGCTGTGTAAGGTTATCTTATGCATCATGCCAGGACACTGAGAACAATTATCCATACAAGTGGATACTTGACAGAAAGTTATGAAAAATAATAATAATAATAATATTAATGTAGAACTGTGGACAATAATAACTATTAGAATTGTTAGGACAGCTCTCTTATAGGTACATGCATTGCAGTCATATGAGGTGTATCAGTTTTCTTAGTTAAAAAAAAAGTATTAATTAACTAAATGTGTGCATATTTTACACACTATAAATATATACAATATAAAAATAATTTAATTTCTATAGAGCCAATATATTCTGCAGAGCTTTACAATTAAGCATGGACATATACAGATACTAACGACAATACAGAGGAACATGTTGCGCCCCTGCGGACTGGTCGCCACAATGATGCTGCACCTACTCCATAGGTGTGATGTCACTGTTCCCAGGGAAGGGGGGGTTGTGATCCTAAGACACAGTTTGCATACAACACCATCCCAAATCCAGTATGGGGGATCCGGGCGGACACTTTTGAGGGAGGGACCCACTTCCTGGCTGGAGGAGGAGTTGGCAAGTGTGAGAGAAAGGAGTTTTGGACATCGAGCAGGTAGGACGCATGCTGCGGAGCAAGGGAGTCCTAGGGGCACGGGATTGGAGGAACCACCCGTAGCGCCCCAAATCCGCTGCCAGTTGCTGGTGAGTGGAGAGACTGGGTCGCAGAAGGGGACCAGCCCCAAACTGGTGGAAGTGCTGCACGCCGTAGCCAGAAAAAACGGAGGCCACTGTGTCTGCAGAAACAGCGGCCAAAGTCCATGGACACTCGCCGAGAAGGTGGCCAGACCTAGGGCAGGAGAAAACCGAGCGTCGCCCGACAAGGCCCGTAGCCACTGGCTTGGGACACTTCCCATGTAGATGCAGGTGGGAGAGGAGGATAGCCAGTCTGGCGAGACTGCCCGGACATTCTTTAGAGTGGTGTCTTGGAAAAGCAACCCTAATCACTTGGGGACTAACCTGGCTGCGAATTGGAGGAGCATAGTACCCGGCTAGGTAGACTTGAGTGATCGCCAAGTAAAAGGTAAAAAGAACTGCAAGTGTGGCACCCCAGAGTTCGGATACTACAATGTCATTTACTCCCTCGGGGGGGGTAGCGTCATACCTGAGTGCAACAGAGGGTAACCACACCAGGTAATACCAAAGCACACAACACCTTCTTGCCTCCAGGCCTGAAAGGGGAGATCTTAAACTCTGTTTCAGGGCATATCCCCTATAAATTCTGGGCTGGGGCGGATTTAGTCAGTTCAGTACGGAGCAGTACTGAGGATATCCCTGGATGTAGGGAATAATGGAAAGATCTGTGTCAATTAAAACCCCAAGATGGTGAACTTGCTGCTTAGTAGTTATAGTTGAACCACCCTATACAGTTGCAGTATCTGGTGCAGGTCTGTTAGTAGAAGGAGGAAACACAGGAAGTTCAGTTTTGGAGAGATTCAGTTTCAGATACAGGAAATATATGATGATTGATTTTTATTTATGTGGGAATGATTTCAGGAGATGTGTATTATGGGTGTCATCTGCATAGAGAAAAGATGACACAGCAAGCCGAATCTGCTGAGGTGTCTGTCCCATAGGAGCAATGTATACACTGTGTTCCAAACTATTATGCAAATTGGTTTTAAGTGTCAGAGGGTTTTATTTTATTTTTATTTCAATGAAACCCATTGATGGTATTGTGTCTCAGGGTTCTTTGGATCATTGAAATCAATCTCAGATACCTGTGATAATTAGTTTGGCAGGTGAGCTCAATAAAAGGAAAACTGGGTGTTCCACAATATTACGCAGGCCACAGTTTTCCAGTAACATGGGAAAGAAAAAGGATGGCTCTGCTGCTGAAAAGCAACAAATAGTGCAATGCCTTGGACAAGGGATAAAAACATTTGATATTGCACAAAAACTTAAGCGTGATCATCGTATTGAGAAAAGATTTGTGGGTGATTCTGAGCACAGACATGTTCGTGCAGATAAAGGCAGAATGAGGAAGGTTTCTGCCAGGCAAGTTCATCAGATTAAGAGAGCAGCTGCTAAAAAGGCCTTACAAACCAATAAACAGATATTTGAAGCTGCTGGTGCCTCTGGAGTTCCTCGAACCTCAAGGTGTAGGATCCTTCAAAGGCTTGCTGTGGTGCATAAACCTACTATTCGGCCACCCCTAAACAGTGCTCACAAGCAGAAACAGTTGCAGTGGGTCCAGATATACATGAAGACTAATTTTCAAACAGTCTTGTTTACTGATGAGTGCCGAGCAACCCTGGTTGATCCAGATGAATAGAGTAGTGAATGGTTGGTGGATGTCACCATGTCCCAACAAGGCTGCGACGTCAGCAAGGAGGTGGAGGAGTCATGTTTTGGCCTGGAATCATTGGGAAACAGCTGGTAGGCCCCTTTAAGGTTCCTGAAGGTGTGAAAATGACCTCTGCAACGTATATAGAGTTTCCAACTGAGAACTTTCTTCCATGGTACAAAAAGCAAAAACGTGTCTTTAGGAGCAAAATCATCCTCATGCATGTCAATGCACCATCTCATGCTACAAAGAATACCTCTGTGCCATTGGCTGCTATGGGCATAAAAGGAGATAAACTCATGGTGTTGCCACCATCTTCCCCTGACCTGATCAAGCAAAAGATCTATGAGGGTGGGAGGCAGTTCACATCAAAACAGCAGCTCTGGGAGGCTATTCTGACATCATACAAAGAAATACAAGCAGAAGCTCTCCAGAAACTCACAAGTTCATTGGATGCAAGAATTGTGGAGGTGATATCAAAGAAGGGTTCCTATGTTAACATGTGACTTGGCCTGTTAGGATGTTTTGGAGTTATATAGCTTTTTATTTCAGTGAATGCTAATGCATTCCTAATGCTAATCCTAATGCTGCAAATTCAACAAATCACCATTTTCAGTTCTTTCAAACATATGAAATGTTTAGAAACTCTATTGTGCGTAATAATTTGGAACAGTGCATTTAGAGTTTATTTTAAATTTTGAAGATTATACTGTTATCATTGGGAGGTTTCTTCAATAAAATTCGATGTATACTCGAACGGGTGATAACCTAATACACTGACTGTCATTTGCACCGACCATTTAGGAAAATCAGAAAAAAAGAATATTTGCATAATAATTTGGAACACAGTGTAGAGAGAAGAGGAGGGGACCTAAGATTGAGCACTGAGGGACCCCGATAATAAGGGGAAGAGTAGTAAGGCCTCATGCCCAAGCATTTTATTTGCAGTGTATTTGTGTGGGTTTTTGTCTAGCGTATATGCTGCAGATTTTCCTGTCGATATATCTGCAGCATGTCAATTATTGCTGCCGATGCTTGTGCGTATTTCAAGTCCTCCGACAGCAGGGCTAGAATGTAGTGTGTGATTTTAGGTCAGCCATGGCCGAGAAACACTGACACCTGCCTCACTAAGGGCTTGTGACATTTCCCCCCCAGAGCCATGGGATGCTCAGAACTTGGCTATGATATTTCTGGAGAGTCACAGGGGTCAAGACCCGGCTCTGTGACCCTGGCGGTGTCAATAAAAGTTCGGGGAATAGGGTTTTTGGGAAATGGTTGCCGTGACACCACCCACGATGTTCGGCTATTGATGGCCGACGCTGCGGTGCGGAACCTCTGAGGATGATTGAGTCGCAGTCAGGTGTTATCGCTCCCCATGGGTGGAGCGGTTCCCCAAGGAAACTGGTGTGGTTAGCGGCGGTGGCAGGCCGCTGGATTCTCCAGGCTGGGGGAGACGAACGGGGCTATGCTGAGGCAGGTTCACTGTGGCCTGCTTGGCTTATCAATCTACCGCTCCGCAGGTGAGGAAAAAAATAGTCTCAGGCTGAAGGCACACTGGCGTGAGACTCGCGCGAGTGCAATGCGTGGGGAAAAAAATAAATAAAAATCGCATTGCACTCTGACCAATGTTGAGCAATGCTGCAGGGCATATTGGTGCGTTTTTCTCGCGTCGAACACGCATTGCGAAGGCAATGCGAGTACAATCGCAGCATGCTGCGATTGCACACATTTTTCACGCGTGAGGGTCCAATGTCAAAAAACGCACCATTGTAACACACAAAGCGATTGTCATGCGTGAAAAACGCACAAAAACAGTTTGGAGCAGTAAGTTGACTCATCAGCTTATCAGGAAGCGCAGCAGCAATTAGGGTCCCATTACAAGCACAAGCTGTGTTTCCTCCTCCACAGAGCCTGATCCTGCATCATGTCCCGGTATATTAATGTTGAGATGTTAATTGTTCTTGTTCAGGACCATCCAGTGATATGGGACAAGCGTGATCCAACTTATGCTAGGGTCACACTTGCACAATTCCAAGTCCCCTGCGTTGTTTGCAGAAAACTTAGAATTTTTAGATTAAGTTTTCTGCAAACAACGCAGGGGACTTAAAATCGTGCAAGTGTGACTATAGCCTTATTAAGGAGCTAATTGACCGTCATTTACTATACAATCCGCAGCTGATTTGATCATAATTGTTTGCAAAACCTGAAAATCCAGTAAGAGAAAAACGCATTGCTGTCGGATTCAAGATGTGGCCAAAAAAAACGCACTCGCATTTCATTCACAGGACAATACGCAAAGCACTCGCAGGAGTGCAGTGCGACAAAAACGCACCGTTTTTAACGCTTGTAGTGTGCCTTCAGTCTCACACACAGCTTCTGAATTCTATACCCTGTTTACTTAGTTTCAGTTTAGCAATGCCGCCGAAACCTGCCCTTGCCAAGTCTCAGTCCAGATAGTCCACAAAAACCGGGATGGCTTGTCCAAGACACCTCTTTATGCTCCTTTCTCTCATGGGTTGTTCTCTCTCCCAGGGCTAACTGTCCGCCTCTCCCCTGCTCGCGCTTCCGCACACAGTGCCCCAATCTGGCAGCCACAGGTCCTGTCAGGCGACCGGTATCAAGTCCCCTGACCGTAGTACAGCTACCTTGTTGGCGGATTTGTTGGGAGTTAGCCACAGCTGCTCTAGATCTCGATCTCATGCCCTCCGGTTCCGTGGTTGGAGAATAGAGTCTCTTTGCCACCCTCAGGGCTGGTCCCCCTGGTTCTCAACCAGCCCTTCCGACCAACTCAGAATCGGGTGCACGGATGGATCGCTCTCTGCCTGTGCCCCTAGGACTCCCTCTGTTTCACTTGCAGTCTGTTGTTCTCCTGACTCAGGATGAGCTCCTCGCTGCTCAAGTCCTTCAGGTCCTCACTCCTCGTCAAACTCTGACTCTCCTAACTTCCTACCACCTACCCACACTTCTCTCTTCTTTCTTCCACTGAAGTCGGCTGTTCCAGGACCCAGGACGGGCCTCTCTCCACTCAAGTCCTCCAGATCCTTCTCCTTCCACTGCCTTCTCTTGACTGACCACTCATTTCCCACCCTCCACCTTTCTTCCCGTTGTCCCACTGACTACCTGGTTACTCCCTCTACTGGGTCCGCCCGCTGTCCCTGGAACCGGGTGTGTTTGGTGCTTTTTTGGGTGTCTGGATTTACCATCCTGTTTACTGAGAATAGGAATATCAGACCCATTGGATGGGGTGCAGTACCCCTTTGTGACGACCAGGCCGCAGGGGCACCACACACTGGTGTGGAGAATGAGAGGTTTGATCATAAGGGTGACGTTGCTGATGAGGGGGCGAAGCCTGGGCACAGATAGGTGGCAAAAGGGGAATTAGCAGGTCCGACCAGTTCCCTGACATATCACTTGCATCAGTGAGCACAATGGAAGGAGTGCATGAAACAAGCCTCCTGATGAACGCAAAGGAGAGAAACGTGTCGAAGCGCTAACAATGAATGGATGAACCCTAGACATAGCAAGGGAAAAGTGCTGCATTGCCATCTTTTGTCCTTTATTATTTGTATCAATCAGTTAACCCCCTTAGGCACGAGCCGTCGGGAGTGGGGGAACCACATTGTGAATTTAGGGTGCCGACCCCTACCGACAGGTAGGGCTAAGGAACCAGGGTCATTCAGGCCATTTTTTAATGTCTATATGTACAATAATTGCTTATGGTGCCTTCTCCTATGAACATTAACAGGCCGTGGCACACTACAAGTGCACCATTTCTGCCTTGCAGGGACTAATAAGGGCTAATGTAGGAGTGGAGGCGCCAAATCGAACACTAGGGTGCCGACCCCGCTGAGAGGTAGGGGTGAGGAGGCACATTAGTTTACAAGGCCTAATTCTTCCTTCCGCTTTCTTTACTGTGCACCATAGCTTTTAGTAATTCTCGTGAGTTTGAAGTTTAAATAAAGGAAAAAGGGTTTTTATGTGTATGTATGAAAATTGTTTTGCTGTGATCCTACGTAGAATCAGAAGGATGATTAAAAACAGCAAGTCCATACTAACTAATGCATCATAGGCTTTAACTCAAGGTGGCAATGACAGCAAGCTATTGGCAGGGAAAGGGTCAGTGTGAATATATAGGATACTGGCTGTAGTACCCGGCTACGCCCGGGTTAATAAATAAGTGCTGTTAGCTATAACAACATTGAATTTGAATATGTCATATTAATGACCTGTAGGAAAATAGAAGCTGAGCTGTGATTGATTGCTATAGGCAGCCTAATAAATCTCCAGCCAACAGTAAACCCTCCTCCTGGCCGGGCAGTATATGTTACCTCACACATACACATAATAGACAGCTCATGTGACTGACATCTGCCTTAATTCCCTATATGGCACATGTGTTGCACATTGGCTGTTTTTAATCAGATGTTTATGTTTGGAAAATAAAGATAGCACACATATGAGGCGAGTTGTGTGAGGTGATTTGTGCATATCTGTGTTTGTCTGTGTGGTGTGTGTGTCCCTGGGGTGTGTGTGTGTGTGTGTGTGTGTGTGTCCCTGTGGGGGGGGGGGGTCTGTGTGGTGTGTGTCTCTGTTGTATGTGTCCCTGTGGGGTGTGTGCATGTGCCCCTATAGGGTGTGTATGTGTGTGTCCATCTCTGCTGTGTTTGTCTTTTTGTGGTGTGTGTGTGTCCCTGTGGGGTGAGTGCATGTGTCCCTATAGGGAGTGTATGTGTGTGTGTCCCTGTGGGGGGGGTCTGTGTTGTGTGTGTGTCTTTGTGGTGTGTGTGTGTCCCTGTGGGGCGAGTGCATGTATCCCTATAGGGTGGGTATGTGTGTGTCCCTGTGGGGGGGGTCTGTGTGGTGTGTGTGTCTGTGTTATGTGTGTCTCTTTGTGGTGTGTGTGTGTCCCTGTGGGGTGAGTGCATGTGTCGCTATAGTGTGTGTCCCCTTGGGGGAGGTGTGTGTCTGTGTTGTGTGTGTCTTTGTGGTGTGTGTTTGTTCGGGTGCGTGGTGAGTATCCAATGTTGGGGCTGCACTTTAGCGACTATACACTTGCTGTTACTCTTTGTGTGCATGTGGTGTGTATACATGTCCCGTGTGTGGTGAATATCTCATGTTGGGGCCCCATCTTAGTGACTATATGCTGGTATGTGCTATTAGTCTTTGGTGCTATCATTAAGCCCCTCTTATTCACAACTGTCATCTGGTAACTGTAACTTTTTCCCCCATTATATAGATAGGGGCAAAATTGTTTGGTGAATTGGAATGCGCGGGTTTAAAATTTCGCCTCACAACATAGCCTATGACGCTCCCGGGGTCCAGACGTGTGACTGTGCAAAATTTTGTAGCTGTAGTTGTGACGGTGTAGATGCCAATCCCGGATATACATACATACACACACACACACACACATTCAGCTTTATATATTAGATACAGGTGATTGTTCCGCTCGTGTGTAGGAGCAGCTCCTGGGTTGTCCACCATGCCCTGACAAGGTTAGATCCACAGGTTATAGAAGACGTCTCTGGGGAGATGTTGCTTTACTTTACATAAAATCCAAGAAAATGCCATTTCCAATAGTGGAACTTCCTGTAAAGGTACCTTTACACGCGGCAACTTTTCTAGGAATTTCACTGGCAACTTACTGGTTGCAATTAAATCATGGACACATTGTTCCATTTGTACACAGCAACAAGATAGAACAATGTCTCCATGATTTCACTGCAACCAGTAAGTTGCCAGTGAAATTCCTAGAAAAGTTGCCGCGTGTAAAGGTGCCCAAATACTACAGCTCTATTCAGCTGTACATCTGTGTTGGGAATAGGATATTCCAAAATGACCTAAATGACAGATACGTACCAAATGCTCTTCACAAAGATATGCCACATTTGTCTGTGAGGTCTCCACTCCGGCTTCTGCAGTCAAGAGGAAATTTAGAAAAGCCTCATCTCTGCAAGAACAAAGAATATCATATTACTATTACAGCCACTGATTATTTTACTGAAAGGGTCAATGTCAGTTCAAAGAAATTGTGACATCTGAGGGTGTGATTGGTAAATTGCAATTCTTACCAAGTCAAATATTACAACTATTATGGCCAACACTTTACTATCATTGCTGCAAAATTGGCCACTGCAACAGAACATAAACTTGGCATGTTCCCAGTATGTACAGACACATAAAAACCCACTTTGAATACGGTGTTTGGGTGCTAAACTTCGGTAATTGATTAATGGTAAAGTGCATTTTTTTTCTTTTTACTCAGATCTACAAACAAGTAAAACTTTGTGTGGGTTGGTAATCGTACAAGTAATTTCCTAAGGAAAAGACCATGTGAATTGTGACATAGATTAAGTGGTACTATCATCTGTGAGCGGCACCACTCGTGTCTGGGATTGTGTTAGGACTTTGGATCTCTATTGATATTCTGGGCATTTTGCTTCTTTACAAAATGGAGTCTGCTGCTTCACTCCTGACCATGTGATCCTCCCCTCGGCCTTTATAAAAGTCAGCCTACTGTCCACCTGCACTCGAGTATTCAGTTTGAATTCCGGGCTTTCAGTGCTTTCCAAGTGTGTGTCACCTCCTGATGATCCACTACAGCTTTTCCAGCGACTACCTTGGTCTCCTGCAGTCTCTCCAGACTCAGCTACTCTCCTGCTTCCAGCTTTATGTGTCTAGTTCTGACTTTGCTCCAGCTTCACAAGCCCTGTGTCATGTAAGCCTTGAGTGCCCTGCTAGCACTAAATTAACTACTGTTTATAGTGCAGATACAGCTCTATGGACATCAGGACTCTTTAAAAGCTGTACTGCACCATAAGTATTGGACCTCTTTTTCTCCATCGGTTTCTCCCAGTGTGTTATGTTATGTTGCTAAGGCGGCCGTCACACGGTGCAATATCTTGAACGAGATCGTTTAAGCGATCTGCTTTTTGATCTCTTAAGTGATATCGTTTGTAAAATCGCTTGATCGCACGTAGCAATGTACAATGTAAAATCGCTTGATCGTGACATCGCAGATGTGAGAGCCGGAGCTCATATCAAGCGATGAACGCTTGAACAATCTGCTTCATCATGGTGTGTGACACCACGATGAACGATCTCCCAGTGGCAGAGCCTATGCTGGGAGATGGTATCTATGGTAAACGTCGGGTTACTAAGCGCCGCGCGGCGCCTAGTAACCCGATGTGTACCATAGTTACCAGCGATTTCGCTGGTGAGTCTGTCTGTGTGACATCTCACCAGCGATGTGAACGATATTGTTAGCGATCGCGCGTGCACGTGATCGCTTACAATATCGCGCACGATATTGCACCGTGTGACGGCCGCCTAAGAACTATTTCCACAGACTTCTGTGTTACTTGTTTGATGAACTCTCTCATTTGCTGCACTTGTTCACCTTAATGGTACATTTACACGCGGCAACATTTCTAGGGTGTCAACAGGTAACTTACAAGTTGCAGTGAAATCATGGAGACCTGATTCCATTTGTACACAGCAACAAGATAGAACCTTGTCTCCATGATTTCACTGCAGCCAGTAAGTTACCTGTTGACACCCTAGAAATGTTGCTGCGTGTAAAGGTACCATAAGACTTTGGTTTCTGTGTGTAGTCTGTGCTCCAAAATGCAAACAGATTCCTGAGTAATCCTACAGTACATTACAGATTGCAGCTAAAAGCCATTTAGGAGATTCCTATTGAAGCTGAGCCGTGACCAGATTTCACTATACAAACTATATACGTTAGAATGCAAATTTCCATAAGCAAGAAGAAAACCACACTAGAATTAGGGGTCATACTTCAAAAAGCTACTCCACCAAATATTCATAACTTAGAAAAGGAGTACAGGCTTTACATTTTGCAAGAAGTTAAATTTTATTATTATACTTTTGTTAAAAATAATAAAATTTAACTTCTTGCAAAATTTAAAGCCTGTACTCCTTTTCTAAGTTATGAAACTATATACGTTGTTAAATAAATCTGTTGGATATTCACAATAAATAGAGCAGCCTCATCAGGTCCATGTCAAAATGGCTGTATCATTTGGATATCAAAATGAACATTTTACAGGTCCAGCCATAGCTTTATCTGGACTAATAAAATGCTCAGTTTAATATATATCACCATTAGGCAGGAAAATCTAACAAACAGGATTATACAGCCATTCTGAGATGGATTTTTACAGCAATTCCACCAGTCTCATCGGGCCCAATGTATCATTAGCAGTTTGAGATCTGTTTTGGCAGATCTGCTGTAATGTCTTCCCTGGGTGAAATGAAATGACTTTAAGATATCTAAATGTAATGTGACTTACAGAGCACCATCCACGTACGCATTCACAGCTTTCCGGATGATAAGCCCAATGTTTCCATTCTGCTCCGCAATCATCTTTGTCAGCCTGCATTTTAATAAGACATTTATGAATCTTAGATTATTCTTTTTCTTTCAAAACATCACAATTTAACCCCTTTGACAACTTGTAACATACATTTTTGTCACTGGTCGCTGATGACAATGAAGCAGGCTTCACAAGCAGAGCTTGCTGCATACAAGGCAAATAACATAAGACTGGTATCTGTCCCTAACAGCAGCAAACAGAGCTGGCAGCAAGCACCGATTTTAGCCATTTAGATGCTGCTGTTAATCACTGATGTGACCACAGGAAGCTAATGGGTTACCATGTCAGCTGGGGGCCCCTGTGGCTGCCATCTTGTGAAGCTTATACTTTATAGATCAGCAAGTGTGGGTATAACTGTAGTTTAAGATGCACTTTTCCTTCCAAAAATTTGGGACGAAAATGTGGGATGCGTCTTTTAATCCGATTGTAGTCTACTGGGGGGGTGGGGGTGCATGGCTGAGTGGGGTCACTGGAGGCATTGTTCCCACTGCATGATGGTGGCAGGTGTAGAGCAATGCTGTGGGTGGTGTGACGGATGTTCTGGCAATGCAGGATCCATCCTGGAGAAGGAGTGGGGAGTGCGGCGAGTATCCCGGCGATGCAGGAGCCATCAGGGCGAAGCAGCAGGCATTGCGCTGTGGAGTTGTGAAGTTGGAGCCCATTTTGGTGGAGTAGGAGTCGATAAAAAAATGGACCAACTCCGACTCCTAACATATATAATACATTGGGTATAGTAGTTCAATGCAAAATGTGTTGAATATTATTATTATTATTATAAATTATTTTTATTTTCTATTTAAATATCTTGATTATTGTATTATAACAATGATTAAAGCCTAATGTTCACATTGTACTGCAATACTTTGATAACTTAAACATGAGCCATATATGAAGGAGTCGGAGTTGGAGTCGAAGGAGTCGGAGTCTGAAAAATTCAGGAGTCCAAGTCGGATTCGGTGGTTAAATGTATGAACTCCACAGCCCTGTGAGCCATCCCCACTGATTTTATGTAAGAAAATGACAGCGGTGTGATCATAAAAAAGTGGCACTTGGAGGTGGTGCGTGCACAGATTGAGCTCTCATCTCAATGACGAGCTGAGATCTCATGAGCTATGAATCCTGCACCGTCAACATTTTATTACCTAATATCACCGGGGATGGCTCCTGTCTCAATGCCCTCTGCTTTGCCCGGATGGCTCCTGTATTGCCAGGATATTCGCCGCACTGCCCACTCCTGCCTCGCAATGCCCGCTGCTTTGTAGGGATGGCTCCTGTCTCACAGCGCCCGCAGCATAGCCAAGACACCCGCTGCAGTGCCCATAGCATCGTCTTACTCCACAACTGCCCCTGCCTCCTGTGACCCCGTTCCACCACTGCTGCCACCCCCCATGGTAAGATACAACTGAATTAGAAGATGGACCCTTATTTTCAGCCAACTTTTTTTTTTTCCCCTTTTTTCTTCCTCTAAATTTGGGCTACATCTTATAAAACAAAAATATGGTGATTAAAATAAAAAAATAAATACATACAAATTTGATATTGTTGTGTCCAATAGAAAATTATCTAAACTGTATGTTAAACCCTGAACACAAATAAAGGATTCTAGAATAAATTTTTTTGGTTACCATACTTCTTTAAACAATAAAATAAACAGCAATATGATATGCAGCCAAAAATAATATCCATAAAAACGTCAGCTCAGCAGACAAATACAAGCACTCAGACAGATCCATAAATAGAAACATTAATGGCCACTTTACACGTCCCGATATCGGCGTCCAACTCCGATAAAAAGTCACATGGTTCGTGCGTTGGCCCTGATATCGTTCGTGCGTTGTATGGTTTAAATGTCCAATACGATGCAAGAACGATGCCAAAACAATATCGGGGATCAAATGAGCCTGCTCTCCAACGGCCCGATATTGGATGGACGATGTGGCAGGATCGTGCTGTGTGACAGCCCAACAACAATGTGGAGTACAACTTCCCCTATTCTCTCCTATGTTAAATGGTCATTCCTGGGTCAGCCGTACAAGGGGGCGTACACATCGCTGTTGCGTTGCCTGCCGATATCGCGCTGTGTAACATCTCCCATGCAATCTTGGAAATCTGCCCAGAAAAAGCGCGCTCCTGTGTTGTTGTATCCAATATCGGACCGATGTTGGGACTTGTAAAGTGACCATAAGAAAAAAATCTATGGGTCTAAAACTGAAAAAAAAGTTTGTCCACCATTTTGTAAGGCTCAGTTATTTTAACTACTAAAAGAAAAAGGAAAAAAAAAAATAAAAGCATAAAAATAAAAAAAAAAAGTGTCAGTGTCCTTAAAGGGTATTCAATTCCTGCTTGGTGGAAAAATTCAGTTCCAGTTAAAGGCGTAGATATTCGGGTGCAGGGGACTCCTGT
The DNA here is from genome assembly GCA_033576535.1 of Allobates femoralis. NCBI lineage: Eukaryota > Metazoa > Chordata > Amphibia > Anura > Aromobatidae > Allobates > Allobates femoralis. The sequence goes on along the minus strand of JARQOC010000003.1, from coordinate 105,459,387 downwards.
ATTGTATAGACTGCAGCATGTAAGCAGCAATCACTGGCACTTCACTCACAATATTGCTGTCAGTGGATCTCGCTGGACGCCATCCAATATTCCAGTAATTAGATACTGTGCTACGTTGATGGACGCTTCCATGTGGCCGCCTTCTGAAGCCTGTGCCATGAATTCATAGGCTTTTGTCTGCAAGAAAAAAAGAGGTCAGACTTCTTGGGAGATGTAGCTCGATCACAAATGGAAAGCTACGGACAGATTTATTGCGAGCAGGATTGTATTCTCTTATTATTTTAACCAAGTTAAAAACAAAGCCACAAGTAATTTTTTTTTAACCTAGAGCACGATCATAGTTTATGTAGAGTTAACTACCACCACCACCACCACTACTACGCTCCTCCAGCAGCTGTTTCGGGTCACCATGCGATTGTGGCTGTCCAGTGCCTGCTGCTTAATCTCCATCACTTTAAAATATGTGTGCATATGTATGTCTACATATCTGTGTGAATGTGCGAGTCTGAGTGTGCATGGGGCCCACTGAGACTCTTTTGCCCAATGCACACGAAAACCTGGAGCCGGCCCTGACTAATGTATTAATTTGAAATCTCATCCACATCTACCAGAGGAGTAGCATGTGTTGCCATAGTCTGATTCAAGGCAGGTTGTGAGCCTTCTAACCCAGTTTTATAGCCCTCCAAGTGCCACCCCAAAACAAATAATGTCCCAAGTGCCCATATGAAGAGTAATGATTCTCTTTGATTTCCCCAAAAGTAATATCACCTTTGAGCCACCCTCCCAAAAAAAAAAAAGTTTCCATCTTCAGAGTCCTCTCCACTGAGAGGGCAACACAGGTGGCACAATTAATGACACCGATGCCAATATTTTTTGTTGCTTGTGGTCTCCTGTACTTCCACAAGATCCAACTGTATCAGCATCAATTGATACCAATACTTTTTAATAATGGTGTTCCATGAGAAATCCCAGGGCACGGGGTCAGAGGTTTGGGGTACGGGCACTGCCCCAGATCTTCGGTGCCTTCTGCTTATTTAATTCTCCAGCGCTTTACAGACATCACCACTGTCCTCACAGTCCTTACACTACTGAAAGCTACAATTAAAGGGTCAATTTAGGAGAATGAGATTCCATCAAATGTCATCTATAATGCTGTTACGGTAACACACAGTGGATTTTCTAGACAGATCTGTGTGAACATTACCCTAATAAAAAAAGTAGAGATTACATTTCATCAATAGTCAGACTCACTTCATTGACGCCGTCTTCCCCGGGGTAGGTGCCGTGTAGATACATCACTCCGAGGTTAAATGCTGCGTCTGCATTCCCCTGGTCGTAGGCTTCATTCCAATACTTTACAGCTCTGACATAATCTTTCCGGAAGTTATGGTAATACCAACCCAAACCATTCAGCGCTTCAACTAGTCCCTAAGTACAAGGACAATAATCAACCATTGTTAAATCAGATGCTTATTATACAAATTATTACTGTCTAAGAGTCTCGCCATGATTTCCTGCTTTACACAATTAAAAATTATACAGTTGTCAACAATGAGGAAGAAAATGTCTTCCTTGATTCATCTGGGCCAATTTATTTAATTAGGTTATTGTAAAAGAATAAGACATTTGCAAGGATGGCTCAAATGTCTAATACCATGGTGATGAGATTTGCAAAGATCTCAATGAGCACATTAAAGTTATATGCACACGTGCAGTATTTGCCGCAGAAAGATGTACTGTAAAATACAGGAAAAGTATGTTGGCAGGAAATATGCATGCTTTTTTTACATTTTTTTCCCCCTCTATACACTGAAAGAATTGACGTACAGCAGCCGCTTCAAATTTGCAAGGAGTAATTGAGATCTCAGAATGCAGGAAAAGTGTTTAGTGTGAAGACACCCTACGTCTGCGCTTACATGAGCGTAGATTCTCTTCTGCAAGAGAATTGGATCAATTATGGTAATGACACTCTGATCATACTCTGATCCGAGTGTCAGCATAATGTGATGAGAGAATCAGAGCACACTGCAGGAGAAAATGGACAACAAAATCCCCCCACATTCTCCATTCTGTAAGATAGTGAAAATGAAACAGCATTTAGAAGTCATCCAAGTGCAGTTTGATTATTTCTACGCTCCCATAGACTTGAGTAGGGGATGCCGTTCGATTTTCTCCGCCAATCGTTGTACGCTTCAATTTTTTTTTCATGCCGAATTGACATAAAAATATAACTTGACGGAAGACTCCATAGTGTAACCATGTACCGAGCGCCATCAGATAACACATCGGATAGCCTTCGTCCGAGGTATATGCAGGGCTGTGGAGTCGGTAAGCCAAACCACTGACTGACTCTTGACTCCTCAATATCTCTTGATACCAACTCCAAGACTCAGACTCCCTCATATATGGCTAATTTGTAAGTGCTACATTTATTGTAGTAAAATGGTAACATCAGGCTTTTAATCATTAGCATGATACAATAATCAATATACGTAGATTAGTGATGAGCGAGTATCGAAATATTCACAATCACTATACTCTTAATGAGTAGTTTTTAATGCTCACATATTCGTCCCAATAGCGAGTCCGTTAGTCAATTAGTGATAGGCTATGCCCACACACATCTGGCTATAAAACTAGTCTTTCCGAGACAGAACGGGAGGGTGGGTTTTTTCACGATTTCACTGCATAAAACACCTTGCTGTGCCCCCCAGTCCTGCTCTCACTGGGTGCAGCTCACATTGAGCACTAAATGGAGATGTCAATAAGTGTCAGATCGATAAAGATCAACACATCACTCACAAGCACCAGCAATACTCACCGACTAACTAGTATCGCGAATACCGTACTATCCATGCGAGTAGCAAATAGTAAGGACACAGGAAGGAATTTCCCTATTTACACGCCGCCATTTCGTAGCAATTTCATGGCAACAGGCATCAATATCCCCAATGCCAGGCAGTTGCTACCTTTCAGTGGTGGCGTGTAAAGGTACCTTAAGGGGTACTGCACCCAGACCAGCGTGTGTGGTATCCCTGTGGTCCGTGAATGGCGAGCTTAATATGTGGCTTATTCCTAGTAGCCACACACATTAGCTCAGGGGACTACAGGGTTAACTCCTCTGCTAGGAGACCCAGCCCCAGTGGGAGGAGTTCAGGGCAAGCAGTGTGAGGGCAGGAGGAAGTTAGAGGCAGAGACTTCTGAGGGAGTGACAGAGAGGAGAAGAAGGGGTCTTCCAGGGAAGAGAAGCTGTTTTGGGAACGGAGGAGCCGATGAAAGGTTCATCCCAAAATAGTGCACCTGGAGTCTGCACCTGCTGGAGAGCTCCAGGCCCAGCAGAGAATCTGGTTCACGGTGGAAACTACAGTTCTCCCGGGCACCTGCACGGGTCAATATCAAGGGAGCCAGGCACCGCAGTGAAGAGAGATAGCGGCAGGCCATTGAAGGTTATCCCGCAGACAGCAAAGGTGAGAGAGCACAGGAGGCCGGCCAGATTTCAGGCCAGCCAGGCTTCACACAAATCTGGAAGAGTAGTGAAGGAGGGACATCTAAAAGCCACGTGGAGACTCCCCGTTCATTTGCCACTACCTAGGCCAGCTGCCTATGCTTACAGACTGTGCTGTACTGTGAACTGTGCTTTTCACCTGAACTGTTTAGGTAAAAGTACCCGAACGAGTAACGGAGCCCAGTGTGCCCCTTTCCCGCAGCTGCACTGCACTTCTTTCCACAGCCTGTGCCAGATCAACAGAGCATCACTGCCTCGGAGGCACAGCTTCACCTGTAGGAAGCTATACCACCCTTGCCGCAATGCCAACGCCCTCCGGAGGACTGTGGTGGCGCTGGTGATCCCTCACCAGGTACTATAGGTGGCGCCACAAACTACTCTATATTGCTGTTTTGTTATGGACCCACAGAGCCACGGACTCGGGTACAGTCACCCGTGATGGTGTTCCCCTGACACTGTGCCTAAGCTCTGAGTCCCCTGGCCTGGGCGGGTCATACATTATACACTTGTGAGAGCGTAGCCACATAAATATACTATCTGAATTTGCTTTATACAGCTTTATAACTGTCAGAGCAATGACCCCCCTACTTATAAAGTCAAATTCTGGGGCGGCTGTGGGCTGCTATTCTATAGCGTGCGAGGGGGGTGGGGGGTGGGAAGGAAATAATGTGCCCAGCTGCCTAGCTTTACCTTGGCTGGCAATTAAAAATAGGGCGGAGCCCTACACTATGTTTAGGGCTCACTATGGTGTATGGCATCCAAGCACAGACACCAGTACAGTTTTTAGGATCACAGTCTAAGTACAACAGCCAATCACAGACGCTGTCAGAGAGCGAGTCTGATTTGCCATTATCAGTCATTGCAGTGAATATGTATGAAGCAGCCCTGAAAGTGAGTCGCCCAGGGCAGTGGGGACTCGGGTATCCGCGCCCCTTTCCGCTGTGGTCGGGGAGGTCACTGGTGGCCTGCCCAACCTGTGGCCCCAGAGACTGAACTTAAAGAGGGGGAATATATGTACAGGGGAAATAAAGTTTATAATATAGTTCTCGTGATGCTACCCGCAGCTTCTGGTGATTGAGCACCAGCGCCACTTCAGTCCTCCTGGCGGGTGATGGCATAGCGGCATGATTGTACAGCTCCCTGCAGGTGGAGCTAACCCCCCGGGGCATGGATGCATCGGTGATAATAGGTGTGCTGGATGATGGATGGATGAGCAGGGACTTGGCCGGATGGTTGGATAACGGGACAGTCTCTGAGAATGGCAGAGGCACGGGGAAGGAACTGACATGCACCCCGCTGGTTGCTCTTTACCTTTTTACTGCTGTTGAAGCAGGTAAATCGCCCAGAGTACCACCGGGTGTTCAGGATGCACTTCTGAGTTTCCACAGCGAGTGAGTATAAGGCCTCCTTGTAGCTTTCCCCTTGTGTGTGTGAAGCCCCCGCCTGTGTAGAACTTGGCTGGCCTCCTCTGCTCTCTCGTTCTCCTCCTGTGCTGTCGTTGGGATACCCTCTGTTGACTACCGCTGATTCTCTCCCCGCGGTGCCTGGCTCCCTGGTATGTGACTGCACAGGAATCCGGGAGACTGAAGTCTCCACGGTTTTCCAGTGTTCTCCACTGGGCCTGATGCACTCCAGTGGACGCGGACTCCGGTGGTTGCTGGGGGTGAACCTAACGCCGGCTCCACAGTTCCCCCACTGTTCTGCCTCTTCTCCTTGCCTCTCAACCCCAGTTTTGGTCCTTGCAGGACTACCGGAGACTGATCAGGGCGACTGGCTCAGGCCTAATGCGACACCGAACACCAGCACTTCTTTGTAGCTCTTGTAGCATCTGCACACGCTCTGTCTAACTCCGACCCCAGCACCAGCATTTATAGGGAATCCTGCCTAAAAGCAGCAGGTTGAGCTCCCCCTACTGTACTGGGGTGGAAGGTGTTGCATGTAGCTGTGTACCCACTGTGGAAACCAAACCATGCTGCAGGTGAGTCTGTGGGTACCTGTGGTTAGCAGGGAGCCACAAAAGCAAGCAGTGGGAGACAGGATAGCTGGATCGATCTTACCATCATCTAGCTATCTATATAGCTACATATGCAAAATAACGCATCCTACAAAAATTTACAAATCTGTTGCATAATATTATATTGCATTTGTAATAGAGTCCAATGGGAAAAATGTTTCGTGGGCGTTTTCTTAACCGGACAGACAAAAGTGGTAGTTCACGTTTTCACATAGGTTTCAAAAACTGCATGCACATTTTGGCATGCATTAGTATGCGTTTTATGAATGGAAGCCTATGGATGTGTGGCGCCCCAGTGGTCTGGTCGCCACAAAGGGGTACTGCACCCAATTCACAGGGTGTAGTATTCCTGTCCTCAATAACGATATGGCAAGTCTAGACACCCACAAAGGCACCCAACACACTCGGTCCCGGGAACGGCGGGTGGACCCTCCAGGGGGAGGCCCCAGGTAGTCAGCGGGATGGCCGAAGGAAAGGTGAAGAGTAGGAAGTTAGGAAGAGCACTCAGGAAGTAGAAGAGGAGACAAAAGGGAAACACAGCCCTAGGAGTGTGGGAAGTGAGCGATCCACCTGTGCGCCCGAATCTGAAGTGACAGTGGAGGGGCAGGTTGCAGACCAGGGGACCGGCCCTGAAGGTGGTAAGAAGAATCCATACTCCAACCACAGAACTGGAGGCCACGAGTTCCAGAGGAGCTGTGGCGCACTCCCGGCACATCCGCTGAGAAGGCAGCCCTACTAGGGTCAGTGGACACGGCCAGTCACCCGATAGGATCTGTGGCTGCTGGATCTGGGCACGGTGCGCAGGAGGCTCAAGAAGGAGTTAGGCGAGTTAGGCATCCCTGAGGAAGGCAGCAACCAGAGGAAGGAACACAAAAGGGGTGTCTTGGACGAGCTATCCTGGTTGTTGAGGACTACCCGGACCGCGATTGTACCAGAACTGTATCTTGTGGTGCCTGCAGAGAAAAGCTATGTAAACTGGGTTTGGAACTCAGAACTGTGTGAGAGACTTTTCATTTCCCACCTGAGGAGCAGTAGACTGTTGATAACCCGCGCTGGGTCCTGCATGTGAACTGCTCTAATCCTTCCCGGCAGCCAGATCAGCAGAGCTGACCCACCACCAATACCTATCCCAACACCGGATGCCCTGGGGAACCGCTGCACCCATGGGGAATGCAACCATCACAGCTGCCATTTTATCATCCCCAGAGATCCCAGACTGCAGCAGCGGCTACCAATAGCTGCATACCAAGGGTGGCGTATTGACAACCAATCCCTAAAACCCGGTACCCCCTTTTCAACAAACTCTCTTCCCCTTTTCATTGACCGCTCCAGGGCCACGGACCGGGCCATGCCACCGTGACAACCCGATCCCCCAGACAAGATCGCCAGAGAGGGAGAGGCCTGGCTTAGAGTACCACAGCGCCCCCACGGGGCGCATAAGATGTGTTAAACAGCCTGTTACATTGCGTTTGTACTGCTTTCAAAATGGATGCATTATACGGACTGCATGGATGCACTGTGAACCCAGCCTAATGATACTCTGATGGTAAAAATGGACACTGACCAAGCACTGACAAAAACCTTATCCAAAACCTGATAAATCTGGGTCAGTTTTTTTGATATGAAAGAAATTGCTGATGTCGGAATCATCAATTACGTGATGAAACTGTAATAATTCTTCCCCTCACTACTGGGGTCCCTCAGGGTTCAGTCCTTGGACCTCTTTTCTCTCTGTACTCTGCTCCAATTGGGCAGACCATCAGCAGATTTGGCTTTCGTACGATCTTTATGCTGATGACACATACCTATACACTTCCTCTCCTGACCTTACCCCTGCTGTATTACAGAACATCAATGACTGTCTAACCGCAGTTTCCAATATCTTGTCCACTCTATATAAAACTCAACCTTTCCAAAAATGAACTTCTTATAATCCTGCCTCAGCTAACCTCCCTAAATCTGAAATCTCCCTTGGTGTGTGGCATCACAATAACGCCTAGACAGCAGGATCACTGTCTGGGTGTTATGTTTGACGCTGATCTCTCCTTCACCTCCTACATACAATCTCACCCGCTCTTGTCGCCTGCACCTGAAAAACAACTCCAGAATTCACCCCTTCCTCACCATGGAACAACTAAAACCCTCACTGTGGCCATGATCCATTCCCACCTTGATTAATCTAATCCTTTATTAGTTGGCCTCCCACCTCAGTAAGCTTTCCCCTCTCCAGTTTATCCTTAATGCAGCAGCCAGTGTCACCTATCTAGCTAACCGTTACTCAGATGTTTCCACTCTGTGCCAGTCATTGCACTGGCTGCCCATACACTATAGTATCCAATGCAATCTGCTTGTTCTTACCCATAAAACTCTTCACAGTGCAGCACCTCCCTACATCTCCTCCCTCATCTCTGTCTATCAACCCCCCATCCCCTTGCTCTGGAAGCTACTTTAGACAAACATCTTCATTAATCCTAACCTCCCATTCCCGACTCCAAGACTTCTCTTGAGCTGCACCAACCCTCTGGAATGGTCTATCTCAAGAAATGAGGACCATACTCAACTTACACATATTCAGGTGCTCCCTAAAAACACATCTTTTTAGGGCAGCCTATCATTCTTCCTAATGATAGTCAGTTAGACATAGGGTTGTCACTATTGCTCTGAACATAATATCTCTGTTAAATTCCACCAGACCCAAGAGCTCTACACAGATTGGCTGGTGGTCACTCATGCACCTTCTATCTACTCCCCATCCCCTCACATTGGCTGGACCATCATTGTAAATAAGCATCAGTACTTTATGCCCCCCCTCATCGTTAGATTGTAAGCTTTTACAAGCAGGGTCGTCATTATTTTTGCTTAATTATTGTACTTTATCATTGTTTCTCATAATTCTTTGTATATGAACCTGTAAATTGTAAAGCGCTGTGTAATGTGTTGGCGCTATATAAAGATTATCATTATTATTAATAAGAATAATTCTTAAATATATCATCTTTTTACCTTTTCAGCAGATTTCTGCATTAATTTTAAGGCGAGCTTCTTGTTCTGTGGAACACCATCACCCTAAAAAACATAAGTAATACCTGTTTGAAATATTTTTATGGAACAGGACACATGACTCAGACAAGTCCTATAACTTCTAGCCTAATTAGGCCTTATTCACAGTTCTGCGTTTCATGGACATCCATGTTGTTCAAGCAGAAAACACAAGTTTTTTATTGCAAAAGAAATATGGAGGCATGCTGTAGAGTAACTTGAAGCTCTTGTGCCCTTATGCAAAAGCTCCAAAGGGGGGCCCCCAATAATTGCAAATCTTTAATAGCATTAGTCTTTTTCTTTAGACCAAAGGGTCTTTTGGGGCTTCCTAGGCTCCAGACCCCGAGTGTGATTACAACTCCTGCACCTGTTTTAGTTACGCCCCTGGAGACATGTCCATTATCGTTATTGTGGCTTCAATTCACCCATTCAAGTGATCGGATAGCACATACGATAGATATCATTCGAGGGCTGTCCATTGTTTACTGGGTAGAAAAAGGTTGTAACACGGATGGTAAAAACTGACATTGATAAAGAAAAAAAATGGCATTTTTCTCAAGTACGAAAATAAAACAGCCGTACGAATGGGGCCTTCTGTTGAGCCAATTGGCTTTAGTGTGGAAATGTAGGTTAAGTTTAGCCCAGAAAGCCCCAATTGTCTTCTACAGGTCTACTGATGCCGACTATCACTATGGAGCATGTAACGGAGATAACGCACCTTAAATAGCAAGACGGCATAGTCATACATCAGCACCGGTTCCTCGTTCTCCAGGGCTCCTCGCTCATACCATTCTATGGCTGCTCTCGGGTCCTTGGTAACACCTTGTTGACCCCAGAAAAGCATCTGTGCCAGTTTGTGCTAAATGACAAAGCAAATATTGCCACAATTACCTTATCTGCATACACTTAACACAATAGCGGTTTTTCACGGATACCACACGTACCCGTTATAACCTATGCTGATCTTCACATGGCTATGTTTTCACACTGTGTGCGACACCCATAGACATCTTTGTTTTTATTCCGGCAGCACGGATGACAACGGCCAATACTTTTCTATGGGTAGTTTCACAATGCAAACGCAGCGCACCGAATACAGCCAATCGCTTGCGCACTGCGCTCCTATGTTCACTCTGAACGCAGCCTGTTGCATTTTTTGTGCGGTCGCTTATTTTATCTTCAAGCGTCCGCAAGCCCACAAACCATGCATTGAAGTCAATGGGTCCACAGTGTCCTCTGCATGACAGCGCTGATCAGCTAGAGCCGCCACTCATCTCCCGCTGGTGTCGGCATGGGAAATTTGAAGAAACAGCTGATCTGACAGCTGTTTAAATTTCCCGCGCTGACACCGAATAGGTGATGTCAGCGCAGGAGATTTGAAGCAGCGATCAGCTGTTTATCTCCTGCACCGATATCACCTATTTGGTGTCGGCGTGGGAGAATTTAACAGCTGTCAGATCGGCACGGGAGATTTGAAGAAACAGCTGATCTGACAGCTGTTATTCTCCCACACCGACATAGGCAGATCAGTTTTGGCCAGGAGAAGAAGATCTCCACCACGGATCTCCGCCTCCCGGCCACTGCAGAGACAGCTAATTGGCTGGCCGGGCTGCATACTAATGTGAACGCATGCGGAGATTCTCCACTGCGTTCACATCAGCATGGCTGCATTTGCGTCTGCATGCCATACGCATGCAGGCACAATTGTCAGTGTGAAGCCCTATGGGTCCATAAAAAAAACACTTACAGCACACCAATAGAATTAGTAGACAGTCCGGGTGCTGTATGTGCTAAACATTGCAAAGTATAGGAGAAGCTTTGCAATTTCTTTCTTTCTTTAACCACACCAGAGAAACGCAGATAACACCCTAATGGAAAACACTGACACCAATACCGGTTCTTCACGTATGCGTTTCATACACGTGTGAAGGAGGCTCCAATGGTGATGTCAGGCTTCTATCTCTGTAATGATTCTGTGTATATTGTTTTTTTTGCGCAGTAGACAACTAAATACAACTGCAAAGGCAATCACTTAATCAGTGGAGGACCATCCATTAAGAAGGGGCAGTCATGCTGCCATTACTGTAGTTTTCTTCCCAGCTGCCTAACCATGCAGGGATCTATAGCCGCCCTATCAATTGGTAATCAGTACCTTGCTGCAGGTTCCCTGACAGGTCTGGTGGATGGGAGCGGCACCTTGCCAGGAGGTATAGCATTTCCTAGATATAGCTCATCAGTTTCTAAGATACCTCAGTAAAGATGACAGTTATGACAATCGCTTATGAAAGCAAAATGGCACCAAAAATAATAATTTAAGCTGGATGTGACCTCACAATATGTTGTTCTATTTAAAAAGGGTTGTGCCACGAACAATTGTACATTTTACCGTAATTAATAGATCTTAGCATAAATTTGGTTCCACAACTGGATATGTTAAAAATGAAAAATGTTCCCATCACAAGATATTCTTATACAGTATATGTGCGCCTGTATAATGTATGTGTCCGCCCATACAGGAACAGGTCGGATATACCACAGCTCCTGGGCAGGGGAGGAAGTAAAAAGAGAGTATACAAACATTACAGCTGGGGATTTCAGACTGCTGACTGCAGCAGACATCAACTATGGCTCCACTGCTCTTTCATAGTGTCCATTAGGCTTATAGCAGACAAATGATTTTATGCTACTTAAATGCAATACTACCGGTACTTTACATACAATGTTGAGACTAAATCTATCCATGTACTTTTCTCTAGTAACCAGATAACTTGGGTGCTCCATATATGGACTTTTATAAATGGTAAGAATGTTAAAGGCAAAACCATCATGAGAAAATTATCTATTCTTTAACCCTTTCCCTCAGCAAAAAAAATTTCAACTTTTTTAAACTTTCATATTTTCCAACCCCTTCTTAAAGTAACTTTTGTCTTTCTTGCAATGACCTATGGAGGAATGTCCACCAGAGCTGTTGCCCATGAATTGAATGTTCATTTCTCTACCATAAGCCAAAGGTGTTTCAGAGAATTTGGCAGAACATCCAACCGGCCCCACAATCACACACACCTCGTGTAACCAGTCCAGCCCCAGACCTCCACATCCAGCATCTTCACCTCCAAGATTGTTGGCCGATCTCAGACAATCAGTTTACAAAACCAAAGAATTTCTGTACAAATTGTCAGAAACCATCTCCGGATGGCTCATCTGCAGCTTGTCATCCAAATTGGGGTCTCCACTGACTGCAGCTCATCATCGGGGTTTCAACCTTACTGCAGTTCATCATCCTCATCAGGGTCTCCACCCGACTGCCATTCGCTATCCTCATTGTGTTCTCCACCTGACTGCAGCTCATCATCATCATGACTTGAGAGGGGAAATGTTCACATTCGATGGAGTCTAGCACATTGGAGAGGTGTTCTCTTCCCAGATTAATCCCAGTTTCTTACTGTACAGGGCAGATGGCAGACTGGTGAATGGTGATATCAGATATCAACTGGTTTTCTGACCCCCCTGGACCCTCCCAATACAGTAAAACTGCACATCATATGCTGCGGGCACATGGTCAGTGTTTGCGGTGCATCCATAACGCTGCGTTTTACAGTACAAGCACAGTGCATGGGATTTACAGAATCCCATGCCCTCAGTGCTTCGGAGTCAGATGTGGTCTCAGCGGGTGAATGCAGTGAACAGCCACCCTTCCCCCGAACACTGACCATGGGCACAGGGTGGCTGCTACCACCCGTGTTGATCACCAGTTTCCCACAGGAAACACTGCTTTCAGGATTCAGTATGCTGACCGTATGCACATACCCTTAGCGTGGCCTTTTATGGTGGCTAGCGTAAAAAGCACCTGTGTAATAATCATGCTGATCATAATGATATGCCACACCTGTGAGGTGGATGTATTATCTCGGCAAAGGAGAAGTGCTAACAAAGCTTTATATAAATTAGTAAACAATAGTGGAGAGAGAAAAAGCCTTTTGTGTACACAAAAAGTTTATCTTCGAGTTCAGCTCATGAAAAAAGGAGCAAAAACAAAAAAAAAAAAAAAGTGTTATATATATATATATATATTTTAATCAAGAATAATAATATTATTATTTATTTGTATAGCACCATTGGTTTCATGGCGCTGTACATAAGAAGTAGGAGGAACAAGGACAAATTCAGTACATATGGACAATGAAGGCTTCCCGATACACGATGGGAGAGGACTCGGTCCACGAGGTTTCACAATCTACAGTAAATAAATGCAATATATATTTTATTTGTTAGTTCACTTAGCATCCTTGAACCTATGAGTGTCTACTCATATATGCTATAAATAGCAATACCACAGCACACTATTGCAGTGTATAGTAAAAATGACAGTCTTATATGATGATTAGCCACAGCTGGGACATCACGATAGATTTAACATGACAGGTATGTGGGTATTTATCTAGGCTCTGGCCGTCATAACAACCCATCGACTCTCAACAGTTACTTAAAGGGATTTTCTGGCCTTAGGCTACAGTCTGTGTGACTGCAGACTTGTGAATCCTCTCATCGTGTGCACTCTGCACTGTGAAGAGTATCCAATACTGGCTCTGGGAGTGGGCCGTCATGTGACTGAATGTATGTGCTTGCATACTTCTGGACACATTTCAACTAGGCATATCAAGCCTATCACTTGCGTTATGTAAGTCCATGCATGTCTAGTCAGCACAGGAGCACATGTATACAAATCACATGCATGCGGTCACGTGCCCTCCACCAGAGAGTCCTCACAGCACATAGTGTGCGCGCTGGGAGGATTCACAAGTCTTCAGTCACAGCACTTGTGAATCACATTGCACCCATCTGTTTTGCATGCGGGTCATTCCATGTCAAGTGAACCAATGATTATTACCTCTATATTTTTAATTCTTTTGAGATTTTGTTATTTGATAATAGCATGTCAGACAATGCAAAATGTGAAGAGAAAAATTTTAAAAAAAATTTTTTTTTTTTTTTAATGATTTTCAAAGTTCGGAAAAAGTGTGAATTTCGCTGTTGCCTGCCTTTACGTTTCTCCTCATAACTCAGGCTAGGAATAAGATAGAGAGACAAAATAAACACCAATCTACTCAGAACTATACAGGCTTTCACCAGATATGTCACAAGAGGATCTTTGTTAATATTTTACCCATGTGATCGCAAGCGCAAAACTTTAAAACGTATTTCCGAAAAATCGGCGCGCTTTAAATATTTCAAAAACTGCCCATGTGTCTGCTTTGCTCTTAGCCACATCTGTACCAAATTTCAAGTTGGGATCGCAATGGGATCATATTTTAACATATTTTACTATTAATAGCGTCAATGGGTCATTCCATATCAAGTGATCTAAATATGAATATTTTTTTTTACCTGACGTCTTTAGATTTTTTTTTTTTTTTTCCTTTATGAAGTACTACTTTATTTAATTACAAATTAAAAGTTTGGAATTTTTTTCTTCATCAGTTAATTTTTTACAGATTTTTAAAGTTTAAAAAAAGGGTGAATTTTGGCCTGGTACGACTTTAAATTTTTTTATCTCGGGCTAGAAATAAGATAGAGAAACAAAATAAACACCATTCTACTCAGAACTGTCCAGGCTTTCACCAGATATGTCACAAGAGTATATTTGTTAATTTTAATTTTTTACCTATGCGAATGCAAACGCAACATTTTGAAACGCATTTCCGAAAAAAACATTTTAATAAAAATTTTCCAAAACTGCCCATGTGTCTTTTATGCTCTTAGCCACATCTGTACCAAATTTCAAGTTGGGATCGTGATGGGATCATATTTTAAAATATTTAACTATGGTTAATCTCATTTTTATTAAATTTTGAAAAAACATATGAAAGACATACATTCAATCTTTTAACAAAATCTTGAGACATATAAAATATACAAAAAGAGAATTCACAAAGTTATTAGTAACTTTAAGATAAGCTGCAAATTTACTTTTGCGCTTATCTCTGGTGCAATATATACTACAATCTAAATAAAATTCCAAACACTCAAGTTTACAACCTTTCTCAGGGTTTTGAGATGTTCTGATGTCAAGGGGACAAGCAGCCCCAGCAGAATGATTTTTATTACTTGGCCCCTTCTAACAGGTTGACCACGTAAGTGGGTCATTACCCGTTGAGGCCTAGTTGGAATAGTCTAGCGACTGGTGTATCGGAAAGGAAGGCCGAAATATTAATGATCTACTCACAGCTCAGAGTTTCCGATACCTGTCTAATGTTCACTAGAATTCTGAAGGTATAGGCGTAGAAAGGAAATACCTAGACTGAATGTATCAGATGGGAAGAAAAGAGAGATAGAAAAGAAGAGAGAGAGAGAAGAGAAACAAAAACCATTAGAAAAAGTTATACTGGGAAAGAAAAGCCACGTAAGAAAAAAGAAAAAAAGGAGGGGGGGGGGACGGGTGAGGTATGGGAAGGAGAAAGGGTACTCATCCCACTGGCTCCCCATCAGCCAGAGGTCGAGCCATATTATCTGTGCTGGAAAAGATACTCCTAAATTCTGCAGAGTCGTGAAAAAGAATCCATTCAACCCAAATCCCTAAGAATTTGTTCCGAGATCCCGACACATCAGCTGCGAGCTCCTCCATTCGATATGTGTCCATCAATTCTTTGAACCAATCAAGTAGAGATGGAGCCCGGCTTGATTTCCAGAACCTCGGGATCACAGCACGAGCAGCCGAGATGCAAAAGCGGAGAATATCCCTCTTCTGTAGCCCAATAGGACCTGGAAAAATGGATAACATTGCCGATTCTGGGCAGCATTCGGCTTGTTTACCTGTTATCCGGGCGTATGCATTGAAAACCTCAGACCAGAACCGCCGGATTTCCCCACAACTCCACCAAATGTGTATCATTGTACCCTTCTCTTCCCCACAGCGCCAGCAGGTATCAGGGGCTCCAGGGAACATGTTCCGGAGTGTCGTCGGGCACAAGTACCATCTAGTGAGCAGCTTATAGCTTCTTTCTTGTGCAGAACAAGCGCTAGCTAGTGAGTGAGTAAATATAAAGCATTTCTGCCAATTAGCTTCTGAAATGCTACACCCCAATTCCCTCTCCCAAGCACGTTGGAAGTAAAGGGTGCCCTGCTCTCTCATGGACCCTAAGGCCTGGTATAGAACTGATATTTTGCGCCTCGGTGGAGCCTCCAGTTGGAATAACCTCTCCAATACGTTGGGCGTCAATCTTACCCTGCAAGAGTGGTCAGCTGAATATAATTATGCTCTGTATTGGAGAAATTCGAATCACTTAAGAGGTCTCGTAGGTTCTTTGAGTTGTAGCTCTGCCATCGGGGGCAAACCACCACTGGACAGAGTCTGTCCTACTCGGGTGTCATCCACAATCCGCCAACATAAAAATCTCTGCCTGTCAAATCTGGGTGGGAAAGATGGGTTGGAAAAAAGGGGAGTCAAAGGGCTAAGTCTGTCGTTTAAGCGGAGGGTTTTCGTCACTAGGTGCCATACCTTCAAGGTGTTTCTAGTCATGTCTGTCAAAGGTACGAGGTCTGTGGAGTCTTTAGGGGAAATCCAAAGCAGGTGTTTCAGCGGAATCCCCAAACCCTCTTGCTCCACCCCTACCCATTTCTTGGAGGACGCATGATAATGCCAATCTAGAGCTCTAACAAGAGAGGAAGCCTCAAAGTACGCTCGTATGTTGGGTAGTCCAACCCCTCCTCTGGTCTCGGGCAAGGATAGGATATTCATTCGCAATCTGGACCTATTGCCCCCCCAGACAAATCTAAGGATCATAGATTGCATTTTGGAGAGGAAACCTCTATCCAATAGAACAGGAACTGTCTGAAAAGTATATAAGAGTCGGGGCAAGACATACATCTTGACTACGTTTATTCTCCCGAACCAGGATAGCTTTAATTGTCTATAGGAGGTAAATGCCGATTCCGCGTTAGTCAAAAGGGGTTGATAATTTAAATTGAATATTTGTTTAAGATCTTTTGGTATAAGGACTCCCAAGTACTTAATGGCTTCTACTTTCCATTTAAATGGGAACTGTTTAGATAGATGAGAAACCAATTCTCCAGGCAAAGAAATATTGAGTGCCTCGGTTTTGGAGCAATTCACTTTAAAGTTGCTCAATTGTCCGAACCGTTCAAACTCCATTAAGACCGAAGGGATGGAGACCAGGGGCTGGGAGATGTAAAGTAGCAGGTCATCTGCAAATAAGGCTAATTTGTGATGACTCTGTCCCAGCTTGACCCCATGGACGCATTCATTGGACCTAAGTGCAAAATATTTAACTATTATAGTGTCAATTCAAAAGTCACCAAGAACACAATCAGTCATTTTTTCACAATTGCCCGTTAATAGTTTGAATTTGATATAAAGAAACATAGTCTTGTAACATCTCAAATGAAAGCTGTTACCGTTCTGAGTAAAATGACGCCTCTCCCACTTCATTATCTTATTTCTAGCCTGAGATAAAAAAATGTAAAGTCGTACCAGGCCAAAATTCACCCTTTTTTTAAACTTTAAAAATCTGTAAAAAATTAACTGATGAAGAAAAAAATTCCAAACTTTTAATTTGTAATTAACTAAAGTAGTACTTCATAAAGGAAAAAAAAAAAAAAAAATCTAAAGACGTCAGGTAAAAAAAATATTCATATTTAGATCACTTGATATGGAATGACCCATTGACGCTATTACTAGTAAAATATGTTAAAATATGATCCCATTGAGATCCCAACTTGAAATTTGGTACAGATGTGGCTAAGAGCACAGCAGACACATGGGCAGTTTTTGAAATATTTAAAGCGCGCCGATTTTTCGGAAATGCGTTTTAAAGTTTTGCGCTTGCGATCACATGGGTAAAATATTAACAAATATCCTCTTGTGACATATCTGATGAAAGCCTGGACAGTTCTGAGTAGATTGGTGTTTATTTTGTTTCTCTATCTTATTTCTAGCCCGAGATATGATAGAAAATGTAAAGCCATACCAGGCCAAAATTCACACTTTTTTAAAACTTTAAAAATCTGTAAAAAATTAACAGATGAAGAAAAAAAATCAAAACTTTTTTTTTGTAATTAGATAAAGTTGTTCTTCAGATAGAAAAAATTTTTTAAAAATCTGAGGACGTCAGGGAAAAAAAATATTCATTTTTGGATCACTTGACATGGAATGACCCATGCAAGTGTGAGCAAGCCTAAGGCTGTGTGCACAGATCGCTGCGGTTAGAGATGCCAGCGATATCATATAGCAGACATCTGCCCTGTGTGAAGCCAGTTCTACTTTGGAGACCAAAGTTACCGTACAAGTTTTTTTTTATGTCATAATCTTTATTAAAAAAAATTAAATGAATAATCTTGCAATTTTCACACTGGCCATTGTTTTTTTTTTAGGTTTATACATTCTGCCTTTTCAGGAAGCGTTTACAGCAGTTTCGTTATCATCAGAGGCGGGATTACAATGAAAGGTAACACCTCTATATACAGCGGTTAACAGGATCCACCAATCACAAAACATGATTTCACAGTTAACCTCCACCACATCCCTTCAAAATTACAACAACTTGCTATTAGATGCTTCAATACAAAAGATTGGATCTGAGTCTCACAATTGTGGGTCATGTGAATGTGTAATTTCCTGGACAAGCAGGTAGTTAAAGTCTAATAGAGGTAAAACATTTCCATGACTGATTTTAAAAAATGTTTTACCACACAAAAATTATTATCTATGATCCCATGCTGTAATGTCTGTATACTCTCTTTTCCTTCCTTCCCTGCCAAGGAGATGTGATATGATCAGAAGATGTCCCTGTATGGTCAGACACATCCATTACACAGTACATAGCAGGGACACATATATAGAATTATCTCAGCACAGGAGATGTGGTATGATCAGACCATGTCCCTTTATGGTCAGACACATCCATTACACAGTACATAGCAGGGACACATATATAGAATTATCTCAGCACAGGAGATGTGGTATGATCAGACCATGTTCCTGTACGGTCAGACACATCCATTACACAGTACATAGCAGGGACACAAATAAGATTATCTCAGCACAGGAACATTATTTTTAAACACATCTAAATTTGGAATTTGTTATTATTCCAAAATCAATTGATTAAAATGAACTTTGTTTGTGGGTAAACCCCTTTAAGGATAGTTAAGTCTGGACGTCTCGTTACCTGGGCATACACATCTCCTCTCTCTGCATTCTGTTTAAGCCATAAAAATAAGTCATCATTTTCTCTTGTCTGTTCTTTCAATATGTCTTCATCCATTAATTTTATAGTTTCTACAAATGCCTTAAAGAAAAAAAAAATTGGGAAAGTATTAACCAAGATATGTAATGATGAAGCAGCTCCACACCACGTGGCTCTACACCATGCAGCTCCACACCTCGTGGCTCTACACAGTGCAGCTCCACACCGCGTGGCTCGACACAGTGCAGCTCCACACCGCGTGGCTCGACACCGCGCAGCTCCACACCGTGCAGCTCCACACCACGTGGCTCGACACAGTGCAGCTCCACACCACGTGGCTCGACACAGTGCAGCTCCACACCACGTGGCTCGACACAGTGCAGCTCCACACCACGTGGCTCGACACCACGTGGCTCCACACCGTGCAGCTCCACACCACGTGGCTCCACACAGTGCAGCTCCATACCACGTGGCTCCACACAGTGCAGCTCCATACCACGTGGCTCCACACAGTGCAGCTCCATACCACGTGGCTCCACACAGTGCAGCTCCATACCACGTGGCTCCACACCGCGCAGCTCACACTGCGTAGGTCCACACCGCGCAGCTCCACACCGCGCGGCTCCACACCACGTGGCTCCACACCGTGCAGCTGCACACCACGCGGCTCCACACTGTGCAGCTCCACACCACATGGCTCCACACCGTGCAGCTCCACACCACGTGGCTCCACACTGCGTAGGTCTACACCGCGCAGCTCTACATTGCGTAGCTCCACACAGCGCAGCTCCACACATTTTCAGTGGTTGTTCCCAGATACTACAGTTAATCTCTCATTCACTTGGTTAGAAGACTTGGAAGACAAGGTGTACGAGAGAAAGTTATAAACAATGCAACATCCACACCGGTCTGCCTCTGGAGCACTGAACTGCTAGTTAGTGGGTGTACTAGGTGTCAGACCACCGCTGATCTCATGCTGATGATCTGTGTTAGTCCTGAACAACAATGTAATACTGCTAGACTGCTGCAGTCAAAGCTTATTTTAAGGAGCAGTTTCTTTTTCATAATGTGTTACTGTTTATATATAAAAAACAACACGCTGGATTGTTGCTTTATTTCAGTACTGGAGTGGTGCTTTAAAGCTAAGTCACCTGACCCCTATCATATACTCACCTGCTGCCACCTATCACCAACACGCTTCTCTGTGTTCAATGATTTGTGACCTGCCAGCAGCTCTGGTGTTTCATGGACAGCACAGGAGGTCACAAATAAGGAAAAGGCTATGGGAGCCTCATTCGGTCTCTCATAGACTTATATTGAGCACCTGTGACATTACTTCCGACTTCTTGCCAGTCAGAAGTTACAGACACAAGATAGCACCAGGGGACCAGAGCGGCGCTGAAAAAGGATGAAAAGCCAGGATGACTAGAATAATATGGAGGGCAGGGGACATAGATTTTAAGTGCCACTACAGTGCTGAAAAAAAAAAAAAATATTGGAATGGGGCTTTAAAAAGTGTCATATGCAAATTGCCTCTTAAAAGAGAGGAAGAGGACAGGAACCTTAATTAAATACCTTTAAAACGGCCTTGCCACATGACTTTAGATGATAAGCTGTATCAGAAACTCATTTTGCAGACACTTGTTTCGGGGTGTCTACACGTCATCAAAGCAGTGAAGGAGAAGGTTGGGTTGCGCGACAGGCCTCTGACACGGGATCTAAGAAGTAATGTTTCTCCTGCAGAACACCAATGTCTGCGGACTGCCAAAGCAACAGTATCATATATCCAGTCTCTTGTGCGAGATTTTAGAAATTTGGAGCGGTAGAAAGAGGAACCAAGGGTGTATCAAATCTTAGATTTTTATATTTGGTCAGCATTATATCTTGTATCACGTGGTCTTGATAAAATTATATTAAATTAAGAGAAAAAAATATTACTTGTTCAGCATTTCTGGATAATCGATCCTTTGGTGTCTTCTTTGCAACACTCATATAGTAAAAGAAGGCAACATCTAGATCCAAAGTATGATTGTCAATTCCTTGGAAGTGCTTATATCCAAGCTTTAGAAGACCAAGTCTATCATTTCCCTGAGCTCCAACCAGGCTGTACAGCAGAGCCTAGGAACAGAAGAAAATTAGGAGAGGTCAAAGGTTATGAACCATCATAAGCTGTAATGATACAAGATGATAAAGTGATCATTCACATGACTGTACCCACCTCAGCTGGATCAGCAGGTACCCCAAAACCAATGTCATACATTACACTGAGTAGGTATGAGGCTTTATGGTATCCACTACAGCTGGCCTCCAGCAAATTGGGCACAGCATCTTTGAGGTCATGAAAACTATATGACAAATTTTTCAAAGTTTCTTCAAATAAATATTTTCCAAACTGGATGCCTGGATCATTAGAAAAATCTAAAAAAATAAAATAAAAACAAACAAACATTAGATACAGCTGCTTAACTTTATCTATGAAAAAAGGGTCTGGTGAAGTTTGTTGGATAATGAAGACATAATAAATTGAACAATTACTGTTTACTTTTACTTAAAGAAGAAGTCCCAACAATATTTTTGCTGGTCAGTCTCCGTCACACTGCTGATGGTTCTCTTATCCTTGCTTTTTTCCCTTTACTTTGCTGCTACTCAGGTGTTTGTCCTTTCCTATTTTGCTCTGTCCTATCACAGATTGGGTGGGGCTATTAATACTCACCTTGCATAAGCTTTCATCAATTGGCTATAGTTATTGGTGGATGTTTGCTAAGGAGATGTAGCCCTGCAAAAAAAGGGTATTTTGCCTGCTAGGCAGAGACCAGTTGTATGATTTCTCTGTGTTTTCTTATTTACTTTCCCAACATCTTTCATCAATTAGGTCAGTGGGAGGTTTCTCTTTCATTTACTATACTTTTTCCTCCTGTGTGCACATGCTTTAAGTTTCCTCACCTTGAGTCCCTGTCTACCCCTGCATGCTTTCCCTCTCTTGGTTAGTTGTATGTAGCAGACTCCCCTCTGGTTCCTCAGGAGGAATAAGTAACCACTTAATAACCTTTCAGGAAGCCATGTCCAAGTTGGTGTTTTAGGTTGTGCGACTAGGTGTTTTCTAAACTGTACAGGAACAAGTAGGGTGTGGGTGCAGCTACTGTGTTGTAGGCTTTATTTCTCCCTTTACTCATGTTTGAGTTAGGTACGTACATAATACCATGGTGTGGCATACAAAAGATAAGGGAAATATGTGTTGATGTCTTACTGCTGTCTGCCACTTTATGGTGAATGTAATTATATCATGTAAATCTAAGATGGATTCCTGTGTATTATGTAGCAGCAGGATGGGAAGGTGGTTAGAAAAAGCAACCTAGGTGAATCCTCTTGTACAGTATTAAGTGAAAGACTCAGATAAACCTTTTTCAAGCAGTTGATTCTTTTTCATGATTACCCCTTAATAAGCTGAAATATTCCCTTCTTGCCCATTAACCCTTTGGATGTAGCTAGGTCCTCCTTTTGTGAATTAATTCTTTAGAACTTTGAATTTCAGGTTCTTGGCATGAAGAGAGGAATATTGTCACCTGATTTGAGAATCGCCGATTCACTGCCCATTCAGATGCCGTGTCTGTGACTTTCTTGCTGCACCCCTGCACTGTAACATCAGCACCAACTCACTTAGTACCATCTGTCAGTACACCACGGCCCCCACAGGGCAAGTCAGTTGTTTTGCTGCAGGAGAGACTGGTGCACTTCATAAAATAGATGGCATCATGAGAAAAGAAGATTATGTGTCAATACTGAAGCAACATCTCCAGACATCAGCTAGGAAGTTAAAGCTTGGATGGGAATAGGTCTCCCAAATGGACAATGAGCATTCTTCCAAACTGGTTACAAGGTGGCTTCAGGATAACAACAAAGTCAATTTTTTGGAGTGGCCATCACAAAGCCCCGATCTCAATCCCACAGAATATGTATGGGCAAAGCTGAAAAGGCATGTGTAAGCAAGTCGACCTACAAAACATGGCTCAGTTACACCAGTTCTGTCAGGAGAAATGGGTCCAAATTCCTACCAATTATTGTGAGAAGCTTGTGGAAGGATAGCCAAAATGTTTGACCCAAGTCAAAAGGGCAACGGGACCTAATACTGATTAAATGTACGTAAACCTTTGCCGAAAGTAATAAAAATGCCTCAAAACATTCTCTCATACTGGCATTTGGCAAATAATAATTATAGTAATCCTAATTGACCTAAAACCAGAAAGGTTTATTCTGATTTCATGATAGTAAGAACAACCTGCATGTGTCTTTTTAGTACGTAAACTTCTGGTTTCACCTGTATTTATGGCCATGCTTAATACGTACACAGAGCAATGCTGTGATTACTATGGATAAAGCAAATACCAGTATGTGGCACCCTGGCACCTTGTTGGGCACCACAGAAATCCTTAGGGCATGAATGGAGTTAACAGCAAAGCAATACTCACAAAATACCTAACAACACTACAACACCTTAGTACACCTGGTTTCACCCTGAGCCTCTAGGGGGAGCTCCACTGGTCACTTTGAGCCAGTTCCCCCTATAAATAGAGTCTTGGAGGGAGAAACTTCAGAGTGTGCAGTCACTTCAGAACTGTGAAGAGTGTGTGCAGACGCTACAAGAGCTGCCAGCCAGTGTGAAACCTCCATCCTATGAGGGACTCACCAGGCCCCACCAGCCAGCTAGCAAGTGAGGAAATCCCTGCAACTGGGATAAGAGGAAAAAGGAGAACACCTCTCAGGAAAACAGAGTTATTCTGACTCTTTCCTTAATAACCGGTTACTGGAACCGAAGCTGTGGACGCTACATAGCCATCACAGAGAACCAGCATACTTCACAGGGAGTCTAGCCCCCTGTTCACCTGTTGCACCTACCAACGAGAGCCCAGGGACGAAGGTAGAATTATCATCACCCTTTTACAGTGCCCTCAGTGCTGACAACCAGGTGAAATCCGTTCTATTGAACACACTGCCCGGTCCGGCTGGATTCCACATCCACCCGACCTTTGCACCAGAAGTATAGAGAGAAGGAAGCCTACACAAACTGCTTGCTGTGAAACTCCAGGAGTGTTAACTTCACGAACCCGGTCTGGCGTACCTGAAAACCACCAGTAAAGGTACTCAAAAGACTTTGGCGTGTCCGTGTCTGACTCCTGAGCCTAACAGCAGCACTACCGCAGCTGCCTCACAACATCTTGCGCAGCTTCTGGCTCCGGGGACTCCCGCTCATCCTGTGGGGAGCGTCCCATCTTGCTGCCTAACATCCCCCGGAGATCTAGCAGCGCTGGTAAAGTTACCAGAACACCCGCAGGTTGCGTCACGAAGACAAACTACCCCTACTGTTCAGCCATCCCCCCTATTGATCTGGACCACCGGGCCCCGCAGGCGCGGTTCCGTGACAAGAGGAGAGTCAACGCCTGCGACGCGAACACCCCGGGCACGGTGAGTCAAGTACATTGCACAGACAGCAGTGGACTGAGATTAGTTTAGTGGTAGCTCCTAGTGATGAGCGAGTAGTAAGATATTCAGATTTCTATAGCCCTATCCGAATACTTTGAAATGTTTCAGTAATCGGATCTCAGCGAGTTCCCCATTGACTTGCATTGAACAAGTAATGAAACATTTCAAATTATTCAGGCACCTTTACACGCGGCAACTTTTCTAGGAATGTCACTGATAACTTACTGGTTGCAGTGAAATCATGGACACATTGTTCTATCTTGTTGCTGTTTACAAATGGAACAATGTCTCCATGATTTCACTGCAACCAGTAAGTTGCCGGTGAAATTCCTAGAAAAGTTGCCGCTTGTAAAGGTACCTTTAGAGCTATCCGAATCTGAATATCTTACTACTCGCTCAACACTACTAGCTCCTTTATGCAATACTTACCCCAGGAAACTCTCTCACTAATGCTCAGCATTGAAAACAAGTTGCTATATATTTCTTTTTCTTCTTGGGTCCAAGGATTCATCTTAGTAGTTGGTCTCTCTCCATATTTTAGATAAAGATCTTTATAATAATTTTCTTCTTGACCTGCAATTAAATAAAATTAGTTGAAATTTTGCATAAGTTTAATATGTACACCACGTTTCAATATATCAAAAAAAAAATATTGAAAAAAAAAGTTGAAATTCAATATGGAGAAAAAAAATGTAAATAGTTTAAAATAAATAGTAAAAAGAATAAAAAGTGTTCTACAATAAGTATTAATTATTAACTGGACGACAGGATATAACATACACATATCTAGAGTAGCAATAATTGCAGCAATTGGTATAATTTTATAATTTCGTTGGTGTCCTTTGGCCACTGGTTGGAAGCCTGGAGTATTTTCATTACCCGACATGTGCGTCACACCAGAACAATGCCATCTTGCTAGGCTGGATAATCAAAAGAAGAGTCAGAGGCTGGGAAGCAGGAGGTGGTTCTGACATCTCCTATTCAATGGTCATGGATTACTAACATAGTAGGGTCCTTTAAATCAATCCTCATCAGTTCTAATTTATAAAACACCATTTCATTTGATATGTAATTGTGTTGGTAAGATCTACAGTCAGAGGACTTATTCTAGAGAAATGCACATTTTTTGGAATATGCACTGCAAGTGAGATTTTAAATTTCTATGGGCTGGACATAGATCTCCTGAGAATTTGCCTCCAGAGCCCAATTTGAAAAGGGACGTTACCAGTGTGAGCCATATAGAGCTGGAGAGCTGACTGTCAGTCATTACATGGCTCACACTGCCATCGTCCCCATTTCAAATTAGCTCTGGGGGCAGATTCTCAGGGAGATCCTTGTCCAGCCCATAGATCTTAAAATCTCACTTACAGTACATATTCTGAAAAATGTGCATTTCTCTAGAATAAGACGTTGGATTGCAGGTAACAGCGTATTATTTTATATAACTGTGACCTGCATAACCAAATCGACATCTTAGCAGTATTGATCCAGCAGACATACAGATTCCCTTAATTCCTTGTACTTACATGTGGTCTCCAGGTGATGTTTATCCTGTAGAATACTGGCATGTGATAGAATTAGATTTCTGGTGTGCGTACATCTGCTGTAATAGTCTTCTATCTGACGATAAATCTTATCATCAGGGAGAGGGTTTGATATCTGCAATGACAATTAGCAAACACTGTTGTAAAATCTGGTGGCTTTGGTCCATTTTTGCATAAATATATATCATCCATTTTGAAACTTGGTACAAACAGCTTTGGTCCTGTATTAGCCCTTTAAAAATAGATTAATTGCTCTCAGCGGCAGAAACAAAGTCTCTTCAGTGCTTGCAAGCAAATTAATGTCCAGAAGGAGAATAGCTATTCCCTTAGAAAACTCTTCCCTTTTTCTCATTAGCTTTTTTACGTATCTAACCCAACCTAGAATGTGATGGGGCAAGCCAAAAGGTGAAAATGAAATTAAGAAACCCCTGGAGAGGAGCAAACCAAGAAAGGTGAACGAGGGCCAAAGGAAACATCAACATTGGAACAAGGAAGAAAAGGCAATAGCCCAGCAGACAGAGGGACTGAACATGCAACATCAGGTCACCGGATCGACTCCCAAACTTGAGCCATGACAAAAGACAGTACGAGTAGGGAACGTGTACTAAACAAGTTGTGTAGTGTCATCAGTCTGTAGGTGTCAAATCACCTTTGGACTCTACAAAGAATGCAATTTTGGAGTTCTGAGAAGATTGTAATTGTTATTAGTATTTAAAAAAAAAAAAAAAAAAAACATTAGATCCTCCTTAGTGAGTGTTAGCCCTGAGTAAAGAAGGTAACTTGAGAATAATTTTTTTTGATTAAAGACAATTTTTAATTACATTTCACTTTTTTGTCCCCTAGGGAACTCAACCTTGAACATTTCTCTTGTGTGATATAAACATTGTTATTGCAGCAGATAGTACAGATAATGATCTCCTCTGACGCCTAGCCTATAGGTGTACTAAGATGGTGCATTGAAGGCCCCATCTGCCATGGTAACTCATGGGACTTTCAGAATGTGTTGCAGGTGGGAAGAAATCGTAGAGCCGAGAAGCCATTATTACCAATGTAACTCCTGCATCCACTGTAATTATACCCTTTAACCGGCTGCATTATAAAAAGCTGGTATGTATCACACAGGAAAAGCTCTGCTACGATGCAAATACAAATTTGTGTTGCTGGGACTTGTAGTTCCACAAATCCTATTTAATGTATTAAGGGATGGATTTATGGGTTAGCCAGAGTGCTTGGCCGGTCTGGCTAACCCCATACCTATGGATGTGTCAGATATATCAGGTGGCTGGTTTTGGGTCACCTGGTTTCTGATGCAAGTTAGGTCCTTGAAGTAGACAAGCTGGCTGAAAGCACATGGTGAGGAGACCAGGGTGTGGAGCCTGCTGCAGCTCTGGGAACCATATACTGCCAGGAGACAATGTGAGTGGAATCTGCTATGACCCCCGGAAAAGGTTGTCTCAAAAAGGGGGTTGTGTACTGATGGAGGTCAGTATAAGCTGTGTGGACGAAGCCCGGATTTTAAGTGGACCGTTTCATTTCCGTGATGTAATGCCAAAGGTCGGCATAGTTTAATTGGCATAAAGCAGCTTATGTATGAAAAATAAACCAGAATGGACTTGATGTAAATGTCAATTCCGCGTCTGTGTTCCCCAGTATGTGGAGTAAGCACATTGTTACACCTTACACACCTAAATTATGGCATATATGGTATGTAGTTCAGGTTGCGGGAAGGGGTTCAAGTTTGCTGAACCCTCCATCTAATCTGTATGAGGAGCCCCCAGCCCTACCCTAGCAAAGGCAGGAAAAAGCAACAAAAGACATGCCAGACATCTGACAACAGATAGATAGATGACCCTGTAGAATCAGCACATCATAGATTTACATGTACCTGATCCATTTGTAGAGCCTTGAGACGATAATATTTCACAGGCCCAAAGAATCCATTAATACCGACCACATACTTGCTTCCTCCGATGGCGAAGTATCCATTGGTATCATCAAAATAGACGTCCTCATCAAAACTTTAAAAATAAAGATATTGATATTCAGACATTTAATGCAAACTACACAAACACGTCATTATTCTGATTCTTGTACTTCATATTCTACACAGATTACAGCATTGATTCCTTTATAAAAGGTTATGTGGCACCCCTGCGGGGATTGCCACAGGACCCACTGGGGCTACTGGATACAAATGGTGATAAGAAAAACATGTTAGATGTATTGTAAAAATTAAGTTTCTGATAAACTAGAAATAAGCAATTCGATTTGCCAGAATCTCAAAAATTGGACCACAACATTAAATTTGCATCAAATTTATTCAATGCAAACTGAATTGTTGGTAAAATCCATTCATTATGTTTTGATGTCGGCATCTACCTGTAACAGAAGTGATCAGAGCTAGGCTTGGGCATCACTTTGCGGCTTTAACCCCTTAAATGCTGCTGTCAATTTCCATTTCCAGAAATTCAAAATGCTGCTGATGTTTGTTACAACACTGCCCTTCACCTCACCAAACAGACCTACTTTACCACCCTGATCTCCTCACTATCCAACAATCCAAAAAACACTGACACCTTTCACTCCCTCCTCAGTCCTAAAATGCAGGCCCCTATCACTGACCTCTGTGCTGATGATCTGGCTTCTTACTTCACAGAGAAAATACAAAATATCCATCAGGAAATCAACTCCCTACCTCAAATCGCTGTTACCCCTACCTCTCCTCACATTTCCTCTGGCTCACTCTCCACTTTTGACCCAGTCACAGAAGAAGAAGTCTCCAGGCTCCTCTCTTCCTCTCGTCTCACCACATGCTCTGCTGACCCCATCCCCTCACACTTACTCCAGTCTCTCTCCAATGGTCACCACACACCTAACCAAAATCTTCAATCCCTCCCTCTCTTCCGGCATCTTCCCCTCCTCTTTCAAACACTATCATTACTCCATTACTAAATAAAACTTTTCTCGACCCATCCTGCACAAAAAAAAAAAAAAAAAAAGAAGAAGAACTACAAACCAGTCTACAATCTCCCCTTCATCTCCAAACTCCTGGAGCGCGTGGTCTACTCCCGCCTCACTCATTACCTCTCCACTCACTCTCTTCTAGACCCATTGCAGTCTGGTTTCTGCCCCCTACATTCTACAGAAACTGCCACCAAAGTGACCAATGACCTTCTGACAGGAAAACATAATGGTGACTACTCTCTGCTTATTGTTCTTGATCTCTCTGCAGCCTTTGACACTGTTGACCACCATCTCCTACTCTCTATGCTGTACTCCATCGGCAGCAAGGACACTGCTCTCTCCTGTTTCTCTTCCCATCGATCTGATCACTCTTTCAGTGTATCATTTGCTGGCTCCACTTCCTCCATTCTTCTTCTCACTATTGGAGTCTCTTAAGGTACCGTCACACAGGGACATATCGCCGGCGATATTGCCGGGGATCGCGGGAGCGCGCATCCCTGACAACATCGCCGGTGAGATGTCACACTGAGCAACTTACCGGCGATGTCGCCGGCTAGTTGCCACGGCTATCACTCGCTGAGTTGCCCAGCAATCCAGCGAGCGATAACCCGCAATGTTGTAGATAGGCGGAATCGCCCGTAACATTGCGGGTTGCCGCGTTACACAGGGCGATCAGGCAGAATCGCCTGAGCAACATCGCCAGGTTTCCCAACATTGTTGGGAAACCTGGCGATGTGACTCAGGCGATTCATCGCCTAATTATCGCCCTGTCACACGCGGCAATTCGCCGGCTATGTTGCCGCAACCTGGCCACGCCCCTCGGTTGCCGGCAACATCGCCGGCGATATGTCCCTGTGTGACGGTACCTTTAGTGTTCAGTCCTTGGACCTTTTCTCTTCTCTCTGTATATGGCCCCGATTGGACAGACCATCAGCAGATTTGGTTTTCAGTACCATCGTTATGCTGATGACACGCAGCTACACACTTCTTCCCCTGACCTTACTCCCGCTCTAATAAAGAACACCAATGACTGTGTAACCGCAGTTTCCAATATCATGTCCGCTCTCTATCTGAAATTTAGGGTACCTTTACACGTCGCGATATCGTTCCGATATTGCATACAATTTCACGGGAGCACGCACGTTTTTGGCACTTGTCCAAGATCGCATAGGAGCTGTCACACAGGGAGATATCGGCAGGCAACACAACTACGATGTTGTATGCAACTTTTTTTCCGGTGGGTATGAGCAACCCAGGGAACGAGCATTTAACACTGTAGTGAATAGGGGAAGTTGCGTTCAAAATCGTAGCTGCACCGTCACACGGCACGATCATGCCAGATCGCATATGCAATATCGTACGGTTGAAGGGCTTGCACAATCTTCTTGCAATATCGTAACTACGATTTTTTCCCGTCGCATTGCCCATTTACACGACACAACGCACGAACTATATCAACTGCAACGACCACACCATGTGACTTTTTGTCGATGTTGCATTGCGATATCGCGACGTGTAAAAGGTCCCCTTAAATGAGTAATTGTTTCAATCTTCATTTTATATAACAATAGGACACATGAAAATATGAAACTTTGTAATGCATCTTATCAGAGGAATCTGCTTCTTTCTCCATCGGAATTAATCATTTATTCTCAATTCTGTCTTCAGTGAACAGACTTTCACCATTAACGAAATATGAGATGACAGTTGGTGCTCACAAAGTTCTATGGAGAGGAGGGAGGATCTATTCTAGACAATCTGCTGCAAGTTAAACAGTTTTCCACTGAACTTTAAGAGCACCAACTCTCTCGACATCTTATCTCAGTAATGCTAGATAAAACTGAAAAAAAAGCACAGATCAGGTCTTATCTATACAATATATTATACGTTATATCTACTTTAATGGTACTCCTGTGCAAACTATGGCTGGTGCTTATAAGAGACTAATTTACTATATACTGCAATACTGCATTATTGGACGATCGCAGGTTGAAGTTCTCCAAAAGAGAATCACAAACATGATTAATTAATTCACCAACACATCTTGAGGAATCAGCAGAATGGGAATCGGGCGAAATATTTCCTCACCTCTAGCTAAAACCCCAAACAGAATATCAGCCTTGTAATAAGATGTTCATATGCATTGTGCAACCCAGAAAAAGGAGGAGGACACCCACCAGGGACGTCAATGAAGAAAATGCAAGTTATACTAAATGCTTTTCCCACAAAAATGTATGGATGAGTAATAGTATATGTTGAGTATTTGGTGAGATTTTTACCTCAGTATTTGTAGCCAAAACCAGGAGATGAAAAATCAGAGGAAAAGTATAATAGAAACATGTCACCACTTCTGTATTTATCACCCACTGCTGGTTTTGGCTACAAAAACTGAGGTAAAAATTCTCCAAATACTGAATGTGAGCACGTGGTCTAAGACTACTTTCACACACTGCGTATTTTGGTGCGTAATCGCACTTTTTACTGCGTTTTCTGCTTTTTCCTGCCCATAGGTTTTGCCAAAATCCATTCACATGCTGCGTATTTGTGCTTTTTTTTTTACGCGAGCGCTTTGGCTGTGTTAACACATTGTGTATTTTGAAAAGCGCGCAAAAATACGCAAATGTGCTTCTTGGCTGCCGGCAAAGTGAATGGGAAATTCACTTTGCTATGCAGACAGTGTGTAAAAATACACCTGCGTAAAAATAATGACTGTCAATTCTTTACGCAGCAGCGCTGGCGCTTTTTTCTCTAAAGGGCGGGCACTGCTGCATCTGATGTCACAGAGGGGAGGAAGAATCCTACTTCCTCCTCCCCTCTGTGACACCTGTGACAGCCCATTTGATTTCGCAGTGTATTAATATTCACTTGAAAATCAAAGTTAAATAAAGACAAATGTATTCAAAATAATAAAGAATCAAATACTTACCCTCCGATGGGTGATCCGGTGTCCGGGAACCAGGATCCGCCGCAGAAATTGATCTGCTAGGACCTGTGGTGATGTCAGAGTGACGTCACGGTCATGTATCACATGACTGCGAGTGGCCAATCAGCGTCCGTGACATCACGGCAGGTCCTAACAGGACGATACATCGCCTGCCTCTGCACCGGAGATAGGAGAAAAGACGTCAGAGGGTAAGTATTTGATTCTTCATTATTTTTCATACATTTGGCTTTGTTTAATTTAGATTTCGAAGTGTATATTAATACACTGCGAAATCTATTGGGGCTGTCACAGAGCGGAGGAGGAAGCAGGGTTCTTCCTCCTCTCTGTGGCATCACCTGCGCTTTGCGGGGTGAAGTGCAGTGCAGTGTGTGAAAGCACCCACGTATTTTGTTGCGCTTTTTCGCGCAGCTGAAAATCGCGGCAAAAAATGGAACAAAATACACAAATGTGTGAACGTAGCCTTTCACTGCAAAAATGCGCGCGTAAAAAGAATAGACATGTCAGTTCTTTCTGCAGTTTTTCTCTGCCCTTTTCCATTGCCCACATGATAAAATGGGCTCTGGGAAAGCGCAGAGAAAAAAGGCAGACAAAAGCGCAGTGTGTGAATGGAGCTGCGCTTTTCTCAAAAGCAGCGCCTAAAAAAGCGCAAGTGCAGAAAAAGCATAAAAAAAATACGCTATGTGTGAATGCTTCTGTTCTGGAACATCCTGCCTGCAGGTCAGATACCATAACCAACATGACAGGTTCCTTTAGGCATTTTTGATGCAAGTTTTGCATACTGTATATACTTTTATGTAGCATTAACAAGGGAAACTGATAGAACAAAGAAAAAAATAATTACGTTTCCCCTTAAGGACCCACAACTATGTTAAGAATGTAGATAGACATCCCTCACCTGAAAGACTGGCTGTTAGAATTTTCTAAATCATCACCAGAAAAGGAGTTTAATAATATCTACAAACAACAAAACAGAGGGAAAGAATCATTATAATAATAACTGCAACTTTATAGAAGTGGAGACATATGGCCTGTTCATTGGTACAATTACATAGACAACAATTATATTTAAATTGATGCAAACTGTCTGATTGCTAGTGGTCAGACTGCTAGAACACCCAAGTTTCACAAGAACAGTGGTCCTAAAATACAAAATGTGAAGGTGAATGCTCCATTCTCTTCTATGACTTTGTCTACTGCTCCCATAGATAATGAATGGGGCAGTGATGATGCATGTGCCCTACCGCTCCATTAGCACAGGAGAGTTTAGGGACCCCTGACCGCGTCATTGTTGGGGATCCCAGGCATTGAACCCTTACCAATAATATTTTTCACCTACCTGCAAGGAAATAGCCTAGACCAGTGTTTCTCAACTTCAGGCCTCAAGGACCCACCAACAGGACATGTGTTCAGGATTTCCTTAGAATTGCACCGATGATAATCTACGGTAATTACCTGCACAGATGACGGCTCCTACCCTTGTGCAATACTAAAGGCCGCTTTACACGTCACGATATCGCAACGCAACTACAATAAAAAGTCACGGGGTAGGGGCGTTGCAGTTGTTATCGTTCGTGCGTTGTGTCATGTAAAAGGGCAACACAACTCAAAAACGATGCAACTTCAATATCGTTTTTTTTGGATTGTGCATGCTCTTCAACCGTGCAATATTGGCTTGACGATCTGGCCGGATCGTGCAGTGTGACAGCGCAACTATGATTTGGAGCGCAACTTCCCCTATTCACTCCAATGTTAATTGGTCGTTCCCCGAGTTGCTCAGACACAGTGTGCAAGAGGGGCGTACAATATCTTAGTTGCGTTGCCTGCCGATATCTCCTTGTGTAACATACCCTATGCGATTTTGGACAAGTGCCAAAAACATGCGCGCTCCCGTGAAATCGTATGCAATATCGGAATGATATTGCGACTTGTAAAGCGGCCTTTAGGAAAACATGACCTGTTGGTGGCACCTGAGGACTGGAGTTGAGAAGCACTGGTCTAGGGTGTTAGGAGAAATGGCAATGTGCTGAATTCTTGTTTGAGCATCAGCTATCTAATGTGCATGGCTGACAGCAGATACCTGTTAGCCAATCAATGTATAGGATATATCAGATCGTGGCTGTGCAATTTCAGCCAAGAATGTTTGACTTTGAAATGCTGCAGCGTATGAGAGAAAACATGTTGAAGAACTGGAGACAAGTCAGAAAGGAGGGTCCTGGATGACGTTTTCCTACCCACTGATGTAGTGTGACCGGTGTTTTCCTGTGTGTAAAGGGAGAGATGTATCGCTCAAGGACAGCAGGCAAAGAAGTCACTGGGGACCATTCTTATCCTTTCCGACTTGTCTCCCCATGTGGCTCGATCGCTGACACCTTTTAAGAAATGAGCAATCTCTGAAACATCACAGCGTTTTACAGTTAAACATATTTGGTTGAGATCATACAACCATGGTCGGATGCATGCTGCCAAGAGATCGGGCTGCATATATTCATATTATGATCTCTTTAGAGAGCTTCTCCTGAGGTTAATTAATGGGTCCAAGCAGAGATGGATCTGGATACCTGGAAACAGTCAAGGGGCGCAGCACTGAGCACAGAAAAATGGCGTCAGTCTGGCAGGTGAGCAACATATTTATTTTTTCCCCACTTACCTTGGCCCAATAATGGTTGGTTGTCTAGTAGAAACAATTGGGGTCGATAATAATGGAAGAAATGCTTTTTTCTGGGATGATTTGTACATTCTAAATCAGAATATTTTGAATTAAGTTAAATTTTGAATCTATATTGCTTTTTTTTGCATTGCTAACCAAAAGAAAAATCAATATTTAAACAACCTGGTAGCTTTTTGCATAGATTTAAAGAAAAAAAAAAAAAAAAAAAAAAAAAAAGGGAAAATATGTTATTAGGCGTCAGGCTTTCATACGAAACTATCCACACCAGTGATCATGATGCCAGGGTAATCAGAGTGGCCAACATAGCCTCCTTCTTGTTTTATCCCTATAGATGCCAATGAGTTTATTAAAGAATGGGTGCGCCCTCCGAAACCTGCCATTATCCTGGGGTGCCTCGGTCAGTTGTACTTGTACATCCAAATGCTACAACAAGGCATCCAAATGTGCTAAAAGGTTAAATTGGGACAAGTATATGTAACTGCAATGAGTTATCGCCATAAACAGCTGGGGCTGAAAGTCATGGCTACCACACAAGTATTGTTTATAAATGAATGCAACAGAATATCCAGAGGGAATATTACAGTCCCAACCGGGACCTCACTTCACAGTCTAAATGGACATCAACTTCAGTGTATGACCCGTTGCTTGCCACAGTGTGGCTCTATCATGCGTTATCCATTTAGCTGCTTGTGTAAGAAAACTGAAGTCAATGTTGAGAATAGAGTTGCACAAACTCCTAATCCATTCCAGATCATAAAATTAACATATTTTCTTGCAGCTGCAAGTCCACTGAACCCATTGGTGAAGAGGGTACTATAAACTTTGACATTGTTGGCAATATCATTCCCTGATGTCAGCTGCAACTGAACATGACTTGGACTGATAAGAAAAAATAAGATATAAAATATCAATATTGGCCCATGAATACATTCCCTATGCTTAATAAAGTTTATTTTATTTTATACATATGAATAAGTCCCACCTAACTACTTATTAAGCCACTGGCACCTTTCATATGTAAACATGGGTCACTACATGAAAGACGCCTTTCAAGGTATCGTCACACGCCGCAATATGGCTTCCATATCGCTGGTGATTTGACGTGAGTGCACACGTTTCGGGCACTTTTTCCTGATTGCTGTGGAACTGTCACACGTAGCGATCTCGCGTGCGATCTTCGGCGATCCTGCGTTCCGGTAATCGCTTGCAGGAGACTGGAGTGATCTTCCCTTTACACATTGCCACGTCACATGCTACAATATTAGCAGCAGTGTGGGCATACTGTTTTAATAGGGGCGTGCTAGAGTGGGTTTCACACGCCCCTATCACTGTCGATTGGGGACGGAACTGTGTTCCCATTGGTCAGCCTTGCATGAACGCACGGGTCATCAAATATGGCGTCTCGGACACGGCCAGCCAATCGGAACGCAGTATCACCCACCAATCGCGCATATGCTGCGTGAAAAAAAACAACATCCAAACACGCCTACGGGATTTATTTCAGGATCGCAGTGTACGTTGCTACAGCCCTGTCACACGGCACAATCCGCTGAAATTGCTTGGTCGATATTGCCGATTTCACTGCAGTGCAATCAGGCGACGCTCCACCAGCGATTTCTCACCGTAGAATCACCCAGTCACACGCCACTACAAACATGCAATGTGGTTTCCACATCGCCGAGTTCGGGAATTGCCAGCGATCTCGCCGCGATATGGGGGCGTGTGACGGTACCTTTAGACTCTGACATATGTTGTGTTTCTGATGGGAAGACTGGCACTACTGATCCTAAAATGTATGTGGTTGATGAAATCACCTCAGAGACTCATCCATCTCATACCCGTCTCTCCCACACCATAAATGTCCCTCATAAAGACTTGTTGATCAAAATAAAATATTCACTTATTGCATCAAGATACTCTCGATCATCATTTTGATGCTGATGTCTCTATCTACACGTACAGAGGTGGGCAAGCAAATTAGTTAGGCCAGAGGTTTGCACACTGGAACATTGAATTGCTTAGGCTAGGTGGGAACAGAAAATGTAAGGAGGCAGCTTGGTGCACATCAGAGAGGACATCTAGATAGTGATATATTCAGAGAATGAAGGTGTTGGTAAATGCCATCATGCATCAGGTTCAGACTCAATCCGGTAGCCTTGTGCTACGTGGTCAATTTCCTTCCCCGCTGAACCACAGGCTGGTCAGTCCCTTGGTCAATCGTTGATGGTCTTTTAAATGTGCTTTTCTCTTATTGATTTCCGGTTATCAGGTGTTATCACTTATTTTTTCTGTCCTATCACATCCCTTATGCGGCTAATAATACCTTCCCGATACCAGTCTTCTCTGCTGGCTATACTCCTGTGTGGATCCTGATTAGGAATTCCAGCCTCGCTGCTAGGGGTTTTAACCTGTTAGACAAAGACTAGTGTGGTATTTGATCTGTGCTTTATCATTTATCTTTCCTACACCCTTCTCTTATTTGCTGTTCAGTTTGTAGAAAGCTTCCCTAGCTTGCATATGCTCCTTCACCTTTTCCACTTGTGTACATGTTTTAGATTCCCTCATTTTGGGTCCTCTTTTATATCTGCACGCTTTTTCTATCTTGGTTTGCATGTCAGTCTCCCCACTGGTTCTTCAGGAAATACAAGGAATACAGTGCTGCGGCTAGGAATATTCCAATCTGTGCAGAAGCCATTAGGGGCTGTGCAGCTTGGAATACTAGCCTGTAAAGGACCAGTAGGGTTCAGGGGCAACTGCATTGAGAAATGTTTTATTTATCCTTTTACCCGTGTTGGAATACTTATGTACATAACAGTTGAATTGTTCTGAGTTAGTTAGCAGTGAGGAGATTTATGGTTGGAGTTAGTCCTGAGCAAGACTATGGACCCCAATATCCATGGAGGTAGGTTTTGGACCATCATCTACTGAATTCTAGACTGATTTTACTTTTGGGCCTGCAAGAGGGAGGGTTCTGTGAATAGAGACAACTATTGTTATTGCTAATGATTGTGGACCATTGTATTGTGAGAGATGGAGACCAAGTCAGCCTGCTAGGCCCTGTGATCATGTGCTGAGTCAGTCTTTTACATTACGAACTGTGCAAGAGACATGTATCTGCTGTTGATGAGCCCCAGCTCTGTAGCCAATATATAACCATCAAACTCTCTGCTTCAAATTCAATGTGCAACCTCCAAGTGTAGAGCATCTCATGTAAACCTCAACCTTTGAGCTTTAACACAGGCACCGGAGCCCGCCCTGTTATGATCTGTTGTGTGTGATACTTCACGCAGGTAAATGATAACAGCCGGTCTCCCCGCACTCCACCTGAGCTCTGTGCACCTGCGTGAACATAGATGAATCTGCACAGGCTCTGACGTAGAGGGGACAAAGTGAGAAGAGGAGGCAGCTGACACAGAAGAAGCAGGGAGGTCAAGGCTGGCAGAGATGTTAGGACACAGTGACAGACCCCTCAGACCGCCTACGTTATGACATATACATGGCAGGAAAGATTATAAAGTGGTTTTTTTTCGGAGTACAGAGGGGGAGAGAGTATAGACACCTTCACAGAACGCAGCATAGACGCTGCTGAAGGTGGTGCTTTCAATTTGTAAAGCACTAGGGGGAGTGACATCCTCCCACAAACTTCTCACAATAGTTGGAGGAATTTGGACCATTCTCCTTACACACACAGAGAAGTTGTGGAAAATGAAGGCAACAGTGATTTGAGTGGCGAAAGGAGCATTTGGACTAGTGACCCCTAAGTTAGAAAGTGGGCTACAACAGACGCCAGGAGCAAAATCTGAACTCAATGTCCAGAAAAGTGCCGAAGATCCTGCGCAGAATCCTCAAACTCTCTGGTAGAGGACCTGAAAAAGAGTAAGTACATTAAAAAACAAAAGGGGGTGGGGGAAGTCGGGTGAGGTGGTCATTTTTCATATACACATGTTGTCAAGTATTTAGTTGTCTCTTGAGTTCACATACCTTTACCAGTCAAGAACAAGAGAGGTGATGCATACATTTTGCTGGTATCCACATGGTGGACTATTCCACATTCTTTACTAGTACAATAATCCAGTAAATATAGCCAGATGGAAAACGTAAACCTGAAACAAACAGAAAATGGGAGGTCAGGAGCAGGCGATGATACCCAATGGATGTTGTCATGTGTGAGAAATAAGGATATTAGAGAGTAAAAAAAAAAAAAAAAAGATAGATGCAAACATTTTGCAGCTGATGAGAAAGGTGTGTGTGTGTGTGTGTGTGTGTGTGTGTGTGTGTGTGTGTGTGTGTGTTTGTGGGGGGGGGGGTCATATATGTGGGGGACATACTATTGGAGTATTCATTCTGTCAAGCTATGGCAAATATTGCACCTACTGACCAAATTGACTGTTCAGAACATTATGGCAGGCCGGTTATCTGCACTTCTCCATTTCACCATAGACCTCACATTTTTATGACAATTTAATGTCTGTGTTGTCTGGTGGACGATCCCCTGAATTTTTCAGTTGCACATTAACTCAAGCAGTAATGGAGAACTTAGGTTCATAGCCGTTGGATGATCTTTGGTGAAAGCTCTTGCATGTCTGTATAAGGGGTCAAAAATCCTCCTTCTATTATTTACAAATTATAAATCATCCTTCTTCCCTTGCAATAAGCACTTTCAGGCTTCTGCGGTGATTTTCATTTGTCCATCCTCTTTGTGTCTCCATTAGTAACTACATCTCTGTGTCTATCCCACTGTGAAGTGTGGTTGGTGGGCCAGCAACACAGCAGTAATTTTAGTGAGGTGACCCCACCAAAATAATTTTATTTGAGCACATTGCTCATAGGTTGATAGGTAGTCACTATGTTTCCAGCATTTACATATCACCCCAACCCACAGAAGCAGTGTTAACATTTCATACTCCAATCTCTCAGCAAAGGATTATGAAGAATAACTTGCCTTGAGGGTGGGTATTCACCGCCTGCAACTGCAGAATCTCCCACTATGATCAGTGCAAGTGGCCTCTGTTGTGTCCTTCCAGGCCAAGTCATGAGTGTTAAAACACCCACTTTCAGGTAAGCATTCACATGTGGTCAATGTTCCAAACCTGGGATTAGACCACTCAGCAGCATCCACTTGGGAGTTATACAAAATTCAGTAATATACCACCTTTGCACATAAACCCCAAGTTGTATCTGCTGCTTCCCAAGTCTATTAACATACCTGTAACCTACCTCTGATCAGAATAACACAAAATAAAGAAGCTATAGTGGGGTATAGTAGTGTATATATGAAGTTTGGTGCACTGGTAGAAAAAACTAAAAAGTAGCATTAAACAGTATTTAAAGGGTAAATGATTGCATCTCACATTGGATAGTGATTGATGAGCTGCAGTCTCCTCTTCTCCAAGTCTCCATTAGTGAAAGGATCAAAGGTTTTGATGAGGCCACTGTGTTCACTATTTGATGCAAGTGGAAATGGAAGGATCGTGACTGCATCTAAAAGGAAAACATCGTTAACATACATAGTCTTTACCGAAAGTGTTCGCACCCTTGAAATTGTATGAGAAAATTAAATTAAGTATTTCTCCCAGAAAATGATTGCAGTTACACGTTTTTTATCATACACACATTTATTTACTTTGTTTGTATTGGAACAACACAGAAAAAAAATAAGACAAACTGGACATAATTTCACACTTAACTCCAAAAAAATATGGGCCGAACAAAATTGTTGGCTCTTTTCCAAAATTCTGGACAACTTTGTTACAAGCATGTAATGTATACTCGATCACACTCACCTGTGGCAAGTAACAGGTGTGGGCAATATGAAAATCACACCTGAAACCAGATAAAAAGGGGAGAAGCTGACACAGTCTTTGCATTGTGTGTCTGTGTGTGCCACACTAAGCATAGAGAATAGAAAGATGAGAAGAGAACTATATGAGGACTTTTGAACCAAAATTGTTAAAAAATATCATCAATCTCCAGAGATCTTGATGCTCCCTTGTCCATGGTGCGCAATAGAATCAAAAAGTTTACAACCCATGGCACTGTAGCCAATCTCCCTGGACATAAACATACAAAAACTGATCCAGACTATCAAGTGTTGCATCCCTACATCAATCAAAGTTCCAAAGAAATTCAAGATGTCCTGCAGATTCAGGATGCATCACTGTCAGTGTGAACTATTCGTTAAGACTTGTATGAAATTAAACGCTATGGCAGGAGACCCAGGAGCACCCCACTGCTGACACAGACAAAAAAAAAAAGATAGACTACAGTTTGCCTAAAAGGATGCCAGTAAGCCAAAATCCTTTGGGGTAGGAATATTGTGGACTGATGAGACCAAGATAGAGGTTTTGGTAAAGCACATAATTCTACTGTTTACTGAAAACAGAATGAGACCTACAAAGAGAAAAAACACAGCACCTACAGTCAAATACGGTGGAGGTTCAAATATGTTTTGGCGTTGTTTTACTGCCTCTGGTGCTGGGTGCCTTGACTGTCATGCAAGTCATCATGAAATCTTAACAGTACCAAAGTATTTTGAGTGACATTGCAGTGTCCAATGTCAGAAAGCTGGGTTTGTGTCCTCGGTCATAGATCTTCCAGCAGAACAATGACCCCAAACATACTTCAAGATGCATCCAGAAATGGATGGAAATAAAGTGCTGGAGAGTTCTGAAGTGGCAGCAATGAGTCCGGATCTATATCTCGCTGAACACCTGTGAAGAGATCTTAAAATTGCTGTTGCGAGAGGTTGTTGCCTAGCAACTGAGGGCAATGGCTGCATAGAACAGAGCTCTTGCGGTGACTAGCTCCAAATCGGCACTACAAGCGATTTTATCGCCAGCTGGACTGCATTACCCACCTTCCTGTGAGCTGGAGCACACAACAGTCCAATGGTGCAGGGTAGGTCAGCTAAAAGAAGCTACCCAAGGAAGATTACAACTTAATTCCCCCTGGGCCGGGGAGCAGGCTCGGCTTCTAAGATGGCCGCGGCTTCTTCTTCTCCCTCTTACTCCCCTGCCTCCTCTTCTCATGCATCATTGCAAGGATCAGAGGATGCGATCTCAGGGGGGAGGCAGGGAGAGACAGGAGGACATTCCTCTCACTCAGTCCACCATGGAGGCCCCATTAAAAAGGCTCAGGAGGGAGCTACAGCATGATCTTAAGGACATGATGAGGGATATGATGAAAGAGCTGAGAGGAGAAGTTGAGGAACTGGGCTTCAGAATGGCACACTTCGAGCAAACGCTTAAGGAACTAACTAGATCACAATGATCTTATAGATGCCCATGAGGCCCTGGAGCAGAAAATATCCCAGATTTCTGCTAAGACTCTGGACTTGGAGGATAGATCGAGGCGAAATAATATAAGGCTAAGAGGCTTAGCTGAGTCCATTCCGGATCATGAGCTCCCAGGGCTGCTTCAGACATTCATTGAGGAAGTGCTCCCACAGACTGATGACAAGGACGTAATAATAGACAGGATACATAGAATCCCAAAACCTAAAGGGCTGGATCCTAAACTACCCAGGGACGTCATTGCTCGTATCCATTTTTACACCATTAAGGAAGCTTTTATGATGGCCCTATAGAAAAAACTTAAGCTGTCAGATGACCTGTCACAATTGCTCATTTTCCCTGACCTATCTGCTGACACGTTGGCTAAGCGCCGGGAATATAACCCTTATACCAGGCCTTTGAGAGACTTGGGTATCAGATACCGCTGGGGGGGTTTCCTGCGAAGCTTAAAATCATAAAGGATGGCACAGTTTTGTTTGCTCCTCCCCAGACAAGGCAAAGGAGCCGTTGCTTCAATGGAACATTCAGCCTATATATACTGCCGCCCAACTAACTGCACAGCTCAAAATAAAAGAAGCTGCCTCCAGACTGGTTTAAAAAAATGAATGTTCATGTGGAGCATTATCGTTTCATGTTTGTGATTTTTGCTGCAGACTCTTGGAGAGTCGTTTTCACAGCATTATGGCCCCAGGAGTGTATTTTTCTATTTTTCATCTCGCTCCTTGACTGAGTTTGTCCTGTACGACGACAACTTGGCTTACTTTGAGTTCATCCCTATTTGTCTGTCCTGGTCTGTCTTCCCCTGTTCGTCTTCCCCTGACTGGCCCTCTGTCCAGGTCCCTCGGCTTGTTGAAAGTTTTTTTTTATCTTTTATGTAATAATGACTATTAAGATTTCATCTATTAACACGAATGGTTTAAATTCACCTGCTAAACTTTCTATATTCTGGAGAAAACATTTACAAAGAGAACGCAGATGTGGTCCTGCGTTCAAGAAAGCACCTGTTGTCAGAAGACAACTTTCGCTTGTTTAACAAACACTACCCTCATCATTTCTTTGCAAATTGTAAATCCAAAAAGGCTGGGGTAGCAATTTTTGTTAAGCAATCCATAAGGTTTGAGTTGCGTGACACTCTTGTTGACCCAGAAGGTCGCTATGTTTTCTTGAACTGTTCTTTGAATTCCAATCTATATACTATAGCATCTTTATATGCCCCCAATGCAGCTCAGATGTCTTATTAGGAAGGCTCTCTCAAAGTTTAATACCTTTGCTACAGGATTGAACATAGTTTGCAGAGATTTCAATTTGCCCATGTAAGCTTCCTTAGATTGCTCTCAAAAGACATCAAGAAAAGAGATGGGTGCAGTAGTGTCAGAGTTTTCCTTACATGATATTTGGGAGGTACCAACACAGCTCCGAGAGGGACTATACCTTTTTTTTGCCTAGGTTTAGCACCTACAGTACGCTGGATTATGTTTTGATAGGCACTAGACTACTTAAAGCTTCCCAGAAATCGGAAATTGGAGTAATAGCCTGGTCTGATCATGC
Organism: Allobates femoralis; assembly: GCA_033576535.1. Taxonomy (NCBI): domain Eukaryota; kingdom Metazoa; phylum Chordata; class Amphibia; order Anura; family Aromobatidae; genus Allobates; species Allobates femoralis. Next base: position 105,416,189 of record JARQOC010000003.1, on the reverse strand, counting down.
CCTTATATTCTTATATATCTCAGAAGGAGACTCCCTTCCATTCTACTGAGAGATGGCGCTTGAATGAGTAATTACTGTCTAGCAGGAGTAATGTCAGCCTTCTAAAATCTAAAATGGAAGAGTTTTATTTCTAAATTAATGAAAATAACTCCATGTCTGATGAGGTATTGTGGATGGTCCACAATGCTTTCATGAGAGGAACCGTAATTAAAATGGCATCTATGGAAAAAAAGAAAAAGAAAAAGGGAGAGGGAAGTATTGGATCTCACAACTCAACTCAATAGTTGGGAGCTAGTCAATAAAAAGGTGCCCATACCCCCAACTATCTGCCAGACTCACAAAACTTAGAGATAAACTTAAGTCACTATTCTTACTGCACTATGAGAAGGCCCTAAAGAAAGCTAAAACAAAATTTTACTCAATGGATGATAAGGCTGGGAAAGTGTTACCGTATATACTCGTGTATAAGCCGAGTTTTTCAGCCCAAAAATTGGGCTGAAAAGTCCGCCCCTCGGCTTATACACGGGTCAATACGGTAATCCTATGGTGGGGGCTGTGTCCGGGTGCTGGGGAGGCTAGAGGAGGCGGGGGGAGGCTGCTGACTGAGCGGCCCGTCACGTGGGGCCGCTCATTAGATATGCACGGCTCTCCCCGCCCATCACAGCGGCAGGGGAAGCCATGCATACAGCCCCCAGAGGTATACAGCAGGCCCCCAGAGGTATACAGCAGGCCCCTAGTGGCACTCGCCCCCACACTGTGCAGAGACCCCCGCTGCATTATCTCACCATCCAGCGTCTTCATCACCGCCAGTCCTCTAGTCCTTGCTCGCTGTGTTCGGGTCTCACATGACCCGGCGCGATGACGTCATCCCACTGCAACCGCCGGGTCACATGAGACTGGGAACGCAGCGCGAGAGGATGGACTGGAGGACCCGCGGTGATGAAGATGCTGGATGATAAGTTAATGCAGCAGGGGGGGGGGTGCTCTGCACAGTGTGGGGGGGGCGAGTGCCACTGGGGGCCTGCTGTGTACCTCTGGGGGCCTGCTGTATACCACTGGGGGCCTGCTGTATACCATACTGCTGGGGGCTGTATACCACTGGGGGGGGCTGTATACCTTACTGCTGGGGGCTGTATACCTGTCCTGGTGGCTGTATACCATACTACTGGGGCCTGTATACCACTGGGAGGGCCTGTATACCACTACTGCTGGGGGCTGTATACCTCACTGCTGGGGGTTGTATACCAGTGCTGGGGTCCTCGGCTTATACGCGAGTCAATAAGTTTTCCCAGTTTTTGGGGGCAAAAGTAGGGGGTGGGTCGGCTTATACACGGGTCGGCTTGTAATTAGAAGAATTAGAAAAAGAGGCTAAAAGTAGAATCACTTACATTTGTAAGCCAGACGGCTCTAAAATGTATTATCCTACTGAAATTGCGTCGGAAATTTCCTTACAAAACTAAACTCCCCAAGGTAACATCAATTATCTGAACGTAATTCCCTCTTTATGGTCCTGGAAATTGAACAGACTATTAACACGACTAAAAAAGGCTCAGCCCCGGACCCCGACAGGTTTTCTAATGGTTACTATCATTGCTTTGCAAAAATCTTAGCCCCTTATCTCCTTAGAACCTTTAACTATTGGAAAAATACAGCGAATATATGAAAGGAGAATCTAGAAGAATCTAGAAGTTGTTATCTCAGCTATTCCTAAACTGGCGAAAGCCCCAGATAGTTCGAGTAATTTCTGGCCTATTTCTTTAATAAACTGCAACCTAAAAATCTTCTCAAAGATGGTGGCATCGAGAATAATGAGAATTCTTCCAGTTCTGATATCTCTGGATCAGGTCGAGTTTGTCTCTGGAAGGCAAGCGAAGGATGGGACTAGAAGAGTGATAAATCTCTTGGAATTAATGGAAAACAGCGGGATCCCTGGTGTACTCCTGTCTCTTGACACTTAAAAAGGCATTTGACAGGGTACACTGGGGATATATGGAGCAGGTACTGGAGGAATTTGGCTTCTTGGGGGACATTAAAAAGGCAATTTTGTCATTCTACTCCAACCCTAATGCCATGGTGAATGTTACAGGTAGGTCTTCTGACCTTTTTTTCAATCACAAATGGTACCCATCAAGGTTGCTCGTAGTCGCCCATTATCTTTGCTGTTATGATCGAACCACTCGCAGAAGCCCTTAGACTCAATGGGGTGATTAAAAGGGATCAAAGTGGGAGATCAGAGGCATGCAATAGGGTTATATGCAGATGACGTGATCATTTCATGTACAGATATTGAGTCCTCCTTATCTGCAACAATACAAATACAATGTCTGAATTCTCGATGATCTCGTACTAGAAGTTGAACACCACGAAATCGATAGCTTTCCCAGTTAATGTCCCAGTTGTGGGGAGGTCTTTCTTAATGAAAAAATTCCCATTTACTTGGGAATCATCTGATTTCACTTATTTAGGTATCAAGATTTCCAAGATGTCTGCCTTGGTAAGGTTTATTTGCGAGTCCCTTAGACAAATTCTTCTCCCCTTATCGTGGATCGCAAAGATTCAAGTCGTAAAAATTACTCTTTTACCTAAAATAACATACCTTTTTCGTTGCCTCCCTCTAAAAATCCCTTTGGTGTGGATAACACGTCTACAATCTATTCTTGGAAAATTTATTTGGAAAAACAGGATACCTAGGTTTTCTATGAAAACATTATATTTCCAGTATACTAATGGTGAAATGGCGTTCCCAAATTTACTCTTATACCATAGAGCAGTGATACTGGAAGCTGCAAAGGATTGGTGGGCTAATAACGGTAATCATAGTTTCGTTCAAATGGAATCGAACTTTGCTCCTCAAAAGTCTACCAGAAGTCTACTGGAAAGTAGTCTTGAAACCTGTAAAGGAAACAACTGCTTTGAAATCTACATCATCCTTACACTGGTACTGGAATAGATTAGATAGGGACCTACTTTGTTCTTTATATAGATATATTGCCATCACAGCTTTTGAAGCACACATACCTGGATTGTCCCTTGAGAAATGGGTTACGGCGGGAATAGTGTCTTTAGATAGTCTGTTTGAGGGCCATGTATTTTTGTCCTTTACAGATCTATCAGTACCTGCAAATCCGATATTTTATTAATTCCTGCACCCTTCCTAACTGGTGGACATTGAGGCCGAATGACATTACAGAAATATTTTAAATTATGCTATCCTAATAACCATGGTTTATCCCGGTTTTATAGAACTTTAAATTTGCAGATACAATCTATCTTATATGTTACGGTGGGAGAAGGCTGACATTTTCATCCACTCCTGAGGATTGGTGGCTGGTGGCCAGGGTGACCAAAAAAATGCTCTTCTTGTACTAATCATTTAGAGCACTTGAGAAAAATCCATATGCACTGGTATTTAACGCCGCATAAGCTCTCTAAATTTGATAAGTCATCCACACTCTTATGCTGGAAAGGTTGTGGTACACTAGGAGACTTTGGGCATGTGTGGTGTGGGGTGTACTATAGTCAGAACCTTTTGGTCTCAGGTTGAAGATCTAATTAAAAAAAATTCTGGAGTAAACTTCCATTTAGATGGCCCTCTAGCAGTGTTGAGCATTGGTTTTGACTCTATGCCTTCGGGTCGTCTCCGGTCTTGTCTCATATATTGACTGCTGCATGACAATATCTGACTAAATGTTGTAGATCTGAGATTCTACCCACTCAAAAGGAACTAATTGCCAGAATTAACTCACACTATCATCATGAATGGTATCTCTCGTCTTCTCTCAAACAGCGAGAACGTATTGGCAACCTTTGGGACTTGTGGGAGTTGCCGGAATTTGCATTACCAAATATCTTAATTTTCTTTGAGACTGTTTAATTTGAAATGTATCTAATTTTGTCATTAGAACCTGGGCTCTTTCCCCTCCCTTAATCTTACCCTTCTGTGTATGCCTTCCTCTCTCGACCTGACCCAGCCACATTTCCCTTTCGTGTGCTCCTACTGTTTCATAATGCCCATTATATATTTATATTAGTACTAGATGGTGGCCTGATTCTAACACATCGAGTATTCTAGAATATGTATGTACATAACATAGAAAGGGAGTATAGACTTGAATTATTTTGCAAAAGTATCAAATTTATTTAAATTGACAAAAAACAAGGAAGGGACGATCACAAAGTGCTCTGTGCTTATAGCCAGCAACGGTTCGCATATATTACAGTCTGTCAGACCACATAAACATGTCCTGTCGTTACATATAGATATTGGTGTCTACGCAGAGACCCATATACAAATAGGTTACATATAGGGGTACCTTATGCATCAATCTCCTACTGGCCGCTGGATAAGGGGTTACAAAGACATTACAAAGCATGTTCTATATCTTATATCCCTAACGGACTATTGCAGATCAGAGGAGTCCGGACCACCCCTCACTCACCCCTGCTGCCCTGTACAGATTGCCAGTGACGGTTTTGGTAAATATGCGCATTAGCTAGACCATACGTTGATATATGCCTGTCAACAGTTAACTTCACTAGGTGCCGCACTCTTTACCCATGTACTGGGTGTGATACATTTGTGTGCCTATTCTATCTTTGATCTGCAATAGACCGTTAGGGATATAAGATATAGAACATGCTTTGTAATGTCTTTGTAACCCCTTATCCAGCGGCCAGTAGGAGATTGATGCATAAGGTACCCCTATATGTAACCTATTTGTATATGGGTCTCTGCGTAGACACCAATATCTATATGTAACGACAGGACATGTTTATGTGGTCTGACAGACTGTAATATATGCGAACCGTTGCTGGCTATAAGCACAGAGCACTTTGTGATCGTCCCTTCCTGTGTCCTTGTTTTTTGTCAATTTAAATAAATTTGATACTTTTGCAAAATAATTCAAGTCTATACTCCCTTTCTATGTTATGAAATTCCTTTGGAGTAGCTTTTGAAGTATGCCCCCTAACTTTAGTGAGGCCTACTTCTTATTATGGAATTCTGTTTGATAATAGAATATGTATGTAGTTTATTTATGAAGATTTAAGAATAATGCAATGAGTAATCAGTAAGGTACCGTCACACTTGGCGACACTCCAGCGATCCCGACAACGATACGACCTGGCAGGGATCGCTGGAGCGTCACTACCGTGGTCGCTGGTAAGATGTCAAACAGTCAGATCTCACCAGTGATGCAGCAATTATATGGCGGTCGTTGGGACCCTGTCACTCTAAGGCATAGTATTGAGGTCGTTGTCCCGCGCGGCTTGGCGGGGGATTTGAATCCCGGCCGCCATATCGGAATATCCATTACTTGTGTGTTTCAACATGGCGGTCAGGGTACTTCCGCTGTGAGCAGCCGGGAGATGACTGGCTGGTGCCAGTCATCTCCGGGCTGCGTCGCCGCTGACCTCCATGCGGCAGGAGATGACCCGCGGATACCGTAGGGAGATCAGCGGCGCAGCAGTAGCAGTGGCGTGCGTGGTTCAAATCCTGTGCCAATTCGCGGCAGGACTGTGCCTGTCGCCGATTGGTTGCGGGCGGCTGGCGCAACCAGGCAGCAACGCGGGATTTCTGTTACAGACAGACTTAGACGATTATATAGTAGGCTGTTCTTGCAATTGGCATTCCTCAATAAAAAAAAAAAAAAGTCCAGTAAGAGGTGCAAGAAGCCTGTTGATAGTTACAGAAAGTGATTGATTGCAGTTATCCATTCCAAAGGATATGCAGCTAAAGGTGAGGTATGTTGAGCGTGCAATCAATTCTGTCTGGCTCATTTTGGGGGTTTGTCCAATTTACCTTTTTTACTCTATTTTTTGTTATGTTCCAATACACAAAAGGTAATATATATTTGTCAAAACAAAAAAAAAAAAAAGCGACAACACATGTAATTGCAAACATTTGCTGAAATTGTACATGTACACACAAAATAAGCATTGTATTCCTTTTAAACAAAGGCAATCTTGCAAATATCACTCATGCACTCAGATACATGATCTAGCTTGGTTTTTGAAGGTGGTGTCACACTGGCCGCTAGGAGAACCCTTGGTTTTGAACAAATAGCGAGGTCAAAATGTGATATGGGTCATGATATTGGGGCTTCTTGGATTTATCAGTTTTTACTGATAACTTTGCTCTGAAGGAAGTTATGCATGTATATTCAAATCAATATTTGTAGCCAAAGCCAGGAGTGGGTGATTAATACAGAAATCGTGACGTGTTTCTATTATACTTTTCCTCTGATTGTTCCACACCTGGTTTTGGCTTGTAGATACTGATGTAAAATACTCACCAAATACTCAATGTGTGAACGTGGCCTAATAGTAAGACGTCACCACTTTTCTATTTTTCATTCACACCTTGTTTTGGCTACAAAAACTTGTGAAAAACCTGACGAGAAACTGAACATGTGAACGTACTTTAAAAAGACAATGGCAGCAGAGCACCATAAAAAAATGAAGGCAGGGTTGATAGAAAGATGCTTCAGGAAAACGCTTGCATTCATCCTTAAGGCCCAGTCACACCTGGTGGCGGGGCTGGAGATGTCGGAGGCGACTGGCGGGTGCGCGCACATTTTTGGGCCCCGCCAGCGTCGCCGTCCCCCATTTACATGGGGCGACATCTCCAGCGCCGCACTGGCGAGCTGATAGCGGCATCGCCGCGGGGTGTCTGAAAACCCCAGCGGCAATGCAGGACAATGGGAGCCTATGGCTCGCATTACCTGACAGATCGCCGGCGGCTGAAACCAGGCGATCGCCGACATCGCCCCTTTACATGAGGCGACATAGGGGCGATGTCGCCGCCGATAGGCCACGCCTACGTACTCGGCGGCGACATCGCCCTTACATGAGGCACATGGGATGTCCCGAAGGTACGTGGGCGTGGCTAGTAATGCGAATGTCGCCCCGTGTGACGGGGGCTTTAGAGTATTCACCTAGGAAAATTTGACGGTTCCACTGCAGGAAAGAAGCATCATATGCACGAACCCAAACACTTAACAGCACAAGCACCTTCATACATCATCTTCAAGGATATTAGTTATTCCCATTACTTCTAACTTTTATGGACTTTCCATTTAATCAAAACCTGTCAGATCCCCCAAAAATCCCAAACCACTTCTATTACTATATAGAGCTGTAATCCTGCTTCCTAATGAAATAGTAGTCGTTATGGTGCTAAAACTACTTTTGTAGGGGTTGTCCAGTGAAAGTAAGTTCTCACCTATCTACAGGATAAGGGAGAATGTGCTGATTGGTGGGGGTCCGACTGCTGGGATCTGCACCAAACAGGGAACTTTTGTCCCAGTAAGGCTATGTTCACATGTCCAGTAATGATCTGTCAGAATGGAGCTGGCAGCAATCTGATGGCAAAAAAGTTGTGCCAACAACATTTTTGTTTGGATAGAAAAAAAAAACAAAAACACACTGATAAAAATGGGAACAGTCGAAATTACCATTGAAGTCTATGGAAAATTGATCAGTTGAATAACCATCCATTCTTCACTTACTGGATCAGCTTGAAACGGAAGAAAACTTGGCTACATAGTGTATCCTTTTCCATAGACTTCACATAAAAAAAAAAAAAAAAAAAAAAAACACGGGTCCAGTTGAAATCAGGTTTTTTAGCTGACAATTGTGTCAGCACAACTTTTAAAAAATAAATATGTAAATAAAAATCAACAGATTGCTGCTGGATCCAGTTTTTTCTGACAGCCCAATAGAGAATTTATGGGCCTAACAGAAAAACTATTCAATCTCTCAATAATAAGTGTTTTGCCCCATAAAGAATAAATGTAAGGCGTCCACCTTCTGCTCCACTATGAAACAAGGATAAAAGTGCTCCATTGGTGATAAAAATTTCCCCATTATGCCAATTAATGCGGCCGTTCACAGTGGTTAGGCCACACCAATCATATAATCTCTTTAATTGCTATCCTTGGCATGCTTTTACATTGGGTTAGTATGATGGGACTTCGCAGTCCCCCAAGATTCTGAGATCACCGCCACCCTATTGTGTGAGACACTGGTGTGACCAGTGAGAAAGAGGTCAATTGTCCTGATGAAGCGGTGCCCGGCTTCATCCAGACAATGTTGGCAGAATATGCCAATAAAAACTTTTAAATGCCATTAGGAACTATATTTTGGGCCATGTTGGACTTGATTTGAATGTAGAATTATGGTACTAACAACAGTTTGGGAGTCTTCGGGGTCCTGACCGGTTGCTGTTAATTATTTTGTGCAAATGTTTGAAATAACTTATTCCATATTTCAGTAGAACCTACCTGATTCCAATGGACACACAAGTATGGCTTGTTCTTCCAAGGTTCTCAAATGCTCAGAGATCCATGACAAGCAGATGTGATGATCCTTGTAGGGTCGTAGGTGAGGAGGATTAACGTTCAGCACTTTATAAGTTTTAGCTGCTGCATAGAAGTAGGTTTCACTGTGTCTGACATCGCTTCTATGTCCATATTGTGCACAAACCAGACCCGGACTACCGCATAGTATATGTCTATAGATCCCTCCCGGTAGACCATGCTGCTTGGAAACTTCAGTTCCACCGATCGTCTCTGAAGTTGTTGGAGAGGTCGTTTCATTTCTCCATCGTTTTTTGAACACTACAATCCCTGTTCTAAATTCCGAAGAAGCCACAACATCCAAGAACACTGTGCAAGGACTGGAGCACAGGTACTCCACAGAAATAATTGCATTGGCAAGTGTTATTGGCAAACCCACCATCGATACATAGTCTTTGTCATTCAAGTAATGTTCAGAGTGCTGGGTTACAGATGTTGTCTCCTTCGAGTAGCAGAAGAGTGGAACCTGTAGTAAAAGGAAGGAAATAATCAATCATCTTGGGACATTGATAGATTTTCATGTAATATTACAGCAATGGCAAACAGGATATATTTGAAATATATATATATATGTTACGTTTGGAGAGGGAGAGGGAGAGAATTATAGGAAATGTTGCCTTTAAACTGATAGAAATTAAATGAACACCATGAAGATTATGATTTCTCTAACGAATCTGATTTCTCCAAAAACAGTGCCTCACCTGTCTTCAGTTAGCTGTGGTATTGCAGTTTTGACCTATTTTCCACAATGAACCTTCACTACAATAAGCAGATACAACCCATGTGTTATTCATGTAAAGCATGTTACGTGGTTGCAACAACGCTAAGAAGGTTGACTCAGTGGTAACTTAAGCAAAACTGCTGTTAAATTTTTATTTAATAATAATGTAGAGCAAGTGATTTTAATAAACTTTCAAACATACTTTATAAGAGAATTCTGATTGAAAACCATTCATAAACCTTCTACTAGACGGTGTCTAAAGCAAACATATGTGCATTGTCAGTCACATCCATCTTCAACCTTCTCACACTGAATAAAAGGCATGTAACCATATAAGGGTAAAGGGGGCGGGGGCTAACACAGAGTCTACACTGCTGACTTAAGCTGATGAGGTGATTACTTCAGGCTACAGCACAGTCGCTAAGCAATGTCAGAATGTCAGGATTAGTGTGAACCCTTTCCTTGGCGCAAGCTCTTGAACTTTCATCTGGCTCCACACAGCTCGGTCATGATCTCTGTTAACCCCTTCTCTGTTGTCACATTGCACTGCTCCCCATCAGCTGCTGGCCACGCCCACACAGCCATAAAATGCAGTTTAAAAAAAAAAAAAAATCAGAAAAATGTGAGAAAATAAGTCATAACAAAAAGCATTATCTAACTACACTAGAAATTTAGACAATATTTACAGCTCTCCATTATGCCATTATTGCAAATGAATAAGTATTTGAAAGACTATACTAAACACACTATAGTTTGACTATTGAGAGTAAATGGCTATTATCACTTATTGGTACCTTAACAATTATTATATCAAAAATGCGTCATCGTCTATCTTGTGCCTGTTACAGTCTTGACTCAACTGTTATTCCTGACAAGTGTCACACAGGCCCTAACAGGAGTCAGTGGTACCGCACCAGTAGGCCGTAATCACTCTGCACTCCTTCTGCAGCCGATGGTCCCGTTCACTGCGACCAAGTGAAATCGGATATAGCCACTGTTTATTATTATTTTTTTATAGCATTAATTCCATGGTGCTGTACATGAGAGGGGTTACATACAAAATTATACATACAGTTTACAGTAAACAAATTAACAATGACAGACTGGTACAGAGGGGGAGTGGACCCTGCCCTTGTGGGATTACATTCTACAGGATATTGGGGAAGAGACAGTAGGTCAGGGATGCAGCACTGGTGGAGGTGGGGCGGCAGCCTGTCACTGCAGGCTGTAAGCTTTCCTGAAGAGATGGGTTTTCAGGTTCCGTCTGAAGGATCCGAGCACAGTGGATAATCGGATGTGTTGGGGCATACAATTCCAGAGGATGGGGGATGTTCAAGAGAAATCTTGGAGGTGGTTGTGTAAGGAACGGGTAAGTGTAGAGGAGAGGAGTAGGTCTTGGGAGGATCGAAGATTACGGGAGGGAAGATCGTGAGAGATTAGTTCAGAGATATAGGGAGGAGACAGGTTATAGATGGCTTTGTAGGTCAGGGTTAGTAGCTTGAACTGGATTTGTTGGGGAATTTGGAGCCAGTGAAGAGATTTGCAGAGAGGAAAAGCAGGGGAGGAGAGAGGTGTATTAGTTTGGCAGCAGAGTTGAGAACAGACTGGAGAGTGTTAGCAAGGAGGCCACAGAGGAGAAGGTTCCAGTAGTCAAGGCGGGAGATGATGAGGGCAGGTACAAGGATTTTTGTAGATTTAGGACTGAGGAAAGGATGGATTCTGGAAATATTCTTGAGCTGGAGGTGACAGGAGGTGGTGAGAGTTTGGATGTGTGGTTTGAAGGACAGGGCATAGTCTAGAGTTACTCCGAGGCAGCGAATTTGAGGGGTGGGAGAGAGCATGATGCCATTTACCATAATAGATAGATCAGGTGGTGAAGATGAAAGATGGGATGGAGGAAAGATGATGAGTTCCGTTTTGTCTACGTTGAGTTTTAGGAAGCGAGAGGAGAAGGAGGATATGGCTGACAGACACTCTGGGATTCTGGACAGTAGAGAATTGACATCTGGGCCAGAGAGATAGATATGTTCCTCGCTTGGTTCGGTTCACCAGATTCTCCACTTAGTTTGAAGCACTCCTATGCTTGATTCTAGGCAGGGAATTATCCACATCGCTCTGGATTCTCGACTCGGCTCTGGATTCAACACATTGCTGTGAGCCCTGGATTCTCCACACGGCGCTGAGCACCAGATTCTGAGCACTGGATTCTTCACTTGAACTAGTCTCAATCGTGACAATAAGTCAACTAGTTCCTCAAACATCTGTCCTTCACCAGTTTTAGGTTCAGAGTGCTCCCCATCTCTGCTCTCGCAGGATTTTATAAGATTGACTGTGCCACAGCCGTCACCTGACCTGGTGTCTCTTCTTATCCGCTCCCTGGTAAACATTTTCTGCTCTTTGATTTCTACCATTACCATACTCTTCCGGTTCCTTCTCCTTACCAAATTTGGTAAGCAGATGGCGATGTTTACCTGCAGAACACTAACAACATTTTCTTACACACACCTCACCTGGTTCCTGCTGTGAGTCCCCCTGATGGATAACCAGACTTCCCTTCTGCTTTAATGATGGTTCTTGTCTTCTGCCTTAGCCCTCTGTTTTTTTGCAAGGCAATAACTTGTTATCAAGTCATATGGTGAAGTAACATGAATCTTCAGGGTTGCAATGCAAAATATCTAAAAAGGCTTCAAACTTTCACACATCATTGATCATGTTAGTTGTGCTGACACACCCTTTTTTCAAGTCGTGTCATGGGTTAATGTTTTTAATTTGGCCAGAAGTGTTGTTATTTTGTTGACTCAAGGGAAGTGGGTTATTGTTTCTTATCAGACTGCTCGGAGTCTTCATTGTCTTGGTTTGTTGATTGCTAACTAAATGTAAATAACCTTAGCCCACTCCTGACTACATCATTCAGAGAAACATTATCCAGTTCGATTGATTTGATAACCAATAAGAGAGCAGCCTTTTCCTATTAATCCTGTAAGACCACAATATACCCTGAGGTGAAGGCTCAGGATATAAAAAGGACTTGCTTTAGTCACCAGCCATATCTATGCTACATGATGTCAGCCTAGGGACTTCGTTGCCAGCTAGAAGATCATAATCTGGATCATATTCTGCAGGAGTTAAGCCTAGGATCCTAGGATATGGCTGGAAGATACTCAGGTTGGGACAATTTGGTCACCTGGCTACAGACTTAGCAGCAAACCTAGTAAGCTAACTGAGCACAGCAATCAGTGGGTGCCCACCAAAAGAGGGGTGTTGCTGAACTGGGGTTGTTGGCCATGGAAGCCCCAAAGGCATGAATATTCTAATCCCTGTTGAGCCAGAGGAAGGGCAAGAATCTTGCTTGTTACATCATGTGTTTTTACTTTGTATAAGTTATATGCCTTTGACTGTTGAGGATCCAATAAAGTCTTACCAACATGTGATTCCCTCACCCTGTGTTGTCTAACTAGTGTTCTGCCCATGGACAAGGAGTTTTGGCATTTAGTGGGATGAGCCAGCGGATGAGAGCACCCATTAACCCACACGTCTCCACATCAGTCTTCACAAATTGGCCAAAGAGACCGCCTAGGCTACGTTCAAACAGCTTTATTGCATTTTATGAGGATCTGTTTTTGATGCAAAACTGCACCAAGAACAGATCCTCACAAAGCATAGGGTTCTGTGTGTTAACACCACTGTGCTTTTGCCTGCGCTTACTCACCTTGCCGCGCTCCCTTGGTAACCACCAGTGATGTCATCTCATCCCTGGAGGCTGCAGCCTTAGGACCCTGTGGCCTGCCATGTGACTGGGTGAAGTCGCTCGGTTACATGGTACAGTGCCAGGTCCTCACGTATCGAGATGAGGTGAGATCACCGGGGGAGTGTGGCGAGTTTTAGCACAGCAAAAACATGCCATGAAATGGGCATGTGACTTCTTTTTACGAACCCACTTTTCACCTCAAAAGCGGGTCCATAAAAAGCACAGTGTCTGAATGCAAAATAGTGAAATTCATTGACTTGGCTGGGACTGCCAATGTCAATACATTTCACTGCATTCCACTATAAATAGCGGATCCGTACAAAGCGGATCAATAGAGCACCGTATGAACATAGCCTTAAGGTCCTGTCTCACGTACCGATGCTCCAACGATCCCAGCAACGATCCTGAGTTGCTGGGATCGTTGGAGCATGTGTAATCTGGTCGCTGGGAGCTGTCACACAGACAGACTTCACCAGCGACCAGGGACCATGGAGCTCCCCCCACATCGGTGACAGCCAGCACAGAGCTGGCTGTCATCCTGCACCCTGCACCCCTCCCTCCCGCACTTCAGCACCGTGCACCTCTCCCTCCCGCACCCCAGCACCTTTCCTCAGTGCCGCGGGATACACAGTGTGTATCCGGCGGGCACTAGGACCGCACGCCGCGCGGCTGCATTCATGCAGCCACGTGACGCGGAAGCAAGCGCTGGCAGAAGCGTCGGCAGAGGAGCGTGGAGGCAGCGGTAAGCTGGCTCCACAAGCCCCCCCAGTGGCCCCAGTAGTCCCCCCCAGTAGTCCCCCCCAGTGGCCCCAGTAGTCCCCCCAGTGGGCCCCCCGCTGGTAACCATGGTTACACCAAGTATCTAAGCAGCGCGCGCTGCATTGTTACTGGTGTAACCATGGTTACCGGCCTGTGAGCTCGCTGATCGTTCTTCCCGCTGGTCACACACGCCGATGCGGGCTGACCAGCGGGATGTCCAGCGACCCAAAAATGGTCCTGGACACTTTGTAACGATCAGCGACCTCTCAGCAGGGGCCTGATCGTTGGGAGCAGTCACACATAACGATATCGGTAAGGATATCGTTCCTACGTCACAAATAGGACGATATCGTTACCGATATCGTTATGTGAGACCTAGGCTTTAGGCTAGGGTCAGACTTCATTCTGCCCCTAGCCTGGAGGTTGCGCTAAAAACTAGAATTTCCCAGGCTCAGCCCATAGCATTACCGGCATGTAACGCTATGTACCACCTGTACACAGTATCCCTATGGCAACTGGATTCATCGCTCAGCCGCCAGCTCCACTTACTATATATGCCCCGGATATGCGCTTTTGATACGCGCACAGGAAACGCGGTTTGCAGAGTTTTCCTGTGCGCTCCTCAAAAGCGCTTATCCGGGGCATGTAAGTGGAGCCGGCGGCTGCATGATGAATCCAGTTGCCATAGGGATACTATATACAGGCGGCGCATAGCATTACATGCCAGTAACGTTATGTGCTGAGCTTGAGAAATTTTAAAGTTTTCAGTGCATCCTCCAGGCTAGGGTCACATTTGGGAGGTTGCATCCGTTTGAGTATTGTCACGGGTGTGTCAGGAGGCACGGATGAGAGACTGTAGGAGGCACTCGCAGAAGGCCACAGCGTTTGGCCAAACAGTCAAAATCCTAAGAAAATGTCTCTGTTGCTTTAAGAGGCCCTTTTAGTTAAAGCTGGAGGTCACTAGGACCCAGCTGGTTCCTTACCTTGAGCTGCCTATATATTCCCCTTAACTCTCAGGATGCACTGCTGTTCAGGTGTTCCTGGTTGCATCATAGCTCAAAGCAGCATTTCCTGGAGTCTTTTGTTTTGCTGCTTGAATCTGCTTAAGCTAAGTATATTTTCCCTCTTTGTTTGTTTCCCTTCTGTACTTCTCTAGTTGCTAGCCGGGTTGACTAGTGATCACCTGCTCTGATCCCTGTGTAGTGGTAGTCCAGGGACAGTCAGAATAGGTATCTTGGCGGCGACAGTTGCAGAAACTGTATAGAGACATTAGGGGAACCAGGGGTCAGCGCTAGTTGTTCTAGGGGTCACTATCTCCCCTTTTTGCCCTTAGCAACAGGGACTCCTTTCCCCCCCCCCCCCTGTCATCCAACGCTGGATGTCTCCCTACACCCAGTATGACAGGTATGCTTTTTTTTTTTTTTCATTCTGCATTCATATGACGTGTTTGCATTTTTGACGCATGCATTAAAGCGAACCTGTCACCCCCCCCAGGCATCAAAAGCTATCATAGCCACCTTCTGCAGCACTAAGGCTGCATTCTGAGAAGGTGGCTATAGGCTTTTGATGCCCTTTATAGTATGAAATATTAAGTTAGGTAAATGCTCACTCTTCTGAAGACCGAAGACCGGGAGGCGGGGTTTCACGCTCCTCCGGCCCGCCCCCTCTTGTCAGTCATTGTGCGCGCCTGCTGCTGCCTCCCCTCAGTGTGTAAAATGAACGCGCGTCTCCGTTCTCATGCACGGAGCCGCGCATGCGCTGTGCGCCCGGTGTCGACTTCCTGGACAAGACTGTTTTTTGACTTGCTCCTGACCTCAGTCTTGTTAGACTGTTATCTAGTTCCTGTGTGGATCCATTCCAGGAATCGAGTACTGTCCTGTAGTCTGATTACAATTTTGTCTCACATTTTGGCTTTATGCATCCAGATTTCTTTTTCTGTTAACGACCTTTTGCAATGTTCCTGGTTTTACTTCAGCACACCTGACACCAATCATGAGCATTCTTGAGAAAACAACCTGGGAGTGCATCTAGAAAAGCCTAATGGTGGGTTTACACGCTGCAATATCGTTTCGATATCGCAACTCAATGGCGCGGGAGCGCGCAATTAGTGCACGTTCCTCCCGCATCGCATTGAATGTTTACACGCTGCGATATCGGAATACAACGTCCGTGCGATGTCTCCGCCTCCCAACCCAGGATCGCACACTTAACATGGGAGTCAATGGGTGACGTTTCAAATCGCATCGTAATTGGGCGTTTACACAGCACGATCCGGCTTCAATCGCTATGCAATATCGGGGCATTGAATAGCACGCTCATTCAATCCCCGATATCGCATTGACATCGTTCCTGCATCGTATTGGACGTTCACACCATACAACGCAGGAACGATTTCGCCTCCGACGATTGAACCACGTGACTTTTGACTGAAATTGTACTACGATATCGCGACGTGTAAACCCGCCATAAGGCTGGCTTGAACCACACTTTTCAGGTTCGGGGCTATCCGGAGTGAACTTGACAGCCCCGGACCCTGTTTTGTACTAATGTATGCTTATGATTCCAGATGGGACCGAATGGCAGTGATTTGCCATCCGGTTTTGTCTCTGTCCAGCAGCATCAGGCTGCATTCAATTTTTGCCCTGGACACAAAATCGCAGCTTACAGGATTTTTGTGTCCGGGGCAAAAATCTGATGAAATCGGATCCTCCTGGGTCTGATGCGATTTGGTGCCCCCTAAAATGGGAGGCTATGGGCGCCGGATCACACCGGATCAGACAGAAAATCAGATCCGGCTGCTGAAGTTCAGTGGTGGCCGGCGCTGAACTTCAGCACCTGGAGAGCTCCCGGCTGACATTTCAGAACCGCGGCTAGCTCCCCGCTAGACGCAATTCTGAAATTTCGGGACTGGACAGCGGCATCAGCCGCACACTGCCTATTCTGGTAGGAAACAGGACCGGAGGGCATATTAACCCTCTGGTTCTGTTCTGTCTGGAGCATCCAGCAAAACACTGGACACAGCCTGACTGCAGAAAAACGTGGTCTAATTCCCGCATAATTTTACAGTGGCGACTGCATTTAGATGCCATGCTTTTCCCGAGCCCATTAATCATGTGGTCATGGGAAAAGCGCGCCGATAACAGGTGCAAAGAACTGCCATGTTCATTCTTTTTGCCGATCCGCCTTGCAGTGAAAGCACGTACGCAGCATCTGAACGCCTTTCAGCAAAAGCAATAGCTTTCGCTGGAAGGCGTATCCAGCTTTGTTTTTTTAGCTGCATTTACGGGAGTGCTCATAAGCACCGCGTAAATGCGGGATTGCGATGGATTTACGCAGCGTCTGAACGCAGCCTTAAAAAGGAATGTATCACAAAAATACAAAAAATAAAATAAAATTAGGAAAAAAAAAGTTTTTGAGTTTACCTATTCCACTTATATAGCACCTTTAATTCCACAGTCCTTCACAGACATGATCACCACTGTCCCAATTGGGTCTCACATTCTTAATTCCCTAACAGTATGTCTTTGGAATGTGGGAGGAAGCCAGAGAACCCGGAGGAAACCCATGCAAACATGGGGAGAACATGGGACCCCAACGCTGCAAAGCTACAGAGCTAACCACTCAGCCAAAGGCATTGCATAGAATATGTTGGCGATTTTTTTTTTTATCTTGCATATCATGATCTGCATTATAAATCGATGAGAAATCTGTTGCCAATTTCATACTGGTCACTGAGGTTATACCAAATAGGAGGGAGCCAGCACTTCCTGGGGTCAGCATGCAATACAAAAAGTGCAAATGCACATATTAATTCTAAACTGTGCCTTCATGTAAAATGAGATTTTAAGAAAATAAATGATCAAATCTATGAGCCACCCTCCCAACGTAACGGCATATCTTAGAACGGGGGGGGGGGGGGGGGGGGAGGGGTTGTACTCTACGTTTTTTTTTTTATTTACATTGTGCTCTGTGGCCTCCTGAATACACATTAAAAGCAGAACCACATAAATGCAACACATATCTGGAAAATCTCAGAACCACTCCCATGGTGCTGGACAGACAAGGCAGACATAGGCCCGAAAATGTGCAGCAAATGTTACAGCCGCCCGAACAATATCACATCTGACCTCCACAGTGTTAGACCAGCAGTCCATGAATAAGGGCGGAACAGGCCCAAATAAATGCGCATGCAATTAACAGAGCCTGTGGAGAGGGTGAGGAAGCGATATGTAAACAACCAAAGTCAGTTGTAGTAAAGGCAGAAGGAATGGCATGCTAAACCAAGCGTGCACAGCAAGGAGGGGGTAAGCCACCAAACAAGTGCATTTGCACTTTTTGAATTGCATACTAATCTCAGGCAGTGCTTGCTCCTCCCTCTTTGACCACTAGGGTTACTCTAGATACTCATATGTCCTGTACTTTTGGGGAGAGTTTTCAGCAAACGTAAAATATAATCAGCACTTAGTGACCAAACCTGCTGTTACTCAGCGGAGAAGGAAGTAAATCACACATCACAGACTGCCCAGACCCAACCCATCGAATTCCCCCGCCGTACAGAGAGCACACCACACCAAATATCTTTAAAAAACCTTAATGAGAGGTATCAACGCAACACCTTGCTCATAACTATCATCAATTTCTCTTTTTTTTTGTCATTACCGTAAATTCTTTTGTGGATCATTTTTAATGGCCGCAGCTTAAAGTAGTGTGAGGTAGTAACCGGGGAACCCGCTTGCATAACGACAACAAACACGTGTTTTAACCAATGTCTAACTGTTTATTTTCACATATTAATAACATAACCCGGGTAGCATGTTTGACACATATCACATTGATTATAAACACCATACATAAATACACCATACATTTACATACAACATTACATAACACTTATTGCACATGACATCTTATTGTAACCCGGGACCTGTAACCATCTCTCTGTCCCCATTGGAGCTCTACTAACAGCTCCCGTGGTGGCTACGGCCTCCGGCCTACTTACACTATACATCAATACATGCGTTACATTACAACGATGACCCCTCCGGGTTCATAACAGGGATTTGTTAAGGAGAGCCATAGGATCAAAATACTTCATTAAGCTTAAGACATAAGGGCATGGGAGAAATGATATATAGAGTGTATTATTTTACATTGTATAAGTTGTGATTTAAACATGGCTGCCATTTCCTGCCACATCAACACCATGTGCTGAGAGCAAGATGGAGTCCAAAGAAGACTGACCAATCACAGAATAACATACTCTATCAAGACCACACCCCTTGATGACCTCATGGATCCACCCATGGACTAACCCGATGACCAATGAATACATCTGAGTAGGGCTGACCGAGCCCCTTATTGCCCATGGACCAATGAATACATCTGAGTAGGGCTGACCGAGCCCCTTTTTGAGTAAAAACCAAATGTCTTATAATAAACAGGCACTTGGAGCTTGGGTCTGACCAAGGAAGGGTGTACATCTGACTCACTGTGTCTGGTGTCATACTTTTCAATGCCGGCGCTTGGTCTATATTGATTTGGTCAGGAGCAGCAACTTGTTATTAATATTACCTTTACAGATTGAGCAACCTGAGTACCGGGTATGTCATGTATCCCCAAGGGGCTCCTTCCCGGACGTATCTCCGCCTACGTCCCGGTCAGAGTCCACCTGGTTCAACCATGGTGTCCCTACTCTAGGAGCCCTTTTTAACCCCTGCTTCTGACCTTCGTTACCTACGCCTCAACGGGCCCTGTGGGTCCCAATGGCGGTACCAGCCGCCCGGCTTTAGTCACCCAGCATGATGATATACCATTAACCCGTAGTCAGGATTCCTGCCTGACCGGGACCTTACATACCATATGTGATCCATCATACAAACGTCCATGGATCACATACATTTCTTACACCCGCTCACAGCCCATCTGGGCTGTCAGCAATCACTCATTACATCCCATTCCTCATGGCCTCCTCGATTTCATGAGCCACTCACTAGTCACTTTAAACTCATTGTGTTCAGAACAGGTTCACACAGTATCATCACAGGAAAACCGGCCAGTGTGCACAGGATCCTCCTGATCCTGCATGTGATGCGCCCCGGCCATGAGGATCACGCGGGCGGTGCCTCACAGTAGGCACAAATCCGTCTGATCAAGTGAGTGCGGAAGTACTCTGCCCCTGACCGCCCAGCGCAGGATTGCACACAAATCTCTCTCCACTGCTGTGACAACTTCAAACTCAACCAGCAGGGAGGGAGGGGTGGGAAACTTCACCGTGGGTAAGCTGACTGGGGGGAAAGGCAAAATAGACGAACCTCCACCCTTATAAACTATAGGGGGGTTGCTGAAATGAGAGGAGAAAAGGGGGCTGTATAGGATAGAATAGATCGGGTGTGGGGGGGGTCAATGTAAGGCGGGGGAAGCTTTTAACTCTCTAAGGACTGGTCAGCCAAGTGGCAGCGGCAACAGCCGCAGTGCCCCGCATTGTCACCGGATTGACTCCTGAGGCATGACAGCTGTCAGATTGCATAAAGAAACTGACAGCAGGTTTTTGCGAAGTATAATAACGACATTATTTAGTTTCTGCACCTCGTTCTAGCCAATGCCAAACCTATTGTGGTCAAGGGAATCAACTTCTCTGATGAAAAATGTACCGGTAACCTCATTGTTCTGTTTCATGAAAGAAACAGATATGGTTTTCTAATTCTGAACAAATCCCTATATCAACCTTTATATTCTATAATGAGAAAGATGCAAGTATGAAATTAATCCTAAATTTCTTACATGGAGATTTTTTTCTAATTATTTCACATGGCACCCGTCAAACTCCTTAAAATAAAAGTATTTGACATGTCACTTTCCAAGAAGTGGTCCCAATAGGTTAAAGCTGTTCCAAGATAACCATTTTTAACTAGATGGTGGCCCGATTCTAAAGCTTCGGGTAGTCTAGAATAGTAGTTTGAATATCGCTTCTCTTATTGGTCGGCGCTGAACGCGGCGACCAATCAGGATAGCGGCGCTCGCACTGGCTCCATATTTAAAATACAATATGCTCAGTGTATTTCAAATATGGCGCCATGGAACGTGCCACTATTCTGATTGGTCAGCGCTGACCATGGCGACCAGAGAAGCGGCATTCAAACCGCGCACCGCGGCGACCAATCAGGATACCGGCGCCCAACACGACGCCATATTTAAAATCTGAAGTCTTCGGTGGATTTTTACACATGGCGCCGTGGCATGCGCCGCTGTGCTGATTGGTCGGTGCTGAACGCGGGCGGCCATTCAGAATAGCGGTGCGCGCCATACTTCAAATACACTGAGTACAGTGTATTTGAGATATGGCGCGCGACACTATCCTAATCCCGGCTGGCTCGCCGCTGACCGAAGCTCAGCTGCGGCTAGTGCGGCACAGAGGTCAGCGGCTCTCCAGCCGGGAAATGACCGGCTGACGCCAGTCATCTCCCGGCTGACTCGCCGCGGACCTCCATGCCGCAGGTAGCCGCAACTGAGCTCCGGCTAGCGGCTTGCCCGCCGGGCTGCAAATAGGCGCGAAATTCGAACTTTGCATTCTCGCGCCTATTTGCATAGTCTGGGCTCATTGGTCGCCGCCTTCGGCGGCAACCAATGAGCTACCTCTGTGTGGCGCGCAATTTCGGCGACAGACACACTCAAAAAACCCTTAGACAATTAGCTGATCAAATTGATACAAGTTTTAATAAAGGTTTTCCACAAAAAAAAAAAAAAAAAAAGTGTGTTTTATTCATTGAAATCCTTGGTGTCTCTATTCATAGGAGCCCTATTAGCGATTGACAAAATCCTTGGACTCCTATGAATAGAGACACCAGGGATCAGTGAATAAAATACAAATCATACTCAATCTTTTCCATCAAACCTTCATATTTTGCTCAGTTTTTCCTTCACTATATCCTGCTGTCCTAGAACAACACGTGCAATATGGGAACCTACAAATTTTTATTGTTTACTTCTAGTGGATAAAAAAAGTTTGTCTTGTGATGGACGTGTAGTTGCACGGCTCATTACAGTTATTGTTCAATTGTCAGATCTTTGTCTCATGATGTGCAAAGGAAACAATGTAGCTTCCTTAGCTAGCCGGAAGCAAAGATCTTGAAAATGTAAGGAATTGATACTGAAAGGATTTCGCAAATAGAGTAACTTTCCTCAATCTACCAGAAAGAATCTTTATTTCCTAAAATTGTAAGAACTCTCTGAGCAGGGATTGAATAGGAAAGTAATGGTTATTATAAAGAGAATCTGTCACCAATTACACATTACAAACCACATACATTGTACTGCTGTCCACTTTTCTTCCTACTGCCGAGATCTCACGCTGCTCAGCATAAGCTGCAGCTGTCCATCAAACTGGATAGAGAAAGACTACTTATATTTGGACTCATTAACCTTCGTACTATTTAGCTGGACTCATAAAATGCTCATTTTAATAACACGATTATACAGCCATTTTCACATGAACTTTCAAATTAAATACATAGGACCTACGGGGAGCGTTACCAACTAGCTGCCTCATCATCACCCCGGAGGTCTGCAAGCAGCGCCAGTACCATTACCAAACCATAGGTGGTGTCACGAACACTTGTTATTTTTATTTTTCCCCTTTTTCAGCGACCACCAGGGCCACCAACAGGCCCCATGATATCCACGTGAACTACCACCTGGGACCAGGTACCCCACGGCCCTGGGTTGGCTCAGATCCATCATGTCTAAGAGATCTATGTAATACATGGAATTTGTATTTTGAATTCTGGCAACTGATCCAAAGCATTTCTAGTTCTTAAGACTTTCAAGAAAAAAAAAAAAAAGCCCAACAAAAAATTGTTACAATTAGCAGCATCAGACATCTGAATATTAAAAGGGATGTCTGGTCACGACATATTGATGACCATCTTTTGGATAGATCACCAACGTCAGATAGTGTCAGTCCGCCACCAACACCCTCACAATCAGTATTTTCTCTGGCGGTGCTGGCTCTAAATATAAGAAGCGGAGCAGCTTAATTCAATGGGCAGAGTTGTTCCCCAGCACCTAGCAGCAGCCACTACACAAGGGTTTACTGATGGAGCAAATATCAGCTTATCGGTGGGTGTGCTGGAATGTGGAGCCCCCAACAATAGGATAATGAGTCGTATCCTTGGGATTGGTTATAACTATCCTCTAACCCAGTGTTCCCAAACTCCAGTCCTCAAGAGCCACTAACAGATCATGCTTTCAGGAATTCCTTACTATTGCACAGGTGATAATTAAATTACCCCCACTGATGATGATTCCAACCACTGTGCAATGCTAAGGAAATCCTGAAAACCTGCATTGGTGGTAGGCCTTGAGGACTGGAGTTGGGGACACTGCTCTAACGGACAATACCTTCATAACCTTGCCTCTTTCCGCTTATGCACTTTTTCCCTCTCCTTCTTTCAAGAGCCATAACATTTTTTTGTTTCAGTACAGCCATATGAGGGCTTGTTTTTTTAGTGGGATGAGTAGTACTTTTGGATGGAACCATTATTTTACCATATAGTGTACTGGAAAATGTAAGAAAATCCATGAAAATGAAAAAAATGCAAGTACACATATTTTGTTTTTTTAGTTACTTGTTCACATAAAGTAAAGCTAACCTGCTAGTACAATTCCCCAGAGTTAAGGATATCGTAGCGTGTAACATGGCCTTAACGATATCGTTGCAACGTCACCGGTTTGGCGACGTTGCAGTGATGTCAAACAAATCGTAGCCTGTGACACCGATCAATGACCAACGATATGTTTGCTGATCGTGCAAGAATGGACTAGACCATAAATTTATCGTTGGTCTCCCGCTTGACAGCAGCATTGGCGCGTGTGACAGCGGGAGACCAACGATGAATGACCTCCCAGCGCTGCACAGTAAGCATTGGGAGCAGGTAACCAGGGTAAACATCAGGTAACTAAGCGCAGCGCTCGGCTTAGTTACCCGATATTTACCCTGGATATCAGCATTCTCGCTAGTCCTGATCGCTGGTGAATCTGCCTGTTTGACAGCTCACCAGTGATCAGCTAATGATGTCCCAGCGACCCTGATCATGTTCAATCGCTGGGACATGTACTGTGTAATGGGGCCTTTAGTACGAGTATGTAGATGCCAAACATATATAGCTTTTTTTTTTTTTTTTTTTTTAATTTAATTGGTGAAAGAAAAATTCTGAAATTTGTCACAAAAAAAAATAAATGGTGCATTTTTTGCCATTTTCAGAGACCCATAATGATTCATTTTTAGGGATCTGTGACTGTGTGATGTCTTACAGTGGGTACAGAAAGTATTAAGACCCCTTTAAAATTTGTCACGTTTCATTTCTGCCATTTGGTAAATTCAAAAAGTTCATTTTTTTTCCTCATTATTGTACACTCTACACCCCATCTTGACTGAAACCCCCCTTCCCCCCAGAAATGTTGTCATTTTTGCAAATTTATTAAAAAAGAAAACCTGAAATATCACATGGTCATAATATATTCTAGCTGCCCCTTGTGATCCTCCCTTGAGATGGTTCTACTCCTTCTTTGGAGTCCAGCTGTGTCTTAATAAGCTGAATAGGACTTGATTTGGAAAGGCACACACCTGTCTATGTAAGACCTCACAGTGCATGTCAGACCAAATGAGAATCATGAGGTCAAAGGAACTGCCCAAGGAGCTCAGACAGAATTGTGGCAAGGCACAGATCTGGCCAATGTTACAAAAGAATTTCTGCAGTACTCAAGGTTCCTAAGAGCACAGTGGCCTCCATAATCCTTTTATAGAAGAAGTTTGGGACCACCAGAAGTGTTCCTATACCTGACTGTCCAGCCAAACTGAGCAATCGTGGGAGAAGAGCCTTGGTGAGAGAGGTAAAAAGAACCCCCAAGATCACTGTAGCCGAGCTCCAGAGATGCAGTAGGGAGATGGGAGAAGGTTCCACAAAGTTAACTATCACTGGAGCCCTCCACCAGTCGGGCCTTTATGGCAGAGTGGCCCGACAGAAGCCTCTCCTCAGTACAAGACGAATAAAAGCATGCATAGACTTTTGCAAAAAAAAATGACTCCCAGACTACGAGAAATAAGATTCTCTGGTCTGATAATAAGAAAATAGAACTTTATGGTGTTAATTCTAAGCGGTATACCAGGCACTGCTCATCACCAATCCTGAGGAAGTAGGCCATATCCTACGAAATGCTGAGAGGCCGCCCACCTTGTGTATACTCCACACTGACTGATGTGCACCGAATCCCCGCCGCTCAGATAACGTGACCGTGAGTCATACCAACTGACCGCTACAACCTTGACGTGAAACCCGGAAGCTGGGCGCATCACCGAAGGCCACGGTGCTTGCTGACTCGCCCGATGCACACACACCAAGCGGGAAAACAGGAAGGGGACCAGGACAAACGGCATCTAAGACTGAGGACCCACTTTCACCAACGAAAAAGTAAGTGAAAAACCCTGGCACAGGACGAAATTGTAATGGGTTCGGACCAGTCACAATCAGAAACCACACATAGATACAACAGAGACTGAATAGGGGGTACATTATCCAGGTCCAGGAGACTATTGTCTATCAATATTAAGTTAACCATATCAAGTAATAGTATGCAAGTATTGACAGGGACCATGCATAACTGACAGAAAGGAACCACTAGCAGAGACTGATGCTGTTTGGAGATAGGATACTCACACAGCAGCATTGTGCTAATCATACTTATTAAATCCACAAGATAGGAAGGATAACCTATATATGTACATAAGTTGAAAGAGAGTCATTATCACCACATAAATATCAAAGGGAAAACAGGTGACATTAACAAGTTATCAAAAACATCAATTAACGGCAATCCTAAATAACTATTATGGTACATTTACACGCGGTCACAGGAAGGTAGGAACCCGCAGGCATCGGACGCAAATTGTGCCTGATGCCTTGAAAAGACCACGATATGGCTGCGTGTAATTCACGACTTTCCTTCCTTCAGGAAGACACAGGAAGGAAAGTCCTGAATTACACGCAGCCACATCGTGGTCTTTTCAAGGCAACAGGCACAATTGTGTCCGATAGAGGAAACTGCACCTGAGCCTGGGCACAATGTGAACGGGTGTGTAAGACTACGTTCACTCACACCAAATATCTAGACCACAGAAACAAACCGTATATCAAACGTGTGGAAGTACTCTGCTATAATAAATAGTAATAAAAAGCAAGTGCTAGTAAAAAAACAGTATAAAAAACAGGGTACTTAGTTAATACATTTTTGCAAAAAAGTATGTAAGCCGTTCTACGTCTTCAACGTGACCCATATCAGAACGGTCCTATCTAAACTAATTTAAATTGTGTCCGATGGCTGCCTGTTCCTACCTTCCTGTGGCCGCGTGTAAAGGGACCATTATAGTGGTTGAACGGCAAGACAACAGACCCAAACTGTCTTGATATCCTTATCAAAACAGTATACAGACACGCCAATCAAGGTAATTATCACCAACCATAGTTTGTTGGTAAACACATTAGAATACTCAACAACAATATTTCTGAACACCTAGATTGAAGCATCACCCCACAATAAGGCGACGGAACATGAGACTGGACTGAAAGAAAGCAACTCGGACCAGTACTACACAGAAAAAAAACGAAAGGTGTGTATACCAGTAAAGGATACACACGAGCAAGAAAACAAACTCAAACACAGAATCTCATCAATTGTTCTATACAAGCAGGTTGAACCATGCACCAATGGAATACCAACACGTACAATATCCATACGAAAGTCAGCCATAACAAAGAATACCACACGTCCGAAAAAGGAGAGACACTGAATTATCTCAAAATAAAATAAAGAAAGAAGCATAGTAGTAACAGGGGCCCTTTTTATCCTTTTATCCCCAGTTTATTGATTCATAATCCAGTGTGTTGGGGTATGTGGAGGAAATTGGAATTACGAAAACGCAGAAGGTAGCAGTGGCAAGGCTATTGTTCATTGCAAGGAAAGTGATAGCCAGAGGATGGATCAGGGCTGAGCCGCCCTCCAGAGTGGAATATTTGCAACAGGTAAACTATATAATATGCACAGAAGAGAATGTGTATCGAAGGAGGAATGCTCTCACAATGTTTGAGAAACTTGGGAACCATGGTTGAGGTCAGAATAAAGAATGTGATGGGAAATAGGATTATACCTTGATAGCTTGTTTACTAGAGATGAGCGAGCACTAAAATGCTCGGGTGCTCGATGCTCTGGCCGAGCATCCCAAGATACTCGTGTACTCGGCCAGAGCACTGAGCCCAATGTAAGTCAATTAGTGACAGGCTCCGCCCACAGACTTCCAGCTATAAAACCAGTATTTCTGGAAAAGGCCGGGAGGGTGGGCTTTTTCAAATCGCCGCAGCATACAACACCTTGCTGTGCCCCCCAGAGGGATGCTAACAATCAATCTGCTCTCTGTGAGGTACCGGCTCACTGTGTGCACTGAAAGGAGCTGTGTATTTGTGTCAGATCGATAATATTAGCGAATAGTCCGAGCATCTCGGCGGTACTCTGTGCTCACCAAGCATCCCGAGTACTGGGATACTTGTGCAAGTAACGAGTAGCGCCGAGCATACTCGCTCATCCCTATTGTTTACCTTTCCCTTTAAATTGCTAGACCTATACATGATTAGGCTGGAAAAGGTTTTAATGTGGAGATTATATGTTGGATATATGTATAATATTTCCTAGATATTAGCCATAGATTGAGACGCCTATTGGGGGGTGGGGGGGATTTGTTTTTCTTTCTGGATTGGGGGGTATTATAAATGTGTAAAATATTGGATTATTGCCACATGGTGTGTGATGTAAATAATTGATTGGTTAATAAAAATATCTGATTAAAAAAAAATATATACCGTATATACTAGTGTATAAGCCGACCCGTGTATAAGCCGACCCCCCTACTTTTGCCCCCAAAACCTGGGAAAATCTATTGACTCGTGTATAAGCCGAGGGTGGACCCCAGCACAGGTATACAGCCCCCAGCAGTGTGGTATATAGCAGCCCCAGAGGTATATACAGCAGCCCCAGTGGTAGTATACAGCAGCAGCCCCAGTGGTAGTATACATGCAGCCCCAGTAGTATATACAGCCCCAGTGGTAGTATATGCAGCTCCAGTGGTAGTATATACAGCTCCAGTGGTAGTATATACAGCTCCAGTGGTAGTATATACAGCTCCAGTGGTAGTATATACAGCTCCAGTGGTAGTATATACAGCTCCAGTGGTAGTATATGCAGCCCCAGTGGTAGTATATGCAGCCCCAGTGGTAGTATATGCAGCCCCAGTGGTAGTATATGCAGCCCCAGTGGTAGTATATGCAGCCCCAGTGGTAGTAAACAGCCCCCCTCCTTATCACGTCCCCCCCAGGCTGCGGCAGCTGTGAAAATAACAAACACTTTATACATCACCTTCCGGCGCAGCTCCTCCGGTCCTTCGCTCCTCCGCTCGCCGTCTTCTTCTTCTTTCTGGTGCCGGCTTCTGTGACCGCGCGCAGGAAATGACGTCATCTCCTGCGCCCGGTCACATGACACCGGCACAAGAAGGAAGAAGAAGCCGGCGAGCGGAGGAGCGAAGGACCGGAGGAGCTGCGCTGGAAGGTGATGTATAAAGTGTTTGTTATTTTCACAGCAGCCGCAGCCTGGGGGGGGGGACGTGATAAGGAGGGGGGGCTGTTTATTTCTGCTGGGGGACCCATAATAAGGAGGGGGGGCTGTGTATTGCAATATATATGTATATACGGTATTTAGTTTTAATATTTTGATAGAGCGGGCATTTCTGAACACAGTGATACCAAACACATGTTTTTCTGGAGCGATTGTGGAACTTTTTAGGTCCAGTTTGTGGTCATGCGGTTTTCTTGATATAGAGTCAATGGCTGGGAGTCTACAAAACACCGCAAACAATTGACAGCTCATTCTTTTGTCTTTACCACAATTTGCACCAAAGCTGCAAGGAAAAAATAAGCAACGTGGGTACAACACTTCACAATTCTCATAGACTTTGCTGGGGGAAGAATACTCATGAAGGTTTGTGACAAAACTGTAGCAAAAAAATCATAGTCAGCATAAGGCCTAAATCTGTTATATTTACCTCAGACAAAACAGGGATTCTATGACGCCTACACAAAACAGATTAGAAAAGGCCGGGTTACACATACTGAGGTTCCAGCGACCCGATCAACGATCCAACCGGATTGGGATCGCTGGAACATCGGTATGTAATCACTGGTGAGATGCCACACAGGCAGATCTCACCAGCAATCACCCAGTGATGCGCCAACAGTCGCTGGGATCGTTCAGCGTCTCGGGCACAGACTGTGAATCGCTGGTCATTGCCCCTGTCACACATGACTATGCATGTGTGACAGCAGGAGACTAGCGACCGTAAAATGGTCCTGGCCATTCCGAAGCGAGCTGATTGCTGGGGCATATCTCACGCAGTGACGTCACAAAACCTGGGACGTTGCAGCGACACCGGTAACGATGTCACTGCGTGTAACCCGGCCTTAGATACTTGGCTGAAATACATTTTTCTTGCTCTATGTTATGTGGCAATCAGATCATATATCAAAATACTGCTGGCAGATTCTTTTTAAAAATGAAGTCTCTACGTCACACATGTTTAGCCATTAAAAAATTAAAGGGTAATGATTTTCGCTCAATATTACAATTGCAAAAATTGTATGTTGGCCAGGAATTTTTACTACAGGTTTCTTTTCAAATCAGTGTCAGATTTTCCAGCATAATCAGTCACCTGAACATGGCTTTGGTTTTCCTTCACACACACCTTTGCTTACTTGCAAAAATAAATATTAAATATATATATCCATGAATTTCAACACTTTTTTTTCCCTCACAATTCTGTTACTGATTTTAATTTGTTGTATGTATTTTCTCCAAGTCCTATAGAGATGCTTATGGTGAAAAACACCACACCTGCTGGAGCACGGCACCACCAAAAAGCTGCAATCCCCCTCTCCCATTGTCTGTACAGCAGCTGTTCATCACTATAGACATGCAATGATTTTGAGCAAGTAAATGTCACAAAAAATGCTTTTAATGATTTAAGAAAAATTATGATTGTAGAACCAAGCTAAAGAAAAAGGCATTCTCCATTACTATAGAATGACTAGAACTCATGGACTTACAACATCAAACCACATATCCTACAAGGGATTTCCAAATCACTCAGATTTTTGGGGATTTGCTATTATTAAATTAATACTTTAAGTGCATAGAAAAGCCATTATCTAGAATGCAGTAAACACTCTGACTTTCACGCTCTCATCCAGGGGCTAATTAAAGACTTGTAATAACAGGGATTTCAATTCCCACTGCTTGAAGGATTAGAAACCAAGATCTCATGAAAGGAAAACATGTTCGGAACAATACGACATTCGGATATGAGCTAAAACACCATGAGAAGCCATCTGTATGAGGAATAAACATGTCAGCAATATTCCTATAGAATTTATAATGCAAAAACATGAACTATGAGGCATTTCAATTGCTCAATATTAATCGATGCTGAAAATAAAAATAGTATCTGGACTAATGGCCGCTTTACACGTTGCAATATCGCAATGCAACATCGATAAAAAGTCACGTGGTGTGGCCGTTGTAGTTGATATCGTTCATGCGTTGTGTCGTGTAAATGGGCAATGCGACACGAAAACAACCTAACTACGATATTGCATGAAGATTGTGCAAGCCCTTCAACCGTACGATATTGTATATGCGATGTGGCATGATCGTGCTGTGTGACAGCGCAACTACGATTTGGAGCGCAACTTCCCCTATTCACTCCAATGTTAAATGGTCATTCCCTGGGTTGCTCATACACAGCGTGGAAAAGGGGCATACTACATCGCAGTTGCGTTGCCTGCAGATATCTCCCTGTGTGACATCTCCTATGCGATCTTGGACAAGTGCCAAAAACGTGCGCGCTCTCGTGAAATTGTATGCAATATCGGAACGATATTGTGACGTGTTAAGCAGCCATAATACTATTCTGTCAGGGATCTTCATCCTGTTGTTTTCCAGCTGTTGAAAAACTCCATTTCCCAGAATGCTTGGAGTTATAGTTTGACAGCTCTGGAGCCAAAGGTGAGAAACTATTGATCTTATACAAACATATAGTAGGATAATAAAGCAAATGATAATAGAAATAGCCTTACATAAGTAATATAAATAATAAGGCCAAGGTATAATACACAGTGATCTATGTAACCAGGCACAGAACATGGTGTCACATATGGTATATATAGGAATAATGACTCAACATATAGAAGACAACACGGAGTCAATGAGATAAACCAGATTACATCAATGAGAATGAATAAAACCAAGTTATATAAGGCAGGGCAAGGGGCACAGTGTGCCAGCCTGGCAATGGGATTAGAGAATGAATAAAGCCTGGCAGTCCTCACCATGCACAGCAGCAGAATACAGGGGGCACTTGTCATGTGTGTCCAGTGGAGCATTCTTCCTCCCTGTCCTTTTCTTCTTGTTGTCTCCTGGGTGGGGCTGCCAGGTGGAAGCACAAGAATACCTGTGTACATGGGCAGGTGCTGCACTGATCCTCCCCTCCTGTCCTGCCCCCTCCTTCCCAGGTAATCTTATTAGATCCACGTCTACGTTAGTGATTTATTTTTAGAGCCTCGATATACAGTAGGAGGAGGCTATTATATAGGACATGTAAACAAGTAAAATAAATGGGTTTCAAATAGTGATAATAATAAAATGTATTCATATATGCAGCACTAATAATTCCATAGCGATTTACATACATTTGCAGCACTGTCCCCATTAGGGCTCACACTCGAAACAATCTATCAGTATGTCTTTGGAAAGCGGAGAGCCTGGAGGAAACCCACATAAACACAGGGAGAACATACAATCTCCTTGCAGATGTTGTCCTTAGGGCTCGGACACACTGGCGTGAAACTCGGACGACTGCAATGCGAGTAAAAACCGCTTTGCAGTCGGACCAACATTATTCAATGTCCGAAAGCACATTTCCGAGTGTCGGTCATTTTTTTCTTGTCAGGATCTCAGATGACGAGTCAGTAGCAACATCGATTTCATGTGCGAATCAGACAAAAAAGACGCACCGCGGTCGGACCACACTCGTACCATCTGAGTCTGATGCGAGTTTTAATTGATACATTCTCATTCTGTAGCTCAGACAACTGTCAAAAATGTTCCTGTAATGATTATACAGTAATAGCTGCTGAGAAAAAAAACAGATTGTACTTGGATGTAATCTGAGAAAAATGTAGGACAGTTGCATCAGAATTGGATGCAAAATGGACCAAAACTAGGATGAGAGTCGTACGACTCTCAGATCTGTCAATTGGACCGTTTTTGCACTCGCCCGTGTGTTTCCAGCCTTAGTGGGATTTGAGCCTAGGACCCCAGCACTGCAAGGTTGCAGTGCTATGTACTAACCACTGAGCAACTGCTCAACCCATGATGAATGAGTAGGAAGATATCCTGGTCACTACCTGCCCCTACAGTCCCTAACTAGCTCCCTAACCATCCCTGCCTGTCCTAATAGGGCTTTATAGAAGGTGAAATAAAACACTTAATAAACTTACAATTTCTGTGTCTGTGGGGCGTTCTTGTCTGCAAGGTGGTGTCCCCAGAGCCGCGCTCCCCCCGCCTCGCAGTGTTCATAACGCCCTAATGGGCGGCATTATCCATTTGAAGAGCGGGGGCGCCCATTCAAATCTTCCCGCCCCGCTCTTCATGACGCGAGGCCGGCGACCGCGTCAATTCCGGCCGCGCATGCGCAGTGCGGCGGAGAAGCCGACACTGAGTCCCAGCGTCCCTAGGCAATGATCGGCATCTTTGGAAGGTGACGCTTTACACGTCGCGATATCGCAAACGCAAACTACGTGGTACGGGCATTGCAGTTGTTATCGTTGGTGAGTTGTGTCGTGTAAATGGGCAACACGACTCAAAAACGATGGAACTACGATATCGTTTTTGAATTGTGCATGCTGTTCAACCATGCAGTATTGGCTAGGCGATGTGGCAGGATCGTGCTGTGTGACAGCGCAACTACGATTGGAGCGCAACTTCCCTATTCACTCTAATTGGTCGTTCCATGAGTTGCTCATACACGGTGTGAAAAAGGGGCGTACAATATCGTAGTTGCGTTGCCTGCCGATATCTCCCTGTGTAACATCTCCTATGCGATCTTGGACAAGTGCCAAAAACGTGCGCGCTCCCGTGATATCGTATGCAATATCGGAATGATAGGGTACCTTTTACACGTCACAACATTGCATGCAATTTCACTTGCAACTTACTGGTTGCAGTGAAATCATGGACACATTGTTCCATTTGTACACAGCAACAAAATAGAACAATGTGTCCATGATTTCACTGCAACCAGCAAATTGCATGCAATGTTGCAACGTGTAACTGTACCTTTAAGGTACCTTTACACGTGTCAACTTTTCTAGGAATTTCACTGGCAACTTACTGGTTACACGCCGCTACCTCGTGGTGTTTTGAAGGTACAAGTTACAATTGTCTCCTACACCCGGTGGTTTCAAACCTTCCGTAGCGGCATGTAAAGGTACAATTAGAGCTATCCAAATCTGAGTATCTTATTACTCGCTCAACACTAGTTCCAAACTAACAGTAGACCAGATTTATTTTTTGGAGGTCATTTCCTTATAATGAAGTGTGAGGGTACCTTTACACATCGCAACATTGCATGCAATTTCACTTGCAACTTACTGGTTGCAGTGAAATCATGGACACATTGTTTAATTTTGTTGCTATGTACAAATGTAACAATGTGTCCATGATTTCACTGCAACCAGTAAGTTGCAAGTGAAATTGCATGCAATGTTGCTGTGGAGCCTACTGGGACGGGGTACTCGGTACCGGACCGGGTTGCTGCTGGGGATGCACGGAGGGCCTGGTCCGGACAGTGTCCCGGGTTCTGCAAGTAAAAGGGAATATTTACAAGGGATAAATGTTTGTCGTGACGCCACCCACAGGTTGTGGTCAGGGTAGAGCAGGGTGGGTATAAGCGGTGGCGTCACCCCAGTGGGTGGGGCTAAACAGCCATTTCTAAAAAAAAACAACAACTCTGTTCTGCTACAGAAGATGGAGAGAATGATTGGCAGCGGTGGGCAGATTAAACATGCAGGGGGTGTGAATCTGCCCTTCGGCTCCAGCCTCTAGCCACCTCCTTTCTGGCTGCAGGATGTACGTTTTCTAAGTGTATTTACGTGGGGTACAGAGGGGGGCTCAAGGGCTGGGGGACCCCTTGCCTGGATGCAGCAGACATGCTGCATCCAGTGCTGTAATTAGATCACCATGCCTGGTTTGGTGACAGGTCCTCTTTAAGCAGTCACTGCTTGAGAAAGGTTCTGAGGTAACTGAAACGTTGCAACTGAAACAATAAAGAAGAGTATTTTTGATTATATCCGAATGCTGCCTGCTTTTTGAAATGTATGTATTAAGCAATAGTAGGGGAGTTTGCAAGCAGGAATTGCACCAAAATACGATTTTTGTATCCTGTGCTGCTCTGGTTTTTCTATATCAGATAGATAGATATCAAAAGCAAAAAACAAGACCGCTCTCCAAAATAGATGAAAAAAATGTGGATATTAAATGATCCATAGCAACGTTTTGGTAGATTGCTCTGCCTTCCTCAAGCTTAGCGCTGCTAAGGTAAACATCAGGTTTGTAAGGGGCCCTGCATAGCAACGCACAGTGCTGCTAATGTAAACATCGGGTTTCTATGGGCCCTGCTTAGCAGCACTGTGTGTTGCTAAGGTAAACATCTGGTTTCTATGGGGTCCCGCAGTTCCGGAAATGACGCGTTCGGTGTTATACCAGGAAGGCTGCAGAGTGAAGAGGCAGGCTGGGGGCGCGCAATTTGATTTCAATATCATGCCCATTGGGGCGTGATAAAGAGTCCTGTAGACGGCGAGAGGGGCAAAAGAGGATGCCCGAGGGGCTACTAATGGTAGCCCCCCGGTTCATTAACATATGCCCCAGTAAGTTATACATACATTTTATTAAACACCCACAACACACATTTAGCACAGAAAGGGATAGTTAGAGTAGTAATAGGAAGGTGCAGGGAAAGGTAGTGATAGCCTGGGGGGCTTTATCTAAGTTACAGGTTCCCTTTAAATATCCACATCTTTTTTTTCATCATTTGGAGTGCTGTCTGTTTTTTGCTTTTTTTAATATTGTTCATGGGTTTGGACACTGCCCCTTCAGGTTTGCACCTTACTTGTTATTTTGGTAGTGTTGCCCAATTTTTCTACTATATAGGTAGATAGATAAATGATAAGAATAGCTAGAACATCTTACCAGTCTCCCACTGCTGCTTTTGGGGCCGCCCATTAAGTTTCATGCATATTCACTGCATTGACCAGCAACAGCCAATCAGACACCCACACTCTGTGAGAGCGTCTGTGATTGGCTGTTGCAATCAGACTGTATTTCCTCATCCTGGACGGTGACAGTGCTTGGTTGCCATACACTAATGTAAGGCTACTTTCACATTACGATTTTTTTCCCTGTCCGTGGGATCCTACTTTTTGTAGGATGCCACGGACAGGAAAGGAAAGCATTGGAGGTGACCTCCAGATGCTTTTTCTGTGTCTGGGTCCGTGATTATCACGGATCCGGACATGGTGGGGCACTTTCACTTCTGCAATGTATAATATACATTGCAGAAGTGAAATATAAGAAAGAGTTAAAAAAAAAAATCATTATGCTCACCTATCCTCGATCCAGCGCTGCCTCCCAGCAAGGTCCTTGTGCTTACAGGACCTGTGATGATGTCACAGAGCATCATCGGGTCACATGACCGCAGTTACCGTGGTAACTGCGGTCATGTGACCCGATGATGCTCTGTGACATCATCACAGGTCCTGTATGCACAAGGACCTTGCTGGGAGGCAGTGGTGGATCGAGGATAGGTGAGCATATTGATTTTTTATTTTTAACTATTTCTTTTACTTAATTACACTTCTGCAATGTATATTATACATTGCAGAAGTGTAATTAGAAGGGCTGGAGCAATTTTAGTGTACTGAGCTTGCTCAGTACACTAAAATCGGGTCCGAGGAGACATCAGATGTTTCCTCGGACCCTGCTCCATAGGACCCCATGTTAATGGAATTGGATCGGATCGGATTTGGCATAATTGCCATCTGATTTGTCAGATCCGATTCTATCCGTTTTTTGGTTCGGATGCAAAAATCAGAGCAGTCTCCGATTTTTGCACCGGAAAGAAATCGGACAAAATCGGATCGGATGCGATTCGGATGGCAATTAGTGCACATCCGAATCGGTCCGATCCCCATAGGGTTACATGAGGGCAAATTTGGATCTGATGCTTTCCGATTTCTATCGGACAGCAGCAACGGATTTCACAAAATCGTAGTGTTAAATAACTAATTAAAAAAGAAGCATAGGGTTTCACAGTATTTTTCATTCTAGCCCAGTGAAAGCGATCAGCTGCGAGCTGCCACCCTCAACTGCCTAATTTTACTTTGGCTAAAAAAAAGAGTGGGCTCCACCCTGTTTTTAATTGCTACTCAAGGTAAAATTGGGCAGCTGAAGGCTGGTATTCTCAGCGGGATGATGGCCCATTGTTTTAGAGCCCCCCTCGCTAACAAATAGTAGCCCGTAGCCACCCCTGAAAATGATGTATTCATTGTAGTGCCATTTCCAGGTGTTTTACCAGGCTCTTCCAGTGGCCGTGGTGGAGGTGGCATGCCTGGTAATAATGGGTTAATACCAGCTATGTATTGCCAGCTGGTATTAAGCCCTGAGATTCTTAATGTCGGGCCCAGTTAGACCTGGCCATTAAGAATCTCAAATAAATGGTTAAAAAAGACATAACCATTAAAAATAGGGTGGAGCCCACACATTTTTTTGCCAGCAAAGATAAAATTAGGCAGCTGAGGGTGTCAGCTCGCAGCTGTCTACTTTAACTGGGCTAGACTGAAAAATACTGCAAATCCCCATGTGTTTATTTATTTATCTAACACACTATGATAGCAGGATGTGTATGGCAACCAGGCACAATCACTGTCCAATGCAGTCTGATTGCAACAGCCAACCACAGACGCTCTCGCAGAGTATGGATGCCTGTGATTGGCTGTTTCCAGTCAATGCAGTGAATATGCATAAAGCTTAATGTGCGGCCCAGGAAACAGCAGCGGGAGATCGGTACAATGTTCTAGCTATTCCTATCATCTGTCTATCCTAGCTACCTGTCTACTCAATTTTATTGCTGCTGTGTCCACTATGCTTCTCCTGACCGAAGTGCTATATCAGCTGCAGTGTGGATTGCCGTATTTCAGCATCTCTGCAGCATATTCATTTCATGTCCGCAGGGAGAACCCGAACTGCACTCAATGCAGATCGTGGGCACATACTCTTAAGGGCTCGTTACACGCTATGATATCGTTGGTACAACAGGTTTTGGGGTGGAGCAACAACGTTGTTACGTGTGACATGTAAATACGACCGTTAAGTCGGCTGATCGTTGAGCACAGGTTTATGAACAGGACCATAAGGGTATGTGCACACAGGGCGTGTTTGTTGCGTTTTTCCTGCGGTTTCCGCATGCAGAAAACCATTGGTTTTATGGTAATTTATGCTAATTTGTTCCTGCAGTTGGGCTTCCCAGCAAAACCAATGTGTTTTACAAAAACTCTGTGCACACACATTGGTTTTGCAAGTGTCAAGAACTGTCAAATACCTGCGTTTTTGGTGCTGATAGCAAAGAATTGACATGTTCATTATTTCTGCGTTTTTGGTGCAGTCAATGGGAAAAACGCAGTAAAAACGCGCAAAAAACACGCAAAAAACGCAGACAAGATCATAGCACTTCTCCTGTCAAAGACTCTAGAATCCTCAGGTTTTACTGCGTTCAGGACTGCTTAAAAAACGTCCTGTGGGCACATAGCCTTAATCAGTCGTTGATCGTACATTCGATCTTCAGCATCGGAGTGTGTGACACCTTGATAAAGATGCCGTTTATGACTTCGCCTATTCAGAACTGAAGCATGTACGTGACCAAACAACCGCAAGTACCGTTGGCTTGTCGCAGAATCGTTGCTGCGTCATTCAATAGATCTGTACTTGACACCTCACCAGCGATCATTGAACGTCGTTCAAGTGATCCAGGTCAAGTCGGATCGTTATATTTTTCCTCTGGTTCTGTATTAACTAAGGTATACAACTCACCAAATACTCAGCATGAGCACATGGTCTTACTATAAGTGTTTTTTCAAGAATAAATGCAATGTATATATCATAGGCGGCCGTCACACGCTGAGATATCTCTAGCGATATTGTAAGCGATCACGTGCACGCGCAATCGCTTACAATATCACTCACATCGCTGGTGAGCTGTCACACAGACAGACTCACCAGCGATGTGGATCCGCGATCTCGCTGGTAACTATGGTACACATCGTGTTACTAGGCGCCGCGTCGCTTAGTTACCCGACATGTACCATAGTTACCATCTCCCAGCATAGGCTCTGCCGCTGGGAGATCGCTCATCGTGGTGTCACACACCACGATGAAGCAGATCGTGGCATCGTTCATCGCTAGATCTGATGGCGGGTTTACACGTCGCGATATCGTAGTACAATTTCAATCAAAAGTCACGTGGTTCAATCGTCGGAGGCGAAATCGTTCCTGCGTTGTATGGTGTGAACGTCCAATACGATGCAGGAACGATGTCAATGCGATATCGGGGATTGAATGAGCGTGCTATTCAATGCCCCGATATTGCATAGCGATTGAAGCCGGATCGTGCTGTGTAAACGCCCAATTACGATGCGATTTCATACGTCACCCATTCACTCCCATGTTAACTATGCGATCCTGGGTTGGGAGGCGGAGACATCGCACGGACGTTGTAATCCGATATCGCAGCGTGTAAACATTCAATGCGATGCGGGAGGGACGTGCACTAATTGCGCGCTCCCGCGCCATTGAGTTGCGATATCGAAACGATATTGCAGCGTGTAAACCCACCATGAGCTCCGGAGCTCAGATCAGCGATGTCACGATCAAGCGATTTCACATCGTAAATCGCTTGATTACATGCAACGATTTGAAGCCCGATATCGCTTAAGCGATCAAAAAGGAGATTATCGGGCAAGAAATCGTTCCGTGTGACGGCCGCCATAAGGAGAACTTTCAGATCAAGGCAAAAAAGGGCAGAAAACGACCTATGTAGGAAGAAAGCCTCGATGAATGCTGCAGTGCTCACACATCATCTAGAGCCGCATTCCATCACATTTGTTTGAATCAAACTTTGCAGCAGATGTATTTCCTGGCATGTGTCTTGGTAAAGTGGACGTTGGACCATTGCCCACCAATCAGGACTCGGTTTAAATTTCCAAACGGTGCCGTGTAAAATGAGAGTTGCAATCTGATTGGTTGCTAGGACAACAGACCCAGTCCCTCTCCAGCTCTGTGTCAAGTCAGCGCGCGCTGAACAACAAACATCAACGTTCTAACGTCAGATGACAGAGCAGGGAAAGCGACCAATGAGGAGATGTGTTTTAAATTGCTGATAAGCTATCATCCAACCGGAATCAGCGTTACACTCCAGACTATTTCCGGGTTCAGAGGCACGTGGTGCAGACCTTGCAGTGACCGACAGTGATGGGGAGGAGCGGCAGAGTGCTGCTGATATTCGGGGGCTTCACCGCTGTGGTGGCGGCTGCACTGTACCCCATATATTACCACCCGATGGCGCACATAGACCAGTACAGTGAGTGCAGGGCTGGGGGGTTGTGTCTGAACCTGCGGGGCACAGTGATGGAGGGGTG
The DNA here is from genome assembly GCA_033576535.1 of Allobates femoralis. Classification (NCBI taxonomy): domain Eukaryota; kingdom Metazoa; phylum Chordata; class Amphibia; order Anura; family Aromobatidae; genus Allobates; species Allobates femoralis. The sequence continues at coordinate 105,376,709 of JARQOC010000003.1, read as the reverse complement.
TCTGCAGCGTGTACAGTGCAAGCTCCATAACCTGGCACCAGATTTGGGAGTGAAGCAGCACCTTCAGCAGCTATAGATATATTTAGCAGGTGGCTATTATGCCTAGCTTGCCCCTGTAACTTAATAAATACAGGGTGGGAAGTTTTTAAAACGTATTATAATTACTTCTTTCCGGTCCCATGCGCTTGATTGCAGCTCAGTCTGTCCCACCCTGTATTATACTGTAAATTCCTGTTTTGGTCCAAAGGGCTTCATTGCACCGCTGTCCGTCCCGCCTCTCCTCGCTGTCCGTCCCGCCTCTCCTCGCCGTCCGTCCCGCCTCTCCTCGCCGTCCGTCCCGCCTCTCCTCGCCGTCCGTCCCGCCTCTCCTCGCCGTCCGTCCCGCCTCTCCTCGCCGTCCGTCCCGCCTCTCCTCGCCGTCCGTCCCGCCTCCCCTCGCCGTCCGTCCCGCCTCCCCTCGCCGTCCGTGCCCGCCTCCCCTCGCCGTCCGTCCCGCCTCCCCTCGCCGTCCGTCCCGCCTCCCCTCGCCGTCCGTCCCGCCTCCCCTCGCCGTCCGTCCCGCCTCCCTCGCGTCGTCCCGCCTCCCTCGCGTCTGTCCGCCTCCCCTCGCCGTCTGTCCCGCCTCCCCTCGCGTCTGTCCCGCCTCCCCTCGCTGTCTGTCCCGCCTCCCCTCGCTGTCTGTCCCGCCTCCCCTCGCTGTCTGTCCCGCCTCCCCTCGCTGTCTGTCCCGCCTCCCCTCGCTGTCTGTCCCGCCTCCCCTCGCTGTCTGTCCCGCCTCCCCTCGCTGTCTGTCCCGCCTCCCCTCGCTGTCTGTCCCGCCTCCCCTCGCTGTCTGTCCCGCCTCCCCTCGCTGTCTGTCCCGCCTCCCCTCGCTGTCTGTCCCGCCTCCCCTCGCTGTCTGTCCCGCCTCCCCTCGCTGTCTGTCCCGCTCCCCTCGCTGTCTGTCCCGCCTCCCCTCGCCGTCTGTCCCGCCTCCCCTCGCCGTCTGTCCCGCCTCCCCTCGCCGTCTGTCCCGCCTCCCCTCGCCGTCTGTCCCGCCTCCCCTCGCCGTCTGTCCCGCCTCCCCTCGCCGTCTGTCCCGCCTCCCCTCGCCGTCTGTCCCGCCTCCCCTCGCCGTCTGTCCCGCCTCCCCTCGCCGTCTGTCCCGCCTCCCCTCGCCGTCTGTCCCGCCTCCCCTCGCCGTCTGTCCCGCCTCCCCTCGCCGTCTGTCCCGCCTCCCCTCGCCGTCTGTCCCGCCTCCCCTCGCCGTCTGTCCCGCTCCTCCCCCTCGCCGTCTGTCCCGCCTCCCCTCGCCGTCTGTCCCGCCTCCCCTCGCCGTCTGTCCCGCCTCCCCTCGCCGTCTGTCCCGCCTCCCCTCGCCGTCTGTCCCGCCTCCCCTCGCCGTCTGTCCCGCCCCTCCGTCTGTCCGCCTCCTCGCCGTCTGTCCCGCCTCCCTCGCCGTCTGTCCGTCCCTCGCGTGCGCCTCCCCTCGCCGTCTGTCCCGCCTCTTCTTCTGAGTGACATCCGAATCCTGCTGAGGATTTTCTTGATGGTGCACTTGCACAGAGACCTTAGCAGTTTGCACATGTTCAGGACAGTTTTAGGCTCTGCCCGCAGTAGGGCAGAGCACTGTGCGCAGGCGCAATTTAGATGTGACCCGGAAGAAGAGGTGGGGCTGATGGCGAGGAGAGGCAGGACAGACGGCGACAAGAAGTAGGATGGCCTGAGCCACAATCAAGCTCATTGGACCGAAACAGGTAATTATAATACAGGGCAGGAGATTTTTATAAGTTATTTATTAGGTGTACAGCGGGAGTCAGGGCATAATAGCCCCCTTCTTAAAATTCAGCATAGGTGCTACTAATGGTGGCACTATTAGTTTCACACACCCAAATCTGGTGACAGGTTCACTTTAATCATCCCAGTATATATGGTGTGTCCCCCATCAATCCATACAGTTATTGTGGCCCCACCACACTTTGGTGTGATTTTCATACCCTCCCGCCCCCTTCATTAACTGCGACCAAGTGCCATTCTGTCCCCACCAGTAGAAGTGTAGTCACATTCCCCTAGTACAACTATGATAGACCCCTGTTCTCCAGTACAGGTGTTTTTGCATTTCCCCGATACAAGTACTGCTGACCCCCCCCCCCCCCCCTCTCCAGTACAAGTTTCCTTTCATATTCTGCAATCCCCAGTACAAGTGTCATGTCACCCAGTATAAGTGACATACCAATACCCTTGTTACAAGGTCCAGGTGTTGTGTATATACCCCCTGTAGCTCTGCACACGTCAGGGTCCCCCTGACACAGGTTGCATCTTCATGGCATAACCTGCTATGAACAGTTGATGTCTGTGGATGATGCCTGTAGACCCCAATGTGTGCAGAGTACTGCACACTAATAGACGCACTTCCAGGACCACCGGTCAGCGGCGGCCAATGGTTCCTGTCCCCTCTATATCTGAGCTCCATCGTTTCCTATATCACACTGGAGCACATGGAGCCCTTTTTGCTGTCTACATCGCACCCTTCGGCTACATTCACACGTTCCGGATTTGCTGTACAAATTCTGCACTTTTAATCTGCAGCAATTTTCAGCGCAATAAATGTAAATTAAACTCTCAAAATCCTACACACAAGTGGCAAAAAAGTCCACAAGAAAATGAAAGCACGGTGAGGATCTCCAATTTCACCATATACAATGGGTAGTAATGGACGAAGGTGAAATCTGCAGCCAAATGTCCACCAAAACGCGCAAGTGACACCTGGGTGATGTGTTGGTGGATTTATTGTGGTTTGTCATTGATTTGTGAACAAATCTGCTGCGGAACGTTTTCACAATGTGTGATCGTGGCCTTACTGTGACAGCCAAGGCAGTGCGGCTCCCGGTGTAGGACGGAGCCATGCGGGAGAATCCTACAAGTAGTTTTGTGTCACAGTTGTCTCTCAGAACCATAGTGTTACTTGTGTGCACTGTCTAATTGTTTGCTCTGATATTCTCCTTCTGTTATTCTAGAGAAAGAACAGGCAGTAAACCGAGCCGGTGTCGACCAGGAAAGTGTGCAGCCACCAGGTGTGTATATAGTATATGGAGGCTTTCCTATCCTTGCTGTTCCTGTTATTTTGATAAAATCCCTGTTTTATCTCTATAGATCTTTAAATGCTGTACTCTGCATCACCCTGCCCACACCACTGATTGGCAGTTTTCTGCTTTTGCACAGTGTACAGATAAGGCTGGCAACCAGTGGAGGAGCAGGGTTATACAGAGCTCATGAATGTGGAGGACCCTGGCAGCAGCTTGACTAGTCCTGTAGTGATAATCTCCTGCGCCCTCTCCTAAGGGTATGTGCCCACAGGACGTTTTTCCTGGGTTTTTGCATGCAGTTTACCATTGGTTTTATGGTAATTTATTCTAATTTGTTCCTGCAGTTTGGATTCCCAGCAAAACCAATGTGTTTAATAGAAACGCTGTGCCCACACATTGGTTTTGCAAGTGTCAAGAAGTGTCAGATCCCTGCGGTTTTGGTGCGGATGGGAAAGAATTGACATGTTCTATTTTTCCTCCGGTTTTGCTGCAGACAGTGGCAAAACCATGTGAGAAACACGATAAAACCCCAGGACCTAAACGCACCAAATCTGGCAAGGACTCAAGAGATCCTTGAAACCAGTACAGGTTTTGCTACGTTCAGGACTGCTTTAAAAACGTTCTGTGGGCACATACCATTAGACTGACTAAACCTGTTTGAACCAGTTCCAGATAGTGTGAGAGGCCTGAGGTAGAGACTCCTCCCACCTATTGCTATGTTATGAGGTAGAGGCTCCTCCCACCATTGCTATGTGTGAGAGGCCTGAGGTAGAGGCTCCTCTCACCATTGCTATGTGTGAGAGGCCTGAGGTAGAGGCTCCTCCCACCATTGCTATGTGTGAGAGGCACTGAGGTAGAGGCTCCTCCCACCATTGCTATGTATGAGAGGCCTGAGGGTAGAGGCTCCTCCCACCATTGCTATGTGTGAGAGGCCTGAGGTAGAGACTCCTCCCACCATTGTTGTGTGAGAGGCCTGAGGTAATGGCTCCTCCCACCATTGCTATGTGTGAGGCCTGAGGTAAGGCTCCTCCCACCGTTGCTATGTGTGAGAGGCCTGAGGTAGAGGCTCCTCCCCCCATTGCTATGGCAGCTAGTTATGAGGAGAATGATGTAACTTTTCATACACATACATTGAGCTTGAGATGGCACAAAATACAATGTAACCTCTACATGTATCTGTCCTCACTGCACAGACATCACATCACAACATATAGGACAGATTTCCTAACTCACAGTGCACAAAGTATTCCTGACCACTGGAACAAGCCTCCTGCCGCTCCACAGCTCTGTCACTCAGCAGCAGTAGAGCGGGCATCGGGAGACCACAGATGTAAATGGCAAAGTTACCATTAAACATTTCTGAACTATGTGAAAGAAAATGAAACCTGTTTGTATCTATGAACTTGTACTGATCAGGGGAATCATACTGACATGTCTCCGCTTTACCACATAGTGAACATGATGGGAAAAAAAGTAGAATTGCCCATTCTTTTTCTTTTTGTAATTTCATTTGGAATTTTTTTGCAATTTTCCTGTACGCTATATTGGTAAAATGATATATTAAAAAGTAAAACCCATCCCACATAAAACACTCCTCATATGTCTATATTGATGGAAAAATAAAGTTATGACTCTTGGAAGAAGGGGAGGAGAAAAAACAAAAGTGCAAATACAGCTGAAAATTGCTGAAGGGGTTAAATCCCTTATCCATTTTTTTGTTGTCTGACATTTGCTGAAGCTCACTGTCACATTTATCTAAGTGGTGTATGTGGTCCATGAATTTGATGCTATGGAGAAAAGTTAAGTTTTTTTCCTTTCACTTTTAATTTTTGCAATCTTTTGAACAAAGAAATGGTGCAACTTTTCCAAAATATTACAAAAGATGTGTGTGTGTGTGTGTGTGTGTGTACAGAAATCCACATGGAGGAGAAAGAGGTGGGGTGATGGCTGGAGTAAAGTTGTGCCAAATTTTACTACTGTTTTTTCTTAATAAAAGTCACAATTAATGAATCGGGCAAAACATCTGGAGTTGCCAGACTCGGTCCACAGAGTGTGTAACACAGAAAGGGCAAAAATAGGCCATATATGAAATATTTTTTTTTTTTTTTTTTTTTTAAAAAGGGTACAAATAGAATAATAAATTGGGGGAATACAAAAAACAAACAAAACTAGACATAAACAGGTGTAAAAGCAATGACCTAGCTATAGGATATTTAGATTGTGAGCCCCAATGTGGAAAGTGTTGCTGATGTATGTGAAGCGCTGTAGAATTATTAGCCCTATGTAAATGAATAAATATTATATATTTTATTATTACGAGTTAGTAAGGTATTATCTGACATGATGGGGCTCCTTTATGGCAGTGTACAGACTTGTTGGGAAGAGAAAACCTGACACGTCAAAGGTACACAGTAAATAACTTGGCATTGTATAAGAGCTGAAGTGTGACCGCGAGAGGAAGGCGTTAGGTCCTGGGTAGGCTGCAAATGGGCATCAGTTGACTCAATCGCACACCTTATTAATAGAGCTTGTTTACCATATAGATATTCATGGATTTCATTTGGACAAGTCCTCAAATGGTTGATGTACTAAGGCATAGCGGACGCTCTGCTGCTCAGCTCCTATTCTCTTCAATTATAGCTGAGCTGCGCCGTCTGGAGCCGAGGTGCCGCGGCATGTGGTGCCGCGGCATGTGGTGCCGCGGCATGTGGTGCCGAGGTGCCGCGGCATGTGGTGCCGAGCTGCCGCGGCGTCTGGGGCCGAGCTGCCGCGGCGTCTGGGCCGAGCTGCCGCGGCGTCTGGGGCCGAGCTGCCGCGGCGTCTGGGGCCGAGCTGCCGCGGCGTCTGGGGCCGAGCTGCCGCGGCGTCTGGGGCCGAGCTGCTGCGGAATCTGGGGCTGAGCTGCGCAACGTCTGGAGCAGAGCTGCTGCGGAATCTGGGGCCGAGCTGCGCGGTGTCTGGAGCAGAGCTGCTGCGGAATCTGGGGCCGAGCTGCGCGGCGTCTGGAGCAGAGCTGCTGCGGAATCTGGGGCCGAGCTGCGTGGAGTCTGGAGCAGAGCTGCTGCGGAATCTGGGGCCGAGCTGTTCCTGCTCTGTACAGTGTTTATGTCCAGCTAGAGCTGCAAATAGCTGATCCATGACTTATTGTTAATGTTATTCTAATTTATATAGATGTGGACAAAAGAATACTAATTCTCCCTATACCTGCACTTTAATATAACTCTATAGCTCTACATGAACCTTTACAGTGATATATTGATTTATACATTTCTCTTTTCTAATTTCTACACTAATAAATTAGAACTAATGAATCTTTTTTCCCTCCTGTTTTAGGCTTGAAGGTGTGGAGCGACCCATTTTCAAGGAAATAATATTAAGTTTGTGCTAATTTATCAAACTCGTCCTACATTTCCACTAGGTTGGAGCTATTTTCATGGAAAAAGATTTTGTACATATGTAATAAAGTAGAATTTTCAGCTTTTGGAACATTAAAGTGGATATTAAAGGAAACTCCATCAGTCCGGGTTTTTACTGTGTATGTCTTCTGTTACTTCTGGACCCGGCTGGCTGTGATGGCCGCCAGGATCTGGCTCTGATCTCCTTGTACTCTAGAATATGTACGATGTCACATTTAACTGATAAATCAGCTTTCCTGCATTGAAAATAGATTTTTCCAATTTATTTTTTTCTTTAAAAGGGAACTTGTCACATGTAAAGATGGGCAAGGTGAACACAGGAATAAAGGCTTTTAAGTTCTATTATCAGTAAGATTTTTCTTAAAGACCTGACACATGGAAAAATACTATTCACCTGCAGATAAGGGGTTAATCTGCAGGCCATTAGCATTCTGAACCTGCTGGGCCCCTGCACATTAAACCCCATTGCCGGGAGGAAATGGACAGTAAGGCTATGTGTTCACACAAGGCGTTTTTGCTGCATTTTTTTTTCTATAGCAAAACCTGATATTTTGTTATTAAATAAAGATTTCTTGGCAGTATAACCTGCGTTTTTGCTGTGTTTTTGTCTCCTGTTCATGTTAATAGGACCGAAAACACACCAAAACCGGATGTCTGCTTTTTGGCACTTCCTCATTGTTTAGTATGGGTGAAAAAATGCTGAAAGAATTGACATGTTCATTATTTTAAAAACAAAGTGGACACATTTCAGTTAGGAAAAAAAAACAATTTGCATGCATGACTTTTCCAGAATCACATAACCTTTGCTGGGTATAAAAAAAACATTGGTTTTAATTAGCATAAAACCAAGGTAAAATTGTCCTGTGTGAACATAGCCTAATCCTCATCGCAATCCTGGTTTCAGCCATGGAGCCTGTGCCACATCAGTTACCACTCGGTGTAGCCGCCTCCCACACTGACTGACAGCTGCTCTTCATTGGAGGATGCTGTCAGTCTGTGTGTATGAGGACGCTCCACTGACGGCGAGGACACAGGGTGAGGAGGTGAGCGCACACACCACACTGCATATACCGGGCACCTCCTCTGACATAGTGTACTGAATCCGCAGCTCAGTGCTCTCCGCGATCATCTCCGTGACACAGCTGTGGATTCAACACACTTAGCCAGAGGAGGGGGTGACAGCTGTGTGCAATGGGGGGACTCGGTCATATTGGGGACTGGGGGGGTGGCCATGCTTGAGACTGGGGAATGCTTGTAGTAGACTTTTGGTGGTGGCAGGTTGAGACTGTGGGGTGGGCCTGTAGCAGCCTGTGGGGTGGCTGGGTATGCTGAAGTCTGGGGGCGGGCCTGTAGGAGTCAGGGGCATGTTTGTAGGAGACTGGACGTAGTGACCAGCTGTGACGTTTGCACCCAGGCTCCAAAACAAACACACCTCTAGTCGGTGGCAGAAGGTACTGATCCAGATGTACAAAGATGATATCTTTGTAACCCTGCCAAATGTTGACAGGGTGTAAATTACAAACAGTCAGCATTTTGCAGCCTGAATATACATATAAATTACACAAAAAGCGCAGACCACTCCTTTAAAGTTCTCCTTGGTGAGTGTGGGAAGATGACTTCCAAATATGTATTTCCATTCTTGGTAAGGTGCAGCCCATCTCTAGAAAGTAGGCCATCGTATAGGGAATTCACTCTGTGATCCAGAAATCCAATCCTTGCTGACGGCAACATCGATGTGTCCGTTATTCACCTGTAGAATTGTTCCACGACTATTCCCAGGAAGGATGAATGAGAAGACCACCTGTGCTCCCAGTTCTTACACTTTCTTGCCTCTAAAGGTACCGTCACACGTGGCAATTTTGCTAGGCAATTTCACTGGCAATTTGCTGGTTGCAGTGAAATCATGGACACATTGTTCCATTTGGACACAGCAATAAAATAGAACATATGTGTCCATGATTTCACTGCAACCAGCAAATTGCCAGTAAATTGCCTAGCAATTATTGCTGTTGTGACGGTACCTTTAGTCTTCAAGTTACTGCAGATGATTGCACACTGCATGATTTCACTGATCAGTGTTCATCAGTGTTTGTGCGCCAAAACCAGGAGTGTCCCAAAACACAGAACAGGTGTCAATCTTTCAATTATAGTTTTTCTCTAAGGGCCAACCGACGGAGTGTTTCTTAGGCGATGCAGGGGCGTGGCCTATCGGGCACCGATATCGCCCTGCGTCGCCTAATGTAAATAGGTGATGGCGACGCCTTTTAGTGGTCGCCTGGTTTCAGAGCAGAGCTCTGAAACCAGGCGATCACTCTGGGGCGATGTGTACACATCGCTCCATGTGAATGGCCGACGGCGATCTGCCAGGCGATGGGAAACCATAGGCTCCCATGTCAAGGCATCGCCGCTGTCAGATCGCCGGAGGTGTTTGCCCCATGTAAATGGGGGACGACGATGCTGCAGGGCGCCAAAAACGTGCGCGCTCCCGACCCGTCGCCGCCGACATCTCCGGTGCCATCACACCGTGTGACGGTAAACTAAGTTTCACTCCTGGTTTTGGCACACAAACTGGATGGACACTGATCAGTGAAATCATGCAGTGTGAAGGGGCCTTACAAGTCTTTTCTTGAGTGTCATTTGTTCCCACATGTATTAACAAATGTTGAATGAATTCCAAGACTACAAAATGGGCCATCATGAACTGCTTACTACATAAGATATAGAAAGTCTCTATACTAGCTTTGATCATGAAAAAGGCATTTCAATGGTGGAATTTTTTTTTCTATGTTGAGACAACTACAATCCCATAAGGAGAAAATTCACACTCCTCCTCTTGAGATTTATTATGCAGAATTATGTCTTTTTGATGGCTGCTTCTATTTGCAGAAGTTGGTACTACAATTGGAGGGCCATCACGCCAACCCTTGCAAATATATTTAGGTTGGTGGGATGAAGAGTATTCTTCTGGAGAGTCATACTGAACCTGTTGCCAATATTAAGATATGGTGTCCCTGTATTGATTATATTTTATGATCTGGAACAGCAGTCCAGAAAAATTGAATTTATTAAATCACTCAACATGAATGATTTAATCACAGACTTACTATAGTTCTTGACTCTTATGCTGTATCATTCTTGGATATAACCAGCAAAAAGGCTCTCAAAATAAATTGCAAACTGATTTGTTCAGAAAGGACACTGCCACAAACAGTAGCCTTTATGCTAGAAGAGCCCAAATTACAATTAGAGGATATTCCTAAAGGAGAACTTCTAAGGCTAGGGCCACATTAGCATTGTGTGTTTCGTAGTGCACAGGACTTTCCACATTTTCTTGTGTGCTACAAAATGCACGAGATTTCAAACTCTGACACTTATGTGCGCCAGCATTTGCATGCACTCGGGAGTCCGTCACCAGTAGGATTTTATTGGTAGCACTAAGGCAGTCCTTACAATATGGTAATGCTGCCGGAATCCTGTTTTTGGCGAACCCCCCCAGGACGGAAGCCACAACATAAATGTGGCCCTAACCTAAGACTACACAGGTATTGCTCTACTTTCATGGATTTTAAGACAATAACAAATTCATTAAAAAGTAGGCTTTTGGAAAGAAAATATACAAAGAGAAGATCTATAAAAATAAAAGTTTACAACTGCATTAAGAACTGATACGGAAAACCTTTTAACAACAAAATGTATGACTGAAAATCAGGATCCAGTACGGTTTATTACAGAATATAACAACTGGAAGTGCTGAATATTCTAGACAAACTTTGGCCCAATCTAACATCTGATATAGATTTCAGAGAACACCTGAAGTATGGGCCTCTTCAGAATATTGTAGGACCACCTCAATTTCAGATGTCCTAGTTAGTAGTTACTTTGTAAGTAGGACAAGATCAACCAAGAACCCTGACTCAGGCTTTTTCCCTTGTAAATTGTCTAAAGCCTGTCAAATACTGACCATGAAAAAAGAAAATGTATTCCCATTTATTACAATTATTATTGTTGCGTAGGGGTGAATCAGGGCACCAACACACATGAAAAAACGTCTACCTTTATACAGACTGGACAGGTGAAATACCTTGATTTCTGCAGGAAGCCCTGACACGTTGCACGTCTCGAGATGAAGCGGTAGCAATATAGCTGAACAAAACCAGCACTCCCTGATGTGTGGAGGCTTACACACATCCCCTCCTCGCAATTGATTTAGCCCCCACAACTGAACAATAGTCTGCACTGAATAAGAAGATTGGTGAGTGCCGTCTATGCTTTTCTTCAGCTTTTTTTATAATTATGTTTAATGTAAGATCTATATTATACAACTTATTAATAGTGAGCTACTAGAATTACTTTAACATAGGCATATTATACCACACCCTTTGAGTGGAAGAGTTTTGTGTCAATCTTTGCAAGAGCTATAAACGATCTATGTTTCCTGCTGCCCCTATAAGAAGACGGCTGTACTGTTGAAACCTGCGTTGGGGCAGTGTCCTGACCAAGGGATGGGAATACCTCACTTAAAAATGCAATCTGTGCAGGTAGTTTGATGCGCCCATATACTGCTCATCTTTTCTGTGCTCAATGCCAGTCTTTCTTCTGGACAAAGTACCTTAGGTCCGCGCTGCTGCAGGATCGATGTAAATGACACCAGAGACACCGGGATGTCTGGTTAAAAGTGATGAATAACTTTATTTGCCGACGCGTTTCGGAGCCACTTGCCGAGCTCCTTCCTCAGGGAACATCCATGGATGTTCCCTGAGGAAGGAGCTCGGCAAGTGGCTCCGAAACGCGTCGGAAAATAAAGTTATTCCTCACTTTTAACCAGACATCCCGGTATCTCTGGTGTCATTTACATCGATCCTGCAGCAGCACGGACCTAAGGTACTTTGTCCGGAAGATTGATTGTTTACCGCAGTAACCTGTGGAGGTATGGTCCCTGCAGCAGCTGCATTTCTGAGCGATCGAGCTGGTTGTGTGTGACACAACCTTATCAGGTGAGTGATTCTGATTTAGACCACTTCTTAACTGATTTATAAAAAGATAAGACCCTATTGCGCATTCTCAACTTTTATAGACAATGCCAGTCTCGATACCGAGATCAGAGCCTACCACGCATGAGCACAGATCTAATCAGCAGACAACAGGTGATAACTTTTAGTGCTTGTAATACGATTTCTATACACCACATAATATACATCGCATTTGAGTGCTTCTTGAGTGACTCATGCTTGAAATGGGTATAATTTTTGCTGAGGCCAACTCCTATGCATATTAATAATATTAATTTGGTTGCTGTGCATTTGTCTTCTAAATCTTGGCATTCATTATACCGTATATACTCGTGTATAAGCCGACCCGTGTATAAGCCGACCCCCCTACTTTTGCCCCCAAAAACTGGGAAAACTTATTGACTCGCGTATAAGCCGAGGGTGGACTCCAGCACAGGTATACTACCCCCAGCAGTAAGGTATACAGGCCCCCCAGTGGTATACAGCAGGCCCCCAGGCATATAAGCAGGCCCCCAGGGGTATAAGCAGGCCCCAGGGGTATTCAGCAGGCCCCAGGGGTATCAGCAGGCCCCAGGGGTATCAACAGGCCCCCAGGGGTATACAGCAGGCCCCATGGGTATCAGCAGGCCCCCAGGGGTATCAGCAGGCCCCCAGGGGTATCAGCAGGCCCCCAGGGGTATACAGCAGGCCCCCGGGGGTATCAGCAGGCCCCCAGGCGTATAAGCAGGCCCCAGGGGTATTCAGCAGGCCCCAGGGGTATACAGCAGACCCCCATGGGTATACAGCAGGCCCCATGGGTATCAGCAGGCCCCCAGGGGTATACAGCAGGCCCCCAGGGGTATAAGCAGGCCCCCAGGGGTATTCAGCAGGCCCCAGGGGTATCAGCAGGCCCCAGGGGTATCAACAGGCCCCCAGGGGTATCAACAGGCCCCCAGGGGTATACAGCAGGCCCCCATGGGTATACAGCAGGCCCCCAGGGGTATTCAGCAGGCCCCAGGGGTATCAGCAGGCCCCAGGGGTATCAACAGGCCCCCAGGGGGTATCAACAGGCCCCCAGGGGTATACAGCAGGCCCCCATGGGTATACAGCAGGCCCCCAGGGGTATCAGCAGGCCCCCAGGGGTATACAGCAGGCCCCCAGGGGTATTCAGCAGGCCCCAGGGGTATCAGCAGGCCCCCGGGGGTATCAGCAGGCCCCCGGGGGTATCAGCAGGCCCCCGGGGATTTATACAGCAGGCCCCCAGGGGTTTATACAGCAGGCCCCCGGGGGTTTATACAGCAGGCCCCCGGGGGTTTATACAGCAGGCCCCCGGGGGTTTATACAGCGCCCCCGGCAGTGGTATACAGCCCCCCCGCCTAGTACCGGGCCCCCATGCTGCGGCACAGCATACAGTAGTTCATACATTACCATCTCCTGCAGCGCGCGGCTCCTCCATCTCCCGCCCGGCTTGTTGCTGTAGTGTCATGTGACGCGCCAGTCACATGACACTACAGGAAGATGCCGGCTGGGACTGGAGGAGCCGCGCGCTGCAGGGAGAGATGGTAATGTATGAACTACTGTATCCGCAGCATGGGGGCCCGGTACTAGGCGGGGGGGCTGTATACCACTGCCGGGGGCCGCCAGGGGCTGTGTGGGGCAATATGCACTGCATCCCCTTGCCGGGGATGGACAGGGGGATGCGTGCATATTAATGAGCCGGGCCCACGTGACCGCGCGGTGTCACTGTAGCCCCCTCCTGCCTCCTCCTGCCCCCAGTCAGAGCCCCCGTCCCCGTCACACACATGTATATACTCGCGTATAAGCCGAGGGGGGACTTTTCAGCCCAATTTTTGGGCTGAAAAAGTCGGCTTATACACGAGTATATACGGTAATTTTAACTCATTCTGCTATTGATCTGGATTTCATAAGGTTCTCTAGTCGCTATATTTTCATTTAAAATTAATAAAAGTTATATTTGAACATTGATTCACACCCTTTTTCATACCTTCTCCATTTTTTTAATTAGTGGTGTTCACTTGTGTAAATCCACGATATGGCAGGTTGATCACTATATTGCATAATCTCAAAAAGGTCCTTAGAGAGTTTGGGTTTTTGTCAAGATACAAGAAAAATCAAAATCAGAGGCACTCCCGTGACATATTTCCTCCGGAAGTCTCGGAGTTTCTTATAATAAATTACATATTCCGTTAGAAATCAGTCTACATTGAATATTTTTGGGGTAAAACTAACCTCCTTGAATAACATCTTGTATTCTGGCAATTTTCCTTCCTTGTTTAGCGATTGGAAAAATACATTAGCTAAATGGAAGTCATGAACAATCTCTTTATTAGAAAAATAGCAGCAGTGAAGATGTGTGTTTTACCTAAACTACTATACTACTATGAAACTCTTTCTATAAGGATCTCCTTAGAGAAATTTAAATCACCCATCATGAGGTTTATATGAAAGAATAAATGCCATAGAATTTCTATGAGTATTCTAACTGCTCATAAATTTCAGGGGGGTCTTTCAGTTCCGGATGTCATCAAGTATTATTGGGCTACACTTTCAAAAAGGATTTCATCATAAGCTTCTCCTTGGGTTTATAATAAATGGACAGAGATAGAGAAGCTATGGCTAGCTCCCATTCATCCAAACTCTCTTTTGGGGTCTGAATATTCAATTAAGATATCATCACCTTTGTTAGGACCTATTCATTTTACTAGACACAATTGGCATACATACAAGACTAGGTTTGGTCTGTACTCCTCAAAGTGATCAACGATATCATTTATTTATGAACCAATAATTCTGAATAATTTAGAATCTTCTATGGTTCATCCTTGGATATCTGGTCTTCTGTAGATGGAAAATCTGGAGAAATTCATACGTTTACATAAATACAACATTTTCTATATTTAATCAAGAATTTTTTAAATATTTGCAGATTAAACATTTTGCTTTGTCCGTATTTGGATCCACATACGTTTCTCAACCGACAGATTTTGAAAAGCTTTGTGGGAGACGTCCAAGAAGTCCATCTACTGAGGGTCTGATTTGTGATGTCTTTAATATGATAAATACTCCAGTGGGGGACCAAAACACTTCAATATGATTAAACTGGAGTCTTTCTTGAGGAGAGAATTGTCAACTTAGTCCTGGCAGATTATCTGGATTAAAGTGGCAAAATCTTCTATATGTACATTATATAAAAAGAACCAATATAAGATTTTGATATGTGATATCACATTCCAGACCTATTACACAAACTTACTCCCCAGTTTAGAGATGCTTACTGGTGCTGCGGATCATCCTCAGGTATCTTGACTCATATATTCTGGTCATGTTCTAAATTGATTGGGTTCTGGGAATAAGTGAAAAAATTAATAAATAGGTGTTATATATTGAAGCAATAGTAGATTCCTTGATTTACATCCTAACCATTTTTCCCAAGGGGATGGGTAAGAATTCCTCCAAGCTGCTCCTACACCTGTTAGATGTCTCACTACTCTTTCATTGGAAGAGAATACATGACAGCTTCTTTAAATGTTAAAGTGGAGGAATTTAACACAATTTGGGCTCCCTGGGATTCTTTCTGGGCTCATCTTCCCATAACAGAAATATGTTCCCTTTCCTGTGTCTTTGTCCTATGTCTTAGTTTGTCCTTAGACTTGAGTTAAGTTGGTATGGCGGATATGATTTAATTAACTAATCCTATGAGTTGCCATCCCATTGGAAGAAAGGCATTAAGTTCCTATGAATTATTGTTGTTACAAAAAGAAGGGACTTTTAATCATTTGGATACGCTCATTTTATGTTTCTAAGTAATACTCTGTCATTCCAGTAACTTAAGTATGTCATAATGCTCATTGTTTGTTAATTACATACTTGGGAAATCTCAAAAATATTAGTTAAAAAAAATTGTACATTAAACAGAAAAAAAAAAAAAATTGTATGTAGCTGAAAATTATAACTGTCGTCCTTTGAAAAGCAAGCCACCACTCAGCTCTGTCAGCAGCAAAATAAAAAAGCTATAATTCTTAGAATATAGAAATGCAAAAACAATAATTTTTTCTATAAAAAGTTTTTATGGTGTAAAAGCGTCAAAACATAAAAAATGAAGTAAATGTGGTATCGTTGTCATCGTACTGACCTGAAGAATAAAGCTGTCTTATCAACTACGATTAACAATTTATATAAACTTCCCAAAAACAATTTCTGAATTGCTGTTTCATGTAGATTCTCCCTAAAAAAAATGGAATAGAAAACAATCAAAAAGCGTTATGTGCCAGAAAATGGTACCAATAAAAATGTCCCAAAACGTAGTGGAGGATTAGAAGTAGTAGTCTGCTGCTGAGGATCCAGGAAATTCAAGATAGCAAGATAGGAAAAATGGTTAATTCTCTATCATTTTGAAGCTTAGTCAGCTTCTTCATCTGGAGACCAACAATATTATAGCAAGCTTAAAAAGAGACTTAGGCCCCTTTCACATCAGTGTTTTTTTCAAATCGCGGCAGATGCGGTGAAAAAAACGCATCTGCCGCGATTACCGCATACCGGTGCACTTGCGGCATGGTTGCGGCAAGCCGCATACAATGTATAGGCGGGCGTGCGGCAAGTGTGGTTTTGGCACTTGCGGCAGGTGCAGCCGCGAAAAAATAACGCGGTCAGCCGCGGTTTTTTTCGCGGCTGGCAAGTGCCAAAACCGCACTTGCCGCACCTGCCGCAAGCCCGCCTATACATTGTATGGGGCTTGCCGCAACCGTGCCGCAAGTGCAGCCGGTATGCGGTAATCGCGGCAGATGCGTTTTTTTCACCGCATCTGCCGCGATTTGAAAAAAACGCTGATGTGAAAGGGGCCTTAAATAGTTTACAATTTCAAATAAAACCACCTAAGGAAAATGGAAAACACCCCTGCAGGATACATATGGTTGAACATTTGTGAATGTCAATTAAGTTTGAAGAAGGAGGGAAAAAATGAAAGAGGAATAAAAGTAAAAGAGAAAAAAGAATTGTGAAAACTAATGGTATACATTAAATAAATTATACCAAGAATTATTGAGGTATTTAATGCATTTAAAGAAAAATTCC
Organism: Allobates femoralis; assembly: GCA_033576535.1. Lineage (NCBI taxonomy): Eukaryota > Metazoa > Chordata > Amphibia > Anura > Aromobatidae > Allobates > Allobates femoralis. Next base: position 105,360,149 of record JARQOC010000003.1, on the reverse strand, counting down.
TTGAATTAACATGAGATGCGTAATTTCAAGGATAATAAAAATAAATGTATATTTATAACCTTGTTTGCCTTTGAATATATGAATGAAGCAATTAAATAAAATAATACCAATGATATTAATTATTTCAACAGATAAATAAATGGGAACGATCTTATTTATGGTTGAGATTATGAGGATCAAGAACATTAATGAAGATGTTTTGAGGAACAAGTCTTTATTCTAGTAGATACCGTGGAAACAAAAAGAGAGGTGAATCCCTGTCATCTCTGCTGGCCGTGGGAATTGGGATTCCCAATCATCGGTTGTCTGAGAACTAGTGATGTTATACGGAAGGCTCTCACTGAATGTAATAGCGGTTAAAGGAGCAGAGCCATGAGAAGAACTTGCTGATTGGAGTGCAAGGAGGAAAGAGGAGTTAAAAAAGTGTCTTAATAAGGAGAATGGTAGAGGATGGGCTTTGTGATGTCTGTATCTCCTAGAAAGATGAGGAGTGCACACCTTGGGTCAGCTGGGGTGCAGGACATCAGTTTGGGGCAAAGCAATTGTAAAAAGGATGTCAGGACCATTATGGTTCTGATCCAACATATTCGACCCGGATCAATTCTACAAAAAAAAAGTTGATTTTTTTTACATCCTAAGTAAAATTATCCAGGATGAATTTTTAAAGTTTCAAATGGAAACAACAACATCAATACCCCAAACCATAGTCCCAGAAATTACAGCATCAGCACAAGCCCTAGAGACAGGAACAAGAAAAGTGGCAGCAACTGATTCCTAGCAACAGGAGCAAGACAAGCGGCAGCGACCAATTCCCCAGCGACAAAATCAAGACAAGTGACAGAGACCCATCATGGCTTCTTTTATATATTCATCATGGTTCTGAACAACTATTTCCCCTCCTTATTAAAGGGGTTATCCAGGACTTATAAAAAAAAATGTGCCTAAGCACTAACAGGTAGCTGCCTCCTAACTGCCTATTGTGCCTGGCGCCTGTCACCACCAACATGGCCTGTCATGATTTTGCGCTTCCACTGACGTCATGTCAACAGAGAGGTGGCTTCTCCCTTCTGTTCACATGCAGCATTATACTACTAGAGAGGCACACCGTTAGGACCCGATAAAATGAGCACCTTGCGCGGTTATCGAGTACTTTCACAGGGGTCACTGCTAAAGCTAAATCTTCTCAAGTTTCTGTATATTCTCGAGCAGTTTCTACAAGTCTTTTTTACATCAGTATTAGCTGTGCAGACAGCCCTGCTAGTCATTGTTAGCCAGTATGCTATTTCATATATGTTATAGTGTGTAGTGTTGCAGCAGATACATGTTAGAATTTACATGTTTTTTCTAGCTAGCACCTCACACAAAGCTGATGCCGGTCATTTCTTTAATTATTAAGATTTAGGTATAACATCTATATGAAAACTAGATGAACCTATGTCTATAGGAAGTGAAGTATTAGATTTATTTTGATTTATCTCAAAGTTTCTTTTAAGAATTAATTCCTAATGAAAATTTGGAAGTCCAAGAAGAAGTTCAAAATCTTGGTCTTGTCAGTGGGGCTACTTATGGGTGTAGTTGTGATTCATAGTTTTTTTTTTAAATATAATCCGATAAATTGAAAACTTTAGTTGGTAGTAATGTTATATCTGGGTTGAGTTTTCACTTGTTTGGTATTTTTGCCCACCTCTAGTTCCTCTGAAGAATGTTTTTTTTTACTTGGTTTGAGTTGAAAATTTCTTGCAATCTGATGATTTTTTTGAAACAGTAGCCCTGGTTAAAAAACAACTAAGTGCCAGAGGATTCTTATGCAGTATTAGCAACAGTAAGGCTATGTGCCCACTGTGCATTTTTGCTGTTTGTTCTGCTCCAAAAACGTGTGGTGCCAGACTGGTCAGTACGCCACAGTAGGAGTACTGCACCCACAACAGAGTGTGTGGTATTCCTGTCATTGGGGAGTGTAACGTCAACCTGAGGCTCTCATCCCGGCATCCCTACACCTAGACTAGGGGACCAATTGACAACCCGTTACCAGGGTAACCGGTCCCGAATTAGGGTAGGGAGAAGGGTAGAATTAGGGTAGGGAGAAGCGGGAAACTAACACAGATAGAGTCTAGTCTGAGGGGCAAAGCAGGGAGGAAGCCCTAAAAAGGACCCCCAGGGAGGGTGCCTAAAAGGAATGGCGGCCAGACAGAAGGAGGAGACCCAGTGCCGGACCTTCTACAGTCCGGGGGAGTCCTAGTCCACAACAGACAACCGGCTCCAAGTCACAGTGCAGGAGGCTATCCCTAAGCCGTCAACACCGGTAGGTCGTGAGTCTATCTAGTAGCCCTGCCTCCCCTGCTCAGAACGTGCAGCCCCACCAGGATCACTAAACAGAATTGAGCCCCTGAAAGAGAAGAAGGGTTCCTCATAGCACCTGACAGGCTTGTAGACAAGTGGGCTGTGCAGGGCAGCGCAAGGAAGTAAGGAGGTGCAAGGAAAGTAACAGGACAGTTAAAGCAAGCAGAAAGTACTCTCTGGGAGCCTCAAAGAGACATTGTTTTCCTTAGTGAGTACCCGGCCAGCTACCTGCAAAGACTAACTGTAAACCTGCATACCACCGCAACCAGTTTCCAGTAAAGTACCCGTATAGAGCTAACAAGCCTCAGTGTTTCTTTCTGCACGAAACTATTAAATTGCTGCCTCGGGGATCTGCTCCGCCTGCAGGGAGCATATTCATCCAGATGCGATACCATCATCCCCAGTGGTCTGATAGCGGCACTTCACCAGAACTGCAGGTGGCATCATGAGACTGTACTATTTTATTATTTTATTTTCAGTCGACCATCAGGACCACAGACTCGGACCACGGCCACCAGTGACAGCATTCCCAACCTACGTCTGAGATCTGAGTACCCCTCAGCTTTGTAATGAAAGTCAATGTGATTTTCTAAAAGCTGTGACCACATGTGCATTTGTGGGTGCTGTGTTTTTGTTGCAGAAATCACCTACGTTTTTTTTAATGTCCCTGCAATTAACTTGCCTGTTTTTGGGCTGAGTTTTCCACATAGACTCCATTCTAAACCCCCCAAATAAGCACCAACAAATGTAGGGTATTCCTACAGTCCATTTGTGGTGCTTTTTTTTCTGCGATTTTCAATACAAAAACGCTTCAATACTTACCCTCCCCGGTGATCCCCAGTGATTCTTCCTCCATGCAGCGGCAGGAGGTGTTTATCTATCTTCCAGGACCTTTGCACCATGTGACTCAACCTGTCACATGGTGCACAGGATCTGTCAGATAGATAAACACCTCCTGCCACTGCAAGGAGGAAGAATCAACAGGGATATTACCTTGTAAGGTGGAGTTGATCATGGGAGTAATTCCACCTGGTGAATCAATGGCAGAGACAGTGATCATGATATTGGAGGTAGCAGTGTTCTTAGAGACATTTTTTATATTTACTATTGATGAATTGTCTAGCATTATTTTCTTGGTCTAAAGTGTGTGTGGAGTGAGAAAATTACAATTTAAGTGTATTGGTTGGACCTTTGTTCAGTCTAGTGTTATTCATATTAGTCTGATAATTTTGATAATCATCGCGATTTTGATTACGTCTTTTAGATTTTTTGTTATAATGTCATGTTGTCATTAATGATTCTAATGGTGATGTTAGAGTTCATATTCGTATATGTTGTCCCGCAAAAGCAACCCTCACATGACTCTGATGGCAGAAATGTAGAAAATAGAAATATTACAATTCACAAAAAATGGTGGTGCAAAAACTTTTTTTGTATAAAAAAATCTTGTTTGGTGTGTGATAATAACCAAACAAGAAAAAACTATATAAATCTGATATAGCTGTAATCATACCAACTTGAAAAATAATCCGTGTAATCACTTATATGGCATGGTGAATCGTAAAAAATAAATAAAAGCAAATCTCGATTTGCTGTTGATTTGTTCATTGATCCTACGCAAAGTTCTCAGTAAGGTTCAGCTCACATTTATCTTGTACTCTACACTAAGATATTAAAATGTGAGTCATCAGTGGTTGATACCTTTTAATGGCTAACTGAACATATAGTAACAAGTAACAATCAGAGACAAAGTCCAAAATGGTGTAACAAAGTACCAAGGCCCCCCCATTGTCATCTCATGAGGGGTCCCCACAGAGCAAGTACATACTCCACTAAATCATCAAAACCGAGAATAGAAGTATCATGCAAAAATGTTTCATATTTTATTAATGTGGACATACGTAGTAAAAAGGTTGAACAGATGGTATAGAATTACAAGAAAAGATACAGAATGGTGGTCACATTAATTCCGTTAGGTACCTTCACACACAGCAATTTTGCTAGGCAATTTCACTGGCAATTTGCTGGTTGCAGTGATATCATGGACACCTTGTTCCATTTGTACACAGCAAGAAAATAGAACAATGTGTCCATGATTTCACTGTAACCAGCAAATTGCCAGTGAAATTGCCTAGCAAAATTGCTGTGTGTGAAGTACCTTTAAACTGATATAAAAATCTGGGTATATACTAAATATATCCAAAGAATTACTGCAATGCAAAACGTTTTTTCTCTATTACACTCATGGAGCCTGCAACAATCGATCATAGTAAAGTGCATGTGCATATAAAAATACCACTGTCCTATGGAAGTGGATCTAAGATTACAGAAGTAGTCAGGACATCAAAGTTTTTCTCAAAACTACAAAGTTATTCCATACATTGCAATACAATTAGCATCAGACATGTATACCCATAATGTCAAAGGAGAAGTCAAGCATCTAAATGGTCATGTGGTCACCCAAGGAAATGGCCCCGCCGCAGCGTTTTACTGGTCTTGTCTGGTAGTACCAGCTTTATCAAGGGGGTGACTCTGCTGTGCCTCTATTTACCTGCCGCTTTATACGATGTGTTCAATTAAATGTCCTGCCCTGCCATCGCTGCCAGCTTCCGCATACCAGGCTGGATGCGCGTCACGCCGGACGTGACGTAGCAGCCCTGTCGCGCACCACGCATGCGCAAGAACGGGAAGCAGTTTGTTTTTGTGTTTAAGAACGTCTACTACCTACAGAAACGAGGCACTGCGATGGACGTGGCCTGTGCACCCTCGTACCCAAATATTTCCTGGGATTTTGGGAACGGAACATCTTTGGCAACGAAGGCGTGCCGGGCTCTGCCCAGGGGCAGTGCTGGCTGAGATATATTGATGACGTCCTTATTATATGGCAGGGCACAATGGAGCAGTTTGACTCCTTTGTACGTTGGCTTAACGAAAATTCGTATAAAATCAAGCTGACGCAAAGTGAGTAATAAGAACATCGACTTTCTTGACATTGAGATCTCTATTGATGAGAGGGGTGGATTACAGACCGATGTGTACTGTAAGGAAACATCGGTCAATGGATCCATCTTTTTGAATGCGGTTTTCCACAGTTTTCTGCACTTGTGAAATGAACGCCACTGCTGAACAGAGACGAAAGAATACGGAGAATCTCTGCTGCCTTGTTATAGTGAATGAATACTTTGGGGGTGTCATCTGAATCATGTAATTTGGAAATTTAGATGGAAACCCTGATGTAACTGCTCAGCATAGAGCACAGGATAAATGTGAGCCAAAATTTCTGTAAAATTATCCTAATTAAAGCTTCAAGTCAATCCACAAAAAAACAAAGTCCCCATTCAGGCCTATCATCTGTCACTGGAAATATTGGTGGTTTGAACGTTACTGATAATGCGATGGCTCTGGGGGAATTCTGCTCATCTGGCACTAACGGGCTCTGTATATGGAGTCTGGAAACTATTCTAGAAAAATATGTGCTCCAAGAGTCAAATATCACTCCTTCCTTCCTGTGTCTCACTGTGTGAATAAGCAATACTGTACAGCCACATATGGGGTATTGCCACGTTCTGGAGAAATTGTGTGACACATTTTGGTTCCATTTTTACCCATTTTTCCATGTAAAAATGTAAAATCTGGGGCTAAAACAAAATTTATGTGGTAAAAATATAATTATTTTTTCTTCACTATCCAATGGTAAAAAATTCTGTGACTCATCTGTGCTGTCCATGTGCACACTAGAACACTTATAATTAAATAAGGAAACTATGGCCTTGCATTACTGCAGTGGAAACATTAGAAAAAAAAGGAAAAATACAATTAGTTTACTGCAAAATGAAACAGAGAAAGTGTGACATAGCATTACTGCTGTAAGTATATTTGAATCAAAGGAGACACTTAGCTAATGAATTGGCCAATGCATATGAGCCTGATAACCGCGGCAAGGTGCATCTCATATGTTGGAACCCTAACCTGAAATGCCTCTATGTGCAATTCAAAATCTGCTTGAACGATTAGATTGGATCCTAGCTACAAGTGTATAGGGATGTGATTCCACCATTGTTAATATTCGGGGTGCACAGACAGAAAAAAAACTATAAATTTAACAAAAGACTGACTGGCACACCTGGCAAATATGAATAGGTGCTAGCAAAAAAAAATAACTATGCAAAAGGTTACTCTGCTGCACAATAGAGCACTAACAATTAATTAAGGAAACTGTCACCATGCATCACTTCTGTGCAAACAATAGGAAAAAAAAGAAAATACAATTAGCTTACTGCAAAATGGAATAGAAAATGTGAGCTATCATTACTGCTGTAGGTATTCTTGAATCAAAGGAGACACTTACCTAATGTATTGGCCAATTCATATGAGCCCAATAACTGTGACAAGGAGCATTTGAAGTCTTCTACTCTGCAGCTGAATAACTTTCTGTAGTTATGTTTTTCTTCTGCTAGTACCGATTCACATTGGCTAGGTGTCAGTCTTTGTGAAATCATCTGTGGTGTCAATATGATCAGTGCCCCACTAGATGAATTCTAGTGTAGTTTGTACAATAGGATCACTCAATGGAATGGAGGTAGGGGGGGATTCTGCTGTTCTGGCACCTCAGAGGTTCTGCCAATGTGACACTGAACACTCAAACCGTAACGGCAAATACGGCGCTCCTTCCCTTCTGAGCTTTCCACTCTGCCTGAAAAGTAGTTCCTGATTATATGTAGGGTATTGCACAATACTAGAAGAAACAGAGGGTGCACAATAGGGTTTCAGCCATTGTGCTGGTGCCCGCCACTGTCTCTGTACCCGCTGATCCATATATTCCGGCGCCACTCTCATCCATGTCCATCAGAAGCTGTATGTGTACGGTGCCCAATCATAGGCTGCTGCTGGGTGTTGAATCACAGGCTGCCGCAGGGTGGCCAATCACTGGCTGTCAGCGGGCAGCTTATCCCAGGCCAGTAACAGAGGGCCAATCACAGGCTAGCAGCTAACATTGGCACATGATGTTAGCTGGTGGGCTGTGATTGGCTGCCCGGTAGCAGCCCGTGATTGGCCACCTGGTAGTAGCCTGTGATTGACCACTGTACACATACGGCTTCTAAGCAACAAGGATGAGAGCGGCGCCGGAATATATGGATCAGCGGGCACCGGGACAGCGGCGGGGGGCTGTGAGATGAAAGCGGTGAATCGGTGAGAAGTGTCCCTGTGTGTGTGTGTGTGCCTGTGTGTGCCTCCCTGTGTGTGTGTCCATGTGTGTTTGTCCCTGTGTGTGTGTCCATGTGTGTGTGTCCCTGTGTGTGTCCCTTTGTGTGTGTCCATGTCCCTGTGTATGTATGTGTGTGTTTGTTCCTGTGTATGTGTACGTTTTGATACTGATACCTATATTGGGGGATGATGGGTTGATGAGGATACTCATTGGGGGATGATACCATAATTGGGGCTGAAAGGGGATGATCTGGATACTGTATTGGGTCTGCAAGGGGATGATAAATGTTCATTTTTTTTATTTAAAAATAAATATGAATTCTTCATGAAAAAATAAGACACCCCCTGAAAATAAGACATGGCACATCTTTAGGAGCAAAGATTAATATAAAACAGTGTCTTATTTTTGTGGAAACAGGGTATATGTGGCATATATATAGAAGAAAAAAGATCACCCTCACCTGGGCTGATTGTGAGGAGTCACAACTACTTTAAAGGCATATAATACAAGTGTATCAGATCAAAACAGCTTGTAGCAGTACCCAAGTATGTAGCAATACAGGCAGAAAGAGTAGAGATGGAGATTAAAATACTGCGCTACTGTCAGACATCCACAAATAAAATGTTTTTATAATACAAATTGTGATCTTTATTACATGTTTCGGGGTCTGCATGCCCCTTCTTCAGACATGATCACAGGATGTACATCCTGGTGATCATTGTCTGAAGAAGGGGCATACTGACCATATAGAGTTTTGGCTCACACTGAAGAAATTGCACGACAAACTATGTGTTCAATTTTTTTACTATTAACCATTATAGAAATTAAAGGAAAACTGTCAGGCCAAAAATCCATGTGTAACTGCTATCATTTTCTATTTCCTTTCTCTAAGCTCTCTCCATTCATGTATTTCTATTATTTTATATTTCCCTCCTATCTTCTGTAAACTTCAAAATAAAAGATTACTGTCACAGTGATTTCTATACTGCCCACTCCCACTCAATGATTGAATATTCATGCTTCATGACACTGTCCTTCCTCCTCTCTGATCTGTCTTTTGTGTGACTCATTCACAGCAGAAAGAGATGAGAGGGGGGAGGAGGGTGAAGTTTAGCTGCAGCTCTTCATGTCATTGTGTGTATGAGACATGTGTACTGTGTGCAGTCTGAGATATTTCTATATGATTATAAGAACATTTGATCATTTTCTGAGCAGATACAAACACTCCATGTCTGCAGGAAAACCAAAATTCATACATACACATAGAAATGTTACAGACAGCACAGGCTGCAGCACAAAACTCCTCCCCCCTCCCAGCAGAGCACAGAGGGGAGGGAGAGAATACAAGCCTGGACGGGTGTGGATATTTAAATAACACTTATTGTTGGAATATGTTTAGTGCAACAACTCCATTCCTGTGTATGTAAGAGATCTATTGCTAGGTTTGTGTATTGTCTATAAAGTTAGATTAAAAAAACACTCCCAGAGGCTCACACAAAGGAAAGACCATGTGACTGTAACCAGTTTCCTGTGTCTGTGCATGAGAGGAAAAGCAGCCTGCTGATGCTGCACAGAGACACTTAAGATATGTATATACCTGATTCCACAAAGCCTATCATATCTGTACCTGTTTATTGCTAATTAAAGCTATGTTCTGTTGTCAACATGCTTGAGTATCCTGAATGATCCGCTGCCAACAGGTTATGGGCCCAATGTGACACAGAACTCCAGGAGTGACACAGAGCAGAGAGTATGCAAATAGAGTCTGTGGAGCCTCGGTTAGGAGTCTCAAACACAGCACTAGCCAGATATCCCTCCAGGGAAGGACCCAGCCAAGGGGCGGCTCCTCGCTGAGAACACCATAACCACTATGTTACGTCCATATCCAGCTCTTTTACAAGCTTAGAGATATGACAAGGGAATACCAAGGCCACGTATCTATCCACAGACAGCTGTTTCAGGGTGTTGCCCCTCATCAGTGTGGAGTAGGATTCTGGCTAGGTGGAAGCAAGGCCTAGTAGACCAACATCACAAAGCAGAGAGTGACACAGAAGAGTAATACAGCAACAGAAGCCCAAAGCAAAAGCAGCACAGAGCAATAGAGAAGATGACCACAAGCAGGGATCACTGCAAGTTCTCTGTGCAAAGTGTCACCAATCAGAATGATCAATTCTGGAAATTCAAGGTGAAGATACTGTTCATAAGAGAAGGTACTTGTAAATATGCACAGGAACAAGTGCCTCATCCATTACCAGATAATTGGCTAGAGAAGGATCAGAAAGCACAAAGCACTATCTCTCCCTCAGTGTAGATGACGATCAGATTGTGCATATATGCAGGTGTGCAACTGTAAAGAAGATGTGGTGTGAGTTACAGAAAGAGCATGAAAGATCAAATCTCAGCAACAAGCTTTATCGCATGAGAAAGCTGTACCAGTCTAAGTGATGGCCATTATATGCATGACTATATAAGAAACACCCTAGCGATTGCGGAGCGTCTGAGGGGTATTGGAGAAGAAATTAAAGACTTTCATGTTGCTGCACTTCTATTAAGAGGTCTTCCAGAAAGGTATGACACGCTTGTCACTGCACTAGATGCACGGCCAGATGATGAGCTCACGCTAGAATATGCCAAAGGCAAGCTTGTAGATGAATTTCAAGCCAAAAACGCATAATGTAAGCAGCAGTAATGAATCCAGAGCAAAAACAGCATTAAAGACTCAGGACTTTCATAAAAATAAGAGTAATCTAAAGGAAACTCGTGAATGTTTTGTCTGTAAAATGCCCGGCCACCTTAAAGCAGACTGCAGAATGGAAAGCAAGAATGAGTCAGCTTAAAAAGTAGAACAATGATCAAAAGGTGAAAACAGGCTGTAAAGAAAAAGTCTGCATATGTTGAAACTGCATTTAATACCAGTACAGGATCATCTGCAAAGCATATAGGGTGTATAGACTCTGGTGCTAGCAGCTATATGGTGAATAACAAGGATTTCTTCACTGACCTTGATGAAAGCAAGTCAGAAAAGGTCATCTTAGCTAATGGTAAATATATGACTTCAGAAGGAGTAGCATACGGCTATCTCCACTGTCCAGTTTCCTCAGCACAAAGAAGAAAGATCCCAGTAATGGTACATTTACACGCGGCCACAGGAAGGTAGGAACAGGCAGGCATCGGACACAATTGTGCCTGTTGACTTGAAAAGACCACGATGTGTCTGCGTGTAATTCAGGACTTTACTTCCTGTGTCTTCCCTTAAGGAAGGAAAGTCCTGAATTACACGCAGCCACATCGTGGTCTTTTCAAGGCAACAGGCACAATTGTGTCCGATGCCTGTCTGTTCCTACCTTCCTGTGGCCGTGTGTAAATGTACCATAAAGGATGTTCTCTATGTTCCCAGTTCTGAAAGCAATCTTCTGTCAGTACAGAAGTTTACTCAAAAAGGGAATGTAGTTACTTTTAAAGACAACAGCTGCATTATATCAAAATAGGGTCACACTCTTGCAGAAGGAAAAATCCAAAATTAACTTTATCAGCTAAAATGCAAAGAAACAGTGTACAGTGCTAGACAAGATCTGCATAAGAACTGTATCCATGTGTCAGGGCAATTATCTGACATTGTTGAGTAATTGCTTTAATAAGTAATTGTTTGATTTACTGAAGAATATACATATATATACAATTATGTGTATATTCCTAAAATGGCGTCCAGACTTCTAAGATGGCGTCCAGAGCTCTTATGTAAGATGTTTTTAAGAGCTCTTATGCAAGTTGTTTTTAAGAACATGAAAAGACATGTCCCTAACATGTCTACAGGGCCCCCCATCTGGTCAAGATAAGATAAGGGGGTAGAGACACACACCCTGCCAAGGGTTATTGAGGGACATGGAAAGTCCCTATATTCCCTGTGCTTGGGCACAGAGACCCAGAAGATGTAAGGAGGCTAGGTCAACTTGCAAATGGTGTTAAAATCAAGCAATGTAGTCAAATGATGAAGTGCACCAGCTGTCTTAAAGGGAAATTGTCCAGAAAATCCTTTCCTAAAGTAAGCACCCCTAGATCTGCACAGCCACTGGACTTGTTACACACAGATGTTTGCGGTTCAATGAGTGTTCAAACTCTAAGCAAGAAGAGATATTTTCTCACATTTATTGATGACTACCCCAGATATACAGTCGCCTACCTGCTTCTCAGTAAGGATGAAGTTGCACAGAAACTTGAAGAATATCTTGCCATAGTGTTTAACAAATTTGTAAGAATGCCAAAAGCCCTGCGTGCAGATAATGGGACTGAGTATACAAGTGGTAAGGTGCAAATCTTTTTGAAAAAGAATGGAATTGTGTTCCAGAGTACCATTCCTTACAATCCAGAACAGAATGGCATTGCAGAGAGAAAGAACCGCACTCTCTGTGAAAGTGGAGGAAGTATGTTGTTTGATGCAAAAACGTATTGGGGAGAAGCCATCATGACAGCTTGCTATCTTCAAAACAGACTGCCAGGTAAAGCCACAAACAAAACTCCATATGAACTATGGACCTGCGAGAAGCCTAACCGAAACACCTCAGGATATTTGGAAGCAAAACATTTGTGTATGTTCCCAAAGAAAAACGTTCAAAGTGGGAATCACATGCAAAGCAAGGACTCCTGGTGGGCTATAGCGAAACTCAAAAGGGATACAGAATCCTGCACCCAGAGACCAACACAGTAACAATCAGCAGAGATGTAGTGATTGATGAGAACGCTGTTTCGCTCAAATTCCATGAATTAATACCACTCGCTCCAGGACCAAGTGCCTCCAGGTCCGCGCTGCTGCCTCGAAGATGTAACAAAGACACCGGGATGCTTTGTATAAAATCTTTTTATGCTTTATTTCTGACGCGTTTCGGAGCACAAATCCCAGCTCCTTCCTCAGGGAATGACCTGAGGAAGGAGCTGGGATTTGTGCTCCGAAACGCGTCGGAAATAAAGCAGAAAAAGATTTTATACAAAGCATCCCGGTGTCTTTGTTACATCTTTGAGGAAGCAGCGTGGACCTGGAGGCACTTGGTCCTGGAGCGAGTTCACATTCCCACATCGTGGAAGTGTGGTCGCTGCGGCAGCTGCTAAGTTTGAGCGATCAAGCTGGTTGGGGGCTTCACAACCAAACCAGGTGAGCAAATTTTGAACTACACGGTACCAATCTCCTAAGTGGGATAAGACCCTATGCGCATTTTCATTTTCACAGATGAATTTATACCAGTCATTCAAGCCAAGAAAAAAGAACAAGAATCTCAATCACCAAACCCAGACACTGAAAAAGAAAACACTGAAGTCTGGATAAGCTCTGAAGCCAGCAAGGAAAAAACAGAAGAAATAAGTCAGCCTCCAGTCAGGAGATCAGAAAGACCAAACAAAGGTATCTCAGCTAGATACCTTTCTTATATGGTCAGAACACTTCCTGAACCAAAGCCACAGTTATGGCAAGAAAAAAGAGCTCTCAAAAGCCAAAGGTTCATCAAAACTCCAGCAATGAGAATTACAGACATGCAGTGGGAGCACTTTTGTACATGGGGACAACCAAGGATGTATTAAACTTGCCAGCTGTGAGAAGATTAGTGCAAGGACTAAGCACATTGACGTTAAACATCACCACTTACATGACTTAGTAGAACGTGGTGTACTAGAGTTTGTTTATTGCGAGTCTGAAAAGGTGTTAGCTGATGGTATGACAAAACCATTGTCAAGAGCCAAGTTTGAGGACTTCAGAACCGTAATGGGACTAACAGAATAAGTAGTTGTTGAGCGGGGAAGTTGGAATATGTTTAGTGCAACAACTCCATTCCTGTATATGTAAGTGTCCTATTGCTAGGTTTGTGTATTGTCTATAAAGTTAGATAAAAAAAAACCACTCCCAGAGGCTCACGCACAGAAAAAACCATATGACTGTACCCAGTTTCCTGTGTCTGTGCATTAGAGAAGAAGCAGCCTGCTGATGCTGCACAGAGACACTTAAGATATGTATATTCCTGATTCCACAAAGCCTATTACATCTACCTGTTTATTGCTAATTAAAGCTCTGCTTTGTCGTCAACATGCTTGAGAGTATCCTGAATGATCCGCTACCAAAACTTACACAGCAAGTGGACTATTTGGTTGGAAATATAATGGAGAGGACTAATGCACTAGCTCCTTGCAAGGTATGAAGATGCTGATAACATGGAAACTAAAAAGTACACAATAATGGTTTTACATGTTTTTAAAAGGTCTGCCTAGGCACTATTCAAGGGTAATATTAGTATCATACTGAAAAATGACCTGACAGTGTCCCTTTAAAACGTTGGGGTTAAAACAACATTTTAGTGGTAAAAATTTAATTATTCTTTCTTCACTCGCCAATGGGTTGTTGTGTACTACTGCTGAAGACCTTAAGTAAAGTACCCAGTAAGCTCATCACTGCCTGAGACTGTTTACTTTCAGCGTCGCAGTAAAGTCCCACCTGAGGAGCCAACGACTGTCATCCCTGCACACTGACTGGAGAGCTGAAGCTTTGAAGTGAACTATACCCAGTACAATCCCTCACCAGGCCCATCCAACACTACTACACCTGCCATTGGAACCCTCAACCCTACCCGAGGAGGGCTTACCATCCACGCTGCCTCAAGTCACTGTCCCCAGCAGGAATACGGCAGCAGTGATTCTACTAGCCACATAACCCGGGTGGCGTCACGACAAATTCCCTGTAAATAACCCCTTTTGGACTGATCCCAGGCCACGGGAATGGGTCATGACTACTGTGATACCCCAGAGAGACAGCACCAACCCTGTTCCTGAGTACCCCATAGCCTGGGGGTGCATCAATCACATATCTAGATAAATTCTTTGAGGGTGTAGTTTCCAAAATGAGGTCACTTGTGAGAGCTTTCCACTGTTTAGGCACATCTGGGACTCTCCAAACATGACATGGCTTCTGCTAACTATTTCAGCCAAAAAGTCAAATGTTGTTCCTTCCCTTCTGATTAGGGATGGGCGAATCTACTCGCTAGGACTCGTTACTCGGCGAGTAGTAAGGGACTCGCAGGACTCGGTACTCTGCGAGTTTCCCAGCGTTTACTCGCACGAGTCCAATGCAAATCATTGGCAAACGCTGAAAAAACTAGGATTGCCATTGTTTGCATTAGACTCTGTGCCAGTGATAGCAGGGAAACTCGCAAATAACTGCTGTTTCTTTGCGAGCCGAGTCCAGCTGTCTTCTCTGTGCAGCTCCAGGGTCCTAGAGCCCGCCTGCTCACAGAGATGATGTAGCAGTGCTGAGATTGTTCTCAGTCTGCTCATTCCCTGTGCATAGACATCTATATCTATGCACAGGGGATGTAGCAGAGAGGACATCGCGTTTTGGACTACGTCGGACGGAAGAGGATTTTTTTAATTAAAGATGGAGTCCCTAATGGCTTTTTTTTTATTTCAAATAAACATTTTTCTCTGTGTTTTTTTAACCCTTTATTGGAGATTCTTAGTGGCTGGGTCAAACGTGGCCTGACATTAAGAATCTCGGGCTTAATACCAGCTTGTATAACAAAGCTGGTATTAACCCCTTTATTACCCAGCGTGCCACCACCACCAGGGCCGCTGGAAGAGCGGGGTTCAGCGCCAGAGGATGGCGCTTCAATGAACGCGCCATCTTCTGGGGCGGCTGCGGGCTGCAATTTGCAGCGGGGGGTGCCCAGAAAGCTTGGGCATCCCTGCGCTGCGGATTCCAGCCCCCAGCTGCTTAGCTGTACCTGGCTAGACATAGAAATTGCGCGGAGCCCCACGCATTTTTTTTTATTATTTCATGAATTTCAGAGTCTCAGAGTCAGAGTCTCAGAGTCAGAGTCTCAGAGTCAGAGTCTCAGAGAGTCAGAGTCAGAATCTCAGAGAGTCAGAGTCAGAATCTCAGAGAGTCAGAGTCAGAATCTCAGAGAGTCAGAGTCAGAATCTCAGAGTCTCAGAGTCAGAATCTCAGAGTCTCAGAGTCAGAATCTCAGAGAGTCAGAGTCAGAATCTCAGAGAGTCAGAATCTCAGAGAGTCAGAGTCAGAATCTCAGAGTCTCAGAGTCTCAGAGAGTCAGAGTCAGAATCTCAGAGAGTCAGAGTCAGAATCTCAGAGAGTCAGAGTCAGAGTCAGAATCTCAGAGAGTCAGAGTCAGAATCTCAGAGAGTCAGAGTCAGAATCTCAGAGAGTCAGAGTCAGAATCTCAGAGAGTCAGAGTCAGAATCTCAGAGAGTCAGAGTCAGAATCTCAGAGTCTCAGAGTCAGAGTCAGAATCTCAGAGAGTCAGAGTCAGAATCTAAGAGAGTCAGAGTCAGAATCTCAGAGAGCCAGAGTCAGAATCTCAGAGAGTCAGAGTCAGAATCTCAGAGTCTCAGAATCTCAGAGAGTCAGAGTCAGAGTCAGAATCTCAGAGAGTCAGAGTCAGAATCTCAGAGTGTCAGAGAGTCAGAGTCAGAATCTCAGAATCTCAGAGTCTCAGAGAGTCAGAGTCAGAATCTCAGAATCTCAGAGTCTCAGAGAGTCAGAGTCAGAATCTCAGAATCTCAGAGTCTCAGAGAGTCAGAGTCAGAATCTCAGAGAGTCAGAGTCAGAGTCAGAATCTCAGAGAGTCAGAGTCAGAATCAGAATCTCAGAGTCTCAGAGAGTCAGAGTCAGAGTCAGAATCTCAGAGTCTCAGAGAGTCAGAGTCAGAATCTCAGAATCTCAGAGTCTCAGAGAGTCAGAGTCAGAATCTCAGAGTCTCAGAGAGTCAGAGTCAGAATCTCAGAATCTCAGCGTCTCAGAGAGTCAGAGTCAGAATCTCAGAATCTCAGAGAGTCAGAATCTCAGAGAGTCAGAGTCAGAGTCAGAATCTCAGAGAGTCAGAGTCAGAATCTCAGAGAGTCAGAGTCAGAATCTCAGAGTCAGAGTCAGAATCTCAGAGTCTCAGAGTCAGAATCTCATAATTTCATGAAATAATTTAAAAAAAATGCGTGGGGCTCCGCGCAATTTATATTTCTAGCCAGGTACAGCTAAGCAGCTGGGGGCTGGAATCCGCAGCGCAGGGATGCCCAAGCTTTCTGGGCACCCCCCGCTGCAAATTGCAGCCCGCAGCCGCCCCAGAAGATGGCGCGTTCATTGAAGCGCCATCCTCTGGCGCTGAACCCCGCTCTTCCAGCGGCCCTGGTGGCGGTGGCACGCTGGGTAATAAAGAGGCTAGGGCCAGCTTTGTATTATCAGCTGGCCCTAAGCCCGAAATTTATGGCGGTCACGCCAATATTAGACATGACCGCCATGAATTTCTATTAAATTGTTTTAAAAAAAAACACAACACAGAGAAAATTTTTTATTAGAAATAAAAAAAAAAGCCATTAGAGACTCCATCTTTAATTAAAAAAATCCTCTTCCGTCCGACGCAGTCCAAAACGCGATGTCCTCTCTGCTCATCCCTGTGCATAGATATAGATGTCTATGCACAGGGAATGAGCAGACTGAGAACAATCTCAGCACTGCTACATCAGGCAGCAGGCGGGCTCTAGGACCCTGGAGCTGTGGCAGCCAGCACACTGAGCAGACAGGACTCTTATCTGTGCGAGTTTCCCAGCGATTACAGTTGCAAAGTAAACGAGTCCAATGCAAATAAAAGGCAAAACTAGGATTGCTTCAGGCTGAAGCTTCTGAGACACATCTGCGATTTGTAAATCTCACACTACTCGCTATTACTCGCTTCCCCATTCATTAACATTGGACTCGCTAGACTCGCAACGAGTAGCGAGTCCTGTGCTCGGACTCGCTAGAGTCAAGCGATTCCGAGTAATTTAGGATTCGCCCATCACTACTTCTGATCCCTGCCATTTGCCCAAACTGTTGTTTTTTTTCACATATGAGGCACTGGTATACTCATGAGAAATTGCATGAGTTGTACTGACCATTTTCTCCTGTTACCCTTGTGAGAATGCAAAATTTGGGGCTAAGGCAACATCTTTGTGGGAAAAAGTTAAATCTTCATTTTTTCCCACATTGCTTTAATTACTGTGAAGCACCATATCTATTATTTCATTTCTTGAATGTTTTTTTCAGCAGTCTGCAGTTTTTAGAATGATATCACTTTTTGGTGTTTTCTGTCATGTAGACCCCTCAAAGTCACTTCAAATGTGGTGTGCTCCCTAAACAATAGTTTTGTAAATTTTGTTGGAAAAATTACAAATTGCTGATGAACTTTGAACCCTTCTAACTTCCTAACAAAAAATGATTTCTCAAAACTTGTGCTAATGTAAAGTAGACACGTGAGAAATGCGATTTATTACCTACTTTGTGTGACAAAACTCTCTGGTTTAGGAGTATAAAAATTCAAAGTTTGAAAATTGCAAAATATTCAAATGTTTACATATTTTCATAAATACAGACAACTCATACTGACCAAACCTTGTTGAAGTGTTCCAGAGTTATTGTGACACATCCAATCCAGGGCAGTGGGGATACTCGGAATTGTGCCGGTTGTTGCGGTCCTTTTCTATTCGGGGGATGTCACAGTGGCGACCCAGCTCCATGGCCCTGGCGGTGTAATTTAAAAGGAGGAGGAGGGATGCTGGGCTTTGATGATGGGGGATGGGAAAAAGGGGTATTCGAGACTCTACACGCGGTATGCGGCCATGTGCGGCCGCTGCAGAGCCTCTGGAGAAGATGACCAGCAGCTAGGATGGTTTCGCTCCCCGCGGGTGGAGCGGGATCCCCAGAGAACATGGTAGGAAAGTAATTTTATTCTTGGACAGTGTTCATCGAGTCGTCAGCACCTCAGTGTATTATGCAGACTCTGCAGCCGGTGGGCGCTGCAAAGAAAAGTCTCATACACATCTGTTGGCATTCTGTACCTTTACTTCAACACTCCAACCAGGCCGCCAGGTGCTTTTCGCTGCCAATCTCTGGTCCAGCTGTTTCTCAAGAACCGGGACAGTGTCGTCAAGACCCCTTAGGTGTTCCTTGCTCTCTCACGGTGTTACATTTATTGATGGTACTCTCAGCGCCTCTAACTCATCTTGCTCTTCTCGTCAGCGCCTCCACGCACAGAGCCCGGGTACCGACAGCCACAGGCATTACTAGCATCACTTCCCAGTGACGCACCTTAGGACGGCTGCCTTCTCCAAGCTGTGTCGGGTTTGTGGCACAGTTCCCTTAGGACCTCATGGCCTCTGGTTCAACGGCTCGGGCTTACAGCTGCCGCACCGCGTTCAGAGCCGGTCCCTTGTTTCATCCACCAGCCACTCTGTTCCTCTGCCAGGTACAGGCATACGGGTGACCTTAGTCTTCTTCCGCACCAAATGGGCTCCTTCTTTCTATGCATTCCGGTCTTTCCCTTCGGGTGCAGCGTCCTCCGCCGGGATAGACTTTCTCCACCGTCTAAAATTGTACAGAGACAGGAAACGCAGTCCCTTAAGCTGGACGCATTTCGGACGGTTGTCCTTTGTCAGCAGCAAGCAATAATTGTTTTCTTACAGATATATATACAAATACTAAAATCAGAAAATAAGTAAAATATAAGTATAGTAAAATAAGATGAATGGAAAATTAAGTATGTGTCCAAGGGCCGGTTTCCAGATTTTTCTTCAGTAAATGGACACCAGACGTCCCTACCAGGCACTAACAGCTGCATGTGAGTCCGGTTGGAGCCAATTCCCCTTCCCTTTCCCAGTTATTAATTCTCCACCGTCCACTTTGCTCAATGATTATGGCGGGTTAACTATATACACTATTAACATTTCTACAATCCCTGGTACCTAACTAAAGCCCCCATCACACATAGCGAGATCGCTTGCGAGATCGCAAATACGTCACAGGTTTTGTTATGCAACAGCGACCTCGCCAGCGATCTCGCTATGTTTGACATGTAGCAGTGACCGGGCCCCGCTGTGAGATCGCCGATCGTGTTGAAATGGCCTGGACCATTTTTTGATCATCGGGCTCCCGCTGGCCAGCGTGCATCGGTGTGTTCGATGCCTTAACAACGACCTCGTTGGCGACTCAGAACTCATCTACGTAGGTGTGAGTCGGCAGACTAGCTGCTGTGTGACAAGGTCCCAACGACCGCCAAGGTCGTTATATGGGCCTCTGTATCGTTGCTTCATCGCTGGTGAGATCTGACTGTTTGACATCTCACCAGCGACCCTTACCAGGTCGTATCGTTGTCGGGATCGCTGGAGCGTCGCCAAGTGTGACGGGACCCTAACTATACAACAGTACATAAAATTTACAAAGCAACAGTCTACTATCTACAAACTATTATTTACAGTTCTTCAAACTGACTTTCCAGGTCTTACTTTATGGGTGAGGTCCGCTTGCCCGCTAACTATCCTCACCACTTGAAAGTTCAGCCAGCTCTGCACACGGGGACCTCGTTGATATGATCTTATACACCCGCAGCGCATACCAGCCTCGGCGCCCCATATGCGTGGTGTAACCGACCTCATCTCCAAGGTATAAATCTCGACTGGGGTGTCCCTACGAGAGATACGACTCATCATCTCTTCGGCTGAGTTGTACCTGGTTTGTGGCTACAATTCCCTTAAGACCTCACAGCCTCCGGTTCAACGGCTTGGGCTTACAGCTGCTGCACCACATTTAGGGGCGGTCCCCTGTTTCATCCACCAGCCTCTCTGTTCCTCTGCCAGACTACGGATTACTCTGCCACACTTCTTCCGCACCCCAAGGGCTCCTACTTTCTATGCTGTCCGGTCTTTCCCTCCCCTGGCGAGCATGACGATGCTACAGCCCACGGGAGCGAACATCACCACCACCTCTTGAATCTCACACCGACTTCCTACTCCCTTGCTGTCTTACCGACTCTCTCTACGTTCTCTCGTGTCCCCCCTCACTCAGACTGGGCCCACCCACCCGGGTCCGCCCACTGTCTCTGCCTGGGGTCCTACATGTGTGTTGCGGTGTGGGGTCTCAATTTCACCATACCAGTATCTGGAGAACAGGGACACTACCCTCCCACTAATGGAGGAGTGCAGTACCCCTGGTGACAGCCAGACCATTATTGTCACTGAGGCCAGAGATACAGTATGTGAGAAGCTTATGAGATACGCACATTAGTCTCACATGACTCACCCAGAACGGCCTCCACCTCTCTGGACAGGAGTCCGTCAGCTGCTTGTGTTTCTATGCAGCTCCCCGCCACCGTTCAGAGAGGCAGCGGCCATTCCAGGTGAGTCATGCGAGACTCATGCGAGTATTGTGCATGCATGTTGCATACATTCAGCGACACTAAATTGAAAAAATTGTAAAGTGAAAACAGACTTGGGGGTGAAGGGGTTAAGATCTTGAAGATCCTAATGTGCTCTTTATTAAATATAGTGTTGGCCAAAAGTATTGACAGCCCTGCAATTCTGTCAGATAATACTCAGTTTCTTCCTGAAGATGATTGCAATCACAAATTCTTTGGTATTATTATCTTCATTAAATTTGTCTTCAATGAAAAGACACAAAATGAATTGTCCTAAAGCCAAATTGGATCTAATTCCACACCAAACATAAAAAAGGGGGTGGACAAAAGTATTGGAACTGTTACCCAGGCGACATGAACTAATGTATAGGCAAGGTGCATGAACCGACCATATGAATCTGCATGTGGACCTACAAATAAAGGGAAGATCACAAAGTAGTAAAATAATCTGAGGTATACAAGATTCATTACCTCAAATGATCTCAAATATACAATATTCATTACCATGACTACATTACCATGTAGTGACCACTAGGTGGCACTATAACATTGTTACTGTTCTCTAGTAGTTTATTCATAATTCGGTTAAATACAGAGAATATTCAATATATTCAATAACAAATATAAGCAGCTAAAAAGACTTTCCTCTGAAAAGGCCATCAGTATTAGATCATTTGGGATTGGGCTCGCGCAACCCTCCCCACCTCATGTTCAGAATTATGTTGAAGTGTTGCAGTTTATTTTTCCTGCGATTAAGCAGTTGCTGGTTTACCTTCTCTAGCTGGACTAAAATAATATAAAAGTCAACACATTTTGGTAAAAGTTTTAATAGTGTCTGAGAAATCTGAGAAAAGACGTATTTGGTGTCAATGTGTCTGTAAAGATCAGAAATTTTCAAATAATATACTTTACTCCGCAGGGTGAACGGAGAACAACAAATATATACATATTAAAAATGAATGAATTTCCCTTGTTTTGGTCCCATTGTCTCAATTCTGTAAAATAAAACAAATCTGTATATACCTCGGAATGGTAAAAAATTATAATTGAAAGCTCGTCTGCAAAATAAAATCTGTAGGACAAAAAAATCTAAAGATTATGGTGACATGAAAAAAAAGTGAAACCTAACCCCTTTACGCAATATCAGATCAGAAAATTGCTCTGGAGGCAGTGCAGGCGCAGATGAAGGTCTCAGACAGCTGAAATTCCCATCTGCGCATGCGCCGTCTCTGCAGTCATTTCCATGAACTCCTCTGGTAGAGGCAGCGCAGGTACAAACTGAGCCACCGGTTCTCTGAGATCTTTAGCTGTGCCTGCTCTGCCTCCACAGCAATTTGCCAGTACCTGGAAGTATCAATTCCTACCGCACACTGCATCGTCCCCAGCTCCAGGCCCGCAAGGATTGCCCCCTGCCAACATCCTCCTGTGCCTCCACTCAATCACTGCCGCAATCCCCAGGTAAGCAAGATTCAGATTATAAAATGCACCCGTATTCCTCCCTCTCCCCCCAATTTGGGGGAGAAAAATGTGTTTTATAATCCGAAAAATACCGTAAATGGGTTGTCCCATGAAGAAAGTACATTTTAATTAATAAATCTTGCAATGAAAAGAAACTCTACATTTGGATGTGTTAAAAAAGTACTGTGTATCTACTGGGTCGGGGAGGATGCAAAAGTATACAGACTTTAAGCACGGGGATCACACATGATTTTGTCTGTGAGGTAAAACATGTTTTTAAACAGTCAGGGAAACGTTTTACCTCCAGAAAGCAGCAGCTGCTATTCCAAGCTGTCCCTGTACAGTCAGACATGGCTATTACTTGCATACAGTGAAGGAGAGAAGTAGTTGATCCCTTGCTGATTTTGGAAGTTTGCCCACTGACAAAGTCATGAACAGTCTATAATTTTAAGGGTAGCTTAATTTTAACAGTGAGAGATAGAATATCAAAACTAATTGCCAGAAAATCACATTGTGTAAGTTATATAAATGTATTTGCATTTTGAAGAGAGAAATAATCCCCTGCCAACCATTAAGAGTTCTGGCTCCTACAGACTAGTTAGGCTACATTCACACACAGCATTTTTGCTGCGTTTTGTGAGGATCCATTTTTTGGTGCAGAAACTGCACCCAGAGTGGATCCTCACAAAACCCAGCTTTCTGTGTGTGAATGCTGCTGCGCTTTTTACTCACCTCGCTGCTCTCCCACGGTGATCTCCAGCAATGTCCTCTCATCTGCGGAGGCTGCAGAGTTGCTTCCTCTAGGACCCTGCAGCCTGCCTATATTACTGAGTGTTGTCACTCGGTGACATGGTGCAGTGCCTGGTCCTCCCGCAGGACCTGCAGCCTCGATATGATGAGACATAGCTGGAGATCACCGGGGACGCACAGGGAGGTAAGTAAAAAGCGCAAGTGAGAAAACCCAATGATTGAAATGCTCATTCTTTTTACGTATGCGTTCTTGAGCCCAAGAATGGATCCATAAAAGACGCAGTGTGTGAAAGCAAAATTGTGAAATGCTTTGACTTGGCTGCGACAAACAACGTCACTGCATTTTCACTGCACTAGCGGATCTGTAAGGAACGCAGCAATAATGGTGCAATAACGCACTGTGTAAATGTAGCCTTGAACGCTTCTAATCAACTCGTTACCTGCATTATAGACAGCTGTCTTAAATTGTCACCTGTATGAAAAAAATCTGTCCACACACTCTGTCAGTCAGACTCTAACCTCTGCAACATGGGCAAGACCAAAGAGCTTTCTAAGGATGTCAGGGAAAAGATCCTAGACCTGTATATAGCTGGAATGGGCTACAAAAGCATAAGTAAGACGCTTGGTGAGAAGGAGACAACTGTTGGTGCAATAGTAAGAAAATGGAAGAAATACTAAATGAGTGTCAATCGACATCGATGTAGGGCTCCATGCAAAATCTCACCTCGTGGGGTATCCAGTATGATGAGGAAGGTGAGAGATCAGCCTAAAACTACACAGGGGAACTTGTTAACGATCTCAAGGCAGCTGGGTCCACTGTCAACAAGAAAACCATTGGTAACACATTACACCTTAATGGATTAAAAACCTGCAGTGCCTGCAAAGTCCCATTGCTCAAGAAGACACATGTGCAGGCCCATCTGAAGCTTGACAATGAACACCTTGGTGATTCTGAGATTGATTGGGAGAAGGTACTGTGGTCAGATGAGAAACAAATTGAGCTCTTTGGCATTAACTTAAAGGGAACCAACCACCTCAGATCACCCTAATACACAGTTAATATGTGTCCCTGCACCCTAAGGATACGTTTCCAGCACTGTTTTTGTGTAAAATCTTGCATTAGTATAACTCATATAAAGAGTTTATAAACTTACTAGCCTGGAGACTTCTGGGCGTATCCCTCCTTCTGTTATACTTCAGGGCTGTGCATTGCATGTTTGGGCTCCCCCTCTCTCCGTGCCTGCTGCCCTGCCCTGATGGGTGTGATTGTTATCTCCTCTGCACAGAGGGAGGGGGAGCACAGCCATGCAATGAATTCACAGCCCTGAAGTATAACAGAAGGAGGGATACGCCCAGAAGTCACCAGGCTAGTAAGTTTATAAACTCTTTATATGAGTTATACTAATGCAAGATTTTACACAAAAACAGTGCTGGAAAGGTATCCTTAGGGTGCAGGGACATGTACTAAGGTGATCTGAGGTGGTTGGTTCTCTTTAACTTGCCGTGTTCGGAGGAAGAGAAATGCTGCCTATGGCCCAAAGAACACCATCCACACAGTCAAGCATGGAGGTGGAAACATTATCTTCTGGGGGTGTTTCTCTGCTAAGAGCATAGGACTACTTCACCACATCAATGGGACAATGAATGGAGCCATGTACTGTAAAATCCTGAGTGACAACCTCCTTCCTTCCGCTAGTACATTAAAAATGGGTCATGGCTGGGTCTTCCAGCATGACAATGACCCAAAACATACAGCCAAGGCAAAAAAGGAGTTTCTGAAAATGAAACTCATGAAGGTCATGGAGTGGCGTAGCCAGTTTCCAGACCTTAATACCATAGAAACGTATGTAGGGAGCTGAAGCTCCGAGTTGCCAAGCGACAACATCAAAATCTTAATGATTTGGAGATAACCTGCAAAGAGGAGTGGACTAAAATTCCACCTGACATGTGCGCAAACCTCATTATCAACTGCAAGAAACGTCTGACTGCTGTGCTTGCCAACAAGGGTTTTGCTACCAAGTATTAAGTCTTGTTTGCCAGAGGGATCAAATACTTATTTCTCTCTGAAAAATGAAAATACATTTATATAATTTAGACAATGTTATTTGCTGGATTTTATTTTTGATATTCTAACTCTCACTGTTAAAATTAACCTACCCTTGAAATTATAGACTGTTCATGTCTTTGTCAGTGGGCAAAGTTACAAAATCAGCAAGGGATCAAATAATTATTTTCTTCACTGTTGCAGGGACAAATATATAAGCATATCTCAGCACGTGAACATTTCTTTTTAACACATCGAGTTGTGTAAATTATTATTATTCCTAGATTTAATGGTTAGAATGTACTTACCGTATATACTCGTGTATAAGCCGAGTTTTTCAGCACAAAAAATGTGCTGAAAAGTCCCCCCCTCGGCTTATACACGAGTCACTATACGGCTGAGTGTGGGGGGCCGGTGTCCGGGGGCTGGAGCAGGCGGGGGGAGGCTGTAATATGAGCGCCCGGTCACGTGGGGCCGCTCATTAGTGCAATGCAATATGCACTGCATCCCCCTGTCCATCAGCGGCAGGGGGAGCTGTGCATATTACATTGCCCTCCCCCCGCCGTGGTAAATACAGGCCCCCGCTCCCCCCCGTGGTATATACAGACCCCCGCTCTCCCCCCTCGTGGAATATACAGGCCCCCACTCCCCCAGTAGTATATACAGGCCCCCCGCGGTAAATACAGGCCCCCTCCCGTTTCCCCACCGTGGTATATACATGCCCCCGGTAGATGCCGCACACCTGTAAAAGAATCGCTTTCATACTTACCCTCCTCACTGTCATCGCGCTCCTCCGGTCTCATTCCCGCTTCTACCAGGCGGCCGGCGCATCCACAATGACGTCATTGTTTCTGCGCGGTCACATGACCGGGTAGAAGCAGGAAGGAGACTGAATGGAGGACGCGCGATGACAGTGAGGAGGGTAAGTATGAAAGCGATTCTTTTACAGGTGTGCGGCATCTACCGGGGGCATGTATATACCACGGGGGGGAAACGGGGGGGGCCTGTATTTACCGCGGGGGACCTGTATATACTACTGGGGGAGTGGGGGCCTGTATATACCACGAGGGGGGGAGCGGGGGGGCCTGTATTTACCGCGGAGGGCCTGTATATACTACTGGGGGAGTGGGGGCCTGTATATACCACGAGGGGGGGAGCGGGGGTCTGTATATACTACTGGGGGGAGTGGGGGCCTGTATATACCATGAGGGGGGAGCGGGGGTCTGTATATACTACTGGGGGGAGTGGGGGCCTGTATATACTACTGGGGGGAGTGGGGACCTGTATATACCACGAGGGGGGGAGCGGGGGTCTGTATATACATCGGGGGGGGAGCGGGGGTCTGTATATACCATGGGGGGGGGAGAGCAGGGGCCTGTATAAACCACTAGGGAGGCTGCTGTATACTACCACAGGGGAGGCTGCTGTATACTACCACAGGGGAGGCTGCTGTATACTACCACTGGGGAGGCTGCTGTATACTACCACAGGGGGAGGCTGCTGTATACTACCACAGGGGAAGGCTGCTGTATACTACCACAGGGGGAGACTGCTGTATACTACCACAGGGGGAGGCTGCTGTTTACTACTACAGGGGGAGGCTGCTGTATACTACCGCAGAGGGAGACTGCTGTATACTACCACAGGGGGAGACTGCTGTATACTACCACAGGGGGAGACTGCTGTATACTACCACAGGGGGAGACTGCTGTATACTACCACAGGGGGAGACTGCTGTATACTACCACAGGGGGAGACTGCTGTATATTACCACTGGGGAGGCTGCTGTATACTACACTGCTGGGGGCTGTATACCTGTGCTGGGCTCCACCCTCGGCTTATACACGAGTCAATAGGTTTTCCCAGGTTTTGGGGGCAAAAGTAGGGGGGTCGGCTTATACACGGGTCGGCTTATACACGAGTATATACGGTAGTTTGGGGACCAACCCCTTTAAATTATGGATCTCAGACAATAGTGATACAAACCAAAAACTTTCTTTTCAACCAAACTTAAAATTCAGATTTTTTCTAAAGCAGTAAAATAAAATAAAATGTAAATTTGGTAACAATTAGTAGAAAATGTTTTTTTTTACCCCCATAAAATAAAAATGGCTGTGGTTAAGGTTCTATAGAACCCTTTTGAATTAAATTATAAAAAAAAACCCACATGATCTTTTTAGAAGCTGCAGTATTACGACTCAACCGCATGCACAAGGCGGATAATACTCTCAGACCTGAGCTCAGGTTCTATGGGGACCTATGACTTTTTCTATTATTTTTCTTTTCCTATTTGTGTATTCAGGATTGTTCTGCTTCACCAGCTACTTTAGACGTTGCTCTGTTTTGAAAGTGTGAGCCTCAGTAGTTGGCCATCGGCCAGATGATGGTTTGGTTGGCAGCTATCTCAGCCATTCTCCCATACACAGGAGAGCTTGGTTAGGCCGAGAGCTCATGTGCTTTCTATGAGAGAGATGTTGCCAGACTCTTGGTGTCAGTTTATCTCGACAGTCCAAAATCAACATAATCTGTCGGGGTCCTCATATACATTAGCATGTCAGCGAAGCCCCCCCGATATCGGCCTACATTAGTTCAATAAGTCTGAGGGTCTAAAGCCTATTGTAACCCAGTTGTTTATTTCTCTTAAACTCTTTAAGAATGATAATCACAAATCATTTACCCCAAAGTGATAATCCCTTCCCACCCCTCTTCCATACAGTTTTTTTTTGGGGAGCCTGTGGACCCAGTCAAGCGCAGAAATTAGACTATGGCTAAAAAGTTCTTGTCTTACAACGTATAGGGCCTCAACTCACCTCAAAAAAGATTCCTCGTATGGACAGACTTAAAAAAACTGGACATTGATATTGCAGGTCTTCAATAGACAAAATTCTCATCAGATAACCCGCCTAAATTTACGAATAAACATTACCCACACATCTTTGTAGCTTCTAACAAGAAAAAGAAATCAGAGGTAGCCATCGTTGTAAGAGATTCTGTTAAATTTGAAAAGGTTGACATGATTCCTGATGAAGATGGTCGCTTTCTCATACTTATTTGTAAAATCGACAATATTTGTTACACTATAGTAAATATATACGCCCCAAACAAAATCCAAATTACATTCTTAAAAAGATTAATAAAAATGATTCAAGACTCCAGGAAAGGCCAGTTGCTGGTTTTTGGAGATTTCGAGGCAGTACCTAACCCTTTACTAGATTCATCAAATAAAAGCAGGAACACAAATACTTCTATTGACTCCTGGATAAACAAGGAAGAATTATTTGACGCTTTTCGCTGCATTAACACCTCGTCAATCGAATACACCCATTACTCTGATGCCCACAAGTCCTCTGGCAGAATCGATTTACTTTTAACAGACATCCGAACCCTGCAAAATATTAAATCTGTTACCATCCTGCCCAGGTCATGGTCTGACCACTCACCGTTATTATTTGAAGTTAACCAGGGATTTTCCTACTCTGAGCAAAAAATATGGAGAGCGAACTCCTTTCTCTTCCATCACCCGAAATATAAAGATGCAATCCAAAAATCGATAGATCTATATTTTAAAGAAAATAATACAGATGACATTTCATTATCTACACTATGGACTACTCATAAAGCAGTAATTAGGGGCCAATTAATCCAATTTAATTCCCAACTAAAGCGTGACAATATCTCAAACTCAGAAAAAATAATTAAACAAATTAGAAGTTTGGAACGTTTACAAGAAGAAACTCCTACAGATGAAACCCATATAGAAATCCTTAAGCTTAGAGTTCAATTAAAGCATTTACTAACAGCAGAATACTCTAAATATATCAATATTATGAAAACTAACTTTTATAACTCTATGGACAAACCTTCCAAGCTGTTTGCCAACAAAATTAATGTGCATAGAACTAAAACTAAAATCTTACAAATAAAAGATGAACTCAACAAAACTCATAAAAATCCCAAAAGTATATCTAATGTCAAAATTTTGCAAAAACCTCTATAACTTAAGAGATGATTTAACGGAGACGCTACCCTTACAATCTAACATAGACAAATTTTTAGACTCTGTTAAACTTCCCTCCTATCTAAAAAAGATCTAGAATTTCTCAACTCCCCATTTACAGAATTAGAGATTCAGGAGACAATAGATTCCTTGAAAAAGAATAAAGGCCCAGTCTCACATAACGACGCATCAGCGATCCCGATAACGATGTGTACACATCACTGGTAAGATATCAAACAGGCATCTTACCAGCGATGTGAAAAACGACGCACTAGCGATCCAGAATTATACCGAGGTTGTCGTGAATTCTCTCTCCATGTCGTAGCATTGAGATCGTTGGTCATTGTCCCTGTCATACACAACGATGTAGCACTCCCAGAGGGAGCACAACGACGCAGGAATGACCCAGAGCAGTGTGCAATGATCTCACAGCTGGGGCCAGATCATTGGTGCGTGTCACACAGAACGACATCGCTGTTGCGTCATGGATTTCGTGATGCAACAGCGATCCCAATAGCAATCTTGATAGCGATCTCTTTATGTGTGACAGAGCCTTAAGTCCCTAGGCCCAGATGGTCTCCAAAATTAATATTATATCAATTTCAAAAACTCCCTCACTCCCTTTCTCACTAAACTCATCAATTCCACTTTCACTGAAAAAAAATCGCACAGCATCGGCTCCTTCTGATGCCTGGAATCAGATGCCAAATAGGCATCCGATTCTGAAACAAAATTGTTCCCTCCGGGCTGATAAAAAAAAATAAAGAATGTATACTCACCTGTCCCCGAGGCCCCCGCCATCTCCCGCATGGTCCCGCAGGCTCCCGGTGTTTCCCGTGTCTGCAGAGGTCTTCTTCTTCTGAACAGGACCTGCCGTGATGTCACAATCACGTGACCACCTGTTAACATGGTGTAACCGACGGTCACGTGACTGTGACGTCACGGCAGGTCCTGTTTAGAAGAAGAAGACCTCTGCAGACACCGGAAGGACACCGGGAGCCTGCAGGACTGTGCGGGGCCTCGGGGACAGGTGAGCATACATATTTTATTTTTTTTTAACCCCTGCTTTCCTGGATAAGAGCAGTTTTACTGTACTGAGCATGCTCAATACAGTAAAATCGGGTCTGAGGACACATCAGATGTTTCCTCGGACCCTGCTTCATAGGGCCCCATGTTAAAAACATCGGGTCGGGTCGGATGTGCACTAAATGCCATCCGATTTGGTCCAATCCAATTTTGTACGATTTTATTTTCGGTGCAAAAATCAGAGCATGCTCCGGTTTTTGCACCGATAAAATCGGACAAAATCGGACAGAATCGGATCGGACCATATCGGATGGCATTTAGTGCACATCCGAGTCGGTCCGATGCCCATAGGGCTGCATGGGGGCCAAATTCGGATCCGATGCTGTCCGATTTATATCGGACAGCATCGGATTTGCAAAAAAATCGTAGTGTGAAACCAGCCTTAGATAACTCAGTAATAGAAATTACTAAATTTCATGTACACTATTTTAATTTCGAATCAATAACAAAAGTGACTTATTTTGAATTGTATATACTTGCCATGTTCTTGGATTCTGTTTGAAAATGTTACTACTTGTATGACTGTACTTATTTCAATAAAAATACTTGAATATATAAAGCCTATTGGAGGTGGCTATAAGATGGGCCTATAGTTCTATAGTTCTCTGCATGCATTGCTATACTAGTTACACCTGAGTCCAGACATACTTATTTCTACTTCCTCATACCTGCAGCCTGGCAAGATTTTTTGAGCAAACAAGAAGCTATGAGTCTGTACCTGAGGGTACAATTTACTGACTACATGCACTAGGACTGCTTCTGGGGACTGGAGAACATGCTCTTATCCAGGGTTATACAAAGGCTGAAAACTGCATCACTTTTAAAGGGCACTGCAGGAAGAACTCAGTGTTGCAATGTATTATATAAGTAATCCCAGGATTGAACATAATGGGATTAAATAAGAAGTAAAAGAAAAAAAATGTTAAGGAAAAAAAGTTCATATAGAGAATGATCAAAAATACATGTAATTTAGGCCAGTTCTGGTAGGAGATAATAGCTGTTATCAAAAGGTTTATACTGTTACTATTCCTCTCTGTCCTCTATGTAAAAATATGGCTTTGGGGAACATTGGGCGACCTGGTGGTTGATAATATGGAGACGTTGGGCATATAAAGAATGGTACAGTATACTGAGCCCCGGAAATAATTGTATCACATCTAATATAATAATAATAATTGCCTAAGTCAGCTTCAGTCCATTTCTGCTGGAAATGACGTTAGATCTGGACCGGACTGAAGCTGGCTTAGACACACACACACACACCTATACTTGCCACCGGCCCCCGCGAGACTTCCCGGACGCCATATTGGATTCAGTCGTCCAGGGGCGGCGACATGTCGATGGTAAGTATAGCGGTGTGTGTGTATGTGTGTGTATATGTGTGTATATGTGTATGCGTGTGTGTGCGCACGCCACTCTGCCCACGGCGCTGTGCTCGCCATTCTGCTCACGGCGCTGCGCTCGCCACTTTGCCCACGCCACTGCACTCGCCACTCTGCCCACGGCGCTGCGCTCGCCACTTTGCCCACGCCACTGCGCTCGCCACTCTGCTCACGGCGCTGCGCTCGCCACTCTGCCCGCGGCACTGCGCTCGCCACTGTGCCCACGGCGCTGCGCTCGCCACTCTGCCCACGGCGCTGCGCTCGCCACTCTGCCCAAGGCGCTGTGCTCGCCACTATGCCCACGGCGCTGCGCTCACCACTCTGCCCACGGCGCTGCGCTCGCCACTCTGCCCACGGCGCTGCGCTCGCCACTCTGCCCACTGTGCTGCGCTCGCCACTCTGCCCACGGTGCTGCGCTCGCCATTCTGGCCACGTCACTGTGCTCGCCACTCTGCCCACGGCACTGCGCTCACCACTCTGCCCACGGCACTGCACTCACCACTCTGCCCACGACACTGCGCTCACCACTCTGCCCACAGCGCTGCTTGCTCCGCCCATCACACCTCTCCTCTGACCGCTCTTTCCCCATCCTCTCCTTCATCTCCCCGCTGCTCTCCCCCCTGCTGCCCCCCCGGTGCGGTCCCCTGGTGCTCTCCCCTTTGCGGTCCCCCATGCTTTCCCCTGTGCCCTTCCCCGTGCTCTTCCCCCGTCTACTCCCCCGTGCATTCCCCCTCATCTCCCCTGTACCCTTCCGTCGGGTTCCCCGTGCTCTCCCCCGTCCCGGTGCTCCCCTCTCCCCCTCCTGTGCTCCGGACTGCAGGGGTTAAAAATAAGAAACATCTTATATTCTCACCTGTACAGGCTCCACCGGCGATCCGGCTACCGTATATCTTCAGATGCTGTGTACAGGACCTCGCATCGTCTCACAGTCACATGATCGCGCTTCGTGACTGTGACATCACGCGAGGTCCTGTACACAGCATCTGAAGATATAGCTGGATTGCCGGTGGAGCCTGGACCGGTGAGAATATAAGATGTTTCTTATTTTTAACCCCTGCAGTCCGGAGCACAGGAGGGGGAGAGAGGAGCACCGGGGACCGCAAGGGCATCGGGATGGGGGAGAGCACGGGGAACCCGATGGAACGGTACAGGGGAGATGAGGGGGACCGCACAGAGGAGAGCACAGAGGCCTACACGGGGGACCTTACAGGCGAGAGCATGGGGGCCAAATTTACCATTGTCACCGGTGTGTATTGTTCCTGCTGCACTGTCACCTCTGTGTATTGTACCAGCAGCACTGTCACCTGTGTGTATTCTACCAGCAGCAGTCACCTGTGTGTATTGTACCAGCAGCACTGTCACCTGTGTGTATTGTACCAGCAGCACTGTCAACTCTGTGTATTGTACCAGCAGCACTGTCACCTCTGTGTTTTGTACCAGCAGCAGCAGCCCTGTCACTTGTGTGTATTGTACCAGCAACACGCTGTATACTCTGCTAAGCACTTTTTCCACACCTCACTGCGGTTCCCTGGCCCTCTCCTGCCCGCACCCGCTTGCTCTTCCCCGTCCCCCTATTGCCCCCACCCGCCTGCTCTTCCCCAGTTCGCTCCTGCCCACACCCGGCTGCTCTTCGCCGCCTTCATCTTGCCCGCTCTCCCCCAGCCCCCTCCTGACCGCACCGCCCTCTGTCCCCTATGGCAAGCAATCTGCTATATTGGCCCAGAATTTAAACCCAGCTTCCCTTTGCATTATTCTTAAATCTTCATTAATCAACTACATATATAGTCTAGAATACCCGATGCTTTAGCATCGGGCACACATCTAGTTGTTTAATAAGTATAATGAGTAACTCAGGATTTTTTTTGCATGATGCAAAGACACAACAGAACACAGTTTATAGGTGAAATGTCTATATTATAACACATGGTGATAAACAACCAAGTGCAGAGGAAAACTTAAAGTCCATAAACACACAGTGGAGATATTGAATGAAGCTTTAACAAAAAGTCTTTTGAAAAACCTTAGAGGAAAATGCAATCAGCAGAGCACTCTATCATGCGCAGTTTACACTTGAAGATGCTGTAAAAGGAACATCTATGGCAAGTCCAAACATGGAGATGTTTAAACAATTCATCACACATTAAATCATCCAGACAGGCCTGAGAAAGAAGTCTTAGAAGTCCAGAACGAGATGCAGAGCAAATTACCAGAGTTCAGATGTCCAGAACAGTCTCGTGCTCTGCATCTATTTGAACATAAGAAGCAACAGAGCACTTAATAAAGAAACCAGCTCATATGTCAGAAAAGGTAGATGAGGCAAGAGCCACAGCAGAGGTAGCATGAGCCACCAGAAGCAGAAGGAATGCTGGCAGCCAGTGTAGGTAGCAGAAATCAGTAAAAGCAGAAATCAGGAGATTCACACAGGATTTATATGATTAGGCAGAGAACTTGAGAAGCTAATAGATGCAGGAAACCAGCAGAATACTCTATGAATGATAAGAGGATGGGGTGTGGTTTATAAAGGCAGGAAGACAAAGGACACATGAAGCAAATGATGCCATCTTGGAAGAGGGCAAGAATGCCCCAAAGGTAATAAAAATGTTCAGAGTTCTGACACATTAGTTGATGTTGGTTGTGTTGTTGTTTTAAGGGGGTGGATGTTGGTTGGATTCGTGTTTTATGGGTGTGGGGCAAATAGGAGATATGGTCATAAAGCTAGTCTGGATGGTATGATGCACCGCATGTATTGTGCACAAAATTATTATACCATGAATGTTATATATAAATGGGTGAAAAGATATTACTATGGCATTTATGAGTTATAGGAAAGAGTAATTGAAAGTTTGTATTTCACTAAGGCTTCCTTCACACGTCCATTTGGGGTTTTTTTGCATATGAGAAAAAATACCAATATTTATCACTGTACTAGATACAAATTTTCATCCATTTTTGGACTATGTGCCCACACTAGAACTACCTGAATGCGTTTAGTTATAAATAATATGTAACTAGAGAAGAGTGAATAAATTTGCAGGACCCTGGTGCAGTGGCCACATCAGTATTTTCTGGTTGTTAGACCAGAGCCTTGTGAACTCTCTCCTCTGGCTAGGATTCCATGTGCCTCTGCTTTATAGGTCCATTTCTACATAATTATTGTGGCATGACTTTGTGCCAGGAGTACAAATCAGTGCCAGGGATGCCGACTGGTTGGAGACACTGCACAGGGTTCTCATGTGGCACCCACTGAATACTGACATGGCCACTAAACCAGAGTCCCATGACTTGATATGTAATCCAAAATGGTGATATTAAAAAATACAACTCACTCTGCACTAAAAATTAGAGCCATACTGTTCCAGATAGCGCCATACATCTGGCCTCTCCAGAGCTAACAATGGCTGATTGGTGAGCGTGTTGGGTACTTACCTACACTGATGTGTTATTGATGATCTATCCTATTCTGATTCTGCAATACACCGCTTGTGTTAGATGCTTGAACTATTGTTTTTTCTGATATTTGTATGGACTATGTATTCACATGTATAGTTTTTCATATAGCTTTGAACTCAGCTGGAAAGGCATGGATGAAGACTCCAGTAGATGTAGTTGTTTTTACCTGAATATCTATCTAATATTTATGACCATTACTGCAGGTAAAAAGGATGATTCATAAAGAGCAGAAAGATGTGTGGTTACATCTAAGATGGCTGGCAGCAACATAACATGAGGAAGAAGGGAGGGGTAACTGACATCATAGAAGCTACAGGGAGAGGGGAGGAAATGATACTACAGAATGCAAGCTAATAGTACAGTATATAGTGAAACAATACATAGCAGTGTAACATTGAATAATTCCCAAGTCAAGGGATAGTATATATCCTAATATAGGTTATAAATATAACAATCCTGGGCAACTCCTTCATGGTCATAAATCCACGGTAACCTATATAGTACAGGGCCTGCTAATGATAGTGTGGCGCCCCTGCGACCAGGGTGGCTACAGGTAAGAACTGCAGCCAGGAAGGGGGAAGACAGTTTTCTACAAACACCTTCACAAGCACACCCACAGACACAAGACTCTAGGCGGGCAAGGGGTGGTAGGGCCAGTCACAGTGGGTGGGACGTAGGCAAGGTGACGGACCGGGTACATAAGGGGAAAACCAGGAAGTATTGAGTAGTAGGCCAGAGGGTGCCGAGCAGTAAAGACCAAGACTAGGCCAGTACAGCTGGGCCAGCGAGGAAAACAGCAGCGGTGCCAGAGAACGACTGAAGGAAAGGATCCCCTATGTACGCCGTAATCACACGGGTAGGAAGGAGCCTGGTGATCCCCCTGCAATATAGGGACATTGGAAGGCTAGGCCGGGACCAGAGAGTCGGCTCTGAGGTGACCGCAACTACAAGCAGGGACACAGACATTCCGGCGGGGAGATGCAGATTCCATGTCTCATTTCCTAACACAAGTGCAGGAGGTATAGTTGCACATAGGGCTCAGAGCTTACATACCCACACACAGGGAGAAGCCAAACAAGAACCCAAGCAACCTACCATACAGCACACAAGGATAAGAGAAGTTAAGAAGGGCCTGAATGGTAATAAGCTGGAGAAGGGTCTAAGACAGAAAAAGGGCTGCAGTAAAACCAGTTGAATGTGGAAGGTACAGAGTAAACTGTGTGTGAGCTGTGAACTGTACTAAGAAGTTGTGAAGAAGTCAAGTAAAATCTGGTGAACCCTGCCAGAGTCTCCAGTGTTTGTTTCCTTGCATGTTAAACTGTTATCTACCCTGCCAGGAGCAGCCCGACCCACAGCGGGCTCATCCATCCGGCTGCAGCACCATCCATCCTCCTGGCAGAAGCAAGCAGCAGCGGTGGTCCCCATTGACCACAACCCGTGGGTGGCATCACGACTACCCCTGTAAATAACCCCTTTACTTGTGGGCTCGGGACACGGTCCGGACCAGGACCGCCGTGATAACCCCCGTGATACCCCGGTCCGGTACCAAGAACCCCGTCCCAGTGGTCTCCACAATAGGATAACGCTTGGATCAGTTGGAGTCATCACGTGAGACTTAGTTTCCTATTACCGTTTTGGTCAGTTGTTTATGAAGGAGCTGGACACCACTGACGACAAAATTATGCACCAGTCCAATGTCCATAGTCTGTCATAAGAATTCTTAATTTAGTACTAGTCTGACACAACAACAGACACACTTGATTGATCAGTTCTGACTTGTGATCACCACTCTGCACAGGACCTGAGACGCTGTATTCTGCACTTCAGCGGTAAATACTTCTGCACATGGATGAAGCTATGCCGCCTGGCTTGCACTATGCAGGATATCCAGTGTTGGCATGCCCATCCGCCATGCTACTGATGCTATTAATTACCTTGCACTTTCTTCTGTACTTTAATTGGCAAGCTGTGTTTTACAGTTACGTCTATGAGTTTTCGTTCGTGTGTGCCAGGAGTCTTTTTGAGCCAAAAGTCAGTTTGGCAGCAGAATTTTCTTTCACAATCCAGGTTTGGGAAATCTCGGTGGAACCAGAGGAATGTTGTTCTTAGCCCAGAATATTTTCTTATCTCTAATTCATTGTTATGTTTTACAGAAAAAATGTACTTTCTGTGCTGGATGAACTATGAGAGGCACGCGTGTCTGCCTTCACCACCAGACACCTGCAAACTAAAAGAGAGTCTGTCACTCCCAAAAGACAATTTAAAATATTTACATATCATACATGGTACCTTCAGATCATACATTTGTGGTAGAAATCAGGCACTCTGTTGTGCAAAAAAATATCTTTATTCTTGCTCAATGGCTTAGGCTGTACCTGCCCTCCTACATGATGAAGCAGAGCTGTGCACTACAGATCTAGGATCTATAGATTGCTTATAAATCAATAAAATCATATCTTCTCCTTAGCTTTCACCCCTCCCTTCGGGGACAGAAAAATTCAGTCATGCACAGTGATAAAATTTCAGGGGACAGGAAGCTACCAAGTTGATATGGGGGAGAAGAGACCAAGGCAGTACTAAATAAACCAACACAGTGCTTTGCCTCTGCTCCTATCCTGATACATGACAGTACACATTATGTACCATCATATCATTGTGCAGCAAAAGATCACAGCATGTATATATATCTGATGGTGACATGATTACCATTTGCAGGGAGAACACCCTTGTTCTTACATTACATAGGATGGTATACCAGGGGCAGGATTTTAGTGTGATCATGGAGTTGGTGGCCACGCCCCCTCTTTATACAGAAGTGTGAAAGGGCTGGAATGTAAGATGAGCATGGAGCCCCCCAGCATCCACGCCCCCAAAAGACCTCCTGTCACTGCTACTGCATGAGGGTGAATTTCTCTGTCTTCGAAGGGAAGGGTGAGAGCTGATGAACAGAATGAACAGATTTGATTTTATTGATTTGTAAGCGATCTATAGATCCTAGAACTGTAGTGCCCAGCTCGGCTTCATCATGTAGGAGGGCATGGACAGTAAAACATTTTTTTTATCTCCCCAGAGATCCCCTTTCAAGAGGTTTTTGTTTTTAAGAAAACCATTTTTCCTATTGTACAGTTTATTTTTAAACAGCTGTGGAGCACCACACGCGCTCCTCCAGCATGGAGTCTCTACCAATGCTGCCGGTATCTGTCGAAAGTGCGGTAACCAATCACGGAACTCAGCGGCTCTGCCCGTGCTGTCAGTATGAGTGTTGAGCCCCAGGCCCTGGGGTACTCGGGTATCAGGTTCGGGAGAGAAAGTGGGGGGAATGCTTGGGATGTCACCAGTGGCAGGGCCTGAGCTTGTGGCCTGGGTGACACTTCAAAAAGGGGTTTATTTACAGGGGATAAGAGTTTCTCATGTGACGCCACCTGTAGTACCTGGTGATGGGTCACCAGCGCTGCCACAGTCCGCTGGAGGTAGATGGTAGTGCGGCTAAGTTGGCAAAGCTCCCTACAGGCGGAGCAATTCCTCCGGGGCAGCGTTCCTGCAAGGGAACAGGTAGATGTAGAAACTCATACACAGGCAAAGTCACTTTCTCCCTGGTACTTTACTGTCAACTTGTAGCAGTATCATACAGAGTTCACAGTCCAGTATCAGATGTTAAAATAACAGGTAGCTCTACGGGTGGCTGCAAGTGGATCCCAGGTGGTATGGTGGAACCCGTAGTGTACCTTAGTTGACGAACCCGTGTCCTTTCTTCCCCGCCTAGGATGGCCTATACCCAGTGCTCTGTGTAGGTAGTATTGGGGGTCCTCTCCTCAAGGTGAGGAAGCAGGCAGACCACTCCGTCCGGCAGGGTGCTGTGGCGATATACAGACCACAGCAGCCGGTTGCTGACTGCAAAGATGGACTTTGACCGGATCCTTGTGCCCGGCGTTCCCGTGGTGGACTGGAGATTCCTCTGGAGTATGGTCGCTCCACTCTGCGGATCTCCCTTTCTCTCTAGGGCCCGGACTTACCGCGTCGGGCGCCCTCTTTCAGGATCTCCTCAAGATCCCTTCTTCTTTCCTCCGGATCGGCTTGAAACCGTCCGAGTAGACCTTCCGCCTCGTTCCACACTCTTTCCAACTTTTCTCCTTCTCCGACTGTTCCGACCTTCTCCCTTTCTCACTGACTAGAGAGAGACTACTCTTTCTCCTAGCTGTCCATTCTGCTGAAGACCTCCTTTATCCCCCTAGAGGTGAATATATCCCCTCCTGGGTAACCTCCCACTGCTCAGCTAATGTGTGAGTGCTGGGAATGGGTCCCACCCACCAACCTAGGGTCCACTTGCAGCTGGGGAAACTACACCTCTTTTACGGGTGCAATACCCCTCTGTAATGTCTGACCATGTGGGGCGCCACATGAGCTGCTGAGGTCACTGATTGGCTCCAATGCAGACACCATAAACAGTGGTGGAGACTCAGTGTTGGGCCCAGGGTGGGTGAATAAGGACAGTATGTCTTTATTTTAAGCAAACTGTGTCCATGGGACGCTCGTTATTTGAAAACAGGAAAGCTCTTTTAGGAAGAGTGCACACAACATTTTTTAATCTAAAGAAAACCAGGCGTGTTTTTCAATAAGAAAACGCCTTAACAAACTCTAGAGTTTGTTTCCTGAAGTGTTGATTGTATTGTTTTTTGCTAGTTTCTTGAGTAGAATTCAAACAGTTTAGTCTTCCGGTGATTAATCTGGGGGGTTTTCCCATGGTATTTTTAAAGATTTTTTTACTGTTATTTTCTGATCGATTTTTCACTATATTATATAACAATAGCTTTTTTTTTTGTTAAGCAAAAACAATAGCACAACACTCCGACACCTGGTCGTCTTCTTTTGAACTTGCCCATTGACCTCTAATGTAAAGTACAAAGTACATATTCCGAGTGGAGTGGAAACTTCAGAAGTGTGGATTAGTGATTTTTTTTTAACAACTTGGAATTCTTAGTAACCTGAAGTAGTTAAAAGATATTTCAAGGATTTAACATATGGTTTGAACATAGAAAAGAATATATTCATTCTTCAAGCATTTTCCAATATGTTTTCCAGACATCTTGTGTACATATCCTTTTTCAGCGTTGGAGTCATACTTTAAATGTAAGTCCCTCACCCTCTAGCGTTTTCATGCTTTTTCAGCACCGCTTAGGTCTTGCAGTACCATCTTGTGACTGTAACTTCTGACTTTCTGGAAGTCAGAAGTTAGATTACAAGCTCTCAATACAAGTCTATGAGAGCTATGATGATACAAAAGGAGGCCTCATGATATATTATTAAGATATCGTCACGTTTTTGGCGCCCCGCCAGCGTTGTCGTCCCCCATTTACATGGGGCGACATCTCCAGCCCCGCGCCGGCGAGCTGTCAGGCGGCATCGCCGCCGGGGTGTCTGAAAGCCCCAGCGGCGATGCAGGACAATGGGAGCCTATGGCTCCCATCGCCTGACAGGTCGCCGGCAGCCGGTTACATGGGGCGATGTGAGCACATCGCCCCAGATCGGTCGCCTGGTTTCAGAGCACTGCTCTGAAACCAGGCGACCTCCCGGCGTTGCCGACATTGCCCTTTACATGAGTCGACGTAGGGGCGATGTCGCCGCCGATAGGCCACGGCCATACGTCGCCTATGTAATAGGCGGCGATGTCGCCCCATGTGACGGGGCCTGTAGAGATGAATTAAGTTGTGACCTCCAACGTGCTTCAGCAAAATACTGGAGCTACAGACAGGCGACATATCAACAGTGCCCGACAGCAGCCCAGATAATAGAAGACGATGGCAGGTGAGTACGAAATAGGGGGCAGGGGAGTTGTGCATACATTAACTATTTGATGAGTTTTTTACTGCAGTATTTATAAGCCAAAACCAGGAGGGCCTCATATTTCTATTGTGACTTGTTGCCCCTGTAACAAGTTTGCTGTACAGTACTGATAAAACCCCATCCTGATATATTATTAATATTTATTATTTTAGCGCCATTTATTCCATTGCGCTTTACATGTGAAAAGGGGCATACATAGACAAGTACAATAATCATAAACAATATAAGGCACAGACAGGTACAGAAGGATAGAGGACCCTACCTGCAAGGGCTCACAGTCTACAAGGGGTGGAAGAGGATATAGTAGTAGAGGGTAGAGCTGGTTGTAGACTGAGGGACACTGCAGGTTGTAGGCTTGTTGGAAGAGGTGGTTCCTTTTGAAGGTTTCCATGGTGGGCGAGAGTCTGATGTGTTGGGGCAGAGAGTTCCAGAGTATGGGGGAATCACAGGAGATATATTGTATACGTTGTGAGGTAGCACCCGGGGAACTCGCTTGCACAACGACAAGAACACGCGTTTATAATTTAACCAATGTCTACCCGTTTATTTTTCACATATAATAACGTAACCCGGGTAGCATGTTTGACACATATCACATTGATTATAAACACCATACATAAATACACCATACATTTACATATAACATTACACAACACTTATATTGCACATAACATCTTATAGTTACCCGGGACCTATAACCACCTCTCTGTCCCCATTGGAGCGCTAACAAGCACTCCCATGGTGGCTACGGCCTCCGGCCTATCTACATTTCACATACATTTAACAATACATCAGTTACCATATCAACGGGCCCTATGGGTCCCAATGGCGGAACCAGCCGCCTGGCTTTATTTCCCCAGCTTCATACTACCCCGGAATCAGGACTCCAGCCTGGCCGGGTTCTTACATACAATATGTGATCCATCCTATAAGCCACCATGGACCACAAGCGTCCATTCACACGCTCACAGCCCATCATATAGACATCAATGGACTGTGGCACATCTGGGTTCAGAACAGGGATTGGCAAACCTTAGTATCCGGGACAGCCATCCGTTACCCTACTATAGGAGCCCTATTAACCCCTGCATCTGACCTTTAGTACATACATACATTCCGGTTCATCAGGTCCTTTAACTGACTACTCTGAGTCGGACCCAAAGGCGGTCTATGCCCGCCTGGCACACTTCAGAAAATCGCCTCCCGAAGGGCTACATACAATCGCCTCCCAAACAGCTACATACATTCCGGTTCATCAGGACCTTTAACTGACTACACTGAGTCGGTCCCAAGGGCGGTCTATGCCCGCCTGGCACACTTCATACATCTGCCCTTATAGGGCTACATTCACTTGCTGGGTCTTTTTAAAAAGCCATACAATACTTATACAATTCAACAGGTCCTTCACTGGACCTAATGGTGGCTACGCTCGCCTAGCATGATTTACACACACGGTGCACAGTTCACACAAGCATTCAGGAACTGCTTTTCTTACCGGGTACGGATCCGGGTCTCGCTACCTGTGTCACAGGTTCCACCAGGCGTCCCCACGGGCTCCTTCCCGGACGCATGTTGAGATACGTCTGGTCTAGCGTCCACCGGGTCAGCCACGGCTTCCCCCTCCAGGTGCTGCCACGACCCCGGACCTAGGCACTGGCATGGAGCTAGCATGCTCCCACCATTCCATGCACACAGAGCCTTGCACTGCTCTGCACTTAGGCTGGTCATGATCTCAGAATGATCTCTCAGCAGGATCTCAGCTTCAATCTTCCTGTCTCTCAGCTGGCAGGCTCTATATCGTGCCTGCCACTCCCACTCTGACTCATCCAGCTGGGCTGCTATTACTTAGGAAACACCCACCTGGGCTGTCAACAATCAGCACCCATTCCTTTCCTCAGGGCCTCATCGATCTCATGCCACTCACAGCCGCTCACTAGGCTCATGATTGTTACAGCTTTACAGAACACACTATCACTTTAACTCCTTGTGTTCTGGACAGGTTCACACCGAGTCATCCACTATAAAACCGGCCAGTGTGAACAGGATCATACCCTGATCCTGCATGTGATGCGCCCCGGCCATGGGGACCACGCCGGCGGTGCCTCACAATGTTTATAGGAAGAAGAGATAAGAGGGGAATAGAGAAGGAGATCTTGAGAGGATCGCAGGTTGCGTGTAGGTAGATACTGGGAGACCATGTCACAGATGTACGGAGGGGACAGGTTGTGGATGGCTTTGTATGTCATGTTTAGGGTTTTGAACTGGAGCATCTGGGCATAGGGAAGCCAGTGAAGGGCTATATGTATATCCTTCATCCTGGTATATATGTTCCCTATCCTGTTATGTATGTTACTCATCCTGGTATATATGACTGTCATCCTGATATCTATGTTCCTTATCCTGGGCCCATTGTGGTGTATATTTTCCCCCTCCTCGCATATATGTTCCCCATCCTGTTATATTTGTTCCCCATCCTAATATATATGTTCCCTATGCTGGGCCCATCCTGTTTTTATATGTTCCCCATCCTAGTGTGTATGTTTCCTATCCTGGGCTAATCCTGATACATATGTTCCCCATCTTCGTATATATATTTTCCATTCTGGTACTGTATATATGTTCCCCATGTCCCGTATTCTGGTATATATGTCTCCCATCCTGGTATATATGTTCTCTGCACAGCAAACACCTCAGCTGAAAATGCATCAAGAACACATATCCACCTAAAATATGTGCTGGTGATGGTGTGCCCCCTCCACCCTTGGGTTCCGGTCCGGGACATCTGCGACCATACTCCTATAGATGGGCATAAGGACAAATCACAGCATGCTGCGCGTTGACAAATCGTACTCTACCATTCAAGTTTATTTGTGTGTGAAAATCATTGGATTGCTCTTGGAAGACATCTGAGTGCAGTCCGATTTCATACCTACAGAATGAAGAACATAAAGAAATTTAGTTCTGTATCTTTTCCTCACAGTGTAGTCAGATTCTCTCACCCGTGACCAGTCTGATCAGAATTTGGATCATTTTGTGATTTGCATTGAATGAGGGAATCTATGGTTGTGTGACCCTGCACTAACGGTAAATTGTGTTAGAATTGCATTTAGGATTTGTGTTCATCATTTCTTGCCCCATATACTATCATTAGGCCTCATTCATCAAAGCTCTTACACCAGAATTCTGCTGTAAAAAGTTACATAATTTAGGCTCAATTCTAATCTGTACTAAGATTTTCTGACTTTTGGGTTCTACGCCATTTTTACACAGCTTTGACAAAGTAGAGAGAGCTGGGTTGTAACGAGGAGTATAGTGACTGTGTTGCGCCCAGGCTTTGGGGTACTAGGGTGTCAGGCTGCAAGGGTTAATGCTCCTGTTGTCACGGGGAGTGGTGGCCGCGCCTGACCCCGTGTCCTGGGCCTGTCTTCCAAAAAAGGGGTAATATGTACAGGGGATTATATACAGTGTTGTCGTGACGCCACCTGTAGTTTCTGGTGAGATGCCACCAGCGCCGCCACAGTCCGCCGGAGGTAGATGGTAC
Organism: Allobates femoralis; assembly: GCA_033576535.1. Classification (NCBI taxonomy): domain Eukaryota; kingdom Metazoa; phylum Chordata; class Amphibia; order Anura; family Aromobatidae; genus Allobates; species Allobates femoralis. The sequence continues at coordinate 105,315,846 of JARQOC010000003.1, read as the reverse complement.
TGCGGCAAGTTGGTGAAGTCCTCCACAGGTAGGACTGGACCTCCGGGACAGCTTTCCTGGATAGAAACAAGTTCATTTAAAGGAAAACAAGCAGAGTCAGCAGTCACTTTTCCTCGGGGTACTTTACTGTCATTTGCATTAGTCATATACAAAATTACAGTTCAGCACTCCTGATGGTATGAGGACAGGTAGCTTAACGGGTGGCTGCAGGCTGATCCTAGGTGGTATGGTGGGACCCTCAGTGTGTGCCTTCGTGCTCTATCCCCGTTTGTTCCTTTCCTGCTTCCCAGTGGTGGTGTGAAGCCTGGTGACTTAAAGCCAACCTGGCCTCCTTCCTTCTCTCACCCTCACGGCCTTCGGGTAACCTTCTGCTGGCTGGCCACTCGTTCCTTTGGTGGTGCCTGGTACCCTCTCTTAGTCCGTTCTGGTGCCCGGGAGAATTGTAGACTCCGCGGGACTCCGGATTTTCTGTGGTCCTAAAGTATCCCACAGGTGTGTGCTCCGGTGCCCGGTAAGCTGTCTGGGATAAACTTCCTTAAGTTCCTCACTCCCTTCAGACTGTCTGCGCCTGGGAAAGCTTTCTTTCTTTTTCTTTAGTTCCAGACCCTCTCTCCCTCTCGCCCAAAAAGAGGGAGACTATTCTTGCTCCTTGTTTGCCATTCTGCTCCAAGACTTCCTTGTTCCCCCTAGAGGTGGTTTTATTCCCTCCCAGGTAACCTCCCACCGTGCAATCTAGTGTGGGAGTGCTGGTTAATGGGTACCACCCACCATCCTATAATCCACCTGCAGCTGGAGTATCTTCACCTCTTTTAGGGGTGCAGTACCCCTCTGTGACGCCTGCTTGGCGGGCACCACAACTGAGGCTCGTCAAGTTCATGACAGGCGGCATTCCCTACTCCTCAAGTTTTACTCCTGCAGGTACTAGAGTTGGATTTGTTCGAGGTGCCTACATAGCTGCACGCCACCCTTCCAACGCTCCTGATTGATGCAGAGACATACACCTTTTCATGAATCTGGGGTGTCTGACAATATGTCCAGCACAATTCCTCATCAAGAGCAGCATGAGCAATGTCTTGATGAATCAAGTCTATTGTCTTTTAGAGCTCATGCTCACATATAAAACTTTGATATACAGTCATATGAAAAAGTTTGGGCACCCCTCTTAATCTTAGGGTGCCTTCACATTTGCGTATGGGAAGGCAGCGTATGCTGCGTTCCCATACGCAGTCAAGCGCATGCGCACTGCATTTCTATGTTTAACATAGGAACGCATAGTGCATGCGTTTGGCAGCGTTTGCTGCGTTCGGGTGCGCATGCGGAAGATATCTGCTCCCTCCAGGGTCCCCTGTCCACACTCGGGACGCAGCATGTTGCATTTTTTGTGCGCTCGGGGACCTTGGAAAATCAGCAAGCTTCCCCAAGCGCACAAAAGAATGCATTGGCATCAATGGGTCCGCAGTGTTCTGCGCATGACAGCGCAGGAGAACGCTGCGGACCCATTGAAATCTCTCCCGGTGGCCGCTGACACGTCTCGGAGCTTACCGGTGGCCGGGAGGAGGAGATCTCCACTGCTGATCTCCGCCTCCGGCCCGCCCCCGAACACCGCTGATTGGCTTCCCGGGCTCCATAGTGATGTGTCCGCAGGCGGACATTCTCCGCTGCGGACACATCATTAGAAAGAAAAATGACCCTGCTTTCACTGCATTTGTGTCTGTATGCGATCAGCATGCAGACACAAACGCAAATGTGAAGGTACCCTTATGGCCACTTTACACACACCAACTTATCTGTCCAACTTCTGACCAACTTACTAGTTGCAGTGAAATCATGGACACATTGTTCCATTTGTACACAGCCACAAAATGGAGCAATGTGTCCATGATTTCACTGCAACCAGCAAGTTGGTCAGACGTTGGACAGATAAGTTGGTGTGTGTAAAGTGGCCCTTACTCTTTTTTTTTTGTTTAAAATTGTTTTTTTGCAACAGCTATTTCAGTGTGATATATGTAATAACTGATGGACACAGTAATATTTCAGGTTTGAAATTAAGTTTATTGTACTAACCAAAAATGTGAAATATGCATTATTTCAAAATTTGACAGGTGCCAAAGTATGGGCACCCTTCTGATTTTCATGATTTGAATACTCCTAACTACTCTTTACTGACTTACTGAAGCACTAAATTGGTTTGGTAACTTCATTGAGCTTTGTACTTCATAGCCCGGTATATCCAATCATGAGAAAAGCTATTTCAGGTGTCCACTTGCAAGTTGTTCTCCTAGTTGCATCTTCTCTGAGGAGTGGCATCATGGGCTCCTCAAAACAGCTCTCAAATAATCTGAAAAAAAAGATTGTTCAACATAGTTGTTCAGGGGAAGGATACAAAAAGTTGTCTCAGAGATTTAACCTGTCAGGTTCCACTGTGAGGAACATAGTAAGGAAATGGAAGACCACAGGGACAGTTCTTGTAAAAACCAGAAGTGGCAGGCCAACAAAAATATCAGAAAGGCAGAGAAGACGAATGGTGAGAACAGTCAAGAACAATCCACAGACCACCTCCAAAGACCTGCAGCATCATCTTGCTGCAGATGGTGTCACTGTGCATCGATCAACAATACAGCGCTCACTGCACAAGGAAAAGCTGTATGGGAGAGTGATGTGAAAGAAGCCGTTTCTGCATGCACACCACAAACAGAGTCACCTGAGGTATGCAAAAGCACATTTGGACAAGCGAGTTTCATTTTGGAAGAAGGTCCTGTGGACTGATGAAACAAAGATTGAGTTGTTTGGTCATAAAACAAGGCGTTATGCATGGCGCCACAAAAACACAGCATTCCAAGAAAAACACTTGCTACCCACTGTCAAATTTGGGGTAGGGTCCATCATGCTTTGGGGCTGTGTGGCCAATGACGGCACTGGGAATCTTGTTAAAGTTGAGGGTCGCATGGATTCCACTCAGTATCAGCAGATTCTTGAGAATAATGTTCAAGAATCAGTGTCAAAGTTGAAGTTACGCCGGGGATGGATCTTTCAGCAAGACAATGATCCAAAACACCACTCCAAATCTACTCAGGCATTCATGCAGAGGAACAATTACAATGTTCTGGAATGGCCATCCCAGTCCCAGACCTGAATATCATTGAACATCTGTGGGATGTTTTGAAGCGGGCTGTCAATGCTCGGCGACCATCAAACTTAACTGAACTGGAATTGTATTGTAAAGAGGAATGGTCAAAAATCCCTTCATCCAGGATCCAGGAACTCATTAACAGCTACAGGAAGCGACTAGAGGCTGTTATTTTTGCAAAATGTGGATCTACTAAATATTAATGTCACTTTTCTGTTGAGGTGCCCATACTTTTGCACGTATCAATTTTTGAAATAATGCATATTTCACATTTTTGGTTAGTACAATAAACCTCATTTCAATCCTGAAATATTACTGTGTCCATCAGTTATTACATAGATCACACTGAAATAGCTGTTGCAAAAAAACTAATCTTAAACAAAAAAAAAAAAAAGAGTAAGATTAAGAGGGGTGCCCAAACTTTTTCATATGAATGTATCAACAAACAATTTTGGATGCAAATAGGATAGTAGTATGGACCTAGAGCAGTCTATTGGAACCATAGCATGACTTTGTGTAACATGAATCCATAATACTGCCCCATGCCATCCTAATATGAATCACAACTATCACCCTCCATGTCCAAGTTGATCTTTATAGAGCCCTTTATTTATTCACGTTGCTGCTCTCTTCTCCCGTTCCATCTAGTGCTGGGATTCATCACTGCAGTTAGACTACTTTATTCTTTTACAGAACTTAGGAGAGTTGAAGTGAATCCAAATGACATAATATTTTCCACACATTTCATAGAAAATAGTAGAACTTCTCAAAATTAAAAGCATTCCAGCAACAAATCAGGAGAATTATCTGCCAAAATTGTGCACGACCTTGTATGATTTAACCTTGAAGTTGTCAAAAGGACACAAACTAGTGTTACAGCGACGACATGGAGGATTCTTGGGTGGGCCAGGTTCTGACGCACTAATGGCTCGCAAAAGTCCAGCAAAAGACAGCACCATTTAGAGCTGGCCCATAAGGTTTATTTCACACACTGGTTGACTTTAGAGATAAAATATCCTGCGTATTTAAGGGTTTTCCCATCTTGGACACTACTGACACATCCACAGGATATATCATTTAGGCTGCCTTCACACTACGGATTTTTAAAATCCGATGCTGTCCGATAAAAATCGGACAGCATCGGATCCGAATTTGGCCCCATGCAGCCCTATGGGCATTGGACCGAATCGGATGTTCACTAAATGCCATCTGATTTGGTCCAATCCGATTCTGTCCGATTTTTTTATCTGTGCAAAAATCGGAGCCTGCTCCGATTTTTGCACCGAAAATAAAATCTGACAGAATCGGATCGGACCAAATCGGATGACATTTAGTGCACATCCGATCCGACCCGGTCCCTATAACACGGGGCCCTATGGAGAAGGGTCCGAGGAAACATCTGATGTCTCCTCGGACCCGATTTTACTGTACTGAGCATGCTCAATACAGTAAAAATTCTCCAAACTGGGAGCGCAAGGGTTAAAAAAAAGTTTATGCTCACCTCCCCCGAGCCCCCGCCGTCTCCCGCCGTCTTCCTGCAGGCTCCCGGTGTCTGCAGAGGTCTTCTTCATGTGTACAGGACCTGCGGTGATGTCACAGTCATGTGACCGCGGGTTCACCATGATGGAACCTGCTGTCACGTGACTGTGACATCACCGCAGGTCCTGTACACATGAAGAAGACCTCTTCAGCCTGCGGGAGCCTGCAGGAAGACGGCGGGAGACGGCGGGGGCTCGGGGGGAGGTGAGCATAAACTTTTTTTTAACCCTTGCGCTCCCAGTTTGGAGAATTTTTACTGTATTGAGCATGCTCAGTACAGTAAAATCGGGTCCGAGGAGACATCAGATGTTTCCTCGGACCCTTCTCCATAGGGCCCTTTTTTTCAGCCCGGAGGCTACGATTTAATGCCGGAATCCTATTTGGCATCCGATTCGAGGCATCAGAAGGGAGCCGATGCTGTCCGAATTTATCGGACAGTATCGGCTCCCTTCAAAATCGGTATGTGAAAGTAGCCTTAGAAGTGTTCTTTGTGATTTTCAGAACTCACATAAAATATAAGGAAAGAGCTGTCCTGCGTCTCGAGATGATTGCAAGTCCCATATCCAAGCTGCAGTAACTGAGAACGGCCACTAGTAAGTAGCTGATGCTCCAGCTATGGACATGATCTACATCAGGCCACAGCTGGAGCTGCCATCAGCGATTGGTGGGAGTTCCGGGGTCAGACCCCCAACAATCTAAGGATAGACTATCAATATGTAACTTCTGAAATACACCTTTAATAGAAGAGAAAAACAGTATTTCTATGTAAAGATTCATTAGACATATTCATTAATGTTTAATGTGCACAGTCTTCAGAATTTCATTTTGTCACAGTTTGAATGTAATGATATAAAGCAATCAAGTGTGAGAAGAATATAATCTGATCTGGAGTAACAGTTCTGTGCAGTCTCCATGTCTGTCCAGCACCGCCGGCTCCTGCCAGGAATGCTGCTATTAAGCAGACGGCTATGTTGGCCAGCAGTGTCCATACTTGTGTGATGGGCTCATGTTTGTTCCACGAAAAAATGTAAATTAAAAGCATGTAATAAATCGTGATGTAGCTGTGAAAATCTTTGGAAATGCAACCACTTGTCGTGCAGACAAGCCTTGGAGAATAACTTGGGGAAGGTTAGGCAGTTATAAAGAGAGGGCTGAACTTGCCCAGTTAGTGTGTGACAACACTCCATAAGTATCGCACATGACAATATATTAGGTGGGGGCTTTGCTTTTTCTTCGATTCCAAGGTAAAGTGAATCCCCCGGGCCTTCTGCTGTTGTTGCTGTGGATTCTGATTTACTTTTGAAGGGAACCAACCAGCAGGATTTAAGGCTATAAAGTGAAGCCAGTGCCTTACAGTCTTTGGGATGCTGAATGCAATCATACCTTTATTTGAATGATTCCAGATTTGATTGCAGAGAAAAGTGTCACAAAACTCCTGGAAAACAGGTCAGCAGATAATTGATCTTTGCTATGACACTATTTGAGGTTGTATTTTTATTACTCTCCTGTGGGCATGGCTTTCGGCTGTAAGCCAAACCTTCCCCCTCCCATCTGAAAGTACCGAAACTGAAAGCACAGATGAGAGGAAGAGGGGAGCTGAAAACCGTGCCCACAGTGGAGAAATAAAAGAAGCCCAAAGAGTGACGCAGTGCTGCACACATCAATCATCGGCTAACCTGTTTTCCAGGAGTTTTATGACACTTTTCTCTGTAAAAAGAAAAGCACTGACTTCACTTTATAGCCCAAAACCTGCTGGTTGGTTCCCTTTAAGTGTAGTTAAAGCAGGTTGCAGATTCAGATCTGGCACTAATCATACACCAAAGCCATATGAGGGGAATTTATTAAGACTGGCTATCCTACTTCAGTCATTAAGGAGTTTTTTGGTGTTGGAAAACCCCTGTTTCAAAGCTGCAGTTTTTTTTTAAACGTTGTTTGCTCACCTTCCCTGGGTCCATTGCTCAGATATCACTGTTGCTTCTAGTGTCTGGTATTGTCTGGAGTGTTGATGTCACGTGAACAGTGCTGCGGCCAATCAGTGAGCTCAGCAGCTTTGTCTGAGTTGACGGCACAACCTGCTTAAAGCGACTGAGCTCACTAATTAGCTGCAGGCCCTATCGACATGACATCATCACTGCAGACAATAGCAGACACTAGAAGCAGCGGTGGAGACAGCGCTGGACCTGGGGAGGGTGAGATGGTTTGTTTAATCTTCATTTATTTGGGGATCACAAATTGAATTCTCAGTGTAGATTTTAGTAAATCTTTTGGTTTAAGGAAAGCACCAGTCTATTTTCTCATCTCTTTTGAAAAGTGCTGTAAGCAGAGGTGTAACTACAACAGATGCAGGGGCTCCAATTGCACTAGGACCTTGGAGCCTAGGTGGCCCTAAAAGTCCTTTTAGCCTATTGAAAAAGACTATTGCTATTAAAGATTTGCAATAATTGGGGGCCCCGTTGAAGCTTTTGCATCCAAGCTCATGAGCTTCAAGTTATGCCAAGGATGTAAGTATAAAACAGTAGAAAGATACAAATTCTTGAGCAAAAAAATGATGTGTCAAAATTTTAACTTTTTTTATACACCATGAAAAGGGTATAGCAGTTTATTTTTTAACGACATCTTGCTTCTAAGTAATGCTTTCTGTGTTGATTAATTTCTTTATGTATCTTCATATCAGTCTGAGCATCTTCTTACTGATGAACTGTAGTGAATGCCAAGGATCTCGATCAGTGTAGATGACCGGAATAGTCATGCTGATAATGGCATCGTCAGCGCTAAACATCTTAGTAGCCATTTCAAAACTCTGCAGAAGGGTTCAGAGGTCCTTGATCTGAGACCACTCCAGCAGCGTGATTTGCCCTACCTCTAGATCACGTTGGCCTAGGCTATACGTCATAACATATTGCACCAGGGCTCGTCGCTGCTGCCACAGTCGCTGCAAAATGTGCAGAGTGGAATTACATCATGTCGGCACATCGCAATTTAGGTGGTGAACCGGCAGGCCGAAATAATTCTGTAGTGATGCAAGTCATTGTGCTTCGCGATGTGATCGGCGGAAGTGAACACACAGCAATCGTGCCCTCTGCAGAAGCTCATCTAGGCCGGGATAGGGGGCTAGAAATTGCTGGACGATCCGGTTCAAGACGTGAGCCATACAAGGCTCATGTGGGACTTTGCCCCGGCGAAGGGTCACACCCAGGTTTGCAGCATTGTCGCACACAGCCTTCCCTGGCTGCAGGTTCAGTGGAGACAACCATTGATTAAACTCGGTTCCAGAGCTGACCACAACTCCTCAGTTGTGTGACTCCAATTTCCTAGACATTTTAATGTAAGCACTGCCTGATGGTGTTGAGCCCTGCTGCCAGCATAGTAAGGAGGTGTACTGGATTCGAATTGCTTTTGCGCAGTTTGAATGTGGGTCACATTACCAGACAGGTTTGGGCGCAGGTGGAGGACCTAGAACAGGTGGAGGAGGCAGAAGCAGTGGAAGAACTTCTAGATATAGAGGTTTAATGCACCACCCATGGGGATGGCAAGATTTGTACAGCAGCCCCTTCCCCTGTTGTCACCATAGTCACCCAGTGCCCAGTCAGTGACATGTAACACCCCTGTCCATGCTTACTTGTCCAGGTGTCTGTGGTGAAATATACCCTGTCACACACAGAGTTTCTCAAGGAAGTGGTGATGTTGTGTACAACATGCTGGTGTAGTGCAGGCACAGCTTTCTTCAAACAGTAGTGGCAACTGGGCATCTGGTAGTGGGGCACTGCAACGGCCATAAGGTCTCGAAAATCCTCTGTATCCACCAGCCGGAAAGGCAGCATTTCCGTAGCCAACAGCTTGCAGATGGTGAAATTCAACCTCTTAGCTTTGGCATGGGTAGGAGGAAATGATCTTTTACTTGTCCACATGTGAGGGACCGAGGGCTGGCTGCTATGCTAAGACAGGGTTGAGTAGGGTGTCCCAGACAACCTGCTCGTCTGTGAAGGAGGTACAGGCGGACATTTTATGTCACATTCATGAAAAGGTGGTGCTCTCAATGTCTGACAGCGCTCAACAAAAGCAGGTGTTTCCACTTCCAAAACAGCTGATGACCAGTCAATCAAACTGGCTGTTGCGGGTTAAGAGGTGGAAGTTCTCTGGCCGAAAGCCTATGTGACAGCTGTCTCCACAGTCATAGAGGATGAAGAAGCCGCAGATGCACTTGATGGGCCAGACGGTGGTTGGCCAGGCCCACTGGGCTACATTGTAGCACAGTGAGCTTCCCACTGTGACTTATGCTTCATGTCCATGTCATCACATGTATGAAGTACTCAAACTATTGATTTTTTGGCCTCTACTCAGATTTTATTTACAAATTTTGCAGATAACATGAGTTGGGTCATCCTTTGCGATCTGAAAAGAGGCCCAGGCTAGGCAAGGCTTAGCGCCCATGCGACCTGCAGAGCCACCATGGCTTCTGCACAGAGGCAGAGTTGTGGCTGAGGACGCAGTTGTTGATGTGCTTCCAGGACTCCGTCTCTGTCCAGGAAGCTGCAACCTAACCTCGTCACTAGCATCCTCCTCCACCTCCTCTGCTGAGCTCATCAACTGCCTCCTGTGGGTTGACAATAAGTGGGATCTCAAATCTCATCATCACCCTGTGTGTTCTCACACTCGTTGTCCTCAGAGCCAACCTCTTCCTGCCCTGAGCGCAAAGTCAAGTTGTCGTTCCAATCAGTTGTGGAGACCCGGGGGTCAGTGGGTGCTCTCGTCCGCAGGCCCAGCCGCCTTTACAAAGACAACGGGTAGCAGGGCTCATCCCTAACTGAGCTCCTTAACTGTGGGCGGAACACTACTCTGCAAGGACTTGTTCCGAGTAGCCATGAGGTCTACAAAATAGGTCTGAAACACTCTTGCAGCCGTCTTCGCTGTCAGGTCCTTGACGGGGGCCACCACTAAGAAGCGTGAGTAGTGGTCCACAATGGTTAAGGCATAGACATAGCCTGACCGGCTTGTTGACAACTTGACGTGGTCTAACGCAACTAACTCAAGTGGTTGCTTAGTTACTATGGACTGGAGTGGGGCTCTCTGTTGATCTCTTCTTCTGAGGTTGCACGGGCCATATTTTCTACACCAATCTTCAATTGACTTCCTCATGCCAACCCAGTAGAATCTCTCTCTTAGGAGCACTTGCAACTTCTTCCATCCAAAATGACCTGCACCTTCGTGGTAGGCTTCTAAGACCATTTTGACGTTTCGCTTGGCCACGATTATCTGCCAGACTAGTACATGCGTTTTAGGGTTGGTGTGCCTTCTGCAGAGCTTCCCTTGATACAGGAACAACTTGCTTCTCTCCTTCCAGAGGTATTGGATCTCAGCTGGAGCGTTCTGATTAGGGTACTCACCTTGTTGTGTAAGCAATTCTTTCACTAGCTTCACAGCTGGGTCGCTATCTTGGGGGTCAGCTCATCCATGGTGTGCTAACGGGTTGAGATCCGCCTCCGCCTCCACCTCCCGGGTTGATACTTTTCTACCTTAGAACAATGCAAGAACGTCTTTCAGGTGTGGCATCTGGGATAAGGCATCTGTGTTCCTGTTCTTACGGCCTGCCCTATATTTGATGACAAAATTGTAGTTAGACAGCCGGGCTATCCACCGCTGCTCCAACACACCTAATTTTGCTGAGTCCAGGTGGGTCAATGGGTTGTTATCCATGTAAATGGTGAATTCTGCAGCTTCCAGGTAATGCTTGAAACATTCAGTTACAGCCCAAACTACTGCCAGTAGTTCTAACTTGAAGGAACTGTAATTCTCAGGGTTTCTTTCCGTAGGCCGAAGTTTCCTGCTTGCAAAGGCAATAACTCTCTCTTTGCCTTCTTGCTTCTGTGACAGTACTGCTCCCAGTCCCACATTGCTGGCATCCGTGTACAGAATGAAGGGTTGATGGTAATCTGGATATGCCAGGATCTCTTCTACTGTCAGCGCACACTTCAGCTTGTTGAAGGAGTCTTCCCTCTCTTCACTCCACTGGAAAGGAGGATTATGGGTTGAAGACCTTTTCGACTGTCCTACCAGGATGTCTTGTAGAGGAGCTGCTAGCTTCGTGAATCCTCTGATAAATCTTCGGTTATAGCCTACCAGGCCCAGGAATTGCCTCACTTCTTTCACATTAGTAGGTCTTGGCCAATCCCTTATCAGAGTGACTTTATCAGGATCTGGTGCTACTCCCTCTGAACTCAGGACGTGTCCCAGGTACTGTACCTTTGGCTTGAGAAGGTGGCACTTGGATGGCTTGATTTTCATGACGTATCAGGATAAGGCCTCAAACACTTCTGCCAGGTCTTGTAGATGTCTTGTAGATGTTCCTCATACGTCTTGGAGTAGACTATGATGTCATCTACGTACAGGAGGACAGTTTCAAAGTTCTTATGTCCTAGGCAGCTCTCCATCAGGCGTTGGAAGGTACTGGGTGCATTGCAGAGTCCAAATGGTATACAATTGAACTCAGCGAGGCCTATCTCCTTCCCTCAGACCCTGAATAGGTCTGGAAGTGGGTAGCAGGCTGTGGAGAGGCCTAAGGCAGCCCCTTTACACCACCAGTCTTTCGTCCACAGTCCTCCCAGGAACTGACCTAACTCCAACTGACTAACTGTCACTGCCACTCTGAGGTAAACAACATTAGCTCCTCCCACCACTCTGCTCTTCCCCACTTCCTCTCCACACCAGAATATATAGGGAAGCAGATTTAGCTCCCCCTTCTGGCCTGGAGGTGCTAGTGTAGTGTTGTGGGTTGTGTGGGAAGTTAACACTTTGTGGTGATACTGTGGCACATTAACCCCTGGGGTGCCACAATGGCACTTGGAAGCAGAGGCGAAAAAAACTTAAACGAAAAACGGAAAATTGCCAGGGGGTGAAGGGATTAAAGCACGACACACAAAGAAAGAGAAAAACAGGTAAAAAAGAAGAAAAAGCATGAAAAAACAAGCAAAACACAATTGACATATTTTACATAATAGGTGCAGAAATTTTGGAGAAAATCTGCAACATTAACCATCCCTACCCTAATAGTCATTGTGGAAACGTAGACATAGAATTGCTACTGCCAAAAGGAGGCACTAGAGATTCTTTCCTTTTCTGCAGTTATTTGCATGTCTTTTTTATGGTGAATTTATAAAAAAAATGATTTACTCATTGGAAAACCATAATTAATTCTATAGATTATTGGCCATACATATCTATAACACAATATACAGAATACATTTATTGTGAGCTGTAATTATAAGACACTGAAACAAAAAATTACATATTTTATGAATTGTCCAGGAATTTCTGTTGAATATGAGGGAGTATAAATTATTTTCTTCTCTCACTAGAAACTTGGAATATAATCTGCCTCTTCCTCCTCATCAGAGAATGTTACTTAACCTCTTTACCAGACACTACGCAACCTATCTATAAAAAATGCTGAGATACCATCGCTGTCTAATGTCAGGGAATATAATGTATCTCCACTATCACTCTGATCATTGGGGCATATTAAAGGGGAACTTCAGGGTGTTAAAACTTTTTTGTACTGCCCCCGCCCTCCTACACGATGAAGCAGAGCTGCAAACTACAGTTCTAGGATCTACATATCACTTATCAATCAATAAAAACATATCTGCTCCTCAGCTCTCACCCCTCCCTTCACGGACTGAAAAATTCAGCCTCATGCAGCAGCACAGAGCAGGAGGTGTGTCCTGGGTGTGGACCTTGGAAGCTGCAGTATCATCCAACATTCCTGCCCCCTCATACTTTTGTATGAACAGGAGGTGTGGCTGCCGGCCCCATGGTCACACTACAATTCTGCCCCTGATATATATGTATGTATGAACAGGGACGTTCTCCCTTCAAATAGCAATCATGTCACCAGATATAAATGCACACTGTGATTCTCTGCTGTATGATGGTGCATGTGTATTGTCATGTATCAAGAAAGGAGCAGAGGCAGAGCACTGCATTGATTGATTCAGCACTGCCATGTACTCCCCTCCCACATATCAACTTGGTAGCTTCCTGTCCCCTGAAATAGCATAATGCATGACTGATTTTCTATGTCCCCTGAGGGAGGGGTGAGAGCTGAGGAGCAGATATGATTTTATCGATTTATAAGTGATTTATAGATCCTAGAACTGTAGTGCCCAGCTCAGCTTGATCATGTAGATGGGCAGGGACAGAACAAAAAATATTTATCTCCCCGGAGTTCCCCATTAATTACCTTTTACTTTAAAATACTCATCTTCCTTTTTACTGGACATGAAGAAATATAATAATTCCAATCAGTGAATGCTCCCTGGGCTAGCGGGGATAATTTTGAGAACAATTTAGTAATAAAAGTCTCCCAAAAACATTAGATTATTGCTGATCAAACCCTTTTATATAAAGAAAATCCGTCACCAGGTTAATAATGGTCAGTTATTGCTATTTTATTCCCTCTGCTTCTGGAAATATTGTTTTTTGTTGTTATTTTTGGAATCTATTACAGTACACGATTCCAAAGATATGAACCTTTTTATTTAGTGCTAATTGTTATGGTTTTTACCATCGCTCATAGGATTATCTGGGGTCAATGCTCCCTTTGTAAAGACCATACAAATTACCAGTGAATAAAAAGCTCATATCTGTAGAACTGCATGACATATGTACAAAAAATGAAAGTGTATTCCTTAGCGGAGTAGTGGTAATAACATAAGAGCCAAAACTGGTTACTTCCATTCTTCTTTCAGCAAGACCGGCTTACCATCTAAGGGTATGTGCACATCTGACGTTTTGTGGGCTGCTTTTTACCGGTTTCCGTCGGCGTTTTCCGCTCAGTTTTATGTTAATTTATGTTAATCCTAGCCACCGGCTAGATTAACATGATACTCAATGGAGTTTAGAAAACACTGTCTTCATTAGAACGGTTTATTTCTGGTCGTTTTCAGTTTTTTCACCGGTTTTCCACCGGTTTTCAAAGATAGAGCAAGTGACTTCTTTTGAGCGTTTTTCCAGCGGTTCTAGCTTACAAGTGCCCCAAAAAACCGGCCTAAAAACGCTCAGAAAAAACCGCCAGAAAACCGCCGACAAAATGCTGTATAAACGCTGTAAAACCGGCCGGAAAAAGCTCAAAAAACGCTAAGAAAACCATGGACAGTGCTGAGGTCAGAAAACTCAGTTTCTGCCAATCTGCACCGGTTTCAGGACGGTCTGCAAAGATGCAGAAACGTCAGATGTGCACATACCCTAAGGCTACTTTCCAAATTTTCTACTTCAAGTTTTTAGGGCACTTTCACATCTGAGTTTTTTAAATCAGGCAAGTGACACACTCCCCCAGAGTCATGCGGAGCTCGGAACCGGGCAACAGTTCTACTGTGGGAGTCATGGGGGTCGAGATCCAGTTCCGTGATCCTGACGGTGTCAATAAAAGTTCAGGGATTATGGTTTTGGGAATTAAATTGTGATGACAAAGTTCTCAGTCTCCTTTACCATTACTGTTGGTTCAAGGTGCAGATCAGGACACTGACAACAGGTGGTTCAGTGAGTCCAGGCGGCCTGGAAGTAAGTTGGGGATCTCCTCATCCGGTAAGTTCTAAGGCCTCCCTGCTGCACTCTTTCTCTGCTGGTCACTGCTGCCTGTTGCTAAGCTGCAGGCACACTCTCCTGCTCTTCAGTCTCTCACCCAAATGGCAGGTGTGGCGCCATGCCAACCAGGCGTCACAGAGGGGTTCTGCACCCATAAAAGAGGTGCAGATGCTCCAGCTGCAGGTGGACCCCTGGAGTGTGGGTGGAACCCATTCCAACACTCCCACATTAGTTTACATGGTGGGAGGCTTTCCAGGAGGGAACAAAATCACCTCTACGGGGAAAAGAAAGGTCCTTAGGTCTTTGGCTGTTGGTCTCTGACCGAGAATGGAGGAAGAAGAGAGAGTCTAAGGAGAAAGGAGCTTTTCAGGAGAGCAGCCGGTTTGGGAAGAGGGGCCGTCGTCAGGTTCTCCCAGACAGCTTATCGGGCACCGGAGCCCACAGACTGCCGTAGCTACAAGCACTATAAAGGAGATAAAGGAGACAACACGAGGCGCAATAGTGCCCTATCAATATAGCACGGATCTTGCATACAGATTGCAAATAGGTGCACTCACCTTTTCTAGTTGTGTGCACCCACAACTAGTTTAAATCGCATGTGGTGTTAAAAGCTGCCGCAGGACATCCAACTCCACGTAGCACGTGTAAGAATATCCAAATCCAGGGATGGTGTATGTACAGTCCGCGCTGCTTTGAAATAATCACTCCAAAGTCTTGAATGAAAGACCCCCCTTTTTCTTTATTTTCCACCTACGCGTTTCGATGCTACTCCAAGCACCGTCATCAGGGCATTACATTTGTCATGCAAGTTCATCTTATATATCAAACAAAACCGGATGTATCATCAAATAGGACGTCACTGATGACTGACAAAGCATCATCAATGATGGGCGGTGCAACCCATCTCTGAAAAAAATGGTATAGTCCATTCTGATTACTGGTTCATTTCTATGAATGTGTGCCCCAAAAACAGGGTCTAAGAGCTAAAAAACTGATTAAAAACCTTCCAAAACCTTTTTATTTATTAAATTTAAAAAAATAAGAATATATATGTGTGTATGTAAAAAAATTCTACTCTGATTAGAACTCAGTAAAGGAGTGCGTTCCATCACCATACAATCAAGACGTTTTTGTCTACACTGATGAGGTGGAACATCAGACAAAGCATCACTACTTCTTGATTGTATGGTGATGGAACGCACTCCTTTACTGAGTTCTAATCAGAGTAGAATTTTTTTACATACACACACATACTGTATATATTCTTATTTTTTTTTTATGTAATAAATAAAAAGGTTTTGGAAGGTTTTTAATCAGTTTTTTAGCTCTTAGACCCTGTTTTTGGGGCACACATTCATAGAAATGAACCAGTAATCAGAATGGACTATGTACCATTTTTTTCAGAGATGGGTTGCACCGCCCATCATTGATGATGCTTTGGCAGTCATCAGTGACGTCCTATTTGATGATACATCCGGTTTTGTTTGATATATAAGATGAGCTTGTATGACAAATGTAATGCCCTGATGATGGTGCCTGGAGTAGCATCGAAACACGTAGGTCGAAAATAAAGAAAAAGGGGGGTCTTTCATTCAAGACTTTGGAGTGATTATTTCAAAGCAGCGCGGACTGTACATACACCATCCCTGGATTTGGGTAGCGACAAGCATGACAGAGAATCCAGATTCCCGTGGAGTCTTCAATTCTCCTGGGCACCAGAGCAGACTGAAAGAGGGTACCAGGTACCGCCAAAGGACTGAGCGGCCAGCCAGTAGAGGGTTACTCGGCGGCAGCGAAGTTGAGAGAGGAAATGAGTTCAGGCTGATTCCAAGTCACCAGGCTACACACCAAACTGGAAAGCAGGAAGGAACAGACGGGGTTAGTGAAAGAAGGCACACCAAGGATTCCACTATACCACCTGGGAACCACCTGCAGCCACCCGATAAGCTACCTGTCCTCATAACATCACAAGTGCTGAACTGTAACTTTGTATAATGAAAATGCAAGTGAACAGTAAAGTACCCGGAGGAAAAATGACTTTGCCTCTGCCTGAGTTTCCTTTGAATTAACTTGTTCCCCATACAGGAACGCTGTCCCTGAGGTCCAGCCCTACCTGCAGAGGACTTTGTCAACTAGCCACGATACTATCTACCTCCGGCGGACTGTGGCGGCGCTGGTGACACATCACCAGAAACTACAGGTGGCGTCATGACATCTTGTATATAGCATCCCCTGTAAATATTCCCTGTTCAAAGAAGTCTCCCAGGACACGGGATCAGGCGCGGCCACCACTCCCCCGTGACACAGTTAACCCCTCGGAGCCCGATACCCGAGTACCCCACAGCCTGAGGCTCGACACTGGCAGCTCGAGCCCTTCTCTGACACCTCTCCTCTGGCTGAGGTCCTGAGCTCTAGTGCACTGTTGTGTCTTCAGGTTCTGAACCACTGGAAGTAGTGGTGGCTAACTACCTCATGATCAGCCCATCTCATAATGGTTGCAAATATTGCCTGGTGATGAAAGACCATATCACAAAATTCGCAGTTGTGACCCCTGACCTGGGATCAGACAGCTAAGCCAGAAGCCCGAACCATCTGCCAAGTCTTTATCCTGGTATATTTGTGCCAGAAGAGGATCCACTCCAGTCAAGGGTCATGCTTCCAGAGCAGAGTCATGGAAGAAATGCATACAGAGGTCCAAAACAACATCCTACCTCCCTCAGGAAAATGAAGCCTGCAAACAATTCAATAGAATATTGCTAAAAATGCTGAGAACATTGGAAGACGATTGGAAGATGAAGTGGCCTGAATTTTTTTGACTTGATGTGGGTGTACAACAACTGAGCTCATGCCATGACCATGTACACGTCCACACATTGTTGTCTGGCCGTAGCGACTGTGAGATCACTGAGCAGAAAGTTGACTAAAAGAAGATTGCACAAGAATTGATTCACCTGGGTGCGGGAACACCAGGATCAGGTGCAAATATTAAGGCGACTGGTTGGTCAGAGATTCCATGAAATGTCCATACTGTTGTGATGCCGGTACAGGAGACACCTGTCTGTTGTCGAGTCCGGAGGCCTCTCGTAAAAGAGGGGTTACTGTCTCACGCTTAGATTGTGCTGACCTTGCTGAATGCTGCTGTGTGTATTGTGTTTGCATTTCTTCATGAGCTGCATGAGGTACGGTTGTGAGGGTCTTGGTCCTGACTTATCTCTTGTATTATACTCCAGAGCTGCACTCACTATTATGTTCAGCTGCTGGTTAAGGGGTTGATGTGAGGCTTGGGTGTGACTCACCTGGAATCCCCTCCCCCTGGGTTTAAATAGCTTTCCCCCTCCTCTGGCAGATGCCGCTGATAGCGTTAGTTTACTGTTGGTCATTGTGCTGTGCAGATGCTTGCTGCTGGCCTAAAGTCTTTGCCTTGGGAGTAGCTGTGCTTCTGGATCCGGGGTGGAGGTAGGGGCCTTAGCCTAGGGCTACTTAGGAGCTTGGGAAAATACGGGGGAGACTCAGACCTTTTCACCTTCAGAGGTCCCTCCGAGAGCAGGGCGAGCCAGGGACCCCCAGTGTAAAGGTCAGTTTAGCTTTTCCTGGATCTCTTCACCCATTACATCATCCAGTTACCTGATTCCCTGTCCTCCTAAGCATGACAGCACCACTAGGAGACCAACTGCTGATAAGAATAAAACACCCTATAGGCAAGTTGGATTACCAATAGCGACTCCCCCCAAAACAAGGAGAGTTCACCCCGAGCATCTGGTGTATGAGGTTCAATCTGGTGGTGAAGACGTGGTATCAGGATACAGTGCTACACCACAGTATGCTTTGTCCCTGTGTGTCCAATGGAGACAGAGTAGCCAAGCTGTTAAAAGAGCAGAAGAACCCTGCACTGACAAGTCAGGTGGATGATGAAGATGAGGGGTGGGTAGAATCTGCTGCAACAGGGGAAGTGACACTACCACCCCAAACCATCCAAGAGTATAGATCAGAGACTAAATTCATGGGAAGAGTATCAGAGGACACTAATGCCACAAAAGGAGCAGGAAAGGAGGGGCTTCATAGGACAGAAGTTGCTAACGTTGGTATTCTACTCATGAGGTACACAGAGGATGACTTCATCTGGAAGTGCATTATGCATGAGATACAGAAATGTGTTTGGATATCAGCAATGCTGGCACTACCCCCAAGTTGCATCCAAAGTCTGAAGTCATTCTTCCCACCTGAGGAATGGTGAATTAAAGAAAGGAGTTAATGCATACCAGAGTTCTGCATATGAACATTACCATCTGCTGGTCAAAGAGTATAAGGAAGAGAGAACTCTGTCAACAGGAACAGAAGGGCCAAATGTTCCAGAGAGGAAGAGATAGTAAGGCACACCAGGTCAGGTGACAGATGTGTCGCAGCTAGGAATTATAAAATGGTCAGGAGAGTAGAGAAGGAGAGGAGTCAACGCCTTGGCCTTTGTCAGGGCAGATGTGTCAAGGCAGCTGAGCTGGCTTATAGCAGCAATTGCCAGTACGGGTCAGACCAATGAAATAAAGCCTCAGCGTGGAGAGATCCAACTTAGAAACTGATGATTGGCCAGGACCAGAATCGAGATACCAAAGACGAGTATCCAGAAACAGAAATGAGGTACTGAAAGTGAGTGGTCAGAACCAGAACGGAGAGACCAGAGATGAGAGGCCAGAACTATAACCGAGATACCAGAGATGAGTGGCCAGAGCAATAACTGAGATACGGGAGATGAGTGGTCAGAGCCAGAACTAAGAGACCAGAAATGAACAATCAGAATAGTGACTGAGTGAATGGGTACAAAACCAGAGATGTGAGAATTGACCAGACAGTCGAAGACACATGTTCATGTGCGCTGCCTGAAATGTAGAATTACAGTACAGAGGGGACCGGGTCATGCTTCAGGGATGGAGGCAGACAGTATAATGCCTCATCGAAGAGACTCATCAATAAGGGACTTGTGACCTAATGGTCTACTAACATTGCCATCCGTTAGGACCTGTATGACAGCTAGTATTGCCAACAGAGTTACGATGGTGACGGACACGAGTGACTGTGATGCACTTTAGAATAAGGTATTAGGACCAAAACACCACTGTATCTAATAATATTTGTCTGTTTTGATAGAAAAAAAGCGGGTGGTCGAAATTTCTTTAATATCCATTTTAGTCAGAATTGCTGTATTCATATTGTAAAGTAGAATATATGTACTATTGTATTATACATTGTGCCATAAGCACTGTATCGGCTGGTCCTAATTGAAAAAATAATTGTTAGTTACCACTGTGTGTACCTTCTCATTCCATCCGTGTACCTATTTGCAAGTGGATAACCTCTTACCAAGCCTGCATACAATGCTACCAGGTGGGCCTCATGATATTACAGCAGTCATTACATTCTAAATCAGTTATGTTTGCAGGTTTTGGAATACGCTGCATTTTGGAGGCTCAGTAAACTCATACTTGACTTGCACTGACACTTTTCTGCTTTAGGACAAGCTTGACAGGGCTTTGAGGATCTGGATTCCTTTAAAATACTGACAGTTTTATGGTTTGGCCCAAGCAGCTGCCGTCTCTTAAAGTGGATATCAAGGAATAAAGGTTCCTTCAGGATCACAGCAATGTCTCCAGCCCTGCCAACACATGAATCAAAGCTCTTACGTCATTTTCCCATCTCCCCAAGTGTTCTATTGACTCAGGTGACTTTTTCCTTGAGAGCTAGTGTGCTAGTGCCACCTTGTTCTTAATCATACAGAACTGTGCCCAATTTTAAATTTGCACATTTTTATTGGAAATATTTTATAAATTGTTCTGTTTTAAACTCCATTAGACGGTGGATTTCGGAGTTACATATTCACAGCTAAAGGTAGCAAAATGATTTAATGAGAATTGAATTTATAAGCAATTAACTTTAAAGGACAAAAAATTCTGAAAGTGGCCCATCGAAATAAAAGGTATGCCTTGCTGCGGCTGGTGGACTCACATGGATTGCTCACCTTCATTTTAGAAGTATATTCTATATAGTAATGCAGTTTATGTGTTATATATACAGTGGCTGCATACATCTTAGCACTTACGAATGCTGCTGTACACTTTTGTTTGAATATTATGCAGCCATAGCAGCTTGTACGTATTCACACTTGCTATTTTCTGTTAGAAGGTGCTAGTCAGTTTTTTTGTAATATATTATTGGAGGTGGTGATTGTCTCCATTTTGGCTCAGCTCCTCCTATAAGCCTAAATCTGTTTTTAAGTACATTTGTGGGCTTTTCAGCCTGGAAGAGACATGTCTGATAAATATTAGGTGGATGTTATGAGTGAATGTTTTTTTTTGTGGTCTAAGGCATCCCGCCACTGAACTTTATGGGTTTGACATATGCCAAGAGAATGTTATCTGTCACATTGTATTGTTTTGGTCTAGGCCCCTTGGTTCCAATCAAAGGAAATCTTAAGGGTATGTGCACATCTGAAGTTTCTGCATCTTTGCAGACCGACCGGGAACCGGTGGAGAATGGCAGATACTGAGTTTTCTGAACTCGGCAGTGTCCCTGGTTTTGTTAGCGTTTTGCTAACGATTTGCGATCGGGTTATTAGCGTTTGTACAGCGTGTTCTTGGCGATTTCCCCGGCGTTTTTCTTAGCGAGTTCCAGACTGGTCTTTGGTGCACTTGTTCAGCTGGAACCGCTGGAAAAGCGCTGAAAAGAAGTCACTTGCTCTATCTTTGAAAACCGGTGGAAAACCGGTGAATAAACTGAAAACGACCAGACAAAAACCGTTCTAATGTAGACAGCGTTTTCTAAACTCCATTGACTAGCATGTTAATCCAACCGGTGGCTAGGATTAACATAAATTAACATAAAACTCAGCGGAAACCGCCGACGGAAAACTCTAAAAAACAGCCCACAAAACTACTGATGTGCACATACCCTAATGCTTCAGCATAACAAGACATTTTGGAAAATTGCAGCTTTCAACTTTGTGGGAACGGCTCGGGGAATGCCCTTTTCTGTTTTCTATGGCAGTGCTCCAGTATACAAGGCCCATAATGCCATGGCAGTAGTAGTTTAGTGTGGAAGAACATGACTTGCCACAGAGAGCCCTGTCATCAATCAGTCTACCTTAGACAGACTTGACTCATCCTTTAACTGCTGAACAGGGATATGGTCTTACAAAGGAGTTCACTTGATTGCGTCCAGGGAAAGGCTGATGTCCGGAGGAGTGTTGATTGCGTCCAGGAAAAGGCTGATGTCCGGAGGAGTGAAGTAGGGCAAGAAGATGGTCTGGTAGCCGGGTCAAAGTCAAGAGGGTAAGAAAGATACAAATTCATCAGGCAGGCAAAATGTCACTAAATAAGGCAAGGTCAAAAACAGGGAACACTTACACTAAACAGGAGCTGAGACAACTAAACGAGAGGAGTGCAAAGCTATATCTGGCAGCTTTCAGCAAAATGCTGGTTGATTAAAGGAGTTGTCCTAAAATCTCTAGAATGAAAAGTCTGCCGAGAGCTGATTACTCCAGCTAGACAGCATACACGCCAATATTGCCAGACTGGACGGTACTACAGGTCACAGCTACCCTAATGTTATGGCTGGGCATAGCCTGTGCCTGCCAGAATTTCTTCTCTTGACATCTCTACCATCACCAGCACTGCCCATAGATTGAATACAGCAATGCATGGCACAAGCAGACATCGCAGGAGCAGGTCCTAGAGTGGATGTGACTCTCATCTTATAATTTTGGGATGATCTAGAATGAAGACTGTGAGTCCGATTCTCTCCTCCATCATCAGTGTCCGACCTTACAAATGTTCTTCTGAATGAAGGGGCAAAACACAGACACCTTCAAAATCTTGTAGGAAATCTTCCTAGAAAGCGGGAGCTGTTCTAGCTGCAAAGAGACCAACTCCATATTAATGTCTATTGATTTTTAATGCAAAGTCATAAAAGCTTTGTGTTTTGAAGAGTACAGAAATTTAGCGGGAGCTGACATATTCTTTAACTAAAATGAAGTGCAGTTTTATTGGTTGTCTTTTTTGTTGATCTTACTTGGAAATTCAGCATTTGGACCACCACTGATCCTCAAGGTATCACTTAAACTATGGGCCCTGTTCTCAAGATAGGTGTGGGAGATATGAGAAAAGGGACAAACCCCTTTAATAGAATACTCTGATAAAATTACAGCCTTCGTTTCACATGCAAGTTCAATCGGTGAATGTTGGTATCATCCTTTTGTTGCGAGAGACGATTACATGATAAATCTTCATACCAAAGGCTGGGTGACATATAGGTTTGGTTTGAATGCAGTACAATTGGTGCCTAACAATGAGATGGATAGTAATAAATAATGGCGAGCTCCGCAGTTCAGCACTTCAGGGGTCATTGACATATTATACATTGCCAGGAGCGTCAGCACAATTGAGGAATGTCACACAACACTGGCATTCTTGCGCTGCACCATTGTAACAGACACACAGCAACATGATCTTCGCATTGACTTTTTCATTTTGATCTGGTTTATTTTTGTTGATGATAAGAAAATTGGAAGTTTTTGGTTTCCTGCCCAGGCACCACATGAGGTAAACTAATGTCAATCTGTGTGTTATTTCTGGACCGTGCGTCTCAGTAGGAAATTCACATTTGCTTTTGTTTTTCTAATAATGATTTTTCCACTATTTTTAATTCGGGCCAGAAACACCCGCATAGCGCCAGCATGAACGCGGTGCACCGTAACGATAGAGAATGATAGTGCATTAAAGCCTCATGCCATACACATACATAAGGTGCTTATTCCCTGGTATGGTTGGGCTTGTGCCCCTTGCTCCAAGCGGAGCATGTTGTGCCTCATTGAGAAACCATAATCTTTGTATACAGAAAAGTTATGATACTTTCTAAAATGCTCTATTAGGCTGGGGTCACAGTACCATTTTTCACATGCATTTTTGGAGACCTGCGTTTTCAAAAACGCATGTAAAAAACGCACCCATAGGCCCCCATGTTAAAAAACGCATGCCCTAATAGCCAAAAAGCATGTGTGACTGTCCCATGCGTTTTTGGAGCATATCAAAAAACGCATGCGTTTCTGTAGAAAACGCATGCGTTTTTGCAGAAAACGCATGCGTTTTTATAACATGGGTTCCTATGGAAAACGCATGCAAAAACGCATGTACAGTTAGTACCTTTTAGTGCCATTCAAAAACGCATGCGTTTCCCATAGGAGCCCATGTTAAAAAAACGCATGCGTTTTTCCGGAAACGCATGCGTTTTTGTTAACATGGGCTCCTATGGGAAACGCATGCGTTTTTGAATGGCACTAAAAGGTACTAACTGTACATGCGTTTTTGCATGCGTTTTCCATAGGAACCCATGTTATAAAAACGCATGCGTTTTCTGCAAAAACGCATGCGTTTTTCAAAACGCTCAAAAAAATACTACAAGCACTATTTTTAGGTGCAGATTCAAAAAGCACCCAAAAACGCAGGGAGCCATCAGAGACCTTACAAAACTCATGCTGACATGAAAAAAAGCATGAGTTTTGGTAAATCACTTAAAAAAACGCATGGCAACTGTGACCACAGCCTTATTTTCCTTTCTAACAGGTTTTAAGATTTCTTAGGTTTCATAGGACATAGATGTGGCGTCCCTGCGACTAGATGGCCACAGGGTGATTTGCCGCTGGGATAGGCAGGACGGTCACTCCATATAAACACCCACACACACACTCCGACCCTGAGCCTAAGTCACTTCATGTCAGGCGAGAGGTGGCGGGAATAGCTAAGTGTGGGTGGAAAGTAGAACCCGGAAAATGGGGTGGCGGAACTAGACTCAAAAAGGACCTAGGAACACTAAGTTGGAGGCAGAGTTCCCTGGAGGGTGAGAAGGAGTGAAGGATCCCCAAGCAGAGACACCCTTCAGCCAAGTGTCACAGACGAAGAGAACAACGGGGCCCAGCGGCTTTCAACACTAATTGCCGGCCGGGAACCCAGGCTGAAGATGTGGAGCGATTAGAAGGAGATCTACTAACCTGGGTCACTGGTGGCTGGGCCAGAGAACCAGAGTTCCGGCTCTGTGGATGGGGCCGAGGCCACTTCAAACCCCTAACTACAAGACACCTGGCGGGGTGTGGGAACTCTATGTCCCAAAACCCAACAACCAGTGCGGTGTAGGACAAAGCCATCATACTAGGGCTAGTGATCCAGAGTGTGGGATATAGAGTCTGTGACGGCCGGACGAAACCCATACGCGAGGGAGTGGAGACCGAAACAGAGGGCCCAATAGGTACACTGACGGGGAGTGACGCAGAGGAACCATCCCGGCTGTAGTGAGAACCTAACATCGTAGCTGCTGTGTGAGTCCGGTCTATAACAAGTGTTGTAAAAAAGCTGTAACGTACTGTAGTAGAGACTGTGTTGTCGTGTGAGCAGTGGAGCAAAGTATTCGGTGAACTCAAGAACTGTGTTTGAGACTTATTGGTGCTGAAAATGCAGTGGCTCACCTGCGGAGCCACACCCTTGTTTCCTGACCACAGCAGAAACTGTCTAAACAGGCTGAACACCGCAATTAAATACTTTACCACTACATCTGCCCTGGGAATGAAGCCCTACCCTTGGAGGGCTCACCATCTCAGCCGCCGCCATCACCAGCAACCCAGAGGTCTGAATGGCAGCGGTGGTCAATATTGGCCACAAGCCATGGGTGACGTCACGAATTACGTTTACAAACTTTATTACCCTCTTCCTATTTCCTCTTTTTATTGCCGCACCTGGGCATACGGAGTTGGGTCACGTTGCCATGACATTTCCCCTGCAGACTGAAGAGAGGGCCTGGTTCCGAGTACCCCCTGCCCCGGGGTGCGACATAGATCCATGGGAAATGAGCAGAGTCAGGTACTGTAGGAATACAGTTACTGTTATCACACTTGTGTGTGCACATCAAGGTTCCACCAGGAATTTCAGGGCCACCACCCACTCTTAAAACTCCACTTCTGCATCATGTCCTCACCAATCACACATTAACAGTTCTTATCGAACGCCAGATGACATAAAGAGCCATCAGCTTTTATTATGGCCAAAAGATTCTTTAAGCCTACACATGACAAGATAGACTTGTTTGGAAGGGCCCTACTCTGACCTTTTGAAAAGTTGTTAAAATATCCAATACTCTTTATTGGTAAAGAAAAATTAGTTTTTAAGGTTATTTGTCACATACACTTTTTAAAATCACAATAATTCCACATACAAAGGACAAACACCAACACAACATGACCTGATAACATATTATCACCACATAGTGACCAAATAATTCCATATACAAGGGAGAAATAATGCCACAACATGATCATATCACATACTACCACCACATATTGATCAAATGGTATTGTACTATACTGTTCTTTAATAAAAAGAAAACAAAAAAAAAACTACAATGCTAATATTATCATAAGTGCAATTATACATATCAGCTCTGTATAGTGTATGCAATGTATAGTATCAGTGTACAGGTAATAGAGATTACCTGTGACATTATACACAGGAGCTCTGTATATAGTATAGAGTGTAGGTGTACAGAAAACACACTGACTCAGCAATGATGTCTCTAGTTGAAGAAATTAATTTTTGCTTTCTTCGTTCAGTGCATCACTTCTTCTATGCTATCACTACTTCCAGCCAGGACTCATCACTGCAGACAATAACACAGTTATCTAGAGCACCGCATCCAGAGCACAGTCCCTAATTTCTCACTAACTTCTACACTACGGCTGATGAAGGAAAAATCTACATAATATTGCCCAGCACAGTTACACAACCTCCCCCATTAAAAACAGTATCCTCAAAAATAAAACACATTACAGCAGTGAAAATATTCCTTAATTACCCTCTAAAGTAATGTCCCACATCCTGGCCCTCATGTGTCTTTATTCCTGCCCCATATGATAAATCCATCCTGCCCTAATTTGTGTCTTCTGATACGGTGGGACAGGGCCGGGATGGCTTACGCTCCCACGCCACCAGGCCACTGCAATGTGGGGTGTTTGTCCCATGTGGTAATACAATGTGGACCCACTGGACCACAGGGAGGACCCGAGCCTGACCAGACTAGGGAAAGGCAGCGACCAGGACCTGTGGCAGATGAGCATGTGGGCAAGGTGGAGACATGCAGGACAAAATGACAGGTATAGAAAAACAGAGTATACTTAGACAAGAACCCAGTACAAGGACAAGACAAAACTAGGCTCCGGATTCCGCACATAAAGCGAGGGGAACGTCACAGACGTCAGGCAATGACATGGCAGGAGGTCCTCACGGGTTTAAGTCCAGGGTTGTCTGACACAGGCATATCAGGAGTGCCTCGCTCTCAGGCCTCAGGCGTAGCACTGGCACAGCAGGAGAACATCAGACACCGACCTCAGACAGACGTCATCACAGGACGGACCCCAGGGAATCCTCAGGCAGAGTCGTCACCACCAGGGCCGGCTCCAGGTTTCTGTGGGCCCCGGGCGAAAAAGTCTCAGTGGGCCCCCTTTAGTACATATCATGGACTATAATATATATATTGCCGCACACTTACCGCAAGCCCCATAGACAATGCACGGGGCTTGCCGCAAATGTGTAGCAAGTGCAGCCGCTAGGCGGAAAATGCGGCAGATGCGGATTTTTTTACCGCAACTGCCACATTTTAAAAAACGCCTATGTGAAGGCAGCCTTACAGGAACAGTGACTGCTGAAACCAGCAAGAGCTGTTTCTGACAGTGAGTATATTACACGTTGTTAGGAGCGGGCTAAAATTTGTTTGCATTCTCTTGCGCTTTTTAAAAATACCCTTCAAATGCAAAATGTTGCATTTTTGTGCGTCTGAGGATGCTTGGTATATTCACAAGCATCCTGAAGCGCACAAATAATGCAAGCAGCTCAATGGAGCCACAATGCCATATGGGTGGCACTGCAGCCAAGCGGAGTGTCTGGCCGTCCAGATCTCTCTCCTCACCTTTCTTCTCGCTGCTCCGGTCTCCTCCGGTCGCTCTGCACATATCAGCACAGTCATGACAACATCGTGCCCCTCCATGCTGAGCTGCAGAATGCAGACAGCTGCAGAAGAGACTCTGGAGAAGAATGCTGCTGGCAAAGGTGGCTGAGACTATAGGAGCGGAATCCGCGGGGGGCTACCACTGGTACACATACCTCGTACGCATGCGGCTCTGCTCCATTCACCTCGTACCCACGCGGCTCTGCTCCGTACACCTCGTACCCACGCGGCTCTGCTCTGCTCCGTACACCTCGTACCCACGCGGCTCTGCTCCGTACACCTCGTACGCACGCGACTCTGCTCCGTACACCTCGTACCCACGCGGCTCTGCTCCGTACACCTCGTACCCACGCGGCTCTGCTCCGTACACCTCGTACCCACGCGGCTCTGCTCCGTACACCTCGTACCCACGCGGCTCTGCTCCGTACACCTCGTACCCACGCGGCTCTGCTCCGTACACCTCGTACCCACGCGGCTCTGCTCCGTACACCTCGTACCCACGCGGCTCCGCTCCATACACCTCGTACCCACGCGGCTCCGCTCCGTACACCTCGTACCCACGCGGCTCCGCTACGTGCACCTTGTAGCCATGCGGCTCCGCTCCGTACACCTAGTACACACACGGCTCCGCTCCGTACACCTAGTACCCACTCGGCTCCGCTCCGTACACCTCGTACACACACGGCTCTGCTCCGTACACCTAGTACCCACTCGGCTCCACTCCGTACACCTAGTACACACTCGGCTCCGCTACGTACACCTAGTACCCACTCGGCTCCGCTCCGTACACCTAGTACACACTCGGCTCCGCTCCGTACACCTAGTACACACTCGCCTCTGCTACATTCACATTGTAAATCCCTCCTGACCCCACACATAAACTTCACCAAATGGCCATACATCTAGTACACACTCAACTCTGCTACATTCACACTGTAAATCCCTCCTGACCCCACACATAAACTTCACCTAATTGCTATGCTGGCCATCATGATGCTCAAAGTCCTGCATACACTGAGGAGCTGGTCATGTGACCCCTGACTCCACCCTCCATTGACATCATCACAGGTCCTGTCAGCCCAGAGTGTGCAGCTCTGTCGGCTCCCACGGAGGGAGATCTCCGGAGCTGCAGGAGGCTGAGTGCGCCTTCCCTGCAAATGACCCCCCAGCTGCCCCGTGGATATGGCCCTGGCTGTGGGGGCAGTGTGCTCAGGGGCCCCTGAGGCTAGGGTCACACTTGCATTGTGACCCTAGCCTGATGCAAGTATTTTCGGCTGCAGCACATAGCTTTTAATGCTGTGCGCTGGAGCCCATAGAAACCCGATGTTTACCTTGCCAACCATTGGTTGTCAATGTAAGCATCGGGTTTCTATGGGCTCCGTTGCTGGCAGCGCATAGCATTAAACGCTCTGCGCTGCAGCAGACAATACTTGCATCAGGCTAGGGTCACAATGCAAGTGTGACCCTAGCCCTCAGGGGCCCGGTGGGCCCCCTCCAAGCAGTCGGGCCCCGGCACTTGCCCGGGTGCGCCGGATGCTGACGCCGGGCCTGGTCACCACGAAAGAACGCTGGAGACTCCCCAGAACCATGGATGAGGAGCTCATCCAGGAACCCGAGCGGGACCGACTCTGACAACATGGGCTGGACCACCAGGATAACAGACTTCACATCTGGACACTGGCAACACATCAGGACTCAGAACACCCGACACGACTCCAAGCAGGACACATCAGGGACATCAGTTGGTGAGATCTAGGAACCTCAGGCAGAGCCGTCACTGGGAATCAAGGCTGGAGACTCTCCAGAACCACAGAGGAGGAGCCTGTCCAATAACACGATTGGGACCGACACTGAGAACACGGACTGCACCACCAGGACTACAGACATCCCATCTAGACATCAGGACTAGGAACATCAAGGACTCGGAACATCAGACATAACCGGAAAAGGAACTCAAGTGGTCTGGGCCTCAGGGCCCTCTCGTACGCCAGGTGGGACCTCAGGGCCATCTTGGACACCACGCAGGACCTCGGCACCAGTCAGCAGTCGTTAGGCTCAGGACAGCAGACACGAGCTCCAGGTACCAGATAAAAGACATCAGGCTCCAGGCACAACCTGGAAAGGAACTCAAGCGGTCTGGTCCACAGGGCCATGAGCACAGCAAGCGAGACCTCGGGATCATCAGGGACACAAGCAGGACGTCTGGACTCCATACAACAAACACAGCTCCAGACAGGTGAGGCGGTTGACAGGGGATGGGGTACTCGGGAACCGGGGCTGGTGGCGGCTTCGATGGGGGATCACGGCTGGTCGATCCCCGGTCCCGTGCCCTGGACCCTCAATGGCGGGGAACGGTGGGGGATAAGGGGATTTGTTAACGTGACGCCACCTATGGTACCTGGTAACGGGCATACCAGCACTGCAGCCGGCCACTGAAGTGAAGGTAGGTACAGCAGAGTGTGGTACAGCTCCCCACAGGTGGAGCTTTACCTCAGGGCAGCGGGGATGGATGAGGGGAGTAGTAGTTGCATCTTTGCAGACAAGGTGGTGGATTGCGGCGGTTAGACAATTACACAGACAGGCAGGGATTGTTGTTTCGGCACCTTTTACTGGTGACAGGGTAACAGGTACAGTCCAGAGTAATAACCAGGTCCCCGCTGCAGCTTGGGATTTCCACCTTAAAAAGTTATGAGGCCTCTTCTGTGTCTGTGCTCTGTGGTTTGGGGTAAGTCCTGCCTGAGCCTGAACCCACCGCTTCTTCTCCCTCACTGGGCTTTGTCCTAAACTGGCAATGAGGTCCTTCTGCAGGTCCCTATTTTTCCTATGGCCCATGGTCCTGTGCTTGGTCAGTTTAGCGTCTCTTACTCACTCTCCTCAGGGCTGAACTCCTCCTGAGTATTCTGGGCTTTTGCTGTAGCTCTGTATGCTGGCAGCATCGGACTCCACTGTCCGGGTGTACTAAAGGGCTGTAGAACCAGATTCCCTTTCTTAGTTCCCAGCTTTTCCACTTACCTCCGACCCTTTCCCTAGGGTGCGCACAGCGGTCAGTGGTCCCTGGTCCTGGATCTCTCCCAGCGACCAGTTCCTCCGTCTAATCTCTCTTCTCTCTGCTCACAGGAACTGAACTAAAACCACAGGGACTGACTAACTCCTCCCCTCAGGCCTGGATGTTCTTAAAGGGGAACTGGCTTAAAGCAGCCAGTAGGGCTCCCCCTTCAGGTCTGGGGTGGAAGGTGGTGTGTGCTGTGTTAACCAAGTTGTAATTCCCTCCTTGCATCGGTGGAACCTGTGGCAATCCCCGTGCAGGATCGTCAGGACACAAGCAGGAATCCACATACAAGGCAAGGACTTTGGTACCAACACAGACAGGTCCAGGGACAAAGACATCAGCATTCCCAGAACTGATAACAGGCAGAACTGGAACTGTAGACAAGGCAGACCAAGAGCAGCATGGCTGGACAAACACACAGGTTTAGGTTCAGGAACCTAATGAGAAGCTCTGGCGACGCCCAACAGGAAAGAGGGATTTTAAATAGGCGCTGCCCCTTAGCTATAGGCTGGGGACAGGCAATTCAAGCGCACACACTCCACCACATAAAACCAGGAAAGGTGTGGCCGCGTGCACAGTCAGAACGTATACAGCATTGCCAGCACAGGAACTCAGGCCCAGGGCACCTGGCAATGGCTGCAAGCCTGGACACACGTGGAAAGTCATGCACCAGCTGCAGAGGAACTCACAACCCGCGGATAGCTTCCACAGTGGCAGCCAGGGTCCGCACACATGGATGGTTGAGGAGCACTGAAATGACCCTACCACACACGTGTGGATACACAGCAGAGCGGGGTGTGCGGATACGCAGCAGAGCCAGGAACTGACCAGAGTCCTATACAGGTAGCATACTACAGTATCCCTGCTTATTAACAGAGCAGGGAACTAAGCAGAGTCCTGACTCACCCAGGGTATGGGGACTTGGGTATCTGGGCCCTCTGCTTCAGTAGGGATGTCACTGGTGGCCTGCCCAGACCCGTGGCCCTGGGGTCTTACTAAAAAAAGGGGTAGTTGGTGTTGGAATGGAGATAAAAGTTTAAAAAGTTTATCGTGACGCCATCTTGGTATCTGGTGACTGCACCAGCACTGCATAGGGCCTCCAGGGATGATGGACGAGCAGCTAGGTGGTGAAGCTCCCCACAGGCGGAGCTGGATCCCTGGGGTATTTGGTGATGATAATGAGGGATGGAGCAGGGATTTGGCCGGGCTGCTGGATAACAGGACAGTCTTTGTTGATGGCAGGGGAGCGGGTAAGGAACTGACACACACACCGCTGGTTGTCCTTTACCTTTTACTGGTGTTGTTGCAGGTAAACATCCAGAGCACTGCCAGGTGTTCAGGATGCACTTCTGGGTCTCCACAGCAAGTAGGTATAAGTCCTCCTTGTCTCTTTCCCCATGTGTGTGAAGCCCCTGCCCAGTATAAACCTTGGCTGGCCTCCTCTGCTCTGTTCCTCTGCACCTGTGCTGTCTTTGGGTAACCCTTGATGGACTCCTGCTACTCTTTCATTTGCAGTGCCTGGCTCCCAGGTGTGAGACTGTGCAGATGTCCGGGAGACTGAAGTCTCCACGGTGGACCGGTATTCTTTACTGGGCCGGGTGCTCACCAGTATAGTCGGACTCCAGTGTCCGGTGTGTTTGGGTGAACCTAACACTGGCTCCTCAGTTCCCACTTTGTTCTTTCTGTTTTCCTCGCCTTCCGACCCCACTCTTGGGCCTTGCAGGACTACTCGAAGGCTGTTCAGGGTAACTGGCTCGGGCCTAAAGCAGCACCGATCACCGGTACGTTTTCACAGCTCTTGAAGCGTCTGCACACTCTAACTCCGCCCCCAGCACCAGTATTTATAGGGGATCTTGCCTAAAGGCAGCAAGTGGAGCTCCCCTTACTGTGGAAGATGTTGTCTGTGTTTGTGTACCCGCTGTGGAAACTCATCCATGCTGTAGGTGAGTCTGTGGTTACCTGTGTTAGCAGGGTGCCACATTCCCCCTAGGTAAGGTCAGTACTCCTGGACTGAAACATTTTAAGTTAAAGGACCTATCCGACCACAAAACTTGTTATTTTAAAAAAGCTAATCTGTGCTGAATTGTATTAAAAA
The DNA here is from genome assembly GCA_033576535.1 of Allobates femoralis. Taxonomy (NCBI): domain Eukaryota; kingdom Metazoa; phylum Chordata; class Amphibia; order Anura; family Aromobatidae; genus Allobates; species Allobates femoralis. The sequence continues at coordinate 105,283,428 of JARQOC010000003.1, read as the reverse complement.
ACGCTTTCCACAGTGTTTTTTTTGTTTTCCTACCATTATTTCCTCAATTTCTGTGTTCAGTGCCCCCATGCTGGATGTTTACATGCAGCATTTCATGATTAGGTAGCTTCCTGTTTTTTTTCTTCCTTCTTACAGCCTGTGCTGATCACCACCCCCTGTACACGCCTCTCTGCCCCCTCCACACTCCTCTCTGCACACACTCTGCACCCTGATTAGCCAGGACTCTGCCATTACAGTGTCTCAGTGCTACAGCAGTGAAGGATCATTCACAAAAAGGCTTGGACTTGTCTATACTGGTCTAGACGGTTGGTGTTCCAGTCAAATTGGAATATCTGCTTTGGGCTCGACAATTCCGAGTTCCAGATCTACAGGTAGTCTCCCTGTATGGGCTCTCATAAGATAGGCAGGTGTACAGTTCGTAGAGCTCACCGGAATGTGATTATACATATCTATCAGATCAGGCAGTTTTTCTGGCCATTGATTTCCCTCTTCAAGAGGCAGTATCTTGAGCATGTCAATCACAATGTTGTTCATCTTTTCACATAACCCATTGGATTGGGGATGATATGTCATTGTTCTGATTTTCTTACAACCATAAAGATGACAAAACTCTTGAAAGATCTCGGCTTCGAACGCTGAACCTCTATCAGTTAGAACTTGTTCTGGATAGTGGTCTACAGAAGATATTCTGGAAAGTTCTGGCGGCTGTTGCAGCTGTAACGGTCTTTCACGGGTGCAACCATCAGGAACCTGGAGTAGTGATCCACATTGTCAAAGCATAAGTGTAGCCTGTCCTGCTTGGAGTCAGTTTCACATGGTCCAAGGCTACAATTTGGAGTGGTTGAGTTGTTATGATGGGTTGGAGTGGTGCTCTTTGGCTCTGCTGGTCTTTTCTGCGTAGGTTACAGGGTCCACAGTCTTTACACCATCTATCTATGGATCCTCGCATGCCAACCCAGTAGGATCTGTCTTTGAGCAGCATTTCTAACTTCTTCCACCCAAAGTGTCCAGTTTGGTTGTGGTAGGGATTCAGTACCGTTTGGATCTCTGTGCGGGGTACTATGATCTGCCAATCCATCTCATACGTTCTTGGGTTGATGTACCTTCTGCAGAGCTTTTCCTGGTAGATGAACAGGTTGCTTCTTTCGTTCCCACAGGTGTTTAGCTTCTGGTGGAGGATTTGAAGGTAGTTTTGCTGACTCCTGAGTTATCAGTCCTTTTACTAAATTGATAACTGAGTCACTGTCTTGAGAGTCCTTCCAACCAAAGTGTGGTAACGGGTTCACTATTCTCTCAGGAAGTTCTGTATAGGCTTGTTGACACTGGGATATCCTCAACTGATGGAAGGCGGGTAGCTCTATCTCTTCAAGCTTGTCCTCATCTACACCCATATCTGCTAAGTGAGGCATCCTGGATAAGGCATCTGCATTGCCATTGTTATGCCCAGCCCGGTACTTGATGGTGAACTGTTAATTGGATAATCTTGCCATCCATCTCTGTTCCATGACTCCCAATTTTGCAGTTTCCAGGTGGATCAAGTGATTATTATCTGTAAAGGCAGTAAACTTGATCGCTGCCAAGTAATGCTTAAATCTTTCTGTGACGGCCCAGACCAAGGCCAGGAACTCCAACTTAAATGAGCTGTAGTTTTCAGGGTTCCTTTCCGTAGGGCGAAACATCCTGCTAGCATAGGCAATGATTATTTCCTTGCCTTCTTGCTTCTGGGAGAGTACAGCTCCTAACCCCACGTTACTAGCATTGGTGTTTAGGAATGATAGGTTATAGTTGGGGTAAGCCAGGATCTCTTCACCTGTTAAAGCCTCTTTTATCTGTTGGAACGACTCTTCTTGTTCCTTGCCCCACTCCAAGGGAGGATCTTTGGACTTGCCTTTCTGGGGTTGGCCTACTAGGAGGTTTTGCAGGGGAGCAGCCTTCTTTGTGTACTCCTTCATGAATCTCCTGTAGTATCCCACCAATCCCAGGAACTGACGTACTTCCTTCAGGGTCTTAGGTGTTGGCCATTCCTTGATGACAGTGACCTTGTCTGGATCTGGGGCCACTCCTTCGGAACTGACAGGTACTGGACTTTCGGCTTTAACAGGTGGCATTTGGATGGTTTTAGCTTAATCCCGTATTTGAACAAGGCTTCAAATATCTCTGCTAGATGGGTTAGGTGGTCTTCATAGGATTTTGAATACACGATAACGTCATCCAGGTAAAGCAGTACCGTTTCAAAGTTCTTATGCCCCAGACAACACTCCTTCAGCCTCTGAAACGTTCCGGGTGCGTTACATAGTCTGAAGGGCATGCTGTTGAATTCACATAGGCCCATGGGTGTGGTGAATGCCTTCTTCTCACGGTCTTCTTCTGCAACGGAGACCTGCCAATACCCGCTAGTGAGATCTAGGGTTGAAAAGTAATTAGCAGACTTCAATGCAGCTACTGATTCCTCAATGCGAGGTAACAGGTAAGCATATTTGTGTGTTATGCAATTTATTTCCAGTAATCTACACACATTCTCATACTGCCATCTTTCTTTCTGACTAGGACTAGTGGAGATGCCCAGGGACTACAACTATCTTTTATGACCCCTGCGTCCTTCATGTCCTGTAACATCTCCCTGGCTTTTTGATAGTGTGCGGGCTGAATAAGCCTGTATCGCTCTTTGATTGGTGGATGTGTACCTGTGGGGATATGTTGGTGTACCCCTTTAATACGGTCAAAATTAAGTGGATGCTTACTAAATACCTGCTCAAATTCTTGGACTACCCGGTAGACACCTTGCTTTTTATACATGGGAGTGGAATCTGTTCCTACATGGAGCTGTTGACACCAGTCCTCTAGCTGCCTCTAGCGTTTTTATCCTCTGCCTCTTTAGGTAGAGGTAAGGGTCCCACTGCTTGTATCTCATTGTTTATTTACAGTGTACAGCTTAGCAATGGTGGAATACCTGGGTAGTTTGACCTCTTCACTGCCACAATTTAAGATGCAAACTGGCATTCTTCCCTTGTGTACATCAACTACCCCTCTGGCTGTCAAGAGTGTAGGCCTGTGTTCTGAGCTGATGGGCTCCATTACCGCCTGATAGTCCTGCCCTCTCAGACCTACGGCTGCTCGACACCAAATCATCATTTCACTCATTGGAGGTGTTACAATAGGAAGCGGGTCTATTACCCGTGCGGTACCAATTTCACCACCTGTATGTTTTACCTATTGCTGGTGCAGGAGGTCTCTTATCTCTCTCTCAAGAACCTTCTTCTGCCCATTTTTGGCAGTATCTGCAATCTGTTGAAGCAAAAACAACACTTCCTCCATGCAAGTGCTAACATTTGTACCGAGAATAATGTATGAGTCTCGATTATTGGGATTTTCTTCCACCACAATAACCCCTTGGTCTAGTAACTCCACCCTCCCCACTTTTATGGGTACTTCTCTAACCCCCACTATAGTAAGTGGTTCACCATTAGAAGCATAAATGTTAAGGTTCATATAGGGTGGTTTAAGTTAATTACATGACTAAAATTGTTTGTAAAGGATATTAGGGATCATGGTCACTTGTGACCCGGTGTCCAATAAAGCAGGTGTCAAGATGCCATCTAGCATGATAGACAGGAATAGTCGCTGTCCGATGTAAGTATCATACCAGTGGTCTGGGCCCTGTTGAGTTACTCCTGGGATTCGGCCCCGGCCCCAAGGGTCTGCTCGTTTAAAGGACAGTATCTTGCGATGTGGCCGATCTTGCTGCAGTGTCGGCAGATGGGTTCTCCTTTGGAGCTGTAACGGTCGGTGGTCCTCCCTCTGGGCGACATGGTCTTCCTCCCTTTCATCCACGGGACGTCCTCCGAGCTGTCGGCAAGTTGGATTAGAGGCTGATGTTTCGGCTGTGGCTTTGGCTTTTGTCCCTGCTGCAGCTGTAGGGTTTCCATGAAAGCGGCTAGCTTTTTACCCAGCTGGCACACCTCGGAATGCAAAGTCTCAATTCTATCCGAGTTAGTGGACTGAACACGTCTTTCAGCTGCAGGCACGGGTACTGGTGTTTGTTGTAGCTGGAGCCTTGCCACTGCACCACAGCTGGATGGCAGCTTCAGGAGTCTCCACCAGCTGTAACCCTTTTATGACCATGTCTTTTAAAGTGTTAAAGTCAAAGTCGGCATCCGGGTGATTTAGGGACTACCAGCGCAGGGTTTTGTTGTCCTCCGGTGATCGGAGCCCCCGGGTAGACTGCTCAATCAATAGTTTATTCTTGTCATGGACACTAGCATGGTTGACTTGCTTTCAGGTTCGCAGCGCCTCCTGTAAGCACCATGCAAAGGTCTGGATGTCATCTTCCATATAATATACAAAGAAGGGCGCACACCTCTAATGTTGGGTGCTAGCCTGAAATTTATATATACTTACTATTGAGTGATTCTGCTGCACACCAACATTTCATGCTTACAAAGGAAAAAAGCTTATGGCTAACAAGTACTATTGCAATGTGAACAGGAACCAAAAACATGTTGAAAAGCTAATGAAAGCTATCTAAGGAATAAATGTGAAAATATTAGTTAGAATGTAATGGCCATGACATCCGGAAGCCCAGTAACCGCTTTCAAGGTTTTTTCACACTACTGGGTCCTAACTAAAAACCTCATGCCTGCAGTCTGGATGTGTGTATGGGATAATGCCCTATGTGCAATTAAAACCTGCTTTTAAAGGATTTTTCAGGACTGTGTAGGATCTCATAGCAGCTACTGGGTGGGGGAGGGTGCTGCTCCAATTTACTACATATAATATACAAAGTACTTGTTAGCCATAAGCTTTTTTCCTTTGTAAGCATGAAATGTTGGAGTGCAGCAGAATCACTCAATAGTAAGTATATATAAATTTCAGGCTAGCACCCAACATTAGAGGTGTGCGCCCTTCTTTGTATATTATATGTAGTAAATTGGAGCAGCACCCTCCCCCACCCAGTAGCTGCTATGAGATCCTACACAGTCCTGAAAAATCCTTTAAAAGCAGGTTTTAATTGCACATAGGGCATTATCCCATACACACAACCAGACTGCAGACATGAGGTTTTTAGTTAGGACCCAGTAGTGTGAAAAAACCTTGAAAGCGGTTACTGGGCTTCCGGATGTCATGGCCATTACATTCTAACTAATATTTTCACATTTATTCCTTAGATAGCTTTCATTAGCTTTTCAACATGTTTTTGGTTCCTGTTCACATTGCAATAGTACTTGTTAGCCATAAGCTTTTTTCCTTTGTAAGCATGAAATGTTGGTGTGCAGCAGAATCACTCAATAGTATGGATGTCATCTTCCGGCTTCTGATAACAATGGTAGTAGCGCATTCTTATGTCAGCCTGATTACAGTCCTCAAAAGCAAATTTTAAATTTTCAAAGATTACAGCTACTGATCCCCGTTCAGCAGTGGACCAGGATTCAGCCTCTCTTTCTGCCGCACCAGTTAACTGTCCCAGCCCAACAGCTGCGCACTGCTGACCGGTCATGGTGTACATGTCCAGCATGGTGCAGATTTTTCTTTTAAAAGAGGACAAAGTATCAGGCGGCCATCATACTGGGGCAGCCACTTAGCACCCGGGACATACGGTAGCGAGATCGGCATGATTGGGGCTACTGCGCCCGGTGGGTCGGCGGCTCTACTAGTTGCAGCTATGGTCGCTTGGGGGTGATTCACGGGGTCTGCGAAGGTATTTTCATAGTGGCTGGACATAGCGGACATTTTCGGGGTTCCCCACAGTGAATCACGGCCAGTCTTTGAACAGTTAAACAGTTTGTGAGTTTCCGGGTTAGGCCGCTTCAGAAGTGTTCAGCAGAGCAAGGCCGGGGTTTGGTTTTCGCACTCTGCAAGCCATTACGCCCCCTTCATTCCCGCTCCGTGGCGCAGTAATGGCGGCTCCATTTAACAGTCACAAAATTACAGTCTTAAACACGGCACACAATACCCGGTAGCACTGTGCACAGATCCTGTTTGTGAACGCCAAAAGTAAATGACTCACCCTGGGTATGGGTGTGGCGCCCCTGCGTACAGGTGGCCACAAAAGGGTACTGCAGCCAGGCAGTTAGGACATGGTAAACACTACACCCTCACAGCCCACATCCCCACGTATAGAGAGGGTTCACATCCAGCTCTGAGGTCGGACACTATATGAGACCAGAAGGAGTGGTGGATGAGGAGTGGGTTGGGCACACCAGAAGGTCAGGTGACTGACAGTATATAGAGAGGGGGAGGAGTGAAGGAAGTCAGTAGGCTGAAGTGCTGAGATGCAAAGACAGAGAGAGGTTGCACGTCCTGGAAGAGCCTAAGCTGAGGAGCGCAGACCCGTACTGAGCCAATGCGAGCCAGATGGGGGGGAAAGCCCGTCCAAGATGCTGAAACCACCAGGAGTGTGATAGACAGAGAAGGGACGGTGTAACCCGTGCCCTGGACAGCAGCAGAAGCTACTAACAGTAGGTGGAGAAGCCCTCCTAGATACCGAAGGAAACAGAGGAAGGAGCCTGGCAGAGCCTCATGCTAGAGGACTGTTGCAGGCTGGGCTAGAGCAGAGTGTCAGCTCTGAAGGGGACCGACGATTCACCCGGAATCCCCAGATTCACTGACGGGGAGCTTTAGTTTCAAGCTGGAGTTCCTAACTCAAAGAACAGGCAGCTCAGTGACACACTAGGACTCACAGAAGCCCGAGTCACCGCTATACTGTTCAGCGTCCGCATACACCCGTGTAAGACGGAGAGAGAGAGTAATAGCCCGGAAAGGCACACTTAAAGACTGTGTGAGGGGTCACAAGGAGAGAGGAGCCTGGCTGCAAGAGAGAAGGGAACCCGGAAAGGGAGTAGAAAACAACTGTATACTTGAACTGTGAATAACCTGTAACCTGCTTGAAGACGAACAACTTAAGTAAAGCTTTGGAAACCCTGAATTCCTTGTCAGACTCTATCTGCAGACCCTTTCTCCCATACAGGCTTGCATCAGGAGAACCTCAACCTGCAGAGCTACAGCCTGTCAGCACCAACGCTGAGGAGAGATCCCTGCAGCTGCAAAGTAAGTGTGCTCCACTACACCAAACAGACTTAACTCCTTACTGCCCCGGGGATACAGTTCTCCCCACTGGAACTATACCATCCCCGCTGCCATTCCATCACCCCCGGAGGTTCTGCAGCAGCGGCGGCCCCCATTACTGGCCGCACCAAGTGGGTGGCGTCACCCGTGACATATCCCTTGTAAATAAACCCCTTTTATTGTGCTGAGCCAGGGACACGGTCCGGACCAGGCCACCAGTGACATCCCCGACGCAGACCGGTCCGGTACCGAGTACCCCACGTCCCTTGGGGCTCCACATGGGGACTCGGGTATCTGGGCCCTCTGCTTCGGTAGAGATGTCACTGGTGGCCTGCCCAGACCCGTGGCCCTGGGTTCTGACTAGAAAAAGGGGTAGTTGGTGTTGGAATGGAGATAAAAGTTTATAAGGTTTATCGTGACACCACCTGTGGTATCTGGTGACTGCACCAGCGCTGCGTAGGGCCCCCTGGGATGATGGACGAGCAGCTAGTAGTAAAGCTCCCCACAGGCAGAGCTGGATCCCTGGGGCATTTGGTGATGATAATAAGGAATCGAGCAGAGATTTGGCCGGGCTGCTGGATAACGGGACAGTTTCTGTGGATGGAGGGGCGCAGGTAAGGAACTGACACAGACACCGCTGGTTGTCCTTTACCTTTTACTGGTGTTGTTGCAGGTAAACGGCCAGAGCACTGCCAGGTGTTCAGGAAGCACTTCTGGGTCTCCTTCTTCCCTATGTGTCTCTTTTTTCACCATATACACTGTGTTCCAAATTATTATGCAAATGTTCTTTTTCTCTGATTTTTCTAAATGGTTGGTGCAAATGACAGTCAGTGTAATAAAAGTCATACATCAAATTTTATTGAAGGAATCTCCCTATGATAACAGTATAATGTTCAAAATTAAAAATCTCTAAAAGCACTGTTCCAAATTATTAGGCATAGTAGAGTTTGTAAACATTTGATATGTTTGAAAGAACTGAAAATGCTCATTTGTTGAATTTGCAGCATTAACAGGTCACATTCACTGAAATAAAAAGCTATTTAACTCCAAAACATCCTAACAGGCCAAGTTGAATGTTAACATAGGAACCCTTCTTTGATCTCACCTTCACAATTCTTGCATCCATTGAACTTGTAAGTTTCTGCTTGTATTTCTTTGCATGATGTCAGAATAGCCTCCCAGAGCTGCTGTTTTGATGTGAACTGCCTCCCACCCTCATAGATCTTTTGCTTGACTATACTCCAAAGGTTCTCTATAGGGTTGAGGTCAGGGGAAGATGGTGGCAACACCATGAGTTTATCTCCTTTTATGCCCATAGCAGCCAATGGCACAGAGGTATTCTTTGTAGCATGAGATGGTGCATTGACATGCATGAGGATGATTTTGCTCCTAAAGGCACGTTTTTGCTTTTTGTACCATGGAAGAAAGTTCTCAGTTGGAAACTCTATATATGTTGCAGAGGTCATTTTCACACCTTCAGGAACCTTAAAGGGGCCTACCAGCTGTTTCCCAATGATTCCAGCCCAAAACATGACTCCTCCACCTCCTTGTTGACGTCGCAGCCTTGTTGGGACATGGTGGCATCCACCAATCATCCACTACTCTATTCATCTGGACCATGCAGGGTTGCTAGGCACTCATCAGTAAACAAGACTGTTTGAAAATTAGTCTTCATGTATATCCGGACCCACTGCAACTGTTTCTGCTTGTGACCACTGTTTAGGGGTGGCCGAATAGTAGGTTTATGCACCACAGCAAGCCTTTGAAGGATCCTACACCTTGAGGTTCGAGGGACTCCAGAGGCACCAGCAGCTTCAAATATCTGTTTGTTGGTTTCTAAGGCCTTTTTAGCAGCTGCTCTCTTAATCCGATGAACTTGCCTGGCAGAAACCTTCCTCATTCTGCCTTTATCTGCATGAACACATCTGTGCTCAGAATCAGCCACAAATCTCTTCACAGTACAATGATCACGCTTAAGTTTTCGTGCAATATCAAATGTTTTCATCCCTTGTCCAAGGCATTGCACCATTTCTTGCTTTCCGGCAGCAGAGACATCCTTTTTCTTTCCTATGTTACTTGAAAACTGTGGCCTGCGTAATATTGTGGAACACCCAGTTTTCCTTTTATTGGGCTCACCTGCCAAACTAATTATCACAGATATCTGATATTGATTTCAATGATCCAAAGAACCCTGAGACACAATACCATCAATGGGTTTCATTGAAAAAAAAACCAAAAAAAAAAACCCTCTGACACTTAAAACCAATATGCATAATAATTTGGAACACAGTGTATTTCCATCCTACTGAGAGCACTATAATGTAGGAAAGAGACCCTGATTCTAACAATATATCACTTAGTTTACTAAGTGCAGCAGTTCTGACACAATCCAAGTTCTTAGCTGTAGCATGTAGCAGAGCTCAGAAAGCCAACCCTGTCCACACCGTAGTTTGTGTACATTGTATATCAGAGGAAGGAGCAAGTCGGACAGCTTGGCATGAGTCAGCTAGTCACAGCAATAATAATGTCCTAATGATAAAACCTTCATTGTAAGTAAAGTACAGCACACAGCTTACTAAATGACACATTGCTGAATCTGTGTCTCAGCCTCTATCTCCTGCAGTCTTAGCAATTACATAGCAAAAACCTGCTGACAGATTCCCTTTAGGTCAGGACTTAGCTCCTTATTTCTGAAGGCTCTTGGTTGAGTCCCAGTTAACCCTTCTTTTTTTATTGTTCCTCATTGTCTATCAAGAGCTATAACTCTTTTTTTTTAAGGTGGATGATCTTAATTTGTGGTACAAGCTGTAGTTTTTATCATCATCACTGTGAGAGATAAAATTATGGTCCACCATGCTGGATATAGTGGAGGCCCAATGGTTACCACAGTCATCAGAACAACCAAGGGCCTACAGAAGCTGCGTGTTTCATTGCGCAGTGCAAATAAGTAGCCTTTGGGCCATTGAACATTGAACATCACTGCCATGTGCCAGTACCTGACATTAGTGCACAGTGCATAGCAGTGATTCTTAATGGCATCAGATGTGTGTGGCCTTTAATAGGCCGGCAGCCTTTTAATGTCACTGCAATGCATTGCTTACTGATGTCAGCACTCCTCAGATGGGTCGGCGGCCATTTACAGGAGAAGAGCAAAGTGCTCCTCCAGCTGGCAATGCTATTCCCGGTTGTACCCCCCGTGCTTTCCTCTGGAGATTGAGACCCTCACAAGTCAGGTACTGGTTTCTGCTGCTATTCCTCCCCTCCCCTCAACCTGCTATTACACTCCCTCCCTCTCCTCTTACTCTTTTGCTCCTCCTGTTCACTCCCATTTCCCAAGTCACTTTTCTACTCCTTGCAACTCTTATCTGCACGTTGCCCCTCTTCCCTATCTCCAATAATATCTTAACTGGATCTTTTGCTGCCTTTTAAGGCCCCGTTACACCTTTCAACATCGTTTCCGACGTCGTTCAAAGGTGACGTCAGGAACGATGTTGAAATGACATAATTGTTGCGTCGTAGCATGTAAACGCAAGATTCAACAACGATAGTTGTTCAAGTCGGAGTTTACAGATTTTCCTGCATGCAGGAAAACCTGTCAACTTCAACTTCAGCAACCGGCGGGATCGTGCGGTGTGACACCGGAATTGTGATGTCAAGGCCGATCCCGCCTATTTGCTGCATTGCAGCAGATCGCTTGCTGGGTTGATCGCACCGCCAACATCGCAGCGCCATCTTTAATAAGTACATTGCGCATGCGTGGAGCCGGGCCGGAAGTGACGAAGCGGCCGGTGAATGATAGGTGTAAAGAGGGCGGGAGATTCCAAATGAAGGAGGTGATGATGAAGAAAGAATAATGCCGCCCAGCGGGGCGTGCGCTGCTGCATCGAAGAGGGCAGAATGGAGCTGTTCTGTTCTTCTTCTCCCTGAAACTGGTGCTCCCATGTTTTTATCTATGGTGCCACCCACTGGATCAGTGTTGCTCTACGCTCCACCCACACTACTCTTAACCCCTGCTATCCCTTGCCTAACCTAGAGTCCTAGGCATAGAGTCGGCGTGTTTGTACCTGTGTGGGTGTTTTTCAGTCAACCATCTGTACCTTACCTGGCTGCAGTTCACCCTGCGGCCACCCTGGTCACAGGGGTGCCACATACCCTTATTCCCAAACTGTAACCCTTGTTGGTGCAGACAATGAGGCAGATGATGATGAGATTCAGATACCTCATTGTATTGACAACTTGACTTTGCGCTCAGGGTAGGAAGAGGTTGGCTCTGAGGACGATGAGTGTGAGAACACACAGGGTGATGATGAGGTTGGAGATCCCACTTACTGTCAACTCATAGGCAGGCAGTTGATGAGCTCATCAGAGGAGGTGGAGGAGGATGCTAGTGATGAGGTTAGGTTGCAGGTTCCTGGACAGAGACGGAGTTCTGGAAGCACATCAACAACTGCGTCCTCAACCACAACTCTGCCTCTGTGCAGAAGTCGTGGTGGCTCTGCAGGTCGCATGGGCGATAAGCCTTGCCTAGCCTGGGCCTTATTTCAGATCGCAAATGATGACCCAACTCATGTTATCTGCTAAATTTGTAAACAAAAACTGAGTAGTGGTCAAAAAATGAATAGTTTGAGTACTTCATGCATGAACACTCACATGGACATGAAGCACAAGTCACAATGAGAAGCTGACTGTGCTACAATGCGGCCTAGCGAGCCTGGCCAACCACCGTCTGCCCCATCAAGGGCATCTGCAGCTTCTTCATCCTCTGTGACTGTGGAGACAGTTGTCACATGTGGCGCCCCGCAACGAGTGCGTCACAAGAGGGTATTGCAGCCACAAATGCAGCCGCAATATCCTCTGACTCAGCAATGATCCAGTTAACATAGAGATCCAACCCAACATGCAAACACCTAGAACAGGGGACCAATCATAGGTCCTGGGGGGGTGGAGTGTTAGGGTAGTGTAGTAGAACACACAATAATCTAGACAGAAAAGAGAATAGTCTAGAACTCGGAGAAGAAGGGTCTAGGACTAGAACTTGGAGAGGAGCGGGGGCTCCGCACCCCGTGCGGACCCCTGGGCCGTCACCGGTCGGGTGTCAGCACCTGAGGCCTTAACCACCGGGATTGGGCATTATCTACACGGGTTCCCAAAAGACTCCCGTGCCCACAACTCACAGCCGGTTCACTGGTACCGAAGCTGGCAGCAGTTCACCTCTGCCACGTGAACCAGAAGAGTGGAGGAGCAGCTTTACAGGAGCACCCCACCACCAGCCAGTTTCCAGTCCTCTAACCAGCGGTGTACACACTGAGGGATCCAAGACTCCCCAAAGCATCCAGAACGTACATCATGGATAGGGCATTGAAGAAGCCTCCCCGTACCCGACCTGGTATTCCTGGGCGACGCTGGCAACAAACAAGTTAGGTAGAATGGAGGAACACTGCGGATCTCTGAGGAACACTATCACTGCTGAGTCCACCCGGTCTACTACTCAACCACTGTATGCCATGTACTGCCTGCTGGTTACAGTAAAGACCCGTTGCAGAGACTTTCTGTGTCCGTGCTTCCTTATGAACTGTCCGTCCGCACTCAAAGGTAATCGCAGCTGCCACACAACATCTTGAGCAGCTCCAGCCTCCGGGGATTACCGCTCAGCCTGTCGGGAGCGTAACATCTTGCTGCTGTCCATCCCCCGGGGGCTCCGCAGCGTCGGTAGCCCTTACCGAATCTACTCATAGGTGGCGTCACGAATAAATTAAAAACCCCTTTAATCTGTTCCACCAAGACGTCTTCACTTTTGATCTGCACTACACCGGGCCCCACTACCGGCAGGAGCGGTCCACCCGTGACAAGGAGGAAGGAAGCATCGCCTGTCTATCAACCGGAGTCCCGGCCACGGTGAGTCATCACACAGGCTTTCAGCCGCAGAACTTCCACCTCTTTACCCACAACAGCCAGTATGATTGAGAGGTTGTCAGCTGTTTTGGAAATAGAAATACCTGCTGGTGTTGAGCGCTGTCAGACATCAATAGCACCACCTTTTCATGAATGCGACGTAATAAGTCTGCCTGCACCTCCCTCACAGGCCAGCAGTTTGTCTGGGACACCCTACTCAACCCTGTCTCAGCACAGCAGCCAGCCCTTGGTCCCTCAGATGTGGACAAGTAAAAGACCATTTCCTCCTTCCCATGCCAAAGCTAAGAGGTTGAATTTCACCATCTGCAAGCTGTTGGCTACGGAAATGCTGCCTTTCTGTCTGGTGGAAACAGCGGATTTGAGACCTTATGGCCGTCGCAGTCCCCCAGTACCAGATGTCCAGTTGCCACTACTTCTCAAAGAAAGCTGTGCCTGTGCTACACCAGCATGTTGCACACAACATCACGGCTTCCTTGAGAGACTCTGTGTGTGACAGGGTGCATTTCACCACTGACACTTGGGTGAGTAAGCATGGACAGCGGCATTATATGTTGCTGACTGGGCACTGGGTGACTATGGTGACAGCAGGAGAAGGGGCTGGTCTACAAGTCTTGCCATCCACACGGGTTGCGTGTCAAACCTCTGTATCTAGATGTTCCTCCACTGCTTCTGCCTCCTCCACCTCTTCTACGGTAGGTCCTCCATGTGCGTCCAAGGCTTGTCTGGTAATGTTACCCGCGTTCAAACTGCGAAGACGATATCCAGCACACCTCCTTACTATACTGGCAGCAGGGCTAAACTCCATCAGGCAATGCTTACATTAAAATGTCTTTGAGTCACACAGCTAAAGAGTTGTCGTCAGCTCTGGAGAGAGAGAGTTTAATGAATGGTTGTCTCCACTGAACCTGCAGCCAGGGAAGGCTGTGTGCGACAATGCTGAAAATCTAGGCGCGGTCCTTCGCCGGGGCAAGGTGACACACGTGCCTTGCATGGCTCACGTTTTGAACCTAGTGGTCCAGCAGTTTCTAGCCCACTATCCCGGCCTAGATGCGCTTCTGCACATGGCACGGTCGCTGTGTGCTTACTTCCGCTGTTCGCATACAGCAGCTTAATGACTTGCATTTCTACAGAAGTCGATGTGCCGACACGATGGAATCCCATTCTGCACATGTTACAGCACCTGTGGCAGCAGCAATGAGCCCTGGTGCAGTATGTTATGACATATAATTATAAACGAAAATTCCATAAGGCTTTTACCAAAAAAGCTGTTCCAGTGTTGCCACCGGATTACAGCTAGCTGCTCATCATATAACAATTACAAACAGGAGAAACAAATGAGCTTGTTTGCTTATCAAAATTTACTTATTTATTAGAGGAAAAACAGACAATATATAGAGGTGATCTTTAAAATTGCACAGCAGAGATCACTGGTACATGATTATTTAGAAGCCAAACAGGATTTTGCAAGTGATAACATGATGACAGGCAGTATTACATATCAATGTAGGGTAGGATATAACAAATTAGTTTTTTTGTATATATAACCATTTCAACATCAATACATTGGTTTAACCCACACACTGCAGTGACAAGAGACAAAGCTTAAGTTGCCTTACATCAGTAAAGTGCATCCAAATGGCAGGTGATAGCAGCGTACCTAGTGATAAAGTGCGTAGTGCAGAGAGGAGGGATTCCCCCTTGTGCCGGACCCCAAACGCACGTATCGCTTATTTACATTTCAGTGCTTCGTCAGTGGGAGTACCGGGGCCTCCACAGTGACGCTCTTATATATCCCTTATCACACCTGAATCGGTGTACTCACATCACGCTCCAGGAGGCGGCGCATGCGCCCGTGCCCGCAGGCCCGATACGTCACATCCGGCGCTCAACCTGCCGCGTCATCGTCCACCATTTGTCCCGTTTCTAATGATAGTGAGGGTATAATTTTTATCCCTTTCCCCTTTCCTCTTGTGCTAGCAACAGCTGTTGTGCTTGTTTTTAAAAATATTTTTATATTCACTTGGGCCCTTTTTTCTCTACAGTGACAGCTCTGTATGACCTAAGGAAAGAACCGGATGTGCACAGGGACTGACTGCGTGCGATGAATACAAGAATTAATTTCCCCACTATGTACTATAATGAAATTGCTGTGGTGTTATTTTTCTATGATCGATGTGCACGATTCAGGTTATCTCGCTCTCAGTGCGCATGCCCACGTTCCCACACTGCCCGGTCGTCATGACGACGCTCTATACACCTAGCCAGCGCATCACCGCCGCATGGATGTAATTTCCGGCGGCGACGATGACGCGGCAGGTTGAGCGCCGGATGTGACGTATCGGGCCGGCGGGCACGGGCGAAATGCACCGCCTCCGGGAGCGTGATGTGAGTACACCGATTCAGGTGTGATAAGGGAAATATAAGAGCGTCACTGTGGAGGCCCCGGTACTCCCACTGACGAAGCACTGAAATGTAAATAAGCGATACGTGCGTTTGGGGTCCGGCACAAGGGGGAATCCCTCCTCTCTGCACTACGCACTTTTTCACTAGGTACGCTGCTCTTACCTGCCATTTGGATGCACTTTACTGATGTAAGGCAACTTAAGCTTTGTCTCTTGTCACTGCAGTGTGTGGGTTAAACCAATGTATTGATGTTGAAATGGTTATATATACAAAAAAACTAATTTGTTATATCCTACCCTACATTGATATGTAATACTGCCTGTCATCATGTTATCACTTGCAAAATCCTGTTTGGCTTCTAAATAATCATGTACCAGTGATCTCTGCTGTGCAATTTTAAAGATCACCTCTATATATTGTCTGTTTTTCCTCTAATAAATAAGTAAATGTTATGACATATAGCATTGGCCAATGAGATCCATAGGTGGGGCAAATCATGCTGCTGGAGAGGTTTCAGATCAAGGACCTCTGCACCCTTCTGCAGAGTTTTGAAATGGCTACTAAGATGTTTAGCGCTGACGATGCCATTATCAGCATAACAATTCCGGTCATCTACATGCTGGAGCACACATTAACCCATATTTGGAGTCAGGTGGTGGGCCAAGAGGAAGGGGAGGAAGTACAGGAGGAGGCGTATGCAGAAGGGATAACAAGATCTCAAAGGTCCAGACGGTCAGCAGCACCAAGGTGACTGGCAAAGGAGGGTGGGTAAGAGGGATTAACGAGGGCGCATGGTAGCAGCCAAACTGTTGATGAAGGTGCAGGAGCCGAGGAAGAAATGGAATACGAAGAGGCGATGGGCATGGAAGACTCAGCAAATGAGGGAGATCTGGATCACATTTCTATTGTGCGAGGTTGAGGGGAGAGGGCAGAGGAAGGTAGTGTGAATGTTACTTCAACGCCACCAACACAACAAGGACTTGGTCCTCCTGGATGCACAAGACACTTGAGCAAATTCTTGCTGCACTGCCTGCGACATGATCCTCAGATTGTTAGAATCTGAAGTAATGCTGACTACTGGGTTGCCACTCTGTTAGATCCCTGGTACAAGAGTAAATTTGGCCAAATGATTCCTGCCCTGGAAAGGGATTCACGCATGCGGGAGTATCAACAGAAACTTTTACTTAATCTTAGATCTGTTTTTCCCCAAAACACCAGTGGAGCACATAGTGAATATCGCAGTTCTAACTTTCCAACCCTGGGAACGTTGAGTCATCATCACTCAAATGTTAACAATAACAGTCTATCTAGTAACAGCAATTTTGCAGAATCGTTTCACGAATTTTTACACCATCCTTTGCAACACCAGAAGAGAGAACAAGTCTGACATATAGTGAGCGCCTAGAGAGGATGGTACAGGAGTATCCACAGCTCAATATCGATGCCATGACTGGAGAACTAGACCCTTGTTCATTTTGGGCTTCCAAACTGGAAAAATGGCCTGAGCTTGCCACTCATGCCTTGGAGATTTTGTCGTGCCCCGCAGCCAGCATTCTCTCTGAACGTGTCTTCAACGCTGCTGGTAGTGTGCTGACGGATAAGCACATGCACTTGTCCAATGTCAGTGTAGACAGACTAATGTTTATCAAAATGAACAAGTCATGGATCCGCAAGGACTTTGCCACCGCTGTGTCAGCCTTGGGAGACTAAACGGTTTTGTACTTCACAATGTGCTGCATTAAACTCCACATTTCCATATTTCTACTCTAGGGCAATTGATGCCACTTAAGTGGTGGCCGTTGCTAATTTTATAAAAAAAAAAAAAATGGAGACTGTTGTTGCGGTCTCCTTGCTGTTTGTTGCTTGACTTCAGTAGGGCCCTCTGAGCTCAATACCTATCCTTGACACTTCTGCCCCTGTTTCTGAATATTCAACTTTTTGTCCATCGAACCAGTGATGAACAAATTAGCTGTATTCACATCCACTATTTTTGGGTGCTTAAAAGCATTGTTTGATCAATCTCCCCTGTCCACTAGGCCTAATTAAGTTACTTACCTACCTACCTCTCTTGCACGAGCTTTGAGTTTATCCGGCCTACTAGGCTCAAACCGGTCTCTGACCTACCTCTCTATAATTTCCTGTAGTACTACACGAAACTGATGGTGGTCCCACCGGTGTGTGGCAGGGTATATCTTTGATGGGAACGCTTGCATGAGCTTTGACTTCATGTGGCCCTCTAGGCCCAAACATGTCTCAGACCTACCTCTACATTATTTCCTGTAGTACTCCACAAAACTAATGATGGTCCCACCTATGTGTGGCAGTGCAAATCATTGATAGGAACGCTTGCATTAGCTTTGACTTCATGTGGCCCTCTAGCCCCAAACAGGTCTCTGACATATCTCTACTTTATTTCCTGTAGTATTCCACAAAAGTAATGGTAGTCCCACGTGTGTGTGGCGGGGCATATCATTGATGGGACTGCTTGCAAGAGCTTTGAATTTATGTGGCCCTCTAGGCCCAAACAGGTCTCTGACCTACCTATACATTATTTCAGTAGTACTCCACAAAACTAATGATGTTCCCACCTGTGTGTGGGGGGCATATTATTGATGGGAGCTTTTTCATGAGCTTTGACTTTATCTGGCCTACTAGGCCCAAACAGGTCAATGTGGCAGCCCTGCGACCAGGTGACCACAAAGGGAAGTGCAGCCAGGTAAGGCAAGACGGTTGACAAAAAACCCACACAGATGCACACACCGACTCTACGCCTAGGACTCTAGGTTGGGCAAGGGGGGCAGGTGTTAAGAGAAGTGGGTGGAGTGTAGGTGGGCACTGACAAATGGGTGGGGAGACCAACACAATAAAAACCCGGGAACACACAGTTAGAGAGAGAACGTCTGGAAGAAGAAGAACAGAACAGTGAGAGTCTTCCCAGGAGGTTTCGGGTTCCCTGGAGGAGCAGAATCTTGAGAGGCACATACCTGAGGAGAGAAAGCCCACTCCATAGCCTGGAGGTGACGGAAAGGAGAAAGAGACTGAAAGAGACCCCACAGCTGGGAAGGTGGGAGGACGAGGACCTGGCAGCTGCACACATCTTAGCTGACCGGAGGAACCCTGAGTTGAAACAGTGATAGACAGAAGGAACCTGGTGTACCCAAATATCTGAACCTGGGACACTGGAGGCTAGGCGACGACCAGAGAACCTGCTCTGAAGAGGTGACCGGGGATAATCCAGACCCTAATCACGAAACACACCGGTGTGGGGCAGGTGCTTTATGACCTGCAGCCTAACTTTCCACAATGGTCTAAGAACACAGTTATCATACTAGGACTGGTGACCCTGACTGTGAGGGAAACATTCACCCGTGAGTACGCCACTACCAGACTGAACCCCTGGATGAGGTACTATGTTGAGACTTAGAGGCCTGAAAGGACTTAGAGGGAACAACCAAGAAACGCCACCTGAGCTGCACAGTTTGAGTTGCCCGGAGCAGTGTAAATTGTGTGAACTGTATGGAAAGAGCTGTGAACTGTTGTAACCTGTTGTGAAAAACCTAGTAAAGTACCCAGTAAGCTCATCCCTGCCTGAGACTGTTTACTTCCAGCATCGCAATAAAGTCCAACCGGAGGAGCCACAGACTGTCATCTCTGCACACTGGCTGGTAAGCTGCAGCCTTGAAGTAAGTGAACCCCACTGCACACAATCCCTCATCAGGCCCATCCACCACAACTGCTCCTGCCCTGGGGACCCTCAGACCTACTCGAGGAGGGCTTACTATCCACGCTGCCCCAAGTCACTGTCTCCAGCAGGAATACGGCAGTGGTGGTTCTACTACCCACATACCCTGGGTGGCGTCATGACAAATCCCTTGTAAATAACCCCTTTTTGGACTGATCCCAAGCCACGGACTGGGTCACGACTACAGTGATACCCCAGAGAGACAGCACCAGCCCTGCTCCCGAGTACCCCATAGCCTGGGGGCACATCATCTTTGACCTACCTCTTATTTCCTGTAGTACTCCACGAAACTGATGGTGGTCCACCAGTGTGTGGCACGGTATATCATTGATGGGAACGCTTGCATGAGCTTTGACTTCATGTGGCCCTCTAGGCCCAAACAGGTCTCAGACCTACCTCTCCATTAATTCATATAGCACTCCACAAAACTAATGGTGGTCCTACCTGTGTGTGGCAGGGCATATCATTGATGGGAATGCTTGCAAGAGCTTTGAATTTATGTGGCCCTCTAGGCCCAAACAGGTCTCTGACCTACCTCTCATATTTCCTGTAGTAATCCACGAAACTGAATAGGGGTCCCACCTGTGTGTGGCGGGATATATCATTGATGGGAGTGCTTGCATGAGCTTTGAGTTTATCTGGCCTACTAGGCCTAAACAGTTCTTTGACCTACCTCTCTGTTATTTTCGATAGTAATCCACAAACCTGATAGTGGTCCCACCTGTGTGTAGCATCACTTTGATGGGAATGCTTGCACGAGCTTTAAGTTTATCCTGGCCTACTAGGCCCAAACAGATCTCTGACCTACCTCTGTATTATTTCCTGTAGTACTCCACGAAACTTATCGTGGTCCCACCGGTGTATGGCAGGGTATATCATTGATGGGAACGCTTGCATGAGCTTTGAATTTATCTGGCCAATAGACCCAAACAGGTCACTTACCTACTTCTCTCTTATTCCCTGTTGTAATCCACAAAACTGATAGTGGTCCCATCTGTGTGTGGCGGGCATAACTTTGATGGGAAGCGCTTGCACGAGCTTTGAGTTTATCCAGCCTACTAGCACAAACAGGTCTCTGACCTCCCTATTATTTCCTGTAATATTCCACGAAACTGATGTTGGTCCCACCTGTGTGTGGCGGTGCATAACATTGATGGGAGCGCTTGCATGAGCTTCGAAGGAATCCGGCCCACTAGGCCTATTCAGGTCACTGACCTACCTCTCTAGTTTTTACTGTAATACTCCACAAAACATATAGTTGCTGAGCAATGTTTAACCTTGAAACTCTAGACCAGGTCCTGTTCCAGACCCTGTGCCACGCATGCAGGCTGGGCCATTCAGCAATTTTTGGGTCGGGTCAATTGATTCCATTTTGCTGTAGGTGAGACCCTTTGAAAAGAATGAGGATTCTTGTTGGCGTCCCCTTGCTATGGTTTACATGATTTAAGAAGGGTGTGACATGCCCATACCTGTGTCTCGTCCGCCTTTTACTCTTCCTCCTCTTTTTACTTAATGTAGAAAACTAATGCCACTTTGACTATTTGTACTGTATTTGGATTGTTGTCACTTTTTATGGTGTTTGTTGTCCATTCTGAGTAGTTTGGCAGCTTTTGGAGACCTTTGAAGGTGTTTTGTATGTGTTTGCTGTAGCCTGCCATTGATTTCAATAGGGTTCGCGGTGTTCGACGAACATTCGACGAGTCAAACCGATTTCGAACATTGAGGTGGTGGCTCATCACTAATCGGGAGCAGTTTGCAAAAGAAGAGTCCAAAATTCCAGGTGAGAGGTGTAAGAAGCTTGTTGATGATTATAGGAAGTGATTTATTTCAGTTTTTTTTATTCAAAAAGTGTTCAACCAAATATTAAAGTGAGGGTGCCAACAATTTTTTTCTGGTCCATATTTGGAGTTTTTTGTGAAATTATGTCTAATTTACTTTTTCTCTCAGTTTTATTGTGTTGTTCCAATACGCAGAAAGGAAATAAACATTTGTATGATAAAACATGTGTAATTTAGGGATGGGCGAATCTACTCGCTAGGACTCGTTACTCGGCGAGTAGTAAGGGACTCGCAGGACTCGGTACTCTGCGAGTTTCCCAGTGATTACTTGCACGAGTCCAATGCAAATCAATATCAATGCTAGTTTTGTCAGAAACGCTGACAAAACTAGGATTGCCATTGTTTGCATTAGACTCGGCTACTGTGCCAGTGATAGCAGGGAAACTAGCAAAGTAACTGCTGTTTCTTTGCGAGCCGAGTCCAGCTGTCTTCTCTGTGCAGCTCCAGGGTCCTAGAGCCCGCCTGCTGCCTGATGTAGCAGTGCTGAGATTGTTCTCAGTCTGCTCATTCCCTGTGCATAGACATCTATATTTATGCACAGGGGATGTAGCAGAGAGGACATCGCGTTTTGGACTGCCTCGGACGGAAGAGGATTTTTTTAATTAAAGATGGAGTCCCTAATGGCTTTTTTTTTTATTTCAAATAAAAATTTTTCTCTGTGTTGTGTTTTTTTAACCCTTTATTGGAGATTCTTAGTGGCTGGGTCAAACGTGGCCTGACATTAAGAATCTCGGGCTTAATACCAGCTTGTATAACAAAGCTGGTATTAACCCCTTTATTACCCAGCGTGCCACCGCCACCAGGGCCGCTGGAAGAGCGGGGTTCAGCGCCAGAGGATGGCGCTTCAATGAACGCGCCGTCTTCTGGGGCGGCTGCGGGCTGCAATTTGCAGCGGGGGGTGCCCAGAAAGCTTGGGCATCCCTGCGCTGCGGATTCCAGCCCCCAGCTGCTTAGCTGTACCTGGCTAGACATAGAAATTGCGCGGAGCCCCACGCATTTTTTTTTTATTATTTAATGAATTTCAGAGTCTCAGAGTCAGAGTCTCGGAGTCGGAGTCTCCTCAGAGTCGGAGTCGCCTCAGAGTCGGAGTCGCCTCGGAGTCGGAGTCGCCTCGGAGTCGGAGTCGTCTCGGAGTTGGAGTCGTCTCGGAGTGGGAGTCGTCTCGGAGTCGAGTCGGAGTCGTCTCGGAGTCGGAGTCGTCTCCGAGTCGGAGTCGGAGTCGTCTCGGAGTCGGAGTCGGAGTCGTCTTGGAGTCGGAGTCGTCTCGGAGTCGAGTCGGAGTTGGAGTCGGAGTCGTCTCGGAGTCGAGTCAGAGTCGGAGTCGTCTCGGAGTCGGAGTCGTCTCGGAGTCGGAGTCGTCTCGGAGTCGTCTCGGAGTCGGAGTCGTCTCGGAGTCGGAGTCGTCTCGGAGTCGGAGTCGTCTCGGAGTCGGAGTCGTCTCGGAGTCGGAGTCGTCTCGGAGTCGGAGTCGTCTCGGAGTCATCTCGGAGTCGGAGTCATCTCAGAGTCGTCTCGGAGTCGGAGTCGTCTCGGAGTCGTCTCGGAGTCGGAGTCGTCTCAGAGTCGGAGTCGTCTCGGAGTCGGAGTCGTCTCGGAGTCGTCTCGGAGTCGGAGTCGTCTGGGAGTCGGAGTGGTCTCGGAGTCGGAGTCGGAGTCGTCTCGGAGTCGGAGTCGTCTCGGAGTCGGAGTCGTCTCGGAGTCGGAGTCGTCTCGGAGTCGGAGTCATCTCGGAGTCGGAGTCGTCTCGGAGTCGTCTCGGAGTCGTCTCGGAGTCGGAGTCGGAGTCGTCTCGGAGTCGTCTCGGAGTCGAGTCGTCTCGGAGTCGAGTCGGAGTCGGAGTCGTCTCGGAGTCGGAGTCGTCTCGGAGTCGGAGTCAAAAAAATGCGTGGGGCTCCGCGCAATTTCTATGTCTAGCCAGGTACAGCTAAGCAGCTGGGGGCTGGAATCCACAGCGCAGGGATGCCCAAGCTTTCTGGGCACCCCCCGCTGCAAATTGCAGCCCGCAGCCGCCCCAGAAGATGGCGCGTTCATTGAAGCGCCATCCTCTGGCGCTGAACCCCGCTCTTCCAGCGGCCCTGGTGGCGGTGGCACGCTGGGTAATAGAGGTTAGGGCCAGCTTTGTATTATCAGCTGGCCCTAAGCCCGAAATTTATGGCGGTCACGCCAATATTAGACATGACCGCCATGAATTTCTATTAAATTGTTTTAAAAAAAACACAACACAGAGAAATTTTTTTATTAGAAATAAAAAAAAAAGCCATTAGGGACTCCATCTTTAATTAAAAAAATCCTCTTCCGTCCGACGCAGTCCAAAACACGATGTCCTCTCTGCTACATCCCCTGTGTATAGATATAGATGTCTATGCACAGGGAATGAGCAGACTGAGAACAATCTCAGCACTGCTACATCATCTCTGTGCACAGACATTCATGTCTGTACACAGGGAATGAGCAGACTGAGAACAATCTCAGCACTGTTACATCAGGCAGCAGGCGGGCTCTAGGACCCTGGAGCTGCACAGAGCAGACAGGACTCTTCTCTTATCTGTGCGAGTTTCCCAGCGATTACAGTTGCAAAGTAAACGAGTCCAATGCAAATAAATGACAAAACTAGGATTGCTTCAGGCTGAAGCTTCCGAGACACATCTGCGATTTGTAAATCTCACACTACTCGCTATTACTCGCTTCCCCATTCATTAACATTGGACTCGCTAGACTCGCAACGAGTAGCGAGTCCTGGGCTCGGACTCGCTACAGTCAAGCGATTCCGAGTAATTTAGGATTCGCCCATCACTAGTGTAATTGCAATAATTTTCTGGAAGAAATTCATTGTCTGGAACAATTTCAAAGGTGCCAACACTTTTGGCCATGATTATATATACTGTATACAGTGTAACCAGCAATCACTGTATTACCTATACACTTACCCAATATACAGAGCCCTGATGCATTATGCCACTGGTAATCACTGTAGCAGATGTACGCTGCGTTACACATGCTGAGAGACGGCGAGCAGGACCCACTGGACCACAGGGGTACCTGGACCTGTGGCAGCTTACTCCCCAGGGCATCCCCAGGGCAGGGACGGACTCAGGTGCAGACAGGTACAGTCTCTAATGCAGGCAGGTGCAGCCGGGTTGGCTGTTGCAGACAGGTACAGCAGGTACCGCGGGCACAACAGACACAAAGACACAGGGAAACATGACCTGACAACTATCTAAGAAGTAGACAGGAAACTGACTTAACTAATCACGTTGCTCAGGCACCACCCCTATTAGGAGGATGCCTTAAATACCTAATGTCTTTCAACCGTAGGCAAAGTATAAGATGCAGATAACTTGAGCAAATTAGAGATTAGAAATAGGGAATAAAGGAAAGTTTTTATGTGAGATAAGACCCCAAGACAATGAGCATGCTGCTTGGGAGTTATAGTTAAATCACCCAATGTAATTCCAATATTGGGTAAACGTAGGTTATTAAAGGGAGGAAACACAGGAAGTTCAATTTTAGAGAAATGTAGTTTCAGATAGAAGTAATACATAATGTTGGAGACAGCTGATAATCACTGGTATTTTGTATTAAAGTGTCATCTTCATAGGGATGATACTGGAAACCAAATCTACTGATTGTGTGTCTAATAGGGGCAGTATATAGGGAGAAGAGGGCCCTCAGACTGATCCTTGAGGAACCCCAACAATAAGGGGAAGAGGAGAGGAAGGAAACCTGGCAAAAGATACAGTGAAGGAATGGTTAAAGAGGTAGTAGAAGAACCAGGAGAGCGGTGTCCTTGAGACTGAGAGCGAAGGAGGAGGAGGAGGAGCTGGTGATTCAAAGTGTCAAATGCAGTGGAGAGATACAGGAGAATCAGCAGGGAGTAGTAAGTGACCATTAGACTTAGCTGTTAGTAGAGCATTAGAGGCTTTAGTAAGGGAGTTCCAGTAGAGGTGTGGAAACCAGATTGTAAAGGGTCAAGAAGAGAATTATCTGAGTGACAGCGGATTAGATTGGGCCACTCAGTCCAGAAGTTTCAATATGAAGAGAAGATTAGAGACCCATCCATAGTTAGCAGTGTAGTTCTGGTCAGGAGATAATTTTTTTTAAGTAATGGAATGTAATAACTCTGAGTTTTCTAATGGGGTACTTGAAATTGGCATTCCTAAACCCAGCCACCGGAAAACGTTCTAGAAATCAATGTAATCAAGTTTCTCTTTACAGATCTCTGCATGGGCATAGTTGTAGGACATGTTCACATTGTGGTTTTTTATTAGCTTATATTCTTCATTTGAAGACCTTGTGGTTTCTAGGCTTCACTTTGATTTTTGAGAATTTTTACCCCCATTGACCTCAATAAGGCAAACTGCAGCATTGAAAACCGCGTGCAAATACTGTGATAATATTTTTTTCATTTTATACTGTGATGTGGTTTTATATAGCAACTGCCCTGTGAATATTTCCTAGAACTGACAAACGACTGCATATTCTCTACCTCATTCTTTGTCTCTGTAGCTGTGGTGTGTAATGTGGCCTTGTACCTGCTTCCTTCTCACACTTCTCCTGTGCACCTCCTCTCAGCTTTCATTTTTTTTATACATGTTCTCTCACTGTGTCACGGCCAGATGGTTCTCTGTATGATATCTATTGTTGGTACTGAATATAGTGCACAATACATTGCAAAAATTAAGTTTACAACAGGACTGGCTCCTGTGAGAGGATATTATGGAGAGGGGCAGTGTTGGGAGTCATTATGGAGAGGGGCAGTATGGATGGATATTCTTGAGAGGGCAAGATGTTATGAAAAGGGGCTTTGAAAGTATAGTGATGGGCAGTGTTGAGGGATATTTTGGATAGGGTAGTGTGGGGGGTATTTTGCAGAAGGGCAAAGTGGGGGGATATTATGGAGAGGGGCAGTGTGGGGGAATATATTTGGAGAAGGGCAATGTGGATGATTGTTTTGGAGAGGGCACTGTAGGGGATATTATGGAGAGGGCAGTGTGGAGGAATATTTTGGAGAGGTGCAGTGTGGGGGAGAGATTTAGGAAAAGGGAAATGTGGGGTATAATTTGGAGAGGGCAGTGAAAGGAGATATTTTTGAGAGGGCAGTGTGGTTGGATATTTTGGAGAGGTGCAGTGTGGGGAATATTTTGGAGAGGTGCAGTGTGGGGAATATTTTGGAGAGGTGCAGTGTGGGGAATATTTTGGAGAGGTACAATGTGGAGAATATTTTGGAAAAGCACAATGTGGGGGATATTTAGGAGAAGGGAGTGCATGGGATATTCTGGAGTGGTACAGTTTGGGGGATATTTTGGAGAGAGCAGTGTGGGGGATATGTCGGACAGAGCAATGTGGGGATATATCGGAGAGAGCAGTGTGGGGGAATTTTGGAGAAGGCAGTGTGGGGGGATATTTTGGAAAAGGGAAAGATGGGGGATATTTGGAGAGGGCAGTGTGGGGGATATTTGGAGAAGGGCCTGTGGAGTATATTTTTAAAGAACAGTGCAGGTGAATATTTTGGAGAGAGACAGTGTGGTTGGACATTTTAGAGAGGGCAGCATTGGAGATATTTTGGAGAGGGCAGTGTGGGGGATATTTCGGACAGAGCAATGTGGGGGATATTTCGGACAGAGCAATGTGGGGGATATTTTGGAGAAGGCAGTGTGGGGGAATATTTTGGAAAAGGGAAATATGGGGGAATATTTTGGAGAGGGCAGTGTGGGGGATATTTTGGAGAAGGGCATGTGGAGTATATTTTTAAAGAACAGTGCAGGTGGATATTTTGGAGAGCGACAGTGTGGGGGGACATTTTAGAGAGGGCAGCATTGGGGATATTTTGGAGAGGGCAGTGTGGGGGGATATTTTTTAGATGTGCAGAGTGAGGGATATTTTGGAGAGTAGCAGTGTAAGAAGATATTTTAGATATGGCCAGTGGAGGGATAAGTTGGAGCAGGGCAGTGTGGGGATATTTATGAGAAGTACAATATGGGGGATACTTTGGAGAGGGCAGTGTGGGGCATATTTTGGAAAAGGTCAAAGTGGGGGATATTTTTGAGAGGGCATCGTGGGGGGGATATTTTTGAGAGGGCATCATGGGGGGATTTTTTTTGAGAGGGCAGCGTGGGGATGGATATTTTGGTGAGGTGCGGTGTGGAGGGATATTTTGGAAAAGTGCAATGTGTGAGGATATTTTGGAGAGGATAGTGTGGTACATATTTTGTAGAAGGGCAAGGAGGGACATACTTGTAAAGGGCAGTAAAGAGGGATATTTTGGAGAGGTGCAGAGTGGAATGGTATATTTCAGAGACAGCAACGTGGGAGATATTTTGGAGAGGGCAGTATGGGGAATTTTTGAAGAAGGGCAATGTGGGGGATTATTTTGGAGAGGGCAATGCAGAGGGATATTTTGGAAAGGTGCAATGTAGGGAGATATTTTAGATAAGGCCAGCATTGGGGGATATTTTGGAGAGGAGCAGTGTGAAGAATATTATGGAGAGGTTCAGTCTTGGGCGATATTATGGAGAGGGAACATGTGGAGATGGATATTTAGTGCAGGAATTCCCTAATTCCCTAAAATCATCTTTCAGGACCTTCCACCTACCTGTAACTTTGTCATTTGTGCCAATGTTCACCATGACTGCTGGGTCCTCACCAGCCCCTCCCAGTAATCTGTCAACCCAATCAGCGATGTGCCGGACTCGATCGCCAGGTAGGCGGCACACTGTTCGACGATCCCTGTCTTTGAGACAGATTGCCCTATCTGTTCCCCTAATAATTGAGTTCCCCACTACCAGCACCTGTCTGGCCTGCCCTGATCTCCTGTTTTCCCACTTACTGGAGCAGACACTACTCTGGCTTTCAGAGGTCATGCCTTGCTGCAGCAGTGCTATCCCTGTACTGACACCCCTCTCATCTGCCAACTTAGCAAATTTATTGGGGAGTGCTAGATCAGGGCTAGCCTCTCTGGCACTCTTCCCTCTACCCCACCTTCTAACTGTCACCCAGCTAGCTGCCTCACAGTCCTGCAGCTCCATGCTAGCATCCTCCCCCACATCTATCCCATTGAGCAGCTGTTCAGTGAGCAGCATACTCCTTTCCATATTGTCTATAGATCTCAGTGTCACCAGCTGTTGATTTAGATCCAGTATTTGGGCTTCCAAATGCACAGCGTGTTCACATCTCACACAGCAGTATGCACCCTCGACCGGCTGTTTAAGGATTGCATACATGTGGGATAATGTACACTGGATGGCATTGGCAATTATGGAACTCATTTCTTAATGGAGATTGCACCACACAGATGGTAAGTAAAAAGAAATGTAAAGTATTAATAAAATACAACAGGCAATTCAGTAAGTCCTCCCTTCCAAACTCCCTGAATCCAAAGTCACTGAGTCACAAGTCACACACTTACTTCAGTTTGCACTTACGCTCTGGTCACACTCAGCTCGTCACACTCGCTAAGGAAATAGATTTAAAGAGGTTTTTTTTCCCTTTAGCAGAAATCCAACCTACAGCTCAATGAACTTCCAAAGGGATGTTCTACTTATTCCTATCATCTCTCTATGTAACCTATCTATCTTTCTATTCTATTCTAACTTTTTCCAGCATGGGAAACACCATGCTGAAAATACTGTCCGTGTGCTGTGCGATTTTTTTTATTGCACCCATTGACTTGCATTGTCGAGTCTCGCAGGAGGCTCGCATCAAGCCACAGCATGTTGCTACTTTTTTGTCATCCGGAATCTGAATGAGAAAAAAGATGGAGCCAAATGTTCATCTGCTTTCAGTCATTTATTAACATTGGTCAGAGTGCAATGCAAGATTTCCTTGCATTACACTCATCCGATTTCAACGTCCATGTATCTGAGCCCTTACATTGAGCTCCTATTAGCTGATGTATGACCATAAACGACATGAAAATTAATGGGGCATAGAAAAAAACAGCCTGTTGAAGCCAAATGGCACAAAGTTTTTAATGATGCCGAATTGCAAAATCGCTTCAAATACATGCATTTAAATAAAAAAAAGAAATTGTTCATTTTTCCTAGAGGTGAATAACTCCTTAAGATCTGTGAAATTAAATGGATCACATTGGTGAGTTTGGACAGCGTTTAACTGTGCCTATCTCCCAGTATCGGCAAAACTCCCAGTGTTTGTACCTCTTACAATCCAGTCATAATTACAGGTATATGGTCTCCAATTGACATGCCGAAAACATTTCTAGTGGGAAAAATTCTTCTGAAAGTCTTTATCCACACTGGTGCGCTG
Organism: Allobates femoralis; assembly: GCA_033576535.1. Classification (NCBI taxonomy): domain Eukaryota; kingdom Metazoa; phylum Chordata; class Amphibia; order Anura; family Aromobatidae; genus Allobates; species Allobates femoralis. The sequence goes on along the minus strand of JARQOC010000003.1, from coordinate 105,254,208 downwards.
CATTCTCTACAGTTGTCTAAATTGCAATTTTCTTAAATCTCCTAAATCAAGTATTAATATCCTTCAAAATGACTATTGTATTTGTAGAATACCCCCAGTAAGACAGTAAATTTCGGTCCATTGTAACTTTGTCATCTTGAATCTTCTGTCTCTAGTACATAACATCCAGGTATGAGTAAGGTCAGGCAGATAGCTTATCTCTTTTCTATTCTTCCCTTACTCTGACTCATTTTTTGGATTCACTTTTTTATTCCATATATTTCAGTTAATCAGAATTTTTGGCAAATCTTCATGTGGTCAGGTACACTGAGAAAGTGAAAATCTATAGATGACTACATCTGGAATTATTTTAATATGATCACAACCTTATAGTGAAAGAACAAGAAGGCAGAGTGATACAGGACCTTTTCAGTCATCATTTGAACAAAGGTTCAAATAAATGTAATATGATTATTTAGGGTTTGTTCCATTGGTTACGAAAACACAGCAAATTTGCTGCTAGTTATTGACTTTTGGAAAATGTTACTGCGTTTTACAGTACCATCGTTATTCATGAGATTTTAAAGGGTATCTGTCACCAGGTATCTGCTGCTCAATTTGATAATAGGATAATTTAGGGGTAGAAACCCAGATTCCAGTGATTTATCACTTACTTTTCACAAGTATGCTGTATCCGGCTGAGACCTTAGTGGTATCTGGGATTAGAAGGTTTTGGCAATTAGCAGGTCGCGTTTGGAATCGGTGATTAACATCAGTGGAACGGATTCTTTTTCATTCAATTTTGAATGGGCTAAAGGTACCTTTACACACAGAGATATCTTGCTTGCAACTCACTGGTTGCAGTGAAATCATGGACACATTGTTCCATTTTTTTGCTGTGTACAAATGTAACAATGTGTCCATGATTTCACTGCAACCAGTGAGTTGCAAGCAATATATCTCTGTGTGTGTAAAGGTACCTTAAGAGTTTCTTTTTGATCCTGCTGAGATTCCATATAGCTCTAATCTCATATGCTGTATCTTGACGCCACTCCTTTGCATTATTTGAACTCACTCTTTACTCTCCCATGTGCCAGTTACACTAGTAGTTCCTCTATGCTGACCTCTCTGGAGAAGTGATCCTTATGGAAGCTATAGAGTTCCATTTGTTGTTTTACTCCCACTTGTTTGTCGTTGTCCCTGTTGTCTTGTTGCAGTAGTAAGACTAACATCTTTCTGCCCTACTCACTAGCTATGGCTAGTGATCGGGCCAGACAGGACATAGGCAAATAATCGCTTACGGGAAGAGAGACCTCTGTAGTCTCTCCCCTCTCCCTATTGTCAGGACCCTTGTTTTTACCTTTTCTCTGATTCTTCTCTTCTGAGCTGCATACTGGGTGTCTCCTCACTCTGTTGTGAAATTCTAACTAGTCCATTTTTCCAGGATTCTAATATAGATCAAGTCGTGGCTCTTGCAAAAAAGATGCAGAGTCTGTCTATGGAAACGGCAGATCTACAGTTCCAGGATTTGCAGCAGCAACAGCAGGTTTAGTGGTCTTGGCAGCCAGTCATATTCAACCAGAACCCAAGGCGTCACTCCCTGACAAATTTTCTGGTGGGAGGGATATAGTTTTGGTGTTCAGAGTAGCTTGCAAACTCTATTTCAGGCTTCGTACTCGCTGCTCTGGGAGTGAGGATCAGCAGGTTGAGATTGTTGTCTCACTTCATCAAGGTGAGTCATTAGTCATTAGACAATTTGTTGTGGCCCTGGGCCTCAGGAAGCACTTTTACTCAATAATAAAACCTCTCATGGACATTGGTCCAACTGTGCTTGCCGGGTATTTATCTCCCTGAAGAAATGCTTTTCCGCAACATCGATACTCCCTCCCGATACAGCCTCATGTCTGCCAGGACATGTGTCTGCCATGTGCCTCACCCAAGCGTCTCACATAAGTGCAGAGAAATGAATTTGACTGTAATTGACTGGAATTTGCTGGAAGTGGAAGGTACTAGATTTCTGCTTGCTGCGATATCTTTCTAATCAACTCATATTCTATTTCAACCCCTCTCATGGTACAATATCTGCATTTGATGTAAACTCTGTGTCATCTGTTGCACCATAATCAACACTCACTAGTTTGATTGTATATGGCATTTAGTCAGGGCAGGAGTCAGGTAACCCACAGTCTTTCACTCTCCCTTTAAATTATGTCTATTTTTCCATACCTATTTTCCTATGTGCTTTTGCCATCCACTTTCACCGCCCCATCTCCCCTCCATCATCCCTCATCCACATCAGCCCCTCTCTCCTCTCCTCTATGATCTTCAGCTCCCATACACTTTTCACCATACTGAATAATCTCAGACCATCATATTCCAGAGTATTGCATCAGAAACAATGTCCTCAATCCAAAAACTATTTTATCTTTCTCTTTTTACTGCTGCCCCTATCAGGTGATACCTCTCCAAATCCTGGTCCACTCTCTGGCAACTTCAACCTCTCCCCCACCTCACATAGAAATCCTATTATCCTCATTAACATTGCTTGCACACCTTCATCTCCCTCTTTAAACTGCGCTTTCTGGAATCCTCAGCCTGTATGGAACAAGCTTCCCTTTGTCCACAACTTGTTTCTCACTAACTCTCTTAATCTGCTGGCCTTGACATAAATCTGAATCCAGGACTCACACAAGGTTTCCCCTGCTGCTATTTCTCATGGCAGCTTACATTTCTCCCATTCTCCAAGACCTGGTGAAGTAGGCTTACTCCTGTCCCCACAATGTACTTTCCAGGTCATCTTCCCCAGCTCCATCACTCTCATTCCCTTCTTTTAAGGTCCACACCATCAGGCTCTTCCACCCCCACCCACTCAAAGTAGCAGTTGTATACCGCCCACCAGGGTCACCAACCCATTTCCTCGACATTTTCCTGCGTGGCTGACACACTTGTGTCCTCAGAATTACCTACCCTTATTCTGGGAGACTTTAACATCCCCATAAACAGCCCCACCTCCCCATCTGCATCCCAGCTCCTATCTCGAACCACTTCTCTTAGCCTCTCACAGCTCTCAACCTCTGAGACACACAAAGATGGTAACACCCTTGACCTGGTCTTTGTACGGCTCTGTTCATCTTCTTCCTTAGGTAACTCACCTCTTCCTCTCTCTGATCCCTACATTGTCTCATTCACTCTAACAAACCCTCCCACACCCCACCACACTCCTACCTATCACACATTCAGAAATCTACAGGCCATTAACCCTCATACACTCACAGACTCTCTTCTCTCATCACTGTCCCCAATCTCCTCCTTCTCCTGTCCCGATCTGGCTGTGAATCACTTAAATGAGTCTCTCAGACGCACCCTGGACCACATAGTGCCCCTCACCATCAAAACTTCCAAACACAGAGTAAAACTGGCTCAAATCACAAACTAGATTCCTACAGTGATGCTCTAGGAGTGCTGAACGCCTATGGAGGAAAACCCACACTCCAGAAAAGTTCATTCACTATAAATTTATGCTGAGAACTTACAACTCTGCCCTTCACCTCACCAAACAGACCTACTTCACCACCCTGATCTCCTCACTATCCAACAACTCTTTGACATCTTTCACTGTCTTCTCAATCCTAAAGTGCAGGCCCCTATCACTGACCTCTGTGCTGATGATCTGGCCTCTTACTTCACTAAGAAAATAAAAAACATCCGTCAGAAAATCAACTCCCAACCTCAAAGCGCTGTTACCCCCATACCTCCTCACATCTCCTCCGGCTCACTCTCCACATTTGACCCAGTCACAGAAGAAGAAGTTTCCAAACTCCTCTCCTCGTCTTGTCCTACTACATGCACCACTGACTCCATTCCCTCACACCTACTCCAGTCTCTCTCTCCAGTGGTCACCACTCACCTAACTAAAATCTTCAATCTCTCTCTCTCTTCTGGAATCTTTCCCTCTTCCTTCAAACATTCTATCATTACTCCATTATTAAAGAAAACTTCTTTAGACCCATCCTGCATAAATAACTACAGACCAGTCTCCAACCTCCCCTTCATCTCCAAACTGTTGGTGCGCCTGGACTACTCCCGCCTCACCCATTACCCCTCCACTCACTCTCTTCTAGACCCATTACAGTCTGGTTTCCGCCCCCTTCACTCTACAGAAACTGCCCTTATCAAAGTGACCAATGATAAACTGACAGAAAAATGGAATGGTGAACACTCTCTGCTTATTCTTCTTGACCTTTCTGCAGTCTTTGACACTGCCGACCACCATCTCCTACTCTCTATGCTGCACTCCATCGGCATAAAGGACACCGCTCTCTCCTGATTCTCTTCTTATCTTTCCAAGTGCTCTTTCAGTGTATCATTTGCTGGCTCCACGTCCTCTCCCCTTCCTCTCACTATTGGGGTCCCTCAGGGTTCGGTCCTTAGCCCTCTTCTCTTCTTTCTCTACACAGCCCCTATTGGACAGACCATCAGTAGATTTGGCTTTGAGTACCACCTCTATACTGATGACGCACAACTATACACCTCATCCTCTGACTTTACTGACACGTCCCAGTGGGTGCCATAGTGGGTACTAGGAGCCGGGCCCTCTTGACATCGTCGGGGCTGTGGGATGTTACGGTAGCGTGACCCGGTCCGTGGTCCACTTGTCGGGCGGTCAGTAAAAAGGGGAGTTTGAAAAAGGGATGAAAATAAAAATAAAAGTAAAATGAAAGAGTTTGTGTTGTGATGCCACCTGTGGCAGTCGGGACCTCTGGGGATGATAGGGTAGCAGCTATGATGGTTTGGCTCTCCACAGGAAGAGTGGGTCCCCAGGGCAACCGTAAAGATAATGGAGGTGATTTGGGGGAATGGAAGGCCAGCGGGGCTGAGCTGGCTGTTGGCAGGTATCAGGGACACTCTCAGGCAGGCTCCTGCTACCTGCTCAGCGTTTCAGTCTACCTCTTCTCAGGTGCAAAATGAACAATCTGACACAATGCTGAGTTTCAACCTGGTTTACTTGATGTCTCTCGTCAGGCATTTCAGGTTACAAGCAAGTACAGTGGCAGCTCTGGTAGTCTTTGGCAACAAGGATGGCTTGTCCAGTTCACCCCCTTTTGTGTTCCTTTCTGTGGGCCTTTCTTCTCAGCGCTGCTTATTCTTCATCATCTTGCACATGCCTCCACACGCAAAGCTCCGATCCAGCGGCAACGGGCCTTTGTTGGGCGACTGACTGGGTCTCCTGGCCATAGTATGGTGGCCTTCTCTTTGCTGCACTGGGAGTGGAGCCACAGGACATAAAGATCCCACGGCCTGCTGGTTCTGTGGTTGGAGCTTGGAGCTTTCTTGCCACCTCAGGGCCGGTCCCCTGGTTCCTGCCCTGTTCTTCGGCTTCATAGCTAATTCGGGCGTGCGGGTGGATTGCTCACTACCCGCGCCCCTAGGACTCCTTCTGTCTCTCTGTGGTCTATAGCCCCGGGACCCGGAACAGGCCTTATGATGGTACAGGCCTCCGGGTCTGTGTCCTCTCAGTCCTGTGTCCTCCTCTGACCCTTGGTCCTGATGACTCTCCAACTGACTGATTGACTAACTCCTGGACTAACTAACGGACTAACTCCTGGGCTAACTGACTAACTTCCTGTAGTGTTTCCTATTTTGTCTCCTCTTTCCTGCTAACTTCCCACCCACCACCTGTCTCCTCCCGCCATCCCACAGATGGGCTTAGAGTCCCTCGCTGTAGAACCGTGGTGTGTTGGGTGCGTGTGTGGGTGACTGGACTTGCCAATCCCGGTTGCTGCAAACTTCTAGTGGTGACCAGACCGCAGGGGAGCCACATTACCCCCGCTGTATTACAGAACGCCAATGACCATCTAACCACAGTTTCGAATATCATGTCCACTCTATACCTGAAACTCAACCTTTCCAAAACTGAACTTCTTCTGATCCCGCCTTCCACTAACCTCCTTAAATCTGACATCTCCCTCTCGGTGTGCAGCAGGACAATATTGCTTAGACAGCAGGTTCGATGTCTGGGTGTTCCGTTTGATGCTAAACCTTCATTCACTTCCTATATACAGTCTATCACAAGCTCTTGTCGCCTGCAACTGAAGAACATCTCTAGAATCATCCCTTTCCTCATCATGGAAACAACTAAAACAATCACAGTGGCCCTGATCCACTCCCACCTTTGTTATTGCAACTCTCTATTAATTGGCCTCCCCCTCACTAGGCTTTTCCCTCTCCAGTCCATCATTAATGCAGCAGCCAGGGGCACCTATCTGGCTGTTTTTAGGATGCTTCCGCTGAGTGCCAGTCAATGCACTGGCTGCCTATACACTACAGGATCCATTTCAAATTGCTTGTTCTCACCCACAAAGCCCTTCATGGTGCAGCACCTCCCTACCTCTCTACTCTCATCTCTGTCTATTACCTCACCTGTTCTCTTCGCTCTGGGAGTGACTTTAGACTAATATCTGCACTAATCTGAACCTCCAATTCGCGGCTCCAAGACTTTCCTGAGCTGCACTAATTCTCTGGAATTCTCTACCCTAATGGTGGGTTTACATGCTTCAATATCGTTGCGATATTGCAACTCAATGGAGCGGGAGCGCGCAATTAGTGCACGTTTCTCCCGCATTGCATTGGATGTTTACATGTTGCGATATCGGAATACAACGTCCGTGCGATGTCTACGCCCCCCAACCCAGGAACGATCCTTTAACATGGGAGTGAATGGGTGACGTTTCAAATCGCATCGTAGTTGAGCGTTTACACAGTACGATCCGGCTCCAATCTTCCTTCAATATCGGGGCATTGAATAGCACGCTCATTCAATCCCCGATATCGCATTGACATCGTTCCTGCATCGTATTGGACGTTCACACCATACAACGCAGGAACGATATCGGCTCCAACGATCGAACCACGTGACTTTTCATTGAAATCGTACTACGATATCGCAACGTGTAAACCCGCCATAAGAAATTAGGACTACGTACAACTTACTTAGCTTCAGGCACTCCCTAAAAATACATCTTTTTAGGGCAGCCTATCATTCGCCCTAATTGAAGTCATTCAGACATAGGTTATCCATTACGTCCCTGAACATACCGTATATACTCGTGTATAAGCCGACCCGTGTATAAGCCGACCCCCCTACTTTTGCCCCCAAAACCTGGGAAAATTTATTGACTCGTGTATAAGCCGAGGGTGGACCCCAGCACAGGTATACAGCCCCCATCAGTGTGGTATACAGCAGCCTCCCCAGTGGTATATACAGGCCCCAGCAGTGTTACAGCAGCAGCCCCAGTGGTATATACAGCAGCAGCCCCAGTGGTAGTATACACGCAGCCCCAGTAGTATATACAGCCCCAGTGGTAGTATACACGCAGCCCCAGTAGTATATACAGCCCCAGTGGTAGTATACAGCCCCAGTGGTAGTATACAGCCCCAGTGGTAGTATACAGTCCCAGTGGTAGTATACAGCAGCCCCAGTGGTATATTCAGCCCCAGTGGTAGTATACAGCAGCCCCAGTGGTATATACAGCCCCAGTGGTAGTATACAGCCCCAGTGGTAGTATACAGCAGCCCCAGTGGTAGTATACAGTCCCAGTGGTAGTATACAGCAGCCCCAGTGGTATATTCAGCCCCAGTGGTAGTATACAGCAGCCCCAGTGGTATATACAGCCCCAGTGGTAGTATACAGCCCCAGTGGTAGTATACAGCAGCCCCAGTAGTAGTATACAGCCCCAGTGGTAGTATACAGCAGCCCCAGTGGTATATTCAGCCCCAGTGGTAGTATACAGCAGCCCCAGTGGTATATACAGCCCCAGTGGTAGTATACACGCAGCCCCAGTAGTATATACAGCCCCAGTGGTAGTATACAGCCCCAGTGGTAGTATACAGCAGCCCCAGTAGTAGTATACAGCCCCAGTGGTAGTATACAGCCCCAGTGGTAGTATACAGCAGCCCCAGTGGTATATTCAGCCCCAGTGGTAGTATACAGCCCCAGTGGTAGTATATAGCCCCAGTGGTAGTATACATACAGCCCCAGTGGTAGTATACAGCCCCAGTGGTAGTATACAGCCCCAGTGGTAGTATACAGCAGCCCCAGTGGTATATTCTGCCCCAGTGGTAGTATACAGCCCCAGTGGTAGTATATAGCCCCAGTGGTAGTATACACACAGCCCCAGTGGTAGTATACAGCCCCAGTGGTAGTATACAGCCCCAGTGGTAGTATATAGCCCCAGTGGTAGTATACAGGGCCCAGCAGGGCCCCCCTCATAATTTGGCGCCCCCACCTCCCTTTCTGGGCCCCCCCGCATGCAGCGCTGCGCATATACATTACCTGTCTAGCAGCTGTCACCCTCCGATGGCTGATCGCGGCTCCCGGCTCCGGGCTCCATCTTCCTCGCTGTCTTCCTGCTGTGTGACCGGGGCGCAGCGCGATGACGTCATCGCGACGCCAGCCGGTCACCTGACAATCAGGAAGACAGAGAGGAAGATGGAGCCCGGAGCCGGGAGCCGCGATCAGCCATCGGAGGGTGACAGCTGCTAGACAGGTAATGTATATGCGCAGCGCTGCATGCGGGGGGGCCCAGAAAGGGAGGTGGGGGCGCAAAACTTTTTAGGGGGCCGTATTGACTCGCGTATAAGCCGAGGGGGGCACTTTTCAGCCCAATTTTTGGGCTGAAAAACTCGGCTTATACGCGAGTATATACGGTAACTGTTAAACTCCATCAGACCCAAAAGCTCTACACAGATTGGTCAGTGGCCACTTACTCCACTCTCATCTATTCCACCTCAAAATGACTGGACCACGATTTTAAATAAGCCCCTGTACTTTGTGTCACCCCCATTATTGTAGATTGCAAGCTCTTGCAATCAGGGTTGTCATTATTTTTTGCTTTTTAATTATTGTGTTTTCCCAAACTGTTTTTTAAGACTGTTTGTTTGTACAGTATATAAATCTGATTTGTTAAACGCTGCGGAATATGTTGTCGCTATATAAATAAAGATTATTATTATTACGCATTCAGCCCAATGTTTCACAGCCATGTATTGTTGAGGTGGATGTGTGCGAGGTGGGGGTCGAGGCTGTTTTATCACAGGAGTCATCGCTACCATCCGGGGGTTACGAATATCAAGGCTGATGCTTTGTCCCAGATTTTCCCAGGGCAAAGTAGTTTGGATGACTCGGATGATATTTCACAAAAGGGGGTGGTCATTTCTTTCCACTATGTGCTCAGATCTTGAGGAGGAGGTGTTGAATGCTCAGGAGGATGCTCCTGCTGCCTGTCCTACAAGAAAATTAATTGGGCTTTTGAATTTTCATCTCAAAATTTTAGGTGCATATCATACCTCAGTTCTTGCAGGTCACGCAGGTAGCAAAACAACTTTGGACCTCCTTTATCACCGTTTTTTGTAGACAAGGTTGCATCAGGAGGTTTTTTAATTTGTGTCTACCTGCAATATTTGTGCACATTCTAAAACTCTGCATAATCTTCCATACGGGTCTCTCCTACCTTTGTTTGTCCCTGGTAGACCATGGATATATCTGTCTATGGATTGTTTTACCGACCTTCCTCCAATGGATTGAAAAACTATGATTTTAGTGGTGGTGGATAGCTTTAGTGACATGGCACACTTTATTGCTTTATCTGCTCTTCCTAATGTCAAAACTTTGTCTCAAGTATTCATCAGTGAGATCATGATGCTTCACGAGGTCTTCTCTGAATTGGTTTCAGATCCAGGGACAAAATTTGTTTCTAACTTTTGGAGGGCCTTTTGTTCTCATCTGAGGGTGCATTGATCTTCTCCTTCAGCATTTCATCCTCAATTGAGCAATCAGACTGAATGCATAAAACAAAGTTTAGAGACTTACCTTAGGTTTTTGTTTAGGAGAATCTGGAAGATTGGTCATCTTACTTACCTTTGGCAGAATATGCGTTAAACAACCGGTGTCACAAATCCACCATTATTTCGTGCATATCGTCATCACCCTCAGATCTGTGCTTTCAGTAGGGATTACTCTTCGGGGGTTCCTGGGGAGGAACATTTTTCTCTGTCATTATTTTCTGTATGACAAGGGGTACAGAACGATTTGAAGGTCATGGGGGACAGACTTACCGTATATACTCGCGTATAAGCCGAGTTTTTCAGCCCAAAAATTGGGCTGAAAAGTCCCCCCCTCGGCTTATACGCGAGTCACTGTATACTGTATACACTGTATACAGTGTATACAGTATACAGGCCCGCCCCCATCAGTATACAGGCCCCCCGCCTTGTGCACAATCCTATAAAGGAAGAGATTAGTATACTTATCACTGTCCCGCTGCCGCTGTCCCGTCGCCGTCCTCGCGCTCCTCCGTCTTCATCCATCTTCTTCCGGCTTCCTCCGGTCGGCGCAGGCAATGACGTCATTGTCTGCGCGACCGAGGAGGAAACCGGAAGAAGAGAGAGGAGCGCGATGGCGGCGGCGGGACAGCGGCAGCGGGACAGTGATAAGTATACTAATCTCTTCCTTTACAGGATTGTGCACAAGGCAGGGAGGCCTGTATACTGATGGGGGGGCTGTATACTACCTCTGGGGCTGCTGTATACTACCACTGGGGCTGCGTGTATACTACCACTGGGGCTGTATATACCTCTGGGGCTGCTGTATACTACCTCTGGGGCTGCTGTATACTACCACTGGGGCTGCTGTATACTACCACTGGGGCTGTATATATAACTCTGGGGCTGCTGTATACTACCACTGGGGCTGTATATACCACTGGGGCTGCTGTATACTACCACTGGGGCTGTATATACCTCTGGGGCTGCTGTATACTACCACTGGGGCTGTATATACCACTGGGGCTGCTGTATACTACCACTGGGGCTGTATATACCACTGGGGCTGCTGTATACTACCACTGGGGCTGTATATACCACTGGGGCTGCTGTATACTACCACTGGGGCTGTATATACCACTGGGGCTGCTGTATACTACCACTGGGGCTGTATATACCTCTGGGGCTGCTGTATACTACCATTGGGGCTGTATATACCTCTGGGGCTGCTGTATACTACCACTGGGGCTGTATATACCACTGGGGCTGCTGTATACTACCACTGGGGGTGCTGTATACACCTCTGGGGCTGCTGTATACTACCACTGGGTCAGCTGTATATACCTCTGGGGCTGCTGTATACTAACTACTGGGGCTGCTGCTGTATATACCACTGGGGCTGCTGCTGCTGTATACTACCGCTGGGGCTGCTGTATATACCTCTGGGGCTGCTGTATACTACCACTGGGTCTGCTGTATATACCTCTGGGGCTGCTGTATACTAACTACTGGGGCTGCTGCTGTATATACCACTGGGGCTGCTGCTGTATATACCACTGGGGCTGCTGCTGTATACTACCACTGGGGCTGCTGTATATACCTCTGGGGCTGCTGTATACTAACTACTGGGGCTGCTGCTGTATATACCACTGGGGCTGCTGCTGTATATACCACTGGGGCTGCTGCTGTATACTACCACTGGGGCTGCTGTATATACCTCTGGGGCTGCTGTATACCACACTGCTGGGGGCTGTATACCTGTGCTGGGGTCCACCCTTATACACGAGTCAATAGGTTTTCCCAGGTTTTGGGGGCAAAAGTAGGGGGGTCGGCTTTTACACGGGTCGGCTTATACACGAGTATATACGGTAAATGAATGGCTGCTAAAAAAAAACTTTTGCCAGGTCTGGACCTGTGTGTGAATCTTCTGTCACTAATTGGGCTATCTCAGGGTCAGCCTGGGTCTATGCACGTGATCATGTATGGGGGAAAGGGACCGTCTAGCGATGATAGGGAGTGCAGGGTTCAGCCTAAGGTGTTTGAGGGGTCACCATTACCCATATCACCAGGGCCCCACCCCCCTTATACCTCTTCCCTCATTACTGGGCTGTTTGTTGTAGTTTTGATAATATCACTGATGCAGACCTACAAGTTCTTTTACAAAGACCTATAGTATCCTCTTACATTTTTCATGCTTTTAAGCACAATTTGCTGTAGATGGTTACAGGACAAGTAAAGTGCATTTTGCATTTTATAACATGTTTACTTTCAACAGTAAAGAAAAATGACAGTAAAATATCATTATTTTCATATCAGACTGCAAACTGTAAATAAAAGGTCCCTTTGTATTTGGGTATGGTATGCAAACCATATTGGATTGACTTCTTCTGACCCTTTGTGACCTAAGGCTGCCTTCACATTAGCGTTTGTGTCTGCATGCTGATGGCATGCAGACACAAACGCTGTCAGAAGCAGGGACACTTTGATGTGTCCGCAGCGGATAATGTCCGCCTGCGGACACATCACTATGGAGCCCGGCAGCCAATCGGCGCTGTCCGGGGGCGGGCCGGAGGCGGAGATCAGCGCCGGAGATCCCCGCCCCCCGGCCGCCGGTAAGCTCCGGGACTGTTGGCGGGGAGAACAGCTGATCTGAGAGCTGTTTGAATCTTCCCGCGCCGACACTGTGAGGAGATGTCGGCGCGGGAAGATTCAAACAGCTTTCAGATCAGCTGTTCTCCCGCCGACATCGCTATGAGATTACAGGCGGCGGGGAGAAGGAGGACAGCAGAGGGTCAGCTGATCTCCCGGTGGCCGTCGGTGAGCTCCTGTGACATCACCGGCGGCCACCGGGAGATTTTTCAATGGGTCCGCAGCGTTCTCCTGCTGTGTCATGCAGAGGACACTGCGGACCCATTGAAGACAATGCTTTTTTTGTACGCTTGGGGACGCTTGCTGATTGTCCAAGCTCCCCAAACGCACAAAAAAACCCAACATGCTGCGTCCCGGGTGCGGATGCTGGACACCGGAAGCAGCAGATATCGTCCGCATCCGCACCCGAACGCAGCAAACGCAGGCACCATGCGTTCCTATGTTAAACATAGGAACGCAGTGCGCATGCGTTTAACTGCGTATGGGAACGCAGCAAAACGCTGCCTTCCCATACGCAAATGTGAAGCCAGCCTAAGTCAGTCCTTGTCTTTTAAATTCCTCTTGGTTTACAACTATTTTTGGCTTTAGCACTGCTTGATATATTGCTCTTACTGTCAAATTGAACTGACAATAGAGACCGAGTGAACAGAGCCTTAATAAAAGAAAAGATCCAAAATTCGTTCTAGGGATCAGAGTTGTTCTTTTTGTTATGCAGTTTCTAATCCAATGTTTCCTTTACACACCATATGATGCGATAAAGTTATGTCTGTCTGCAGCCACCACTAGAGGGATCACACTGTATTTTACTCAAAACTTATAGAAAGGCATGTATGCTACTATTGAACTGCATGTGTCATTTCCAGCATCATTCTCTGCTAATTATCATTAGATATCATCACGGTCTAATAGTAATTGTGTAATTTTCAAGTCGTTTAATCAAGAAGTGTAAAGTGGTCCATGATAAGGAGCATGGTAACATGTTTGCATAGCAGTACTGCCCCTGAGTATAACACGGAAACTGTACTTTAATGGTCTTTACTATGTGGAATACTCAGACTATAATGCATTTCATTCAACATTTTAGTGTATAATCTACCCTAACAGCCCATCGCTAGGTATCTTAAACCTAGTAAGGCTATACGTACAAACCCTACATGGCTGAGCCACCTTTTGGTAGTAATGATTTGTTGGCACCATAAAAAAGGAGCAAACCTTTATTGTATAGTACTTTCACCCGCAGATCCATAGAAACAGAGGCCTTAATTGTTCAAAGTGTTATTGCATTATAAAAAAAAGTCAGAAGTCCATCATAAGTTTTGATTGGTGACGTTCCATTTACCTGGTTTGACATTGGGATGGGTGTAACTCAAGTACCTAGATGGAAGTTAATGGGGAACTGAACTAGTTTTCTAGAAGATCTTTCGGAAATGGGCTTAAGTTTCCCATTGACTTCCATTATACTCAATACTCAAGTCGCGCCCGTCTCAACGTCCACCTGGTTCGTTTTGAGCATCGAGTACCCGATCATGGTAGAGCTCACTCATCACTAATTGATAATAGAAGGGTGAAAAAGCAAAAAAGGCTTTCTGCCTACGGAGCACCAGCCGAGCGCTTTTGGTCCTTCAGTTAGCAATCGGTGGAGATCTTGGCACCCGAGTCCCATTAATCAAAGATTTTATGATATGTCAAATATTTTTAAAAGTGTGGTTACACTATAATATAACTGAGGCATGTTTAAAAAGCATTGTTCCGTTGACAGATTCCCTAGCCTTTTTGCTCCCGCTCTAATAGGACACATGCAGGGCTTTGCCTACAAAGAGCTCCGGTTGCCACTTCCAATTTAATATGCAGAGAAGGAACTGGTTGTGTTGAAAATCTGCTGTTGGTTACATCCTCAATATGAGTTCTAACTCTTACGCTGTAATTTACAGGTCACTCATCACCGAGGTGTAATGTTTTCACAAGTCACACACCACATAAAATAACACATGTAACCGCTTGTAACCACTGTTGCACTAATTTTGCAGCAACAAACAATAATCTAGGGATCAGGCTTATGCTTAATTAGTTGGTACAATCATTGTCAGGAAACGATCACTATCAGCAAACATTACATTTAGGCTATTCTCTCACTGCTTTCATCAGCTAAAGTTTGCAAAGTTGTAGCTGTAGCTAGAAGAATGAATGCCATGTGGTTTTGATTACTGCCTCGATAACAATTACACCTTGAGAACTGTATTACACATTTGGGTCTTCACCTGTGGTTGTTGCTCTGCAGTGACTCAGAGCTTTTATGCTCCTTTATAAGTTTCCTCAAATTTCTTACGGTTTATAGAAGTCGTTTTATGATACCATTAAACAGGTCACTGCAAGGTGCCTGTGATATATGAACACAATTGTAAGTCAACCCTAATGCCTCTTGGCACAAGGAAAGGAACAGAATAAATATTTTGTCTAGACAATTGTCCTCCTACACAATGACTTTTCACACTTTCAATCCGTTTGCTCCCACTTATTGTCAGCTCCCTCGCAACACCTCAATTGTGTTGTAAAGACAAATATATCGGTATGTTTGATATTAAAAGAAAAGGTTACAACCTATGGCAACATTAGCGGTCCCTTCAACCAAACCGGACAGCAAATTGAAATGTAACAACTAGTGCCAGGTAGCTGCTGCCAAGTCAGGTAGGATTATTGGAGGGGTAAGCACGGCAAGCAATAAAGTATCTTCATGATCCACTTGTCATGGAAGATGCAGGACTCTGCAGTAGCATGGCAGCGTAGGTAGGGAGGTTAAAAAGGGACTATAATGCCAGAGGGGGAAGGAGATTGATTCTGTCCCACAGCTTGACCTCAGCAGTACAGATTACCAGCAGCACCAACGGAGTCATATGGAAGCTACAAATAAGAAAAATATATATATTTATGCTATGGACATTGCAAATTATATTAAAATAACAATTTAAAGCCTTTCATTGCCTTTACTTGTACCATGATCAGTGGGATGACCCCTTCAAAATGAATGGCCAAGTTTTGTGACACTTATCTTTCACCCCTTTACAACCAAGGACATATATGTACATCCTTGGCCCTAATCACTCCCTTTGCTGCAAGCTCACGTGCCAAGCTTGCATCATCCCCCACACATTTCATCTTATCTGATCAGCTGACATGTAGCTAATAGCACTGATCAGATCAGCAATTCAATCAGCACTGTTAACCCTTTGGATCGCGCTGGCAATCATTGACAGCACATTCTAAAGCACCGCGCCAAGGTTTTGCCCTGTTGACAGCGTGAGGTCAGCTGATGACCCTGAATGCTGTCATGAATCACTTCCTGCTGGCGATCCCTGAGCTCTGTTGCAGAAAGTGATCATTTGTGCTGATGCATCTCTCTGCTTAACACAGGCAATCGTACTGTGCAGTGTTGAGGCGCCCTAAGGAGCTCTGTAAAATAAAGGAAATAGTAAGAAAAAAAGAATTTTTAAAAATTATGAGAAAAAAACATAAAAGTTCAAATCACCCCCCTTTTGCGTCATTGAAAATAAAACTATAAAAAAATACACACTTTAGGTATCACCACATTCAGAAATGCCTGATCTATCAAAGTATAAAATCAGTTAATCAGATCCATAAACTGCATAACAGAAAAAAGTCCAAACGCCAAACTTATGGGATTTATTGGTCGCCGCAGCACTGCAATAAAATGCAATATTTAGCATCAAAACCATCAAAAAAAATAATTTACCCAAAAATTATATCATTAGAAACGTCAGCCCAAGACACAAAATATGAGCTGTCACACAGCTCCAGATCCGAAACATGAGAATGATACGAGTCACAGAAAATGTTGCCGAAAGTGCAATTCTTTTTTTTTTTAAAAACTTCTGATTTTTTTTTCACCACTTGGATAACAGTAAAAGTATACATGTTTGGGATCTACGGGCTCACACTGACCCGAGGCATCACACCGCCATGTCAGTTTTACCATACAGTGAACATGATGAATAAAAAAAAACAACTGTGTAATTGCACTTTTGTTTCCATTTCACCACATTTGTAATTTTTTTACCCATTTTCCTGAACACTATATGGTAAAATAAATTATGTCATTCAAAAGTACAACAAATCCCACAAAAAAACAAGCCCTCATATTTGTATATTGCCGGAAAAAATAAAAAAAGTTATGGCTCTTGGAAGAAGGGGTAGAAAAAAATGAAAAATACAAAATCGCACGGCGGTGAAAGGGTTAAGGTGGTCTGAACTTTTTTTTTCTAATCCAAAATTCCTATTCCCTTGCAAGAAAATGAGAGCTAAATAAAATGACAGCTGTGTTTGACAGCAGCCACCACCTGGGGTAACTTACACTCTTACTGCATACTGATATTCATGAACAGAATAAAGAAAATTAGCCTTCTGTAAACTCATAAGCTCCCTCTAGTGGTGGCTGAAGGCAGCTAGAATCTTGTTATTTAGACCCTGTGCACACTGTGCATTTTTATAGTGCTTTTGGTTCATTTTTAGTGCAGGTTTGTCAAAAAAGTACATACAAATACTTACCCCAGCAAAGTAAATGAGAATCCTGATGTTTTCTGCACCTGTCCCTGCACCTCCAGGAATGCATTTTAGGCATCCCTTTGTGTAAAATAAGGGTATTTGTAAAGTATCTAAAACTGCTTTTATTACCTTGATTTCTGCGGCTTGAGAAGGGTGTTCCCTGTGGCTTGTCAGCGCCGCCTGCAGATCAATTATGCACGCCCAGATGGGTATGCTAAGGCAGTTTGAGCTCCCTCGCCCACTCCATGGGTGGTGTAGCCTGTATGACGCAAATCGTGTCATATCCATATCATAGGACTTCACGTTGCGCATTGCGCATGCGCGAGTTGGCTCTGCGGCAGCTAATCCCAGACTAGCTGCCATAGAGAAAACTCTGCAGCGAGAAGTCCTATGATATGGATATGGAGGGGGGCAAGGGAGCTCACACTGCCTTAGCACGCCCATCTGGGCATGCATAATTGATCTGCAGGCTGCGCTGAGAAGCCACAGGGAACACCCTGTGTGACTTCTCAAGCACTAAAATCAAGGTAATAAAAGCAGTTTTACATACTGTACAAATACCCTTTTTTTTACACAAAAGGAAGCCTACAATGCATTCCTGGAGGGGCAGGGACAGGTAAAAATGGTCTGGGGCTGATTTTTAGGGGTCAGGCTCCCTTTAACCTTAGCTCTTTGTAGGAGGTTTAAAGGAAAACAGGTCAAAAATCTATATGTAACTCCTATCATTTTCTAATTCCTTTCTCTAAACTGTCTTTATTGATGTATTGCTTTTATTTATATTCCCCTCCTATCTTCTGTAAAATTCAAATAGAGATTTACTCCATCTGTCACTCAAAGTGAATGATCCACTTAGTTGTCTGCTGTCCACTCCGCATAGCATGAATATGTATACCACATATTCACACCACATCATTGCACAGTAGATTAGTAGATCATTCGGGGAGGGAGGCTGTATTCTCCTCTCTTCTCTCTGTGTCTGCAGCATCACAAGGGGTCAAATACAACATAGATTCCTGCTTAGAGAAATAAATGGAGTCTAGATAAGATAAGGCAGACCTACAATTGCTCTCTCACTGTGTCCTCAGCTGAATAGATCTCCTAAAAGTGAAACCACAGTGCTGGAGAGCAGAAGGAGGAGGGAGCTGCAGAGAAGGCATGCATAATTACATGACAGTTTATACAGCACAGGACTAATCGTCTCTGCTTATAATGGACAGGACTAATGCAGCAGCTGTCTGCAGGGTCTTACAATCCTTATAACATGGCAACTACAAAGGGTACAATAATGATTTTACATGTTTTTAAAAGATCTGCCCAGGCACTATTCAACTGTAATATTTTTATCAAACTGAAAATTGACCTGACAGTGTCCCTTTAAAACATTTTATCTTAGAAAATATAAAACTTCAATTGCATCAAAGATATTTTGTGAATTGAATTAAGACATAATGATGTTACCAGGAACAAATGTACTGTTTTTACAACCAATCATATCTCTTTATCACATATACATCATATATTTCTACATCTATTTTAGAAAATAATGTTATCCCAATGAAAAAAAATAAAGCTGTGGTGGTATTTATGGGAGAAGCAATTACTGACTTTCAAATATCAGATATTGTCTCAAATATTAGGGAGAAGTTGCATTGATCCACATTAGATTTTCATTATTATGCTTAAAATGGGCTGTCCAAGCAACTAATATCAATAAGGATAGGCCGTTAATATCAGATCAGAGGGGATTCAACACCCTACACTCCCACCCATCAGCTTCATTCAATGTGTACATCCAGCCACTGTTGGATCTAATAACAGCTGATGGGTGGGGGTGCTGAGTGTCGGACCCCTGCGTTCTAATTTTGATTAGCTATTCAATTGCAGAGCCCGGACAACCCCCGTCAATATTAGATACCCAGACAACCCCTTTAATTTAGGCTTTTTCTTAACAATTAATAAAATTGTAATCCATCCTTTTTCTTAGACCATACTAATATTATTTAAATTGGTTTTCCAAATCATTTAATATCTGGACCCCAGCCTCCAATTCAGCTAAAATAAGTAAAACCTCTGTGGTTGGTGATTGCAGGAGTCTCGTGGGACATGTGGCTCAGTACCGTTGGCAGTCAAGGTAGACAATACCAGCAAGAAGGATCAGAGATGAAGCGCTGGAACAGGGGGAGTTAAATGCATGAAAACAAAGAAGAGGTACCGGTAACACTATCCAGATCACCCAACTCGAATTCCACTACACGGGAGCTGCAGTGCGCCTCGGAATCAAAGAAAACTAAATTACAGCAGCAGGAGATTCTAAAATATCCTATAGTTTATCTATTATATAATCACGAATGGATTTCGCGCACCAAAGTCGCATGCGACTCAGCGTGGTCATGTGGATACGAAAAATGCATTGGCCGCGCAGCGGCCAATGCGACCAGTTGTAAGGCGACTCGCTATGCCCGCGCAGCGGGCATGGCGAGTCGCCTTAGCAGCGCGAAGCATTGGCCGCGAAGCGGCCATTGCGAGCAGTTCTAAGGCGACTCGCTATGCCCGCGCAGCGGGCATGGCGAGTCGCCTTAGCAGCGCGAAGCATTGGCCGCGAAGCGGCCATTGCGAGTCAGAGACTCGCTCGGCTAGAATCCCGATGCATTGTGCATCGGGCACCCATCTAGTTAATAAATAATTGTAAAAATGACATAGACAACCTTATCTCCACCAAAAAATTTAAAATGCTGGGCACACGCGTTTCAGACACATACTGCTAAAGGACATGTGTCTGAAACGCGTTTGACCAATATTTTACATTTATTTGTGGTGGTGTTTTGTCCTTGTCATTTTTACAATCATACATTAATAAGCCATAGGATTGTTTGGAATCTCCTGCTGCTGGAATTTTTGTTTCCTTTGAGTTAAATGGATAAATATAAATTAACTCACTTTAGGTGTATTTGTGACCATGGGTCTCCTTCTATTATATAATTGCGAATGGCTTTTTTGCCCCCGGCGTGGTCATGTGGATACGCGCGAAGCATTGGCCGCGAAGCGGCCATTGCGAGTCGTGCGTGGTCATGTGGAAACGCCCGAAGCATTGGCCGCGCAGCGGCCATTGCGAGCAGTTCTAAGGCGACTCGCTATGCCCGCGCAGCGGGCATGGCGAGTCGCCTTAGGAGCGCGAAGCATTGGCCGCGAAGCGGCCATTGCGAGTCAGAGACTCGCCCTTCTAGAATCCCGATGCATGTGCATCGGGCACCCAGCTAGTTTTAAATAAGTGAGAAAACCCATTTATCATAAATTGGAAAGTTTTCTGACATTGGTGAGATATTTTATTTTCATTTTATTATGGCTGAACCTCGTCATTGTGTCCTTCAAAAAATGTAGTGACGTAATTATAAAAAACATTAGTCTATATAGTCTAGGTAGAATCCAAGGAAGTTATGGGACATACTATAGTAATGTGAAACCAGTAGTAATATAGAAGTAGTAGCATGGCTGATTAGGAGCAATGTCATATAAATCTAATCTTGAAGGTCCAAAGAAAGAAGTAATAAAAAATAATGATTTATTCGACACATACTCCTGTCCACAGAGCTGGTGGCCATTCCGGGTGATGCATGCCGGAGCCCCGCCCCCTTTCATGATGGCCAGGCTCTTAGGTGCAGAGATGGGCGTGCATAATTTATCAGGCAGCAGTAGACAGGTGGGGCATTTTCGGCTTGCACAGAACGGCTTCACTGAAGGGAGGAGGGGAGAGGAGGCTGACAGGCACGGAGGACAAAGCTAGGTAACACCCATTCGGCTCAATTTATTAAACTTTATAAACATATATCTTAGCTTCTACTAAACAGTTTTTTTTAGCAAAAACGATTGCCCCAAATGTGTGTGCTGGGTGTAGGGACACATATTAACAGTCCGGGGGGGTCATTTGGGGTGGTTGGTTCCCTTTAACAGCATGCAATGTCAGCCACCAGCTTCTATAGCCACCAGGATACTGTCATGAAGTAAAGGGAATCTGTCAGGTCAAAAATCCATATGTTACTGCTATGATTTTCTAATTCCTTGGTGAAGCTCTTCCTATTCATGTACTTCTTTTGTGTATACTCCACCTATCCTCTGTAAACTATTGGGGGACTGTATCCTTCTGTCTCTGCTTTCCTTGTATGCAGCAAAACAAGTGTTCAAATAAACAAACAGAATCTCCTACAGACAGCAGGGCTTCTGCTCAGAGAAACAAATGGAGGAGATTGCCTTACCAAGATGATATGTGCCGCCCATGTCTCCCTCCCTCTCCTCATCAGTGCAGGACAGAAAAATGAAAATGAAACTAGATAGACAGCACAGGGGGAGGGAGGGAAAAGCTGCTTGGGAAAGAGTAAATAACAAATTAGCATTTCCATACTGTGGACTATTCACTAGTCCGGTCAATTACTTTTACTGCTGAAGTTAGCTGTCTGGAGAGTGTGAAGATGCTTATAGCAAGAGAACTACAGAGGGTGCAGTAATAATTTTTACATATTCTGAATGGGCTGCCTGAGCATTATTCAATGGTACTATTAATATCATACTGAAAAATGACCTGACAGAGTGCATTCAAAAGAGGCATTGGCTCACAAGACATGAATGTAGTAGGGGATGCAAGAGAGGGAGATAATATTACCACTTTACAAAGTGTTTAGTGCGACCTCATCTGGAACGTGCATTTTATAGAAAGGATGCCCTCTACACGCGTTCTCTCCATGTGCAGTAAAAAAAGTCTCAGTTTACACATGAGACAAGTCATCTTTATCATAAGAAATCCTAATCTGTGTCACAGCCGACCTCAGGAGCTCGTCCCAGCAGGAGCTATTGAGGGTTTAAGAAAATATATTTTTTTAAGAATAAAATAACATATATAGTTATATGCATGTATAAAATTTTTTGTATGAATTTTGACCCAGTTAATCGATAATTGATATCAGGAAAGCAGGAAGGATTTAGTTTAGCTCACTGAGGGGAGATTGGTATAGCATTATGGTTTTTCCCATGCCCTTTCTTTTTATCCAATCCCTTATGGCCACTTTACACGTCCCGATATCGGCGTCCAACTCCGATAAAAAGTCATGTGGTTCGTGCGTTGGCGCCGATATCATTCGTGCGTTGTATGGTGTAAATGTCCAATACGATGCACGAACGATGCCAAAACGATATTGGGGATCAAATGAGCAGGCTCTCCAACGGCCCGATATTGGATGGACGTTGTGGCTGGATCGTGCTGTGTAAAAGCCCAACAACGATGTGGAGTACAACTTCCCCTATTCTCTCCCATGTTAAATGGTCGTTCCTGGGTCGGCCGTACAAGGGGGCGTACACATCGCTGTTGCGTTGGCTGCTGATATCGCGCTGTGTAACATCTCCTATGCGATCTTGTAAATGTGCCCAGAAAAAGCGCGCTCCCGCGCAGTTGGATCCAACATCGGAACGATGTTGGGACGTGTAAAGTGGCCATTAGTTGAACCTGATGGACATGCCTCTTTTTTCAACTGTACTACCTACAGTTAGGGCCAGAAATATTTGGACAGTGACACAATTTTCCCGAGTTGGGCTCTGCATGCCACCACATTAGATTTGAAATGAAACCTCTACAACAGAATTCAAGTGCAGATTGTAACGTTTAATTTGAAGGGTTGAACAAAAATATCTGATAGAAAATGTAGGAATTGTACACGTTTCTTTACAAACACTCCACATTTTAGGAGGTCAAAAGTAATTGGACAAATAGACATAACCCAAACAAAATATTTTTATTTTCAATATTTTGTTGCGAATCCTTTGGAGGCAATCACTGCCTTAAGTCTGGAACCCATGGACATCACCAAACGCTGGGTTTCCTCCTTCTTAATGCTTTGCCAGGCCTTTACAGCCGCAGCCTTCAGGTCTTGCTTGTTTGTGGGTCTTTCCGTCTTAAGTCTGGATTTGACCAAGTGAAATGCATGCTCAAGTGGGTTAAGATCTGGTGATTGACTTGGCCATTGCAGAATGTTCCACTTTTTTGCACTCATGAACTCCTGGGTAGCTTTGGCTGTATGCTTGGGGTCATTGTCCATCTGTACTATGAAGCGCCGTCCAATCAACTTTGCAGCATTTGGCTGAATCTGGGCTGGAAGTATATCCCGGTACACTTCAGAATTCATCCGGCTACTCTTGTCTGCTGTTATGTCATCAATAAACACAAGTGACCCAGTGCCATTGAAAGCCATGCATGCCCATGCCATCACGTTGCCACCACCATGTTTTACAGAGGATGTGGTGTGCCTTGGATCATGTGCCGTTCCCTTTCTTCTCCAAACTTTTTTCTTCCCATCATTCTGGTACAGGTTGATCTTTGTCTCATCTGTCCATAGAATACTTTTCCAGAACTGAGCTGGCTTCTTGAGGTGTTTTTCAGCAAATTTAACTCTGGCCTGTCTATTTTTGGAATTGATGAATGGTTTGCATCTAGATGTGAACCCTTTGTATTTACTGTCATGGAGTCTTCTCTTTACTGTTGACTTAGAGACAGATACACCTACTTCACTGAGAGTGTTCTGGATTCTGTTGATGTTGTGAACGGGTTCTTCTTCACCAAATAAAGTATGCGGCGATCATCCACCACTGTTGTCATCCGTGGACGCCCAGGCCTTTTACAGTTCCCAAGCTCACCAGTCAATTCCTTTTTTCTCAGAATGTATCCAACTGTTGATTTTGCTACTCCAAGCATGTCTGCTATCTCTCTGATGGATTTTTTCTTTTTTTTCAGCCTCAGGATGTTCTGCTTCACCTCAATTGAGAGTTCCTTTGACCGCATGTTGTCTGGTCACAGCAACAGCTTCCAAATGCAAAACCACACACCTGGAATCCACCCCTGACCTTTTAACTACTTCATTGATTACAGGTTAACAAGGGAGACGCCTTCAGAGTTAATTGCAGCCCTTAGAGTCCATTGTCCAATTACTTTTGGTCCCTTGAAAAAGAGGAGGCTATGCATTACAGAGCTATGATTCCTAAACCCTTTCTCCGATTTGGATGTGGAAACTCTCATATTGCAGCTGGGAGTGTGCACTTTCAGCCCATATTATATATATAATTGTATTTCTGAACATGTTTTTGTAAACAGCTAAAATAACAAAACTTGTGTCACTGTCCAAATATTTCTGGCCCTAACTGTATGTAGCCATGTAAGTGTATTGACCCTTGTTGTATCTCTATTCTACACACATTTTACATGGAAGCTCATGACAATGGAGATTTAAGAAGGCATTTCCTTTATAAGAATGACTCATAGAGGCACCATATGATTTGTCTGTGGATCTATATTATATGTGCACATATTTGCCATCTGTATAAAAGTGGAACAAGGCGAGGACGCATTCAAATAATAAAATAATTTCTACTTCATAATCATTGTCATCCCGGAGGCATTCTGGTAGATCCGTGTGATTTGTCTGGAAGTGAAGGCTGCAGACAATTAATGACCACAGTTGGTGGACCACTGGAGATGGAACTGAAGTTATTTTAATTTTAATGCATTCCCTATATTGTGCCCACTATTAAAATTATCTGTGTGTAGTACATAAATGTGCTGGATTCTCTACAGTGAGCAATAATCACTGTAATAAAAGCACTGGGCAGTACAAGAACAAAATGTACTTACTTATTGGCTAATGTGAAAGTGTGCATTGCTGAGAAAATAATGTTTAATCCTTATATTAATTAGGCTGCAAGTGCCCAGTGGGTGTCATACATCCAGGTACATTTTCTGTTACTTAAAGGAATCTATCAGCAGGTTTTTGCTGTGTAATCTGAAGACAGCATGCTGTAATGGTTAACACAAAGAATTTAGGGATGTGTCTCTTATCACAAAGTGTATTGTTTACCTGCAATGTTTGTTTTAGTGCCTGTAGTTTATCATAGTTTGGATACAGCAGTCATTGAGTAAAGGCCCCGTCACACGTGTCAACCAAGGCTGCGATGTCGGAAGCGATGTGCGGGTGCGCAGTCGCTTCTGACATTGCAGGCCAGCTGTCACACAGCACTATGTTGCCGGTGACGCCGCAGCGATGTGGGCGCAGCAATTGCTCGCTGGGCTGGGATCAACCCAGCGAGCAATCCGCAGCAATGCTGCGGTATAGGCTGGATCGCCGCCAACATCGCTATTGCGATGTCAGATGGCGCAATCCAGCCTAATCGCTGGTTGCAGATTGACAGGTTTACGTTCATCCTCGTAAACCTGTCAACCTGCGACCAGTGATAAATCGCAGTTACGTCGCGCTGTCACATAGCACGACGCACTTGCGATATCGCTAGCGACATTGACACGTGTGACAGAGCCTTAAGAGTCAGGCACACCCCCTGCTGTGATTAGCAGCTCACTGTCTATAGACTTTGTATACAGAGCCTGGTTTGAGCAGGGGCAGCTCTTTAAACTCCGCCAAATTGATAAATCTAAAAACACTGATTGTGTCAGAAAGGCTGCACCTAGCAATTTAACTGATACATCGCTGGATTCAGGGCCTCTTTGCCTACATTATGCTGCTCTCAGATAAAGTAGCAAAATCCTGCAAACAGATTCCCTCTAAACTGTTCCAAATTGCCTTCCCCATTTCTACCCATTTCTGCTATTCATTCCTAAGGTTGCGCTTGTGTAGTATGATCCTGGCTTCCATGACAGCTTTATTGAACTACAGAGCCTTCAAGAAGAATTCTGAAGCTTATGTGTGAAAATGTGTATTATTACACACTGGATGTTTGTTTTTCTATAAAAGGATCTTTGTCAAGATATTTCCGAGGGCAGACATGTGAGCAGAGCCAGAAACAAGACGTAGCGAAAGGAGTAGCTGTGCCAAGGAGGCAATCCTCATCATCATCACAGATTTTACTCCACTTACTAATGGAAAGGTAAAACACATGACACCACACTGATCTGTCCTACCAAGGTCTAATGTGTGAAGGCAAAATATGAAAAAAGTCATAACAGCAAATATCTCATAAACTGGTGACACTGGAATGAATATTATCTGTAGAAATTTGAGGTTTTTCATGGAAACCCAGAAAACTTCCAACTCCTTGCCAGAATATTGTGCATTAGTATATAGAAATATGGATCATATTTGCAGAAAACGGGAGAGTGTGCAGTGTGAGTATGAAAAGTCAATGAACTGCAAGTAAGCTTTATCTTTTGGGACCATTTATCAATTCTTTTAATTATATCTGATCGCAGATTTGTAACCACAATGTTCAGCCCTATTTAAGGAGAACATCCCATAGAAAAAGCGTTCTGCTGAATCTCTCATTTTCTTTTATTCCTGCTTCTCTCTGTTCCTGAGATATGGTCCTATCTTCTGTGTATATAAATATTATTAGTCAAGTGGTGTGGTCTGCAAGTCTGCTCTTTGAGCGTCTTCATA
The DNA here is from genome assembly GCA_033576535.1 of Allobates femoralis. Classification (NCBI taxonomy): domain Eukaryota; kingdom Metazoa; phylum Chordata; class Amphibia; order Anura; family Aromobatidae; genus Allobates; species Allobates femoralis. The sequence continues at coordinate 105,227,785 of JARQOC010000003.1, read as the reverse complement.
AGGATCCCACCCAGGGCTGCCACTAGGAATTTCGGGGTCCCTTACTGTCAAAATTTAGGGGCCCCCCTGAGACTCCGCCTCCACCCATGCTCCGCCTCCACCCATGCTCCACCTCCACCCAAAAATATATTAATAGTGAAAAATTGGAACAGCACCAAAAATGACCTCAATTTATGTGCAAAGCTTTCCCAACCAGCAATCCAGATGGTTCCTTACAATAGGGTAAAAAAAGGAGAACAGTACAAAAAAATATAAAAAAGTGGACTTTATTGCCCAATGCATGGCCGCGCCATTGGGCAATATAGTCCACTTTTTTCTATATTTTTGTGCTGTTTTTCCTTTTTTTCACACTCTCTCTGTATTATATATTACACACATACACACTTGAGACTGCTGTGGGCTGAATACACAAGAGCTGTATATACAATAGGGAATACACAATAGAGACGGCTGCAAGCTGTATACACAATAGAGATGGCTGCGGGCCGTATAGGCTATGGAGATGGCTGCTGGCCGTATAAACAATGGAGACGGCTGCGGGCTGTACACACAATAGAGAATTCACAATAGAGACTGCTGCTGCCTGTATACACAATGTAGATGGCTGCGGGATAAATGCACAATGGAAATGGCTGTGGGACAAATGCACAATGGACATGGCTGCGGGACCTATGCACAATGTAGACGGCTGCAGGTGAAATGCACAATGGAGATGGCTGTGGGACAAATGCACAATGGAGACGGCTACGGGTTGTATGTACATTAGTGACTGCTGTGGGATGTGTACACATTGGAGACTGTGCAGGACATATACATAAAGACTGCTGGCCATCTGCAGAGACTTGCGGCTGTATATCTTGTATACACAGACAGCACTCTACTGTATATACAGGTCCACACTATATACATACAGTATATAGATACACAAATACAGCATCCTGTGTGGACCTGTATATAGAGTATAGTGCTGTGTAGAGACAGAGAGTGAGAGACAGAGAGCGAGAGACAGAGATCGAGAGGTAGAGAGCGAGAGCCAGAGAACAAGAGACAGAGAGACAGATAACAAGAAACAGAGAGCGAGAGACAGACAAAGAGCAAGAGACAACCAGAGAGCGACAGACTGAGAGCGACAGACAAGCATCTAACTCATCAGCAGCAGCTCCCTCCTGAGTCCTGACTCCAGTCACTTGGCACCTGCCCTCACCTTGTCTTTTCTCAGTGATCCTGGCCACCGACTCTGGGTCCTGGGATATGCCTGTTGCTGCCATCATCAGTGAGCTGCCACAGATCCTGGACACTTATATTATTATGCATCACCACCCCTGTCCTCACTACACCATGTGCCGGAGACGAGGAGTCCTGCTGGAGACCCTGCGCATCCTGGTGGCACTACTGCTGCACCAGGTAACACTAGACTGGGGGTATACTGTATACTGGGTGTGTATGCTAGGTGTGCACATCAATACATACAGCTGATATACACTATGTCCAGCTCACTGCAACATACAGGTAACTACTACATCATATACACTGTGCACTGTATACAGGACATGTTATACTGCTATGTAAAGCTACATACAGACCATTAAATGCCACTACTACATGCTATATCACTACTATGTGCTGTATACATGTTACTACGATTTGCTGTATACAGGTCACTACCACTGCTGTATTATACAGTGTAGTAGTGACCTGTATGTAGCAGTGAGCTGTAAAAAGTGTATATCAGCTGTATGTAGTGATGTGCACACCCAGTATACACACCCAGTATACCCCCTCAGTACAGTGTTTCCTGGTGCAGCAGCAAGGCCGCCAGGATGTGTATACATATACAAGCCTGTATACATGTGAATACAACTTGCTGTAGTGTGGTGTCAACTCCAGGGCCGCCGCTCTCCATTCGACTGCTGTCACTGCTTGTGGCACATGCGGCTGCAGGAGGAGCATGGGCGGTGGAGGAGTGGGGAGGAGGAGTGGGATCAGGGGGGCCCCGGGCTGGGGTCCCCAGTCATGGCCACTGGCAGGGGTGCAGCTAGCAGTGGGCGCCGCCATATTCATTGTGGCCGGCGGTCAGTAGAAGTTGAGACTTCAACAAAATGGCCATGGCCATGGCCAAATGGAGATTCACAGCCACTGTGTAGAAGTCTCAACTTCTACCGGCCACAAAGAACATGGCAGCGCCCACCGCTTGCTGCTGCAGCTACACCCCTGCAGCTCCGGGGCCCGGCGGTGATACATAAGGGAGGGAGGGCCCGTGCAAGATGTGGGGAGGTGGGGCCCAGAGGAGTCTGCTCCCTGCTCCCAATGGCCACACCCCCTGGAGTCATGGCCAGGCCCCCTGCTGGCCACACCCCCAGCAGTGAGACCCGGGGCCCCTTAATTATTAAGAGCAGTAACCCCCTAACGGTGGTCCCATCCCCTTGACTAACATGACTAGATTTACATACAAAGAAGAGGGGTCCTTATCTCAGGAATTGAAAGGGACAGAAACAAAAAAAAACAACAACTTCTAAAAACAGAGGCATTTACACCAGGTAAGGGTGCTTTCACATCAGCGTTTTTTTCAAATCGCGGCAGATGCGGTGAAAAAAACGCATCTGCCGCGATTACCGCATACCAGCTGCACTTGCGGCACGGTTTCGGCGCGGTTGCGGTAAACGCCATACAAGGTATAGGCGGACTTGCGGCAAGTGCGGTTTTGCACTTGCTGCAGGTGCGGCCGCGAAAAAAAGCGCGGCTGACCGCGGTTTTTTTCGCTGCCGCACCTGCCGCAAGTGCCAAAACCGCACTTGCCGCACCTGCCGCATGTCCGCCTATACCTTGTATGGCGTTTACCGCAACAGCGCCGCAAGTGCAGCCGGTATGCGGTAATCGCGGCAGATGCGTTTTTTTCACCGCATCTGCCGCGATTTGAAAAAAACGCTGATGTGAAAGGGCCCTAAGACAATTACATGTTACGGCCAGGGAAAGATCCCCTTTAGGAGCAGCATGTCATAATGGAATTAAGCCATATTAGCAATATTAGGCCAGGCATATGTAGTGACCCAGTCCAGATTTTGTCTGTCCTCTAAGTACCCCTGGAGCGTTAGGAGCCCTGTAAATTACAGCTCACTCCCTAGCCATCTCTCTACGAGTATCAATGAGTGTTAGATATGCAGTTCAGTTAAATCCATTTCTACCCAATGTACTTTTCATGCCTTTCTCAGGTATTTCTCATTTGTTGTATTCCAGCACATTTGCTGGTGAAAATGTATAGTTTATAGTACTTTTCATGGTGAGAATCTGACATGTAAACTGGGTGTTGTCCTATTGGCCGACACCCAGGGTTCAATAGGTGGAGCTACTTCCAGCCTCTGTCTATCTAGATAGACAGAGCTGGAAATTCCCCAGTTTGGGACAAGATGCCACAAAGAGCAGAGCTCATGTTAGGGCTCTCCTCACCACTTCCAAGCCCAAGGCTTGAAAGTTCATCCTTCCATTCACCATAAAATTCCCAGCAAAGCCCTAAGGCCTAGGATTCTTTCTTTGACTTCTACAGCTAAGACTTTTAACCCTGAACCATACTGTCTCGATTTACATGTGTTTCTTTAGAAATAGGACATACTGATTGTACAGAAGAACCTATTTCCCACCTGTTGAGAAATTTGAGGGTCTCCCATCTCACAACTGTCTGTTATTTGCTTTAAGTTATTTTTGAACATGCCGTGACTAGCTGTGAAAGTATTATTATTATTATTATTATTATTATTATTTATTAATAGAGCACCATTGATTCCATGGTGCTGTACATGAGAAAGGGTTACATACAAACAAGTTAAAAATACAATGAACAAACTAACAGTCACAGACCGATACAGAGGGGAGAGAGGGACCCTGCCCTTGAGGGCTTACATTCTACAGGGCAATGGGAAGGGAGATAGTAGGTTAGGTCTGCTCTGGTGGAGTGCCAGGTCCATGGTGATGGAACGCCAGGTCCACCAGTGGTGAGGTGGCACTGTGGTCATTGCAGACTGTAGGCTGTTCTGAAGAGATGGGTTTTCAGGTTCCGCTTGAAAGTTCCGAGTGTAGGGGACAGTCAGACGTTTTGGGGTGCAGAATTCCAGAGAATGGGGGATGCTCGGGCGAAGTCTTGCAGGCGGTTAGATGAGGAATGTACAAGTGTGGAGGAAAGAAGGAGGTCTTGGGAGGATCGAAGATTGCGAGTTGGATGATATTGGGAGATTAGTTCAGAGATATATGGGGGGAACAGATTGTGGACGGCTTTGTAAGTCAATGTTAGTAGTTTGAATTGGATATGCTAGGGAATTGGGAGCCAGTGAAGGGATTTGCAGAAGGGAGAAGTGGAGGAATAGTGAGGAGAGAGGTGCATTAGTCGGGCAGCAGAGTTAAGGACAGATTGGAGAGGTGCAAGAGTGTTAGCAGGGAGGCCACAGAGGAGGCGTTTGCAGTAGTGATAGGAGGGAGGAATAGTGGGGAAAGTTGGCTGTGGAGGTCTTAGGTTGGGAGATTTGTCTCCAGCGGATAGCAGCAGCAAAAAGAGAGCAAGCAGGTGGGAGAATCAGAGTGGCTGGCTTGTTTTGTGTTTTTCTGCAGGAGTGGTGTGAGATTGAGAAGCAGGTTAGCAGAGGAGCTCAGGTGGGGAGATAGGAGAGATGGGGAGATAAATAATTGTGCTTGGAGTGAAGAAGTTTGGGGGTAGAGAAATATGGAAAGGATTAGTGGAGCAATTACTGTTAGGGCATAAGTAAGCATGGTTAAAGTGTTAGAGGGAAAGTAAAGTCTTAAGGGCAATTCACACGCTATGATCTAGTGAACGATGTCACGTGACCGATGTCATTTCGACATCGTTAGTGCGGTGTCACACGCATGGATATCGTTAACGATGTCAAATTTGGCAACGCGACAACTACTTCATGATCAACTTAGTGAACGATTTTACAAAGCGGCAGGAATAGGACAATTTTGAATAACGTAATAATAATAATAGCCCCCGCTTCATTATCATCCTAATGAGTAAATATAAAAATGTTTTTTAGTAGATTGAAAGCAAGCATTTAGCAGAGAGAGGGATAGTTATGGAAGGCACCTCGGCCGCTGCCGTATGCCCTAGACTGCTGAGCCCTCATCTGGCAACAACAATCCCCCTCTTCGTGCAATGATGCAGGACAAGGAAAGAAGCCCCCCTTCTCTCAACTTCCTTTAGCCTGCCTTCTCAGGTTCCTCACCTCACCCTTTTCCTCACTAGCCCTCAGCCTGCCTCCTGGCTATAAGTAGCCTTACCTAAGGGCAACCTCCCTCTTACCTTCCTGCTCCCCAGGCGAACACCAACGTCGAGGGGTGAGCAAACAACGATCGCTTCGCCGAACGGTTGATGGACGCCGAACATAGCCCCTGGAGCAGAGGTAAGAGAGGACCAGCAGGGAGAGAGCCAAATGGTTGCCTCCCTTGTGGGCACCAGCTCCCTCTCGGGTGGCCCGCAGAGCGTAAGGTCCACCAGGCCCACCGGCAGCGGCGGTGGGCTTTATGCTCATTACATGTCCACACACAACTGTGCTTTGTGCACATTACATGTCCACACATACAGCTCTGCTTTATGCGCATTACATGTCCTCACATACAACTGTGCTTGGTGCACATTACATGTCCACACATACAGCTCTGCTTTATGCGCATTACATGTCCTCACATACAACCGTGCTTTGTGCACATTACATGTCCACAAATACAGCTCTGCTTTATGCGCATTACATGTCCTCACATACAACTGTGCTGGGGGCACATTACATGTCCACACATACAGCTCTGCTTTATGCGCATTACATGTCCTCACATACAACTGTGCTGGGGGCACATCACATGTCCACACACACAGCTCTGCTTTATGCGCATTACATGCCCACACACACAGCCCTGCAAGTTTCACTGACAGCCCCAGACGCAGGCAGAGGGCCCGGGCTGGCAGTGCCGGGCCACCTCCTCTTGCACCCAGCGGCCCCCTCTGGCCCCCTCATGGGGCTCCCGCACACAGGCACAGGCCACGCGGGCGGGCCTCTCCCCCCCCTCCCCCTTCCATGCACTCGGGTTGCGCCGCCTGGTCGCGGGTACCCCCCCGCCTTCGCCGGCCGCTGGTCGGCATGGCTCCATGACCCCCCCCCCCCCCGGGGCCCCGGCGGTCGCGCCGCCCACTCACTCGGGTCTCCGCTGCAGCACAGGAGCCGGCTCTCCTCGCCCAGCACAGACGCCATCCAGGAGCAGGGGCCACCGCCGTCGCGCTCCCTCCACCTTGAGGCGCGCTTCTCGCGCAGCCCCTGCTCCACCGGGGTCCGCGGCCCCGCGAGAGCCACGGCCGCGGCCTGGTCCCCGGTCCGCCGCGTCACTTCCTGTGGCGCGGCCATCGCCGCTTCCAATTGCCGGCCCATCGCGTCACTTCCGGTGACGCGGCCGGCAGTGACGCGGCCGTCATGTGACCGGAAGTCGGGCGCGGCTTCCGCCAGCCGCTCAACACGTGCGGCAACGTCCAATTGCATCTATCACTGGGGGAGCTGCACATCTGGAGCAGCCAATACTAAGAATGAGGAATCAGCATAAATGGTCACTCTCTGTCCTGTTAATAGAAGGTGGCCTACATATATCAACAGAGCTGTATTAATAGATATATTCCACATTGATATTTCTAGATTATTTATGTATTACATACTGATATGGAACCATTTTATAGGATACGGTTGTTGAAGTGGCCTGCATGTCCACCTATCACCTGATGTGGGCGCGTCACCTCCGGGCCAGCCTTGCTCACCAAGTAATTGTGCCCTCCGACCATAACGGTTCTGCTGCTTGCACAATAGGTGGGCTTACCGCGAGCATGACACGCTCCCTCAAACTGAACTATAGCCAGCGTCACCTGCAGCCCAGCTTGCGATCTCCCGCGCTTGAACGGAAAGTGGGCGGGGCTATGATGCCCGGCACCGCGGCACTACGCATAGCAACCCAGTCACCAGTAAAAGATACATATTGGAGGGCACCTCATATATCATAAGGGAGTATTTGCTTAGTTTATCACTGACATGGCAGAGAGTGTGTGATGCGAGCGCTTCTTCCCATCTGGTAGTGTGGCCGAGCGGTCTAAGGCTCTGGATTTAGGCTCCAGTCTCTCTGGAGGCGTGGGTTCGGATCCCACCACCGCCAACAATGTTTTCGCTGTCACTAAAAGATGCTTTGACGTCACCACCCTTAGTCACCCAGCTTTCCCAGATCCTGTTCAGCATCATCATACAGCTCGTAGCAGCGTGTATCATAATATAGCTATACACAAAGCCTGTATCGATCAATTGCTGTCATATGTATCAGCTGCTTAATTCAAGCCATGTATCCCTGCCTAGTTCATTATACTGTGGTACCAGTCACTCCCCCATAACCGGGACATGCGTATACACACTGGAGGCAGGTCGATATATACATACCTGCAAAGATTAATAAATATGCGTGTATAACACACCAAACAGATTCACCTTACAAGAAGGTTATACCATACTGTACAAGGATGCCTCAGCAGTGCCCTCATTTACAATACATATCGCAAAGAAAAACCTCTCCTTTCAGGAGAATCCGCACTCGGGTTGCCCCTAGTGCTAGTAACATCATCTCCATTTAAGATTACATGCAAGCGTTTCTGCAATGGTTAGCACACATGGTAATGAGATCACGAAAACTGATTCACATTTCAGCCATATACATACTTTTACCTACACCATCTCTGCAGTCATCATGTAAGTGTCTATTTCCACAGAATGCTACAGGTACAGGTTGGCACAATCCAGGCGCAACATTCCACCAAGTCGGGGGATGGTGAGGTCCGCTCGGATTGGTACGTGTGATCGTGAGTCTCGCTGGTCGGGTACGCAAAACAGGTATTCAGCTCCCTGCCTATATTAACCCCTTATGGGCCAAGCCTCAATTTTGCATTTTCACCGGGTCCCCTTCTGAGGTTATATCTCTGGAACACTTCTACATGTCCTAGTAATTAATTCCAAGGCTACTTTCATGACTTATTGGAGTTAATGTAACAGTAAATTCAGGAGGATATTGCCTGCAATTCTTGACTAAATAAGAGTTTTCACATGCTGTGTTAGTGCAAAGCCACGAAGGGTACAGCAGAACATCAAACAGGCTCCTCCAAGGGAAGCTCACCCTCACATTTCCCATCCTTTCTTGTTCGTTAGGTAGATAACTAAATTCAGGCTCAGCACATGGCACACATCGGGCATTGGTCGCTAGTTTACCTCTCACCCACGGCTTCATGCTTAGGTACATAACCCCGCCTAGCGTGCTAGTTACCACCTCCTGTATAAGGTCCAGTATTCATTTTGACAGCCGCTACTCCGAGTCGGATTGAGCAGCTATACAGGTTTAATAAAAAAAAAAAAAAAATTATAACTGCTGGTGGACACTGTTTAAGAGTTTAAGATAGACCACACGGTTGATACGTTGCGGTTGCTGGGAATAATGCCCATATCACTGAATTTTGAAGAATGTGCCGCCTCTAACTGCTTATATATATATAGACACATAAATAATAACACCACAAGGTTCAAGTAATAATTTAACAGGTAGCAGCTCACCACGTGAGCATAATAGAAACAAAGCTAATTAAGGACACCAGATCTATCAAAAAAAAAAAAAAAAAAAAAAGGTTCCAGCTCTACAGGAAGAAGACATGCATCGCTTCCCAATGCAATGGGTAAGCATACACATTAGTACAACCATAATGCGTATACGGGCTGTTCGCAGGCCACTACTCAACCATGGCATAGAAGCTATCCTGTTGTTATGACACACACCTGTTAGTATCCCGCACCCACAGTCCACACTGCGACACCTCGCAGTACTTTATTAGCAAGGTTATCATTAGACATAGGCCCTGCCAAGGTAGGTCATGGGAAGCAGGACCTGGAAAGCCTGGTTCTACAAGAGGGTCGAGGAGGCGATTCGACAGCTTGGCTAAGCGTCAAGGCAATATAACACAATCCGGCAAAAAAAAAAAAAAAAAAAAAAAAAAAATAAAAAATTTTATGGGGACTCAATTAATAATAAATATATAAGTAATTTATAATTATATAAAAAAGTATATATACGGCCTCGTAATATCAGCCCGCAAAGCTGTGCAGGAGGACCGACGTGTTTTCCCCATGTAAGAAATGTAAGTGCATTGTCACACCACAAATTGGAGAACCTCCCCCCCCCCCCCCGGGGCACCTCTTGGAAATCCTAACAGTTGTATGACGGCAACTTGGTATGGTCAGCAGGCATTCCTGCAATAGGGCACCAATGTCCCTCAGCACTAAGTCAGCCTGTTTTCCATTCAAATGGCAAAGGGCTGGTTGCAATATTGTGTTAGTCACCACTAAGCTGGGCTGGTCACTGCAGCATGCGCTGTTGCCTTTTGGGGGCGCTACACGTTAGCAAACCAGTTAACAAGTCAGCCTACTGCCCAGGGGGGGCTACGGCATGACGACGCAATAACATTCAACGAAGGGTTTAGAATTCGCATCAGGCGGTCCAAACAAGCCAAGGTATATGGTCCCCCATTTTCATCCAGAGGTCCTCCATACCCCTTGGAGAACATACAGCAACACTGCGCTTCTCGCACTCCTCAATCATGTTTTTCGGGCATGTAGATGGTTCCCCGTTTACTGGCAGTTCGCCAGTTTGCTAAAACTCCCGTTAAGAAAGCGGGTCGCCAACCAAGCCAGTACGGCACACATTCCTTTCAGATCGGTGTAGCAACGGAGGCGGCGAGAACGGGTTTTTCAAACCACGAAGAGACAACAGGTGAAAAAGATGGAATGCAGACCCCTTTTCGGTATGTAACACCATATTTACTGTGAGCAGGACGATGCACGGGCGTCCCCTGCCAAGAATCATCATTCCCCTCTTTTCTCCTAACTCCGCTACTCTACTCCTCTTCTCCTCTCCGGCCTCTTCCTTCCTCCTCCGGCTCCCCGCTTCCAGTCTCCCTTTTCCCCCTTCTTACATCAGCTGGTTCTTCCACCTCGGCTCCGCCTTCCTTCCCACCTTTCCTCATTACCTTTAAAGTTCTTCTTTCGCTTTTACCCCCCCCCCCCCGGTAACAAGGAAGTGTAATTTTTCTTATAGGCGCCGCAGAGTTTTGTGGTTTTGTGTCAATCAGAAATGATATGGGCAGACAAGCGGGGAAGAAGCCAGGAGAGGTGAAAACCTCAGTTGCGGGATCATGATGTCCATTGGAAAACTGCAATAGACTCGACATGGGTGCAGGTGCTCCCAGAGGCAGTGGCCACTCAGAAGGGAGTAACGGATCCAGTGATATTAGTAATACATGCCGGGAACGACGAGTTGGTGCCCTTGAGGATTCAAGAACTGTTGCAGATCATGAAGAAAGTTTCAGAAAGGTTGGATCTCTTTTAATCGCACAGCGATAGTATGGTCCGCTACGCCGCCCAAGGTACGGGGCTATGAGCAAAGACACCCGTCAGCGTTTGAACGGTCCAGGACACAGGTCAACGCACGAATGGCGTAGCGAGTGGCGGTCAGGTATGGCGTGGTAGTCCACCACGACATTATATAGAACGAAGTGAAGTGTTCTAACCTCAGATGGAAGCAGGCAAAATGAGATAAGGTTGATTAGGTTCCTGCCGGATATCCTAGAAGGGGTGGTGGAAGGTCAGAAGCATGTGTGGGGGGGGTCGCAGCTCTGGCTCTGTTCAGAGCAGCTCCTTGGCCGGTGGAAGAGGGAGTTGGTAAAATTCGACCTGTCCAGGACGGCCTAGGCATCGGGCGCCCCTCCTACAGGGCGTCAACCGGCCTAGGACGTCCAGGGCATCCGGCTTTGCCTCTCCCTAGGATCTAAGGCTGATATGCCGCGCAAGGCCAGTAGGCCGTTCAAGGCTGTTATGCCTTATTAGGCTGATACGCCTCAAGGTTATTAAGCCTCCAAGTGAGCCGGTAGGCTGTTATGCCTAAAACAACAAAGAGCTGCGGCCAAAATCAATCCACCCCTTTCATAATTCCTAACAGTCCCGTCAGTCCCATGGTTAGCGAGCGCCCACTTCCCGCTTTCCTTTTCATAGTTATCGGGTTTGTTGCGTGTTTTAATAAAGCTTTGAAAACTTACAACGTTGTGGTCTCAATCATTGCATGGCGAGGGGAACCGAATATTGGGTCTCGGCAGTCTGGAAGGCACCTCGGCCGCTGCCGTATGCCCTAGACTGCTGAGCCCTCATCTGGCAACAACAATCCCCCTCTTCGTGCAATGATGCAGGACAAGGAAAGAAGCCCCCCTTCTCTCAACTTCCTTTAGCCTGCCTTCTCAGGTTCCTCACCTCCCCCTTTTCCTCACTAGCCCTCAGCCTGCCTCCTGGCTATAAGTAGCCTTACCTAAGGGCAACCTCCCTCTTACCTTCCTGCTCCCCAGGCGAACACCAACGCCCGCCCTCCCGCCCCAGAAAGAAGCTCTAAGTCGCAGCCGGTGGAAGAGGGAGTTGGTAAAATTCGACCTGTCCAGGACGGCCTAGGCATCGGGCGCCCCTCCTACAGGGCGTCAACCGGCCTAGGACGTCCAGGGCATCCGGCTTTGCCTCTCCCTAGGATCTAAGGCTGATATGCCGCGCAAGGCCAGTAGGCCGTTCAAGGCTGTTACGCCTTATTAGGCTGATACGCCTCAAGGTTATTAAGCCTCCAAGTGAGCCGGTAGGCTGTTATGCCTAAAACAACAAAGAGCTGCGGCCAAAATCAATCCACCCCTTTCATAATTCCTAACAGTCCCGTCAGTCCCATGATTAGCGAGCGCCCACTTCCCGCTTTCCTTTTCATAGTTATCGGGTTTGTTGCGTGTTTTAATAAAGCTTTGAAAACTTACAACGTTGTGGTCTCAATCATTGTATGGCGAGGGGAACCGAATATTGGGTCTCGGCAGTCTGGAAGGCACCTCGGCCGCTGCCGTATGCCCTAGACTGCTGAGCCCTCATCTGGCAACAACAATCCCCCTCTTCGTGCAATGATGCAGGACAAGGAAAGAAGCCCCCCTTCTCTCAACTTCCTTTAGCCTGCCTTCTCAGGTTCCTCACCTCCCCCTTTTCCTCACTAGCCCTCAGCCTGCCTCCTGGCTATAAGTAGCCTTACCTAAGGGCAACCTCCCTCTTACCTTCCTGCTCCCCAGGCGAACACCAACGCCCGCCCTCCCGCCCCAGAAAGAAGCTCTAAGTCGCAGCCGGTGGAAGAGGGAGTTGGTAAAATTCGACCTGTCCAGGACGGCCTAGGCATCGGGCGCCCCTCCTACAGGGCGTCAACCGGCCTAGGACGTCCAGGGCATCCGGCTTTGCCTCTCCCTAGGATCTAAGGCTGATATGCCGCGCAAGGCCAGTAGGCCGTTCAAGGCTGTTACGCCTTATTAGGCTGATACGCCTCAAGGTTATTAAGCCTCCAAGTGAGCCGGTAGGCTGTTATGCCTAAAAACAACAGAGAGCTGCGGCCAAAATCAATCCACCCCTTTCATAATTCCTAACAGTCCCGTCAGTCCCATGGTTAGCGAGCGCCCACTTCCCGCTTTCCTTTTCATAGTTATCGGGTTTGTTGCGTGTTTTAATAAAGCTTTGAAAACTTACAACGTTGTGGTCTCAATCATTGCATGGCGAGGGGAACCGAATATTGGGTCTCGGCAGTCTAATGGTTATAGGAAGGTGCAGGGACGTGTATTGATAGGTTTGGTGGCTTTTCAGAGGTGACAGGTTCCCTTTAAGTAGTGATATCCAACAGTAATGCTCTTGAACCTTTGGTCTAAATTGTGACATGCTGGTAAAACAAGAGTACAACCATGTAAGATGTCAAGACGGAAAAAATAAATAAGTTGCTGCTCTACAGGCCTAGGAATGTCCTGAATTGCATGTATTATCTAAAGTAATTATAGCAATGAAATCAATTTATTATAAATGCTCTGACTGGCATAATCCAGCAGGTAGTCCATCCCCTGTTACACTGTCAGAACATACAGTAGTTCCAATACTTTTCCACAAATAATCGTGATGAAGACACGGCACAGGAAGTGCTCTGCTCATTTCTATTACTGCACCCATATTGCACAATTGGTTTGGTTAGAAATTATAAGAAACACCTCACTCAACATTTCCTGTATACAGTGCAGAAATACTGAAGATGATGCTGAGTGAGAAATCTCAGTCTGACTCTTCACCGTCCCTTTTTTTTAGATATTGTAACTTAAAACAAAGAGTCAACCTCAAATGGCGACTGTGCATGAATCCAATGTTCAATTTTAAAGACAGTCTGTTACACTAACACAAAATGACTGTTCAAACCAAACACAAGCACCCAATGCACCCTTGTCGAGGCCAAACAGTTCAGTGCAGTTTCCAATCTAATTACAGTTAGGTCCAAAAATATTTGGACAGTGACCAAATCTTCATGATTTTTTAAATAAAACACCTGAGAAGTAATTAAAGTGCAGACTTTCAGGTTTAATCAAATAAAATATCCTATGAAATGTTTTGGAAATGCAACCATTTTTCTACAAAGCCTCCTCATTTCAGGATTAGGGATGGGCGAACCTGGACTGTAAGGTTCAGGGTCCATACCCAACATCTAGTGTCAGTGCACGGACCCCGAACATGGACTTCCCTGTGGGGACTTGGGGCTGTGGGGACTGTAAAAAGAAACAAAACAGTGATTAGACATCAGCTCATACTTACTGGGGCCGCTCATTAACTTCCTGATTATTTACTGGTGAGGGGCACAACAACCAATTGCAGACGCTGTCACAGAGAGTTGGCATCTGTGATTGGCTGTTGGAGCCAGTGCAGTAACCTGGAAACAGCCCATACATTCTAGCATCTACCACACTGCACTGGCTCCAACAACCAATTACAGACACCCACTCTAGGTGACAGTGTCTGTGATTGGCTGGTGCACCCCTCATCCATTGACTGATATTATAGTAGTGTAAAAATAAATAAATAGTTAAAAAAATTATGTACACTTTTGCTGTATTTTTGATTCTCAGCACAGATAAAGCGGACAGCTATGAGCTGCCACTTCAAGCTGCCTGGCTTTACCTTGGCTAGCAATCAAAATACAGGGAAGCCCATTATTTTTTTTTTAATATTTAAATAAATAATTAAAAAAAAATGTATGGACTAAACCTATTTTTGATTGCCAGCCAAGGTTATGCCCAGACATCTGGAAGCTGCTATTCTCAGTGTAGTGAGAGCCATAGTTTTTGAGCCCCCCAGGCTAAAGAATAGCAGCTGCTCAAGAAATTGGCAAATTCATTAGAAGTGGCAATTCCTGGCACTTTACCAAGCTCTTCCCAATACCCTGGAGCAGTGGCATTAGGATGATAGAAGGAGTTAATGACAGCTGAGTATTGACAGCTTGTCATTAAGCACAGATTGATAACGTTCAGGCCTCTATGAGCCCCGCGCATTATAAGCTATACACACTGTGTGCAGAATGATTAGGCAAGTTTTATTTTAGAGGATTATTTTTATTATTGATCAAATATGTTCTCAATCAACCCAAAAGACTCATACACATCAAAGCTTAATATTTTTGGAAATTGGAGTGTTTTTTTTTTAGATTTGGCTATCTTAGGAGGATATCTGTTTGTGCAGGTAACCATTACTGTGCAGAATTATTAGGCAACTTAATAAAAACCAAATATATTCCCATCTCACTTGTTTATTTTCACCAGGTAAACCAATATAACTGCACAAAATTTAGGAAAAAAACGTTTCTGACATGCAAAAACAAAACACAAAATTAGTGACCAATATAGCCACCTTTCTTTATTATGACACTCAACAGCCTTCCATCCATAGATTCTGTCAGTTGCTTGATCTGTTTACGATCAACATTGCGTGCAGCAGCCACCACAGCCTCCCAGACACTGTTCCGAGAGGTGTACTCTTTTCCCTCCCTGTAGATCTCACATTTTAGGAGGGACCACAGGTTCTCTATGGGTTTCAGATCAGGTGAACAAGGGGGCCATGTCATTATTTTCTTCTTTTAGACTTTTACCGGCCAGCCACGCTGTGGAGTAGTTGGATGCATGTGATGGAGCATTCTACATGAAAATCATGTTTTTCTTGAATGATACCGACTTCTTCCTGTACCACTGCTTGAAGAAGTTGTCTTCCAGAAACTGGAAGTAGGTCCGGTAGTTGAGCTTCACTCCATCCTCAACCCGAAAAGGTCGCACAAGTTCATCTTTGATGATACCAGCCCATACCAGTACCCCACCTCCACCTTGCTGGCATCTGAGTCGGAGTAGATCTCTCTGCCCTTTACTGATCCAGCCTCTGACCCATCCATCTGACCCATCAAGAGTCACTTTCATTTCATCAATCCATAAAACTTTGAAAAATTAGTCTTAAGATATTTTTTGGCCCAGTCTTGACGTTTTATCTTATGCTTCTTGTTCAAAGGTGGTAATTTTTCAGCCTTCCTTACCTTGGCCATGTGCCTGAGTTTAGCACACCTTGTGCTTTTTGATACTCCAGTAACGTTGCAGCTCTGAAATATGGCAAAACTGGTGGCAAATGGCATCTTGGCAGCTTCACGCTTGATTTTCCTCAATTCATGGGCAGTTATTTTGCCTTTTTTGCCCAACACGCTTCTTGCGACCCTGTTGGCTATTTGCCATGAAACGCTTGATTGTTCAGTGGTGACGCTTTAAAAGTTTGGCAATTTCAAGACTGCTGCATCCCTCTGCAAGACATCTCACAATTTTGGACTTTTCAGAGCCCGTCAAATCTCTCTTCTGACCCATTTTGCCTAAGGAAATGCATTCGCCTAATAATTAAGCACATCTTATATAGGGTGTTGATGTCATTACACCACACCCCTCCTCATTACAGAGATGCACATCACCTGATTTACTTAATTGGTAGTTGGCTCTCAAGCCTATACAGCTTGGAGTAGGACAACATGTATAAAAAGTATCATGTGATCAAAATACTCATTTAACTAATAATTCTGCACACAATGTAGTATAACTGTTTATATACAATGAGCGGTGTGATTCCACACATCTTCATGATCACGGCTCTCACATATATGGTCATAGATCTTCTCCAAATGGGAATCTTCATAATCCAACTTGCTAAAGCCAATGTCCTTTGCATATTGCCTGAAGCACTGACAGCACATGTTTAGTCCTTATTTATGGATCAGTCTGTGTCTGTTAGAGCAAATGCGGCAAGAGTGGGATCCCTGGAAACCCAGTGAAAAGAAAATTTAGTTTTTTTCTACAATTTCAGCTTACTTGAAAATGTTACCCTAATATTTAGTACATCATTTGGATAAGTGAATGGTATTACCGTAATTGGAACTACAGAATGTCCAGCAAAAATACAAGACCTTAGACGGCTAATCCATGAATTAAATAAAGTTATGGCTATTGAGAGAAAAATATGTAATTGCAAAATCAAAATTGTATGTGCCCCATAGTTTTAAAAACATTACAGCATATACGGTAATAATTAAAAACAACATAGTATATATTTTAATGATGAATCATCATACAATATGACACGACTTTGTAAATGGATGAGTATTAATGTTTGCAGGAAAGGGATTTGACTGTATCATCTGTTTCTTGTGTAGAAAATATTCCTAACGTAACATAGTTTTAACATAGTAACATAGTTTTCAAGGTTGAAGGAAGACTTTAAGGGCCACTTTACACACACCAACTTATCTGTCCAACTTCTGACCAACTTGCTGGTTGCAGTGAAATCATGGACACATTGTTCCATTTTGTGACTGTGTACAATGGAGCAATGTGTCCATGATTTCAATGCAACCAGCAAGTTGGTCAGAAGTTGGACAGATAAGTTGGTGTGTGTAAAGTGGCCCTTAGTCCATCTAGTTCAACCCATAGCCTAACATGTTGATCCAGAGGAAGGCAAAAAAAAAACATGTGGCAACACTAGCTCCACATTGGGGAAAAAAATTCCTTCCTGACTCCACATACGGCAATCAGACTAGTTCCTGGATCAACGTCCTATCAAAGAATCTAGTATAACTGATAATATTATAGTTTTCAAGAAAGGCATCCAGGCCCTTCTGAAGGCCACTTCACACACACAGATATCTGAGTCCAATATCTGAACAGATCTCTGGTTGCAGTGAAATCATGGATACATTGCTCCATTTTGTACACAGCGACAAAATGGAGCAATGTATCCATGATTTCACTGCAACCATAGATCTGTTCAGATATTGGACTCAGATATCTGTGTGTGTGAAGTGCCTTCAAATGTTAGTAGTGAGTCACTCATTACAACATCATGTGGCAGAGAGTTCCATAGTCTCACTGCTCTTACAGTAAAGAATCCGCGTCTGTGATTATGATTAAACCTTCTTTCCTCCAGACGTAGAGGATGCCCCCTTGTCCCAGTCTCAGGCCTAAGAGTAAAGAGATCATTAGAAAGTTCTCTGTACTGTCCCCTCATATATTTATACATTATTATAAGATCACCCCTAAGCCTTCGTTTTTCCAAGCTAAATAACCCCAAGTTTAATAACCTGTCTTGGGATTACAGACCCCTCAGTCCTCTAATGACTTTGGTCGCTCTTCTCTGCACCCGCTCTAGTTCAGCTATGTCTTTCTTATACACCGGAGACCAGAATTGTACACAGTATTCTAAGTGTGGTCGCACTAGTGACTTGTATAGAGGTAAAATTATGTTCTCCTCATGAGCATCTATGCCTCTTTTAATGCATCCCATTATTTTATTTGCCTTTGCAGCAGCTGCCTGACACTGGCCACTAAATGTGAGTTTGTCATCTATCCATACACCCAGGTCTTTTTCAGTGACAGTTTTGCCCAGTGTTTTACAATTAAGCACATAATTATACCTTTTGTTTCCTCTGCCCAAGTGCATGACTTTACATTTATCCCCATTAAAGCTCATTTGCCATTTATCAGCCCAAGCTTCTAGTTTACATAAATCCTCCTGTAATATAAAATTGTCCTCCTCTGTATTGATTACCCTGCAGAGTTTAGTGTCATCTGCAAATATTGAGATTCTACTCTGTATGCCCCCTACAAGGTCATTAATAAATATATTAAATAGAAGCGGGCCCAACACTGACCCCTGTGGTACCCCACTGTTAACTGTGACCCATTCTGAGTGTGTTCCATTAATAACCATCCTTTGTTTCCTATCACTAAGCCAGTTCTTAACCCACTTACACATATTTTCCCCTATCCCCTTTGCCCTCATTTTATGTATCAACCTTTTGTGTGTCACCGTATCAAAAGCTTTTGAAAAGTCCATATACACCACATCCACTGCATTTCTTTGGTCCAGTCCAGAACTTACTTCTTCATAGAAGCTTATCAGATTAGTTTGACAGGAACGGTCCCTCATAAAACCATGTTGATAATGGGTCATGAGGTTATTTTTCTTCAGATACTCATATAGCATCTCTTAGAAAACCCTCTAGGATTTTACCCACAGTAGAGGTTAAGCTTACTGGCCTATAATTTCCAAGTTCAGTTTTTGTGCCCTTTTTGAATATTTGCACCACATTTGCTATACGCCAGTCCTGTGGTACAGACCCTGTTATTATGGAATCTTTAAATATTAAAAATAATGGTCTATCTATGACAGTACTTAATTCCTGCAGCACTCTGGGGTGTATCCCATCCGGGCCTGGGGATTTGTCAATTTTAGTGATTTTTAGACGATGCCGTACTTCCTCTTGGGTTAAGTAGGTGACATTTAATTGAGAATTTTTGTTATCACTGATCATATTGTCTGTCATGGGATTTTCTTGTGTAAATACTGTTGAAAAAAAGTGATTTAGCATATTGGCTTTTTCCTCATCCTCATCCACCATTTCACCCAGACTATTTTTAAAGGGGCCAACACCATAATTTTTTAGTTTCTTACTATTTATGTAGTTCAAAAAATATTTTGGGATTATTTGTACTTTCTCTGGCAATGAGTCTCTCTGTCTCAATCTTTGCTGCCTTGATTTGCTTTTTACAGATGTTATTTAATTTTCTGTATTTATTTAATGCTTCATCACTACCTACTTGCTTTAATTCCCTAAATGCTTTCTTTTTGTCCTCTTTATTGCACCTCTTACCGCTTTATTTAGCCATAGTGGTTTCCTCCTATTTCTAGCATGCTTATTCCCATAGGATATATATTGTGCACAGGTCCTATTCAGGATGCTAATAAACATCTCCCATTTGCTTTTTGTACTTTTATGTCTCAGGACATTGTCCCAGTTTATTGCACTAAGATCATCTCTCAACCGTTGGAAATTTGCCTTCCTGAAGTTTAGTGTCCTTGTAGACCCTCTACTACACATCTTAGTAAAGGATACTTGAAAGCTTACTATGTTATGATCACTATTACCCAAGTGACCTCCAACCCGTATGTTTGATATGCGGTCCGGCCTGTTGGTTAATATTAGGTCGAGCAGTGCCCCCCTTCTTGTTGGGTCCTGAATCAGTTGTGAAAGGTAATTGTCTCTCATAGTTTTCAAAAACTTATTACCTTTGCTGGAACTGCAGGTTTCTGATCCCCAATGTATTTCAGGGTAGTTGAAGTCCCCCATAATAATGACTTCTCCCTGAGTCGCTGCTTCATCTATTTGCTTTATGAGGATATTCTCCTCCACTTCCATTATTGTTGGGGACTTATAACAAACCCCTATCAGTAATGTATTATTTTTCCCCCTCCCCTTATCTCCACCCACAGAGACTCTACATTTCCATTAGATTCACCTATATTATCACGCAGGATGGGTTTTAAGGATGATTTTACGTATAAACACACACCCTCCCCCTCGCTTATTTGTACGGTAATTTCTGAACAGACTATAGCCCTGTAAATTAACAGCCCAGTCATGGCTCTCGTCCAGCCAAGTCTCCGAAATCCCCACCATGCCATAATTATTTTCCAACAAAATCAATTCTAATTCCTCCATTTTGTTGGTGAGACTTCTGGCATTAGTGTACATGCACTTTATGCATCTCTCATTACCTCTATTCCTTCCTACTATATTGACTGTTCTAACCCCACCCCCCATGCCACCCCCAATTTTATTACTTGTGCCCAGGTTACTATTTACACTATCTTCCCCTCCTATACAATGAATACCCTCCCCCAATCCCTAGTTTAAACACTCCTCCAACCTTCTAGCCATTTTCTCCCCCAGCACAGCTGCACCCTCCCCATTGAGGTGCAGCCCGTCCCTAGCATAGAACCTGTAGCCAACACAGAAGTCGGCCCAGTTCTCCAGGAACCCAAACCCCTCCTTCCTACACCAATTCCTTATTTATCTCCCTAATCTCCCTTTGCCTCTCTGGTGTGGCACGTGGTACAGGCAGTATTTCAGAGAATACTACCTTGGAGGTCCTTGCCTTAAGCTTGCAGCCTAATTCCCTGAAATCATCTTTAAGGACCTTCCACCTACCTCTAACTTTGTTATTTGTGCCAATGTGCACCATGACCGCTGAGTCCTCACCAGCCCCTCCCAGTAATCTGTCAACCCAATCAGCGATGTGCCGGACTCGAGCGCCAGGTAGGCAGCACACTGTTCGACGATCCCTGTCTTTGTGACAGATTGCCCTATCTATTCCCCTAATAATTGAGTCCCCCACTACCAGCACCTGTCTGTCCTGCCCTGCTCTCCTGTTTTCCCCCTTACTGGAGCAGACACTCCTCTGGCTTTCCGAGGTCATGCCCTGCAGCAGCAGTGCTGTACCTGAACACACACCCCCCCTCATCTGCCAACATAGCAAATTTATTGGGGTGTGCCAGATCAGGGCTAGCCTCCCTGGCACCCTTCCCTCTACCCCGCCTTCGAACTGTCACCCAGCTAGCTACCTCATGATCCTGCAGCTCCATACTACCATCCTCCCCCACATCTATCCCATTGAGCAGCTGTTCAGTGAGCAGCAGACTCCTTTCCATATTGTCTATGGATCTCAGCGTTGTCAGTTGTTCATTTAGATTCAGTATCTGGGCTTCCAAATGCACAACATACTCACATCTTACACAGCAGTATGCACCCTCGACCGGCTGTTCAAGGATTGCATACATGTGGCAAGAAGTACACCGGATGGCATTGTCAATTATGGAGCTCATTTCCTAATGGGGATTGCACCAGAGAGAAATGATAAATAAAAAGAAATGCAAAGTATTAATTAAATACAACCTGCAATTCAGTAAGTCCTCCCTTCCAAACTCCCTGAATCCAAAGTCACTGAATCACAAGTCACACACTTACTTCCGTCCGCACTTACGCTCCGTCACACTAAGCTCGTGTCACACTCGCTAGGAAATTAGATTTAAATTATTTTTTTTTATTTTCCCTTAGCAAAAAACAGCCTACAGCTCAGTGTACTTCCAAAGGACTGGAAGCCCCAACCAGCTGCTTCTTATAAATCCTTAATTATGCACCCCCACCCTTAATTAACCCCTTGTAAGTATAGCTACACCACAGGTTTTAAGTGCAAAGTAGTTAACCCTTTAACTTACAGGTAGTAAAATAAGAGACTATAAACTTGTAGAGAGAAAAGAAAGTTAAGAAAGCCCAATAAAATTAAAAAGGTGAAAAAAGAAAAAAAAAAGCAGTCAGCAATTCACACAGGTACCGTGTTTCCCCGATAGTAAGGCCCCCCGATTGTAAGGCCGCCTAGGGGTAAAGGGGGGGCCTGCTAATGTAAGGCCTCCCCGATTATAAGGCCTTACAACCGGGGGGGCCAATGTAAGGCCCCTAGCGGAGGGGGGGGGGAGCGGGAGCGGGTCGCACGTCACGTGCGCCCGCTCATTACATATGCACTGCATCCCCCTGTCAATCAGCGACAGGGGGAGCAGTGCATTATACTGTATATATGGGCCCCCTATTGCTGGCACACTACCCCCCTGTTCTGAGGCCCCCACCGCTGCTGCTGCTGCAGAGATCTTACCCTCCAGGGTCTTCTTGCAGCAGCCAGCGCGTCCGGTCCGTCCTCTGTCCTCAGCTGTCTTCCGGATCATGTGACCCGTCGCAGCGCATGACTTCATCGCGACTGCGACCGGCCGGTCACATGATCCGGAAGACAGCCGAGGACAGAGGACGGACCGGACGCGCTGGCTGCTGCAAGAAGACCCTGGAGGGTAAGATCTCTGCAGCAGCAGCAGCGGTGGGGGCCTCAGAACAGGGGGGTAGTGTGCCAGCAATAGGGGGCCCATATATACAGTATAATGCACTGCTCCCCCTGTCGCTGATTGACAGGGGGATGCAGTGCATATGTAATGAGCGGGCGCACGTGACGTGCGACCCGCTCCCTCAGTGTCCCAGCAGTAGGGGGCCTGTAGGCCACACTGCTGGGGCACCCAATGTAAGGCCCCCCCCCCGAAAGTAAGACCGGGGGCCACTTTTGGCCCCCAAAAAAATGTAAGACAGGGTCTTACTTTCGGGGAAACACGGTATTTGTTGCAGGATTCCCAAACACCTCCTCACTGAATCACAAGTCACACACTTACTTCCGTCCGCACTTACGCTCCGTCACACTAAGCTCATGTCACACTCGCTAGGAAATTAGATTTAAATTTTTTTTTTTCCCTATGCAGAAAAACAGCCTACGGCTCAGTGTACTTCCAAAGGACCACTTAAATGTTTTACCTGCACTGATGTTTTTTTTTTTCTTTACAATCAATTGTGATATTTTTTCTTAAAAATTAGTACTAGTTAATAGGCATAAAAATTCCAGTTATGCCTGAAATGCAATGTTATGCATAGAAATAAAGTATAATAGGTAATGCAACTAAAGTGGTGCACCACTCCTTGCCCCCAAGTTTCCTATTTCCCAGGAAACTGTGCACCTCTGCAGAGTAACAGTTTGGGCCAGCAGTATGGCAAACCCGCAGGTCTGAAGCATGTACTCTCCCTTGTTGCAAGCAAAGCTAGAGTTGTCTCGGTAGCATGGGTAGAATGCAGGGGAACTGGTGCTGGTAATTCCCATAGCAATTGCAATAACCAAAGTGGTGTTTTTTCATGAAGGCCTTACATGGAGTTGCCCACGTGGTCTTCAGACCAATCTTTGACTAATATTGCATCCATATTCAACTTATTACGGAAGAAGATAGACCTCCATTCCAATCTGCATTTCAGCGATAAAGCTTACTGTCTCTATTTGGAGATCTACATAATAGTTATTATTATCATTTATCATTCTTAAGCTCGATCTCGAGCCATGATGATTTGAGGAATAAATGCTGTGTAGGTAAATCGATTTTGCGTGAGCCTAGATAGGTGCACCAGGGCCTTTTCTGCCATTATCTTGACAATATCAAGCCATTGGGTTGCTGGTCTTCCTCTTTGCCTTGTACCTTCTTTACGTCCTACCATAATGTCTTTCTCTAGTGATTGTGCTCTTCGTATGATGTGTCCAAGGTAGGTAAGTTGTATCTTGTTGATCCCTGCTATACGTGACATCAAGTGACATGTCCGGCTTGATTTGTTACAAAATGGAAAGAGGCCTTCAAAAGATAACGTGCAACAAGTCCTACTCCTGGGATTATAGGTATGTAAAGCTGAGTGAATAGGAGTTTCAACGTGAGCTGCCCCAACTACTGATCCAATCCAAATATTGATCCAAGTGTCTTTATTATCAAATTCTAAACGCGTTTCATGAGGACCTCCTCACTTCATATCTCCTGATGAAGTGAGGAGGTCCTCACGAAACGCGTTGAGAATTTGATAATAAAGACACTTAGATCAATATTTGGATTGGATCAGTACTTGGGGCAGCGCACGTTGAAACTCCTATTCACTCAGCTTTACATACCTTGGATTTCCTAGGAGGTGCTGCAGCCTGTTTTGCGAGTAATAGGTGTTGTGACTTGACACAACCCTCAAAGGTGAGTGCATCACACACCGAGATACAATTTTGCAACAGATAAGACCCTATGTGCACCATTTCTCCCTCTTTCACAGTGCATTATTGAAGAAGACTCCTGGGATTATGAAATTCTGAAGTGAGATGACATATTGTATGGTAGCCAAACCCCTCTAGTCTTCATTGCAGATACACAAACAGCTTGGTGTTGATCACGGAACCAGTGGTCAGCTATTATTCCAAAGGACACAGGAGACATTTTTCAACATGATGCCATGTCACATGCTGCTAGTGCCACAGTGAGCAGCCTGCATGGCCTAAACAAGCTACTAGTTGTTTGTTGTATTTCTAGATGTGTCCCACTAAGCACATCTGGAGGTCATTAGTTGGCGGTTGCTAAGAGAGCCGCCAGCAGTGGATCTAGGCTGGTTTCACACTTGCGTTCTGATCAGGACAACAGTGGGTGCATCTGCATCCGCTGACGTGTGTAAAAACGCTTGCCACCGCAGCAGTTTTTTGCCTAATGAGGCAAAAAAACGCTGTGGTTATATCAGTTTTGCAAGCGTTTTTCTCCTGATCCACCCTTTCGTTTTACTATAGAAATTACATTTTGACCATGAATTTCTAGTATTGTCCGTCCAGAGAAGGGGAGAAAGAGAGAGAGAGATCCAGGCATGCTGGAACCATTCTGCACTTGCTCAGTGTGAAATGCTGATCCATCTTGGCCGCATCTATCCTTCCCCAGCCGGATGCGCCTCATTGATATCGATGCATCATGATTTTTACTGTGAAGCAAAATCCCAACATGATGTGGCCAGGGGGGTCGGTCATAGCGATGCACTTGTCTGCATCCATCGGAAATCTCATGCCACCTGATGTCCTTGCAGCCCCATTTTAAGTATAGGGATGCATGCTGAATCAGGATGCCTCAGGATTTCAACAGATACCGACTCAAGACGAAAAAAAAGGTGTAAACCCACTTAATGATTTGGGCTCCCAAGTGCATTCAAGTGCATTGTGATAGAATATTCCTCAGGCAAGATTATTGACCTCACTGATAGCTGCTAAGGCTTGTAAAATAGTGGATTTCTTGGATTTTTGTGCCTGGTGTGCATACTTAATACTGAATGATTGAGATACTTCAACATTTTGTTTCCTTTTTTTCATCATTGCAAATCATTTACATGTCTATCCATCCTATGAGTTCCATAACTCCACTACCTTTCCATCTTGTTGTTGCAAATTTAGTGTTGAGGAGTGTACAACAAATCCACACCAGTGGTCAGCTGCTACTGCTGGGGGAAACCCTTTACAACTCTTCATTTAAAAGAAATGTGGTATTAGTTACATTATTAATGTCAAATATCAATTACCGTATATCGTACTTGCAAAAACAGATCTTGTTTGTTGTAAAAAATATGTCTACAAAATCTCAGACCACAGAGGTGTTAGTGACTAACCACTAATTTTGTTGGAGCATTTACTCCAGGGCGCAGTTATCATTACATATCTCACCTTGGGTGGTGGTTTTCCTTTTCTTTCAGTGACACCCTTCAATACCATTTTGTGGTAGATAACACAACATTCAATGCTGATTAATTTCTAAACATATGTTTGTGGTTGAGATATTTATTCTGATACAGAGCTCATCATTTCTTTTGGGCTACATTCACATCCATGTGGTCTGTTTATTTCTCGGACAGAACACTGATCCATAGAATGTTATTGATCCATACAAACATCAGTTTTAAAAATGGATCAGTATCTTTGGCCCATTAGAATCGGGAGAATGACCTATTTTCATCCATTTTGAGGATCTGACTTGGCCTATAAAGTCTATGGAGATCCGTGTAAAATGGATGAAACACTAAAGGTAGACTTGGTATTTCAGAGATCCAGCCGCGTTTCATCAGTTTTAACCCCTTCACCCCCAACAGCCTGTATTGCCACTTTATGAGATTATAACTCTGGACAACTTCAATGGATCCCAGTGATTCTGAGGTTTTTTTCATGACCCACTGGACTTCATGTTTGTGGTAAATTTAGGACGATATTTTTTATGTTTATTTCGGAAAAGATTGGAAATTTTACAGAAAATGTAGCTATTTTCAAACGTTTAATTTTTGTACCGTTAAAACAGTAATGTCACACAAAATAATTAATCAATAACATTTCTCACGTGTCTTCTTTCCATAAGCAAAATTTTGGAAACAAACTTTTCTTGTTAGTAAGTTAGCAGAGTTCAAAGTTGATCAATAATTTCTCATTTTTGTAACAAAATTTACAAAACCACTTTTATTATGGACCACATCACATTTAGGCTCCATTCATACTCTGTTTTTGGTCTGTTTTTGCTCATCAGTTTTTGTGGCCAAAACGAGCAGTGGGTGTTAAATACAGAAGTGGAGCACATGTTTCTATTAAGCTGGCTTCACACCACGGCACTATAATTTCCGGGGCTGTCCGGGGTGAATCTGACAGCCCCGGACCTGATTTTGTGGTAATGTTGCCCAATGGGGTTGGATGGAGCTGGATGGCAGCTATCTGCCATCCGGTTTCTATCTGTCCGGGAGGATTTGGGTGTATTCGGATTTTTGTGTCCGGGGCAAAAATCTGCCCGAATTGGATCCTCCGGATCCTCCCGGATCCGGGGCAATCCGGCGCTCCATAACATGGGAGTCTATGGCGATGGATTGCCCCGATCTTTGAGGATCCGGGAACCGGATCCCATCTGCTGAAGTTCAGCGTGAGCTACGCTGAACTTCAGCACCAGGGAGCTGTCCCCTGTGATGTCGTTCAGCACCATTTCACTGGGGACAGATGCGCTCGGCTGAATCCGGCTACAAACAGGACCGGAGGGCAAATAGGGTTCTGTTTGTAAATCAGATCCGGGGATGTTAGGTTCACCCCTGACAGCCCCGACCTGATAGTGCTATGGTGTGAAACCAACCTTATACTTTTTCTCTGATTGTTCCACTACGGTTTTGGCTACAAAAACTGATTAGCAAAAACAGACCAAAAACGCACAGTGTGAATGGAGTCTTAAATCGACTTTGAGAAGCCTACATTACAGAAAATACTTAAAAGTGACACCATTCTAAAAACACCCCCTAAACTAATCAAAATGACATCAAATAAGTTTATTTACCCTCCAATCACCCTCCATAGCATATACAGGATGTAAACCCTTGGTCCTACCTGGAGGTGCCTTGTGGTTCTGGCCAAGACACCTATATACAAGTGCCAGGCCCCAGCGCAGCATCTTCATCACATAGAGTTTGCCTGTAAATCGGGAGCGTATCTGAAAACCACGATATCACCGAATCCATGTGAAAGTAGTATATTTAATGATGAAACGCAACTGGAAGTGACGCTCGATCAAAGCACACCCCTGATGTTGGCTCTGGCGCACAACACACAGACGCTGTCATATGGAGAGAAAGGAGGAGATATACTATTGATCATCATGTCCCCTAGCTCCAAAACTAAGCACATCCACCTGCCAGCAACAGGAAGAGCTGATCATCAGGGTTGCCGGGTGGTTGCACCCCCATTGATCAGATATTTATGACTTAATCCAAAGGATATGGCATCAACATAAAAAATTTGGAAAACCCATGTAAATAATTATGTAATATTTTTTTCCAGGTTATATATGTCTGTTAATGGCCACAGTGTTTCATACAGTTGTGCCCAAAAGTTTATATACCTGGCAGATTTTTTGCTTTCTTGACCTTTTTTTCAGAGAATATGAATGATAACACAAAAACTTTTTTTTCCACTCATGGTTAGTGGTTGGGTGAAGCCGTTTATTGTCAAACTATTGTGTTTTCTCTTTTTAAATCATAATGACAACCAAAAACATCCACATGACCCTGATCAAAAGTTCACATACCCCAGTTCTTAATACCGTGTGTTGCCCTTCTAACATCAATGACAGCTTGAAGTGTTTTGTGGAAGTTGTGGATGAGCTATTTATTTTCTAGATGATAAAGCTGCCCATTCTTCTTGGCAAAAAGCCTCCAGTTCTTGTAAATTCCTGGGCTTTCTTGCCTGAACTGCGTGCGTGAGTTCTCCCTAGAGTGGTTCAATGATATTGAAATCAGAAGACTGAGATGGCCACTCCAGAACCTTCACTTTGTTCTGCTGTAGCCAAAGACAGGTCGACTTAGTCTTGTATTTGGATCATTGTCATGTTGGAATATTCAAGTACATCCCATGCGCAGCTTCCTTGGTGACGAGTGCAAATTTGCTTCCAGCATGTGCTGATAACAATTTACATTCATCTTTCCTAAACTTTGACCAAATTTCCTGTGCCTTTGTCGCTCACACATCTCCACATCATCAGCGATCCACCTCCATGCCTTACAGTAGGAATGGTGTTCCTTTCATCATAGGCCTTGCTGACACCTCTCCAAATGTAACGTTTATGATTGTGCCAAAAAGTTTGATTTTGGCCTCCATCACTCCAAATTACCTTGTTCCAGAAGTTTGGAGACTTGTCTCTGTGCTGTTTGGTTTTTACAAAGCCCCTGATTTTCCATTTGTTAATCACAGTTTGAACACTGCTGACTAGTGTTATTAATTGGTTGAATATCTTTTGTACTCCTTTCCTGTTTTATCCAGTTTATTTATCTTTTCCCGTAGATCCGTTGATAATTATTTTGCTTTCCCCATGATTCACAATCCAGAAACGTCAGTGCCTGGATGAAAGATGCAAGAGTCTGTCTGCATCCCATAAACTCACTCCGCTTTTACCCACACACACTGATTACAAGCAAACAGGTCACAGATGAGGATGTTACCTTTCTAGTCATTCAAACCCATGTGTGTCAACTCCTGTGCATGTTATCAGGCCAAAATCACCTGGGTTATGTGAACTTTGATCAGGCTCATTTGGATGTTTTTGGTTGTCATTATGATATAAAAAGAGAAAACACAGTAGTTGACAATAAATGGTTTCACCCAACCACTAACCATGAGTGAAAAAAGAGTTTTTGTGTTATCATTCATATTTTTTGAAAAAAGGCAAAAGCAAAAAATCTGCCAGGGATGTAAACTTTTGATCACAACTGTATTTACCGACATGTATATTAATATATGCGCTAGTCATTATTTTTCATGTGTTGCATTATTAGCGTGTGGTTACTTTACATTTGTATAGACTTAGTGTTTGCAAATCCTTGATGATAACTGACTTTACTTTTTCACACAATAAGAATTGCTCACTCGCCCAGCCCTGCCTAAGAAAAATACAGAACTATGTAAAAAATCAAAACCACTTCTCATCTCAGCCATGTGGCAGTTTTACCTCCTAAAGTCAATGTTTTCATTAGTTACAATTGTGAAATAAAAACACATGCCTGACTCATAAGTGTACCACTCCTGTGAAGAGCGGACAATGCCCAATGTCAGCCTGCACACCAAAAACAAAACCTGTTCTATCTAAATTCCAATGATTCACAAGAAAAAGAGACATGTATATATTCCTCACTATCATATTAGTCTGGAAAGTAACCTTAAGGGTGAGTGCACACTAACAGAATTAGCAGTTTTGGATACAGCGTGTATTCGCTGTGTCAAAAATGTTACGTTGTACAGTAGAACAGTGGATGGGATTCATAGATCCCGTGACCACTGTGCTTCTTTTTTACACAGCGTCAAGTGACATACTTACTTATGCTCAGTATGCCAATTTATTCTTGCAGAGACGCGAGTGTTCTCAATATGAGGGTACAGCGAAAATACGCTGCACCCAGAATCCTGATCACTGCATTCTCCTGCAAAGAACACTAGCATCTCCGCAAAAACAATGACGCTGCATCCTGAAGGCAGCAACTCCTGATCAAGGGCACTTATGATATGTTGCCCTACCCCCCAGGGCCGTGGGTACTCAGAACCGGGCTAACAGTTCTGCTGGGGGAGAAACAGGGGTCGAGACCTGGCTTCGTGACCCAGGCATGATGCGAGTGCAGCTGTGTGGTCTCGCTCCCCATGGGTGGAGCGGGTCCCAAGGGCAACCGGGGTGATGTTTGGATGATGGAGGGCCAGCAGGTTTGTTCTCGGCGGGATAGGGGAATTGGAACGATTCTACCGCTCTGCAGGCGGGAAATGAACAGTCTTACACACAATTCTGAGTTCTATGCCCGGTTTACTTAACTTCTCACTTGGCTGTGTTACAGGTTACTGTCCTTGCACAATCTCAGTCCAGATAGTCCTCAACAACGGGATAGCTCATCCAAGACACCCCTTTATGATTCTTCCTTCTCGGGTTGCTTTCTCTCTCAGCGCTGCCTGTCGTCTCTTTCCTGCTCGCGCCTCCGCACACAGTGCCCCAATTCAGCAGCCACAGGTCTTCTCGTGCAACCGGTACCAAGTCCCCTGATCCTAGTATGGCTGTCTTCTCAGTGGATGTGTCAGGAGTTGGCCAAAGCTCCTCTAGATCTCGTGGCCTCTGGTTTTCGTGGTTGGAGCATTAGGGTCTCCCTTCGCCACCTGGTTCTCAACCTGCCTTTCCGCTTCACTTAAGATTCGGGCGCACGGGTGGATTGCTCACAGCCCGTGTCCCTAGGGCTCTCTCAGTCCTTCTGCTGTTCAGGACTCAGGATGAGCTCCTCACTGCT
This sequence comes from Allobates femoralis, assembly GCA_033576535.1. Classification (NCBI taxonomy): domain Eukaryota; kingdom Metazoa; phylum Chordata; class Amphibia; order Anura; family Aromobatidae; genus Allobates; species Allobates femoralis. Next base: position 105,197,263 of record JARQOC010000003.1, on the reverse strand, counting down.
CCTCTGGATCCTCCTCCTTCCACTGCTTCCTCTCGACTGACCTGTACTAACTTCCCACCCTCCACCTTTCTGCCATCCATCCCACTGACTAACTGGGCCTTTCCTCTGTCGGATCCGCCCGCCATCCCTGGGACAGGGTGTGCTGGGTGCTTTTGTGGGTGTCTGGACTTACCATCCTGTTCCCTAAGAACAAGAATACCACACCTGTGGGATGGGTACAGTACCCCTTGATGGCGACCGAACCACATGGGCGCTACATTCCCCCTTAGTAAAGATTAGAATGTCCTCATGCGACTACATGGGTTAAATAGATGTTTTTCACATAGAACTCACAATTTTATAGCATGCATGCATAACAACAATAAAACTTGACAAGAGTGCTTCTTTCAGCATTAAGTCTAAAACCAACAGGGAGAACACAGTAATGTGCCAACTATATACAATGAGACCCAATCATTCACTGTCCATGATCAATTGTCCATATGTAACAAACACTCACACTCTTACACTATGCAAATTAAGTATACATCTTAGCAATGTACTTTCAGGACCCAGCTGCCATGATAACCCATCTATTCTCCTTCGATTCCATTCTCAGGTGCTGACGAGAGCTTGCTGTGCACATGCACTGGCAATAATACCATGCTGCCGAGATTGACTGCTGCATCTAAATGGTTAACATCAGAAACGATCTGAGCTCAGCTCCTGCTGATGCTGTTAGTGACAGATTTTGGCTGCCATGTCAGCTCCTGAGTCCCCTTCTTACTTGTGGACACTAACGCAGGGTAACCAATTCTGCATGAAGCAGTTAAACAAAAATCAGAATGACAGGTATCGGTGAGGAGTGACACGCTCGTCAAAGCTGATCCCAATCTTGTGTTGATGAAGTGTATAGATACAAGAATCACGAGTAAGGAGCTATTCTCCGAAACGCGTCTAGCTCCCCATCGGGGGCATCTGTAATACTTTTAATCTGAAATAATAAAGACATTAACCACACTCCGGCACCGTATACTATCATTTTCATAGATACAAGAATAAATACTAAGAAAGAAAGCTACATGGTTTATAAAAAGTTTTATAGAAACACCAAAGAATATGGAAGAATACTGACAATTTTTTAATTAATTACCATAGAAGCAGGATGCCATGTGCCCGCTCGAGTAAACCGCAAGGGTCCATATAAACAGGATATGAAGAACGAGTCCAAAAAAGCTAAAACCACATAATCAGATATCTCCGATGTTACTGGGCAACTCTAATAAATGGTAAATAGCAATAGTATGGAAAGTTAAAGTGTAACTGCCCTTTTTTATTATTTTATAAATCAGTAGAACACATGACAATAAGAAATTTTATAAGATGTCTTATCAGACAAATTAGCTTCTTTTTCTGCCAGAATTGATCCGTCATCATAACAGTTCTCGATTCTGAGTTAAAATCTGTGTTCAGTGAAGACTTTACTGAGATAGGAGATGGACGCTATTGCTGATGAGATTCTATGTAGATAGAAGGAGTAGGAAGGAGGAACTAGAGGGAAAAAAAGTTATTATTGGAGGTTTGAGTATTTCAATGGTGACATATGAGGGCTATAACCCTAACACTGTTCACTGAAAAATAACATAAATCAATAAATTTATAGGGAAAAATAGGAACCAAAACTTACAAATACCATGTCCAGGCACGATAGGATGCAGCAGCCCTACGTTATACAGGTGGGGGCAGCACAGGGGCAAAATACTGATTAAACAATTACTTACTAAACCACCAAACATCCATTTGGTGGCTGCCTAGTATACCAAATGTACATAGGGTGCCATTCACACCATCAGTGAGATGCACTGTTGTGTCCCACGAACGGGAACAACCTGTAATGTCTACTTTTGCATTGTATATATTTCCTCCAATCAGGAAATTCCTGTTGTTTGCTAGGTATGAAGTTTGCCCCTGTCCTCTTCCCTTAGTTGTGTCTGTACAGATGTCCCGCCCTTCTTCCTCAGTTAGTCTGCAGAAGCCATTACTGAAGACACATGTGTATATCCCCTGTTCAGATTATTCCTTTTTACCTATCGTTATTGTGCCTAATACAAGATTTGGAAGAAAACTACTGTGTTCTCCTGTCTTACTACAGCTGCAGTGGCGATCGAGTTGAAAACTGTCTGTTGCCCCTGATGGGGTAAGTACTGAGCATACAATTATCTGAGGGACTGGTAATTAGAGCGCTTAGATTTACAGCCATCAGATGGGGACAGAACATGCACCTCTATCTAGATAACAGCCTATTAGCAAGATCCCTAATATTAGATCAGTTGGTCTGCCAATACCATATGTACACCCACAGGACAGACACCCCACATTACTCAGCCACAACTAATGACCCAGCCTGCACCCTGCATAAAAAACGTGCAAAAAAGATGTACCGTATATCATAGAATGGTACAGTTGGAAGAGACCTCCTGGGTTATCTGGTCCAACCTGATCATCTGGTATATGTGAGGTATTAGTCAATATTTTGGCCAAAATGCACAAGCTCAAGGGTCCTCATTACTTCGAGAGTCCCTAAACTAAATTAAAATACAATTCACTAAAAAAAAGACATAAATCAATAAAGAACATGACATGGAAAAATAGGCAGCCATGCTTACCAATACCAAGTCCAGACACAAATGTACAATGGGATGCAGCAGGCAACCAGTGATAAAGGTGGGGGCAGCACAGGTGTGAATTTTTAAAAGAACAACAGGTAATATCTGTATTGATATAAAGCATCAGGCATTAAAGCGGAGCTGTCACCAGATTTGAAGATACAAAAATGAATAGATTATTAAGAAGATCTATTAGCGCAAAATGACTCTGGATTCTTATACAACAAGACAGTTTCAGAGCACATGTTACACATGCTATTGTGAGCAGCCTAACTAGTCTACAAGTGCTGCCAAGGCCTGCAATATTTCCAAACTTGTCTCCCATTGAGCACATCTGGGATATCATTTGTCAGCAGTTACAAAAGGAGCTGCCAGCAGCGGATCTTGATGTTTTGCGTGTCCAAGTTTATTAAATACTGAATGAATTCAAATGTTTTGAGTATTTTGTTTCCCATTTTTTCATTATTAAATATTAACATGTCTATCCATCCTGGTATTTCAAATGTTCCCCAAATTGTCCATCTTGGTTTTGCCATTTCAATGTTAGAGCTTATTCAGATGATCATTTTTCACACGTACAAGAAAAAAAGGATCAATTATTTTAACCAGACTTTGATCAGAATGTGGAGAAAAAAGTTCCTCCACTTTCTCCTTTCTGACACTTCGTGAACATCAGACCATACTCTGCGGTTATCAAAGTGCGGGACTCATAGACGTGCATTGATGATGTTTATCCAACCCTGTATGAGATAATGTGAGAGATTATTCTTATCCTATTTTAAGGTACATACACCATTTTGCTTGCTTTTTAAGGGGAAAGGAACAGCAAGCAAATATTGTAATTTTTTCATATTTTTTTTTATTTATTGAATAGGATAAACAATTTTACATTTTCATCTCTCAGTCTTCATATGAGACATGTGAGTGTCGCCCGTATGCAATGCGTTTTTTTTCAGCAACTATTATTGTACAAAAATTTACAGGAACATATACAGTGTTCAGTGCTTTGGAATGGTAATATATCCATAAAAAACGGATGGCACACAGATGGTCCTTGTGCTGTCTTTTTTTTCTCGCATCCATTGACTTGCATTGGCGAGTCTCGCACGAATAATGTGTCCACATTGCAACACGTTGCATCTTTTCTCTCATCCAGAATCTGGATGAGAAAAAAATGTCACAAAATTGCTCATCTGCTCTGACTCATTGAATAACATTGGTCCGGGTGCAATGAGAGATATTCTCTTGTTGTACTTATCCGGTTCAAACACCCATGTGAGTGGGGCCTAATGCTGAGTGGTAGAGATGAGCGAGTTCTAAAATGCTCGGGTGCTCAATGCTCGGACAAGATACTCATGTACTCGGCCCGAGCACCGAGCCCAATGCAAGTCAATTAGTGACAGGCTCTGCCCACAGACTTCCGGCTATAAAACGAGTGTTTCTGGGAAAGGGCGGGAGGGTGGGCTTTTTCAAATTGTCGCAGCAAACAACACCTTGCTGTGGCCCCCAGAGGGATCCTAACAATCAATCCGCCCTCTGTGAGGTGCCAGCTCACTGTGTTCACTGGAGGGAGTAGTGTATTTGTGTCAGATCAAAAATTATTAGTGAAGAGTCCGAGCATCTCGGCGGTACTCGGTGCTCACAGAGCATCCTGAGTACCGAGATACTCATGCGAGTAACGAGCAGCGCCGAGCATGCTCGCTCATCACTACTGAGTGGTTGTCAGTCAGTGAAGGGCCGCAGTTACAGCCTTCGCTCTCCATATATAGAGTGGTGACTGAACATGCAGCGGCACAGCCCCATGACGGAAACGCTGACAGGAGGATTAAAATTCATTTCCTTGCGGCAGCGTGGTTTAACATGCAGTTGGCGTTGTCACGCTGGGAGCGGGAGAGACACTCAGCGTAGGATAACGACTGGGGGGGGGAATAAGGAGTCCCTAAAGCTATGGGCACAAGAGGGAGAGGGTGACCCCTAGTCTTACTGGGGCTGACCCTGTCTGCCCTGACGTCCCTATACAGTTTCCTCAACTGTCGCCGACCACGAACCTCGTCCCTCTCTGATCCTAGCACTACCTTATCTAAGGATCAGATGGAGAGGTTCACTAGACCCCTCCACTAACAACTAAAGACAAACACAAGGAAAAACAGACAATGGGGAAAGAAAACACTTATCTTGCAGCAGAGCACAGCAACCTCCACAACCTCAGCTTCTGCTGGAACAAGGATAATGAGTGCACAAGGAAATATCACCTGCACCGAGGGAGGGCAATGAAACTCCTTATAAAGGTGGGAAGAACCTGCTGGGTCCTAGTGACCCAGAATACTGGTGTAGAAACCAGACCGAGCACAAGACCTTCCCAGCCGTCTCCCCATGATAGGGAGATCTTATCATACCTTCTCTCTATCTACACAGAAGGTAAATGCCCCTGAAAGACGGACCGTCCTCAAACATTATGGCTGATTGGCCAAACGCTGGGACCGTCTGCGCGTGGCCTCTACCCTGTCATCCGTGCCACCCGTGACAGGCGTACAGTTTCCAAATACTATTAAACCTGCAGATTAACTCCATATCTGCATGTTAATAGTGTTTTTCCCTTTAAAGGGAACCAACCACCTCAGATCACCCTAATACACAGTTAGTACATGTCCCTGCACCCTAAGGATACGTTTCCAGCACTGTTTTTGTGTAAAATCTTGCATTAGTATAACTCATATAAAGAGTTTATAAAGTTACTAGCCTGGTGACTTCTGGGCGTATCCCTCCCTCTGTTATACTTCAGGGCTGTGCATTGCATGTCTGTGCTCCCCCTCCCTCCGTGCGTGCTGCCCTGCCCTGATGGGTGTGATTGTTATCTCCTCTGCACAGAGAGAGGGGGAGCACAGACATGCAATGCACAGCCCTGAAGTATAACAGAAGGAGGGATACGCCCAGAAGTCACCAGGCTAGTAAGTTTATAAACTCTTTATATGAGTTATACTAATGCAAGATTTTACACAAAAACAGTGCTGGAAACGTATCCTTAGGGTGCAGGGACATGTACTAACTGTGTATTAGGGTGATCTGAGGTGGTTGGTTCCCTTTAAGTGGTTTAACAGCTAAGATCAGAGTTAACTCCAGTTGCTGCTGTTAGAGCCAAACCCAGGCTGTATAACTCAACCAGCATTCTCAAAACTGCGGAGCAAGCTCAGCTCCTGAGCCCCTCCTCAAGCTCCAACATGCTCCACACAAAGAAGTATGAACAGGTAAAATATAAAACTAAAGGATAGAAAAGAGCTAGAAAAAGAAGTTGGAAAGTGATTCTATTTAATTGTTGGATGCATTATTTGCAAAAAAAACCCCATTTGAATAACCTTGATGTTTGCGAAAAAGTAAAAGTACAACAGAAAGGCTGAATGAAAAATAAGAACTAATTCTGTTTATGCACAAATGCTAAAAAGTTTTTAAAAAACTTGGCCCAATAATTAAATTACGGTAATTGGAAGAGAGAACTGCTGCTGACCACAGTCTATATGTGTCCACGAAGCACCGAGAAGCTAAAAATATAGTTCACTGGAATCAGATACGGTGCTTTTATAAGTGGAAGTTTAATACTGTATATTTATTGCTTTCCTTTGTGGTTTGTATGTGCTCCATGCCTACGCACCACAACTGGGTGACTCATATAGAACAATTTCAAAGCAACCTTCACCAAAATGATCATTTTTAATGAAATTACATAGATAAATTGCACTGAAAGATTTGCAAGGCAATGAATCTTCAAGACAGTTTTTGCACGGAGCTGGAATCTTTACTTCAGCAGATAAATACCTATCTGCAAAACAATGTATGGTTATTTTATCACACTCTGTATTGTACATAACTGACACTGTTCAAGAGGCTTTGGCAGCAATATTAATGTTCTATGCTTAGAATATCAGATTGATAAGGGTCACCCCACGTCAACCAGCTGGCTAAAGCAAGCACTGTTGTGTCCCACGAATGGGGAGGAACCTGTTGTATATATTTCTCTGCATTGTGTATTTCCTCCAATCAGGAAATTCCCTGTTGTTGCTAGGTAAATTAGACTGTATGAAGATTGTCCCTACCTCCCTCCCTTAGTTTGTCTCTGTACAGGGTGCCCCTCCCTTCTTCACCAGTTTAGTTTAGAGAAGCCATTACTGAAGACGCATGTGTGTAACCCTGTACAGATTTTTCCTTTTCACCTATCGTTCCATTGTAACTAATACAAGATATGGAAGAAAACTACAGCATTTCTCCTGGTCTTTCTACAGCTGCAGTGACGATTGAGTTGACACTGTCTGACCATCATTTGGTGATGTAAGTACATGCATACAATCATCTGAGAGACTGATGATTAGAGCACTTGGGATTTGCAGTCATCAGAAGGGGACAGAACAAGCACAGTACTGTATTGTTTACCAGGTACTGCGCCCCACTTTTGATAGTCACAGTTAACTTGAGTAGTGCCTCGTACCAAATAAAGGACACCAAATCTTTTCAATCCATCTAATTGGCATAGGGAAGAGAGTTATGGCACCACTGACATCATAGGAGCCCCAGTCTCCAATATTAGGGCATTGGTAATACCATGTGCAACTTTCATTAGGGTGCATTGTCATTTGAGTATGATTCGCCGAGTCTCGTAGCAGTATCACCTGGCTGCCCGCTTTTCAACATGAGCATGCATCTGCATTAAAATACATGCGGCTGCAGGCTCCTGTCCAGGGAGTGGGTGGTCACGCCAGGTGATGTCACTGCGAGACTCAGCGAATCATTCACAAGTGAGAACTCACCCTTAGGAAAACTTCAGGCGAGAGAAGTGAGATTTATGAATGGACCTTATTTCTTCTCTATGTGAAATTCAAGGTTACCATGTCTCTAGCAACAATTGTGACAGAGCACCTCCTCTTTACTAGTATTCACAACACTCCCAGTCTTTTTGCACTCAAAAGAAGAGTTTTTTACCCAGTCATAGGTGTACTTTTAAGTGAATCGGTCAGTAAGATTTCATCTTCCAAACTATTTATTTGCATATGTAACGCTTTCAAGTCCAGCAATACTTTTATATGGCCAGACCTTTTCTCTATTACTGAGAAATCAGCATTTGAATTGATATGCAATTATGGCTGAGGAGCCATTTGTAGATCTAAAAACTCTGTCACTCCAACTCTATTACCTGCCCAGCGCCACCTCCCCCAGCCTCTATGCTGTATATTTTCAGGTAAAAGGAGCCATCAGTCAAGCAGGATGAGGCGGTGCTGGACAGGGAATAGAGCTGGAGTGACAGAGGCTTCAGATCTACAAATAATTCTTCAACTTCATTGCATATCAATTCAAACGCTGATTTTGCAATAACAGAGGCATGTAAAGGCATTGCTGGACTTGTCTTTGAAAGAGTTACATGTCCATATAAAAAGTTTGGGGGTGTATGAAATCCTGCTGACAGATTCTGTTTGACATCCATCTTCATTGAAGCCAAAGAGTTGTAGTAGTGCCTTATTCTCTTCCCAATTTTAAGTTTGTGTAAAAGATTGTGTGAAACACCGGATTTGTTATATGGACTTTGGAGCATCTTCGCAATGCAGTGCTTAACTTGTATATTTGTGATTGATGTTTACCTGCTGATATTATATACATGAGATGCTCCTACTATGTTGACTTTTTGCGAAATTGAGGTTTTGCTTAGTATTTTGACATGCCATGTTTATGGTAGCTCCAGGATATATTACCAGATCTGACCTTTTTATTAATGCGCACTATGCGCTGTGTTGCTTTGGTCCACATCATTCTTGGGGGGGGCGTGGAGTCTCTAGGTGTGGCTACGCATGTCCAGGTGTCATGAGTTGTGAAATATGAGTGGGTTTATATGCCCTTATGTTTATTTGAAACAGGAAAAGTATGTGCATCCATACTATTAATTATGTATCCCTTTTGTCTGAGCTCCCTCTCCCCCTCCCCCTTCCCCGCCCGGAAGGCAGCTGAGGTCTCCATCTTGTTGGAGTCCAGCACATACCTTTCCTGTTTCAATTAAACATAAGGGCATATAAACCCACTCATATTTCACAACTCTGTTAGTCATAGTGTTAGGACCCGGGGAGATGGAAGCACCTTGGCGTCGGTCACCGGGCACTCCGCAGTGGCCACTGCTGAAGCTAAGTCTTCCAATTTGCATTATATTCCAGGGCAGTGATTGCTATAATACATTTTATCATTTTACTTGTATTAGCTGTGCAGCTCGGCCACTCATTGCACTCATGAATTGTGCACATTTAATGTCAGTGTTGAAGCAGATATCTCCTACTTTTCATTAGTATGTTTTTTTCTGCTTGCACCTGCACTTAGAGGTTAGATGCCAGTCATCCATACTATTAATTATGTATCCCTTTTTACTGCGCTCCCTCTCCTCCCTCCCCCTTCCCCGCCCGGAAGCCAGCTGAGGTCTCCATCTTGTTGGAGTCCAGCACATACCTTTCCTGTTTCAATTAAACATAAGGGCATATAAACCCACTCATATTTCACAACTCTGTTAGTCATAGTGTTAGGACCCGGTGAGATGGGAGCACCTTGGCATCGGTCACCGGGCACTCCGCAGTGGCCACTGCTGAAGCTAAGTCTTCCTATTTGCATTATATTCCAGGTCAGTGATTGCTATAATAGATTTTATCATTTTACTTGTATTAGCTGTGCAGCTCGGCCACTCATTGCACTCATGAATTGTGCACATTTAGTGTCAGTGTTGCAGCAGATATCTCCTATTTTTCACTATAAGATGCGGACATACACACTTATGCCAGTTCCAGCACATTTTATTTCCAGGGGTCATTCAGTATCACAATTGAGATTTCAGGTGATTGATCATATCCCAGTTAACAGACGGGGGGGGGGGGAGACAGGATACGACACCCCAGAGAGAGGGAAGCGTACTGGATCCACCCACTCAAGACCCTTGAACCACACGGTATGAATAGAGAGTACAACATTTTTTCTTAGCACTCTTTATCCATAGTAGGTACATAGTGTCCCCTTTTGATTGAAAGGTACACACAATCTCTGCCCTATCTAAGAAAATTTTATACACCTATTGTTTTGTGAAAGTCAAAACACCAGTTGTAAAGTATGTATACACTATAGGATGTACCCATTTTCCTTGGTTCTTATGGATCTCTGCCCCCGCTGTTGATTCATCCTCCATATCTCCATTATGGCTATGGAGAATATGGTGATCATTCTGCTAATTACTATGTAAAGGTAATATTTCATAATAATATTAATAACAAGTTGCTGCTCCTGTCCTAATTTATATAGACCAAGTGCCCGGCGATGAAAAGTATGACACCAGACACACAGAGTCAGATGTACACTCTTCCTTGGGCAGACCCAAGCTCCAAGTGCCTGTTTATTATAAGACATTAGCTTTTTGTTCAAAAAGTGGCTCGGTCAGCCCTACTCAGATGTATTCATTGGTCAGTGGGTTAGTCCATGGGCAATAAGGGGCTCGGTCAGCCCTACTCAGATGTATGCATTGGTCAGTGGGTTAGTCCATGGGCGGATCCATGAGGTCATCAAGGGGTGTGGTCTTGATCGAGTATGTTATTCTGTGATTGGTCAGTCTTTCCTGACCTCCAGCTTCGGTGATTGGTCAGTCTTCTTTGGACTCCATCTTGCTCTCAGCACATGGTGTGATGTGGCAGGAAATTGCAGCCATGTTTAAATCACAACTTATACAATGTAAAATAATACACTCTATATATCATTTCTCCCATGCCCTTATGTCTTAAAGGTTAATTTAAGTATTTGATCCTATGGCTCTCCTCAACAACTATATCCTGACCAATACTCCAATACTATTGTGGTCCACCTATGTTTCTATATATGTCAATTTTGTCTTCTTATCTGTATTTGATCGACAATTGTTAATGTGCTTCCTTCTTCTCTTTTCTCTACAGATCCCACAGTATCCTATGTCATAGGTCATTTTTTGAAACACCATGTAGGCACCTCATTTCAAGGCACTGAGTCGAGTGTATGCAGCACTGGAGCACTATATCCTTTTAATCCCCTCACACCGTCGCTTCCAACACTGAGCATTATATTGTCACATCGCGCGTGCACACCACACACATCGCAAGTGCGCACCGCACACAACGCAAGTGCGCCTGCGCAGCTTGCGTTCCATAGACCGGATACCTGCGTTCCTGAAATAGGAAGCAAGCCAATGTAGTCCCGCCTACCAGCGTCATAGGGACGCGCACTCGATTCCCTCACTGCCACTCACTCATATGCCACCAGGATGCTGGGAGGTAATGTACCTGACAAATTCACTAAGATTAACCCTTGGTGCACCGCTCTGAGCCAGATGGTAACCTAGCCTCTTTATTCCATGCAGACCCTTCTCCAGAGCGATTTCCACGTATCACCAGGTAATGACACTAATGGACAATACCTGTTATAGAGGCACACTGCTCATGGTGGACTCCTATATAGTAAACCCTTTCCCTTCCGCAGCAACAAGCTCTGATGAGCCTTACCCATATGAGTGGCCACTAGTGGGTGTATTTATCCACATTATCCCACAGGTATTGTGAGATTCTTGATATGATTCTCCAGCTATGATGACATTGGGAGTTACCTTATATAACCATGGTCACGTTATCTTTAGGTTCGGTTTCCGTCCATAAATTGTGGAGGACCTTCACCGATTGTTTTCCCTACTACACCACAGGTAGTCATCTTTTTCTCGCATCACCAGCACTTTACCTTGCAGGTTCACCATTCAGGCTAGCATTTTATTCTGCATGCATGCCTACACTACTAAGCACGGCACATTACCGTGGCGTTACAAGGAGACAACCTAGGTCTCACCTCACTTGAGGTCAAAGGTTTCTTTCTTCTTTAACAATGAAAAAGATATATATAAATTCTTTTTATGTTTCATCCTTTGTCTATGTTTTTCATTGACTATGGTACTGAGTGTTAAATCATGTTGTATGCAATATGATCCTTAACCACTTGACTTTAGGATGTGTTAATTTACTTTGTTTGATTCACATATCAAGGACTGACTGTCTTTTCTTTTATGTTAATCTTTTTTATGTTTATGCTGTTGTCGAGCCCACTGGGACAAGGGTACTCGGTACCGGACCGGGTCTGCTGCTGGGGAATGTCACGGGTGGTCCTGGTCGGACCGTGTCCCGGGCCCTGGCAAGTAAAAGTGGGTATTTACAGGGGATAATAGTTTAATCGTGACGCCACCTATGGTGTGTGGTCAGGTATGGAACCACCACTGTTGCAGAACCTCCGGGGTGATGTTAGGCAGCTTAGATTGTACTGCTTTCCGTAGGTAGAGGCGAGGTCCCCGGGGCACTCACGTTTCTGTAGCCAAAGCTTTACTGCAATGTTATTGCAGGTTATAGTCCACGGAGTCTGTACTGGGGGCCGGGTTGCTCCCACCCTGTCCGGGTCCTCAGCTTCCTTGTGCTGAGCTGTGTGTGTGTGTCCTCGCTGCTGCTTCTAGCTTTGCTGCTGGCACTGTCTCATGTTCTCTCTCTCTCTCCTGGTACCCCTTGGCTAGGCAACTTGAGTCCTCTGTGCTGTACTGACCCCGCCGTGTTGCTTTGCTCTGGTACTGTGGTGGTCTAGAGACTCCACTACTCCTGGATTCACTGTGCTGTTTGTGTCAGTCACAGTGCCGGATCTGGTGTCCGTTCTGTGTGCTCTTCTGGGGCGAGTGATGATGGCAGTCAAGCTCCCAGATGTGTTCCTCTTTCCTTTGATTCTCCTCTCCTCAGACCCTAACTAGGCCTGGAATCGTGAGCAGGCTGCAGAGAAGCCTCAGGTAGCCCCTTTACACTGCAGCCTCTCTCTCTTCACAGTACTGCCTCGTACTGAACTAACTACTTCCTGTGGACCTGGAGAATATAAAGGAGCTGGTTGTGCTCCCCCTCCTGGCCCAGAGTTGCTAGTGTAGGTCAGTGTGTTGTGGGGAGGGAACCTGTGTGATGTTACTGTGGCACGTTAACCCCTGGGGTGCCACACTGTCACAGCTCTAGTATCCACTGTGAAGACCAGTTTGGTCGAGGCGGTATGGATAGAGCATGTCCCACTGTACTCTGAGTAATACTCATTAAAACAATCTGATGGTTTGAGTTGACATCTCCTGTCTATCACTGGACAAATAGCAGTGTACCGGGTTACATTATATTACTTAAGACCCAGCTCCGTGGCCCTGGGTTCAGTGTTAAAGACTTCTTGGAGGATATTATATTAAGGATTATGTATGACGCCACCTGTGGTTTGTGGCTATGGGTAGCCACCGCTGCTGCAGAACCTCTGGGGATGATGAACAGGCAGCTGGGATGGATTGACTCCCCACAGTTGGAACGGATCCCCAGGGCATTGGATGTTGAAGGGTGTAGGGTGCAGGAGGCCTCCCTGCTGCGCTTTCTCTTGCGGGTCCCTGCTGCTGCTTAAAGCTTAGCTGCGGCCCTCTCTCTCTCCTGCGTGTACCAGTATGACAGGCAGCTCGAGTCCTTCTTTAGCCCCACTCCACGGGCGGCTGCTCCTGGGCTCTTAAAACTGCTTTGCCTGCGGGCACTTGGTGTGGCTGGGGAACTTGGAATTCCCCAGCCTCCGGTATTGGCTGCTGGGTCGTTAGGCCCTGCGCAGCCTCGGACTCTAGTGTCCGGTTCTTGGTGCTTGTTCATCTGGGGTGAGCTCGACACTGCTCTGCTCACCAGGCTCTCCTCTACCTCCTTAGACCCATGCTTTCGGGTCCCTCAAGCTAGGCTTTAGCTTTCCTGGGGCGAGCTTAGCACTAATCCAGCCCACAGGATGTCTTCATCAGTGCTGCTCCATACTGAACTGACTAACTCTGCCCCAGACCAGAATTTATAGGGGAGCTGCCCTTAACTCAGGTTTTAGATCTCCCCTTCAAGTCTGGAGGCAGAAAGGTGTTGTGTGCTTTGGTTTTGCCTGGTGTGAATACCCTCTGTTGCTCTCAGATATGACACTACCCCTCGAGGGAGATAATGACATAGTGGTATCCGAACTCTGGGGTCCCACATTCCCCCCTACTGAAATTCAGTACTCCGCGACTGAGCTTCACATGCTAAAAGGGGCAGACTAGGACAAGTAACGTAGTAACAATACAAGTAACAATAAATGTGGACAATTCGGTCGTACAGATACAAGAGGGGAGAAATCCTGTCCGCGAGGGCTCACAGTCTTGGCAGATGTCAGTCACATGAGCTGTCTTTAATGTGTATGTGTGAGGTAATATATACTGCCCGGCCGGGGGGAGGGTTTACTGTTGACTGGAGACTTATTAGGCTGCCTATAGCAACCAATCACAGCTCAGTTTCTATTTTCCTACAGGTCATTAATATGAGATATTCAAATTCTATTTCGTTATAGCTAAGAGCAGTTATTTATTAACCCGGGCGTAGCCGTGTAGTACAGCTTGTAAGATTTAAAGAGGAAAGAAAGACGTTTATAGATCAAAGATGAAACTATAAAGGCAGAGGGAGAAAAAGGTAGTGTGGTGATGGGTGGAGAGCGGCTGGGGGGGGGGGGAAAGGTGAGTAGGGTGAATAGAGGGGGGGGAAAGAGCCAGCTCCCCTTTCCATGCTCAGCACCTCAACTCCCTGGATCTCAAGGGTTCCCCTCCACTTATAGGAAGAGATCTCAGAAATCTGGGGAGCCCCGAAAGAGAATCCACTCAATCCAGGTTGTAGAGAATTTGTCAAGTATATCATTGCATGCTTAACAAAACTGACCATTGTGGCCAATGCAGGGACTCCATTCCTAAGCCTGCTTCTCTACTTCTTCCATCTTGGATGGGTAACTGGAAGGTTTTAAAAGGCATGTGCATTTTAATATATTTTGTGAAAATAAATGAAACAATCTAGTCAGCTCATTTGTTTATGGCAGCGTGGAACAAATTTCCACTAGCAAAATAACCAATATACTTAAAGTGAACCTGTCACCCCCTTTGGGCGTTATAAACACTGCCCAGCACCTTAAAAATATTGTAATTGGGGTTCTGGTGACCCCTTTATACCCCCAGACTGGCCCCTGATTACCTCAGAAAATAACTTTGAGTGTGTCTCGCGCCGTATGGTACTCGGTCTTGTGGAATGTGCCTCATTTGAGTCTGGGCCACCGCCTGTAGAACCCACCCATGTGTTGTAATATGCCGCCCCTCCTGCGGTCAGTAACTGCATTCGTGCCTGCGCAATGGCATGGGTCACTGTGCTCTGTGGAAGCCGCACAAAGTCCTGCGAGACTTTGGTCACTATGGTTTCCATAGAGCACAGTGACCCTCGCCACTGCGCAGCTGTGAATGCCGTCATCACGGGCCAGTCTGGGGGTATAAAGGGGTCATCAGAACCCTAATTATACTATGTTTGTTTAAGGTGCTGGCCAGTGTTTATAGTGCCCAAAAGGGGGTGACAGGTTTACTTTAAAAATCTAGTGCCTGGCCTGGAAAAGGTTTTCTAATGATATTGTTTTATAACCTATTCATGGCGAGTGCTGGAACCCAAAAAATCCTGATAACAGGTAGTAACAATGGCAGGTGGAGAATAAACTGTGAATGAGCAGTCAGCAATCACAATGAATGGGAAGAAGGAAGATTCCAATTTAAACATGTTCTGACGTGTCGCTGCCCCGTGTGTCATCAGAAAGTGGCCTATTGTTTATATCAAGATTTTGTTATGTGTATAAAACTTATTTTTTTATGTTATAAAAAAATAAAAAAATATCTGAAAACTTGCTACTTTCACACTTGCTAGTTGACTCACCCAGGGGTCTATGGGAACTCGGAACCCAGACGTGGAGTTGGGGGTATGTCACTAGAGGCCCGCCCGGACCAGTAGCAATGCTGTCGGCTCCAAAGTTTGGGAAAAAATAAAAAAGAATAAAACAATAAAAGTTTTTCATGACGCCACCTGCAGATTCTGGTGATGTTCACTAGAGCCGCTGTCAGACTGCCGGGGACGATGGTATTGCAGCTTGGGAGATGTAGCTTCCTGCAGGTGGAGCTGAGTCCCCGGGGCAGGATAGCACTGCGCTTGTTGTCGTGGTGCTAGATGTAGGCAGCACAGCTGCGTAGCGGTTTGTGTAGAAAGGAGACACAAAGGCCTTGTAACTCTATACTAGTACTTTATTGGAACCTGTTCAGATGGCACTTTAGGTTACAGTTTACTCTCTTCACTGACTACCCGGCCACTACCCGTTCAAAGACTGTGTAAAGTCTCTTTGAGGCTCCCATAGTATACCTTCTTTTGTCTTTCTCTGTCCCGTCCTCTTGACCTGCGCCTCCTTACTATCCTTGCGCTGCCCTGCACAGCCTGCTTGTCTACCAGACCTGTTGGGTGCTATGAGGTCCCCTTCTTCTCTCTAAGGGGCTCAACCCGGTTTGGTGATCCTGGTGGGGCTGCATGTTCTGGACGGGGGATAATTCAGCCCTCGACTCGCCGATGTAGATGACTCAGAGATGAACTTGCCTGAACCGTGACTTGGAGCCGGCACTTCGTTGGTGGACTGGGATTCCCCCAGACCTGTCCAGTGGTCTGGCACTGGGTTTCGTCTTTCTCCTGGGCCTCCCTTTTCTTCTCAGGCACCCTCCCTGGGAGACCCATCCAAGGCTCCCTCCTTGCTTCTTTCCTCAGTACGGACTACATCCAACTGTATGTCTTCCCGCCTTACTCCCTACTCCTAACTCACCTCCCCCCCGAGACTTGTTACCCTGGTAACGGGTTGCCAGTTGGTATCTTAGTCTAGGTGTAAAGATGCCGGGGTGGTAGCCTCAGGTTGACTTTACACTCCCCAATTGACAGGAACACTGCACACTGTGTTGTGGGTGCAGTACCCCTACTATGGCGCATTGACCAGTGGGGCACCACACTAGTAAAGCATTAATTTGAACATAAGCTGCATTGGACCGACTCTACAGGCCCCATTACATGCTTCAATGTCTCAGCGATCCGACCAACGATCCGACTTGACCTAGATTGTTGGAACGATGTTCAATGATCGCTGGTGAGGTGTCACACGTACTGATACCGTTAACGACACAGCAACAATTCCGCGACAAGGGAACAATACTTGCGGTCGTTTGGTTGCCTCCGTCCTTCAGTTCTGAATAGACGAAGTCGTCAACGACATCGTTATCAAGGTGTCACACACACCGATGCTGCAGGTTGAATGAACGATCAACGACTGATTTATGGTCCGGTTCATAAACCTCCGATCAACGATCAGTCGACTTATCGTTGGTTGAATCGACATGTCACACACAACAACGTCGTTTCACCGCCCCAAAAGCCGTGACGTACCAACGATATCGCTAATGATATTGTAGCGTGTAACGGGCCCTTTACATACTTTTTAATGTGTTCTTGTCTTGGCAATGGTAATCGTTTGTAGTGTCACACGCAATCATGTCGTTTCATCATCGTTCAAGCGTCACAGAACACGTGACTTTTGAACGATATCGGCAACGATATCATTATGTGTGACGTGGCCTTTAGTGTACCAGAGCAATGCAATCATGAGCTGTATGCATGTGTTTGCTCTGTCCCCTATTTAAGATAAAAATATGGAGAAAACACTTAAATTTAAAGACAATGTAAAAAATAAACTTTTAAAATAGGTAACTTTCCATTTCTTTCCCCACTTTTTGAATCTAATAGCTAAAACATATTTGGATTCAAAAACTATGTTGTTACTCAAGTTTCATAAACGGAGCTTGAAAAGGTCCCATTCTCCAGATCTATTATAATAAAACCCTAATGGTGGGTTTACACACACCAATCATTGTATCCAATATCTGAACCAATCTCTGGTTGCAGTGAAATCATGGACAGATTGCTCCATGTTGTACACAGCCACAAAATGGAACTATGTGTCCATGATTTCACTGCAACCAGAGATCTGTTCAGATATTGGATACAATGATTGGTGTGTGTAAACCCACCATTAGGGTACTTCCGTCAGGATGTAACGGTATGCTACGTCACATCCTGGCTGAAGTAGCCTCTACACCCACTGTGGGTGTTCTAATATGGCCGACACACACATACACACATACACACACACATACACACACACACACACACACTCCGCTATACTTACCACCGGCCCTGCGTCTTCCCCGCCGCCTGGATCCTCAGTTCTCCGTTCCGCCGACATGTCGCCGCCCCCCGAAGGACTGGATCCAATATGGCGTCCGGGAAGTCTCGCAAGACTTCCCGGACGCCATCTTGGACAAAGTATGTCGCCGCCCCCGGAGGACTGGATCCAATATGGCGTCCAGGAAGTCTCGCGAACCTTCCTGGACGCCATATTGGATCCAATCCTCCGGGGGCGGCGACATGTCGGCAGAACGGAGGACTGAGGAGCCTGGCGGCTGGGAGGACGCAGGGCCGGTGGTAAGTATAGCGGAGTGAGTGTGTGTGTGTCCGTCCACCACTGACCACTCTGCCCACCGCTGACCACTCTGCCCACCGCGCTGCTGCGCTGACCACTCTGCCCACCGCGCTGCTGCGCTGACCACTCTGCCCACCGCGTTGCTGCGCTGACCACTCTGCCCACCGTGCTGCTGTTCTGACCTCTCTGCCCACCGTGCTGCTGCGCTGACCGCTCTGCCCACCGCGCTGCTGCGCTGACCACTCTGCCCACCGCGCTGCTGCGCTGACCACTCTGCCCACCGCACTCACTGCTAACCACTGAGCCACCGCGCAGTGCTAACCACTGAGCCACCGCACAGTGCTAACCACTGAGCCACCGCGCAGTGCTAACCATTGAGCCACCGCATACTCTGCTAACCACTGAGCCCCTGTATACTCTGCTAACCACTGAGCAGCCGTACAGTGCTCCATCCTCCCTCACCCTGCCACTTTGTCCTCCATCCTCCTCCTCCCACCGCTCTGTGCTCCGTCCTCCCCCTGCCTGTGCCATTCCATCCTACTCCACCGCTTCCTCCTCCTTCCTTTGTCCTCCGCCACTCCATCCTCCATCCTCCCCCTGCCTGTGCTGCTCCGTCCTTTCCCACCCCACCACTTTGTCCTCCGTCCTCCTCCCCCCGCCACTCTGTGCTCCATCCTCCCCCTGCCTCTGTCCTCCCCCACCCCACCGCTTCCTCTTCCTTCCTTTGTCTGCCTCCCCTCTAACACTCCATCCTCCGTCCTCCCCCTGCCTCTGCTACTCCGGCCTCCCCCACCCCGCCGCTTTGTCCTCCATCCTCCTCTCCCCCGCTGCTTTGTGCTCCGTCCTCCCCTGCCTGTACTGCTCCATCCTCCCCCACCCCGCCGCTTTGTCCTCCGTCCTCCTCCCACCCCTCTGTGCTCCGTCCTCCCCCTGCCTGTGCTGCTCCATCCTCCTCCACCACTTCCTCCTCCTTCCTTTGTCCTCCTCCTCTCCGCCACTCCATCCTCCCCCTGCCTGTGCTGCTCCATCCTCCCCACCCCACCGCTTCGTCCTCTGTCCTCCTCCCCCGGCTCTCTGTGCTCCGTCCTCCCCTGCTGCTCTGTCCTCCCCCTTCCTGTGCCGCTCCATCCTCCCCCACCCCACCGCTTCCTCTCCTTCCTTTATCCTTCTCCCACCCCGCCTCTCCATCCTCCGTCCTCTCCCTGCCTGTGCTGCTCTGGCCTCGGTTGTGCATGCCATTCTATCTGTCTTTAATGTGATTGATCTAGGCCGCTGTACATACATACAGCGGCCATACCCTGCCCATAGGCTCTGCTTGATTGTTGCACATGTGTTTGGGCCTGTTCTACCCTTATCCGTGGTTGCTGGTTGGGCAGTGTGGGGGTCAGATCTGATAATGTCCGGATTTCTTGTCCGGACCTGGTCTGCCTTTATCTGCGCTGCTTTTCTGGCGCCATGGGAGTAGTTCAGTAATGCTTCGGGTACGTGTGCATTTGATATGGTTCTGCTTTTAATGCATTCAGGAGGCCGTAATGGCACAGCGAATTAAAAAATGTAGAGTAGGACTGCCCCATCTGAGAATGCCGTGACGTGTGGGTAGCTCAAAGAATTGATCAATTGTTTGCCAAATGTCTCAGTTTAAAGTACAGTTAGAAATTATGTGCACATGCACTTTTTGTATTGCGTGCTAACCTTAGGCAGCGCTGGCTTCTTGGCTTTTTTATTTGTTATAGGTTTGTGGCTGACCACCACTTTTTGCCGTGCGCGCTTGGTTGTGCATGCCATTCTATCTGTCTTTAATGTGATTGATCTAGGCCGCTGTACATACATACAGCGGCCATACCCTGCCCATAGGCTCTGCTTGATTGTTGCACATGTGTTTGGGCCTGTTCTACCCTTATCCATGGTTGCTGGTTGGGCAGTGTGGGGGTCAGATCTGATAATGTCCGGATTTCTTGTCCGGACCTGGTCTGCCTTTATCTGCGCTGCTTTTCTGGCGCCATGGGAGTAGTTCAGTAATGCTTCGGGTACGTGTGCATTTGATATGGTTCTGCTTTTAATGCATTCAGGAGGCCGTAATGGCTAATGGCACAGCGTATTAAAAAATGTAGAGTAGGACTGCCCCATCTGAGAATGCCGTGACGTGGTGGGGTAGCTCAAAGAATTGATCAATTGTTTGCCAAATGTCTCAGTTTAAAGTACAGTTAGAAATTATGTGCACATGCACTTTTTGTATTGCGTGCTAACCTTAGGCAGCGCTGGCTTCTTGGCTTTTTTATTTGTTATAGGTTTGTGGCTGACCACCACTTTTTGCCGTGCGCGCTTGGTTGTGCATGCCATTCTATCTGTCTTTAATGTGATTGATCTAGGCCGCTGTACATACATACAGCGGCCATACCCTGCCCATAGGCTCTGCTTGATTTTTGCACATGTGTTTGGGCCTGTTCTACCCTCATCCATGGTTGTTGGTTGGGCAGTGTGGGGGTCAGATCTGATAATGTCCGGATTTCTTGTCCGGACCTGGTCTGCCTTTATCTGCGCTGCTTTTCTGGCGCCATGGGAGTAGTTCAGTAATGCTTCAGGTATGTGTGCATTTGATATGGTTCTGCTTTTAATGCATTCAGGAGGCCGTAATGGCACAGCGTATTAAAAAATGTAGAGTAGGACTGCCCCATCTGAGAATGCCGTGACGTGGCGGGGTAGCTCAAAGAATTGATCAATTGTTTGCCAAATGTCTCAGTTTAAAGTGCAGTTAGAAATTATGTGCACATGCACTTTTTGTATTGCGTGCTAACCTTAGGCAGCGCTGGCTTCTTGGCATTTTTATCGGGTAGTCAAGGAGTATGAACAGGTATTCAGAAATGAACCACTCGATTTTGGTAGGGTTAAAGGGGTACACCATCATATACCCACAACTACACATCCACCAATCAAAGAGCGATACAGGCCTATTCCATCAGCTGATTATCAGCATGCCAAAGAGATGTTGCAGGACATGAAGGACGCATGGGTCATAAGAGATAGTTGCAGTACCTGGGCAGCTCCACTAGTCCTGGTCAAAAAGAAAGATGGCAGCATGAGAATGTGTGTTGTCTATAGGCAGATAAATCGCATTACGCATCAAGATGCCTACCCGTTACCCCGCATAGAAGAGACACTTGCTGCATTAAAGTCTGCTAATTACTCTTCAACACTAGATCTCACAAGTGGGTATTGGCAGGTCTCCATTGCAGAAGAAGACCGCGAGATGATGGCATTTACTACACCCATGGGTCTGTCTAAATTTAACAGTATGCCATTCGGACTATGTAATGCACCCGGAAAGTTTGAGAGGCTGATCGAGTGTTGCCTGGGGCACCAAAACTTTGAAACTGTCTTAGTCTACCTAGGTCAGTGATGGCGAACCTATGACACGCGTGTCAGCACTGACACGCGTAGCCATTTTCAGTGACACGCGGCCGCCGGAGAAACTAGACTCGCTATTTGGATAAAAACCACAGACACAGACACAGCAGCAAAAAACTGTTGCGAGTCGGGTTTCCAAAACGGCAATGCGAGCTCTTTCCGAGACATCTGCGATTTGTAAATCTCACACTACTCGCTATTACTCGCTTCCCCATTCATTAACATTGGACTCGCTAGACTAGCAACGAGTAGCGAGTCCCGGGCTCGGACTCGCTAGACTAGCGTCAAGCGATTCGGAGTTAGGACTCGCCCATCACTAACTACAGCTGAGGAAAAAAAATGTGCTGGAGGTCTGTAGCCAGAACAGCAGAGCTCCGGCACAGAGCGTCTAGTCCTGGGACTTCCGGTAAGCGGAACTTCTGGCTGGCGCAGCAGGGAGCAGCGGAACGCTGCGGGGGACGCATATCTGAGGCCCTGTGATCGCTGTCTGGAGGTCTGTCTGGAGGTCCAGTGATTACTACAGCAACCATCCTCCAGTGAAAGGTTCTGGGCAGAATCTGGGGTGTCATGAATGTGTGATTGGCCATTACTGAGATAAGTGAGGGGGAGGCTGGAAGAGGCCTGTGCTATGGGTGCCGTTTCCCGCCATTAATTTACATAAGGAACGCCATCTTGCAGCATAGTACAGACTGCATTTCACCCTATTAATCCCTATTTCTGCTTATTAACTCTGCCCTTTCCTAAAAGACAGTTAACCCCTAATTGCCTGCAGGGCTGTCTATAAATCTTCTGTCACTGCCCCTCTTATGGAGAAGCCAAAAAAACCAAGGTTAAGTAAAGGAAGTGGTAGTAGCAGTAGCCGACCCTTTCAAGAGACATGGACTGAGATGTATGGCATTATAGAAAAAAATGGCAGATCATTTTGCGTTCTATGTAGTGAAACGGTAGTAAGCAGAACGTGGAATATAAATAGACATTTTGACAGATAACCTTAGTAGCGCTTGCTTGGCCTTGAAGTGTGCAAAATACCAACCTTCAATTGAAGATTTAGCCAATGAAATTCAGCAACAAAAAAGTCACTAAATCAGTGATGGTGAACCTGTGGCAGTGTGGCAGTCCAGCTGTTGCTGGACTGCCACAGGTTCGCCATCACTGGAAGAATTCCCCCTCCCTCTCACTTATCTTAGTTCATGACACCCCACACAGGTTAAATAACAGCAAGACCAACAAAAGAAACCAACTGACAGATTAACAAAGAAGTCACTAAGCAGGTAAGTTAAAGAATTATACATATTTGTTATTTAAACTATAAATATCGTAAAATTAGGGGTTTTTTTTCTCAAGGTGACACACCTCGCGATTTATGCTCGGTTTTTTGGCGAATTTTGACACACCAAGCTCAAAAGGTTGCCCATCACTGACCTAGGTGATGTCATAGTGTACTGTAAAACCTATAAAGAACACCTGAAACACCTGGCAGAGGTATTTGAAGCATTAGCCAAGTATGGGATGAAGCTGAAGTCATCCAAATGCCATCTACTAAAGCCAAATGCCTAGTATCTAGGTCATGTGGTCAGTTCAGAAGGAGTGGCACCAGACCCGGATAAGGTAACTGTAATCAGAAAATGGCCGGAACCAAGAAGCATCAGAGAGGTACGTCAGTTCCTGGGACTGGTGGAAAACTACAGGAGATTTATCAAGGGTTATACGAAGAAAGCAGCACCTTTACAAGATCTTCTGGTAGGTCAGCCCAAGAAAGGCAAGTCCAGAGGTCCTCCATTCGAGTGGGGTAAGGAACAAGAAGAGTCCTTCAAGCAAATATAAGAGGCCCTGATTGGTGAAGAGATTCTGGCTTACCCTGACTACAACCAACCATTTCTGCTGTACATCGATGCCAGCAATGTGGGGTTAGGAGCTGTGTTAGAGCAGAAGCAGAATGGCAGAGAAAGAATGATTGTCTATGCCAGCAGGAAACTTCGCCCTACAGAAAGGAATCCTGAGAACTACAGCTCTTTCAAATTGGAGTTCTTGGCATTAGTCTGGGCCATCACAGAATGGTTCAAGCATTACCTGGCATCTGTAAAATTCACAGCCTTCACGGATAATAATCCTCTAACACACTTGGAAACCGCAAAGTTAGGTGCCATGGAACAATGCTGGATGGCCAGATTGTCAAATTACCAGTTTACCATAAAGTACCGGGCTTGCCATAACAATGCCAACGCTGATGCCCTATCAAGGATGCCTCACCTGTCAGATGTGGGAGAAGATGTGGACAAGCTAGAAGAAGTAAAGCTACCCGCCTTCTATCGCCACAGGGTATCCCAATATCAGCAAACCTCTAGAAGATTCCCGGAGAAAACAGTAAATCCATTACCTCACTATGGTTGGAAGGAGTCCCAAGACAGTGACCTGGCTATCAGTTTGGTAAAAGGGCTGATAACCCAAGAATCTTCCCGTCTTACTCTAGATGCTCCACCAGTGGCAAAACACTTATGGAATGAGAGAAGCAAACTGTTCATCTACCAAGAAAAACTGTGTAGGTGATACATCAATCCCAGAATCCATGAGATGGTCTGACAAATAGTGGTACCCAAGAAGGATGTCCAGATAGTGTTGAATGCATACTATAACCCAGCAGGACACTTCGGAAGGAAGAAGCTCGAGATGCTGTTGAAAGACAGATTCTACTGGGTTGGCATGAGAGGATCCATAGAAAGATGGTGTAAGAACTGTGGACCATGCAACTTGAGGAGAGAAGATCAAGAGAGTCAATGAGCACCACTCCAGCCAATTGTTACCACTCAATCACTTCAAATAGTAGCCTTAGATCATGTAAAATTAACACCAAGCAGGTCAGGTTACACCTACGCACTGACAATGGTAGACCACTACTCAGGATTCCTGGTAGTTGCTCCAGTGAAGGACTTGACAGCTGAAACAGCCGCAAAAACCTTTCATGAATATGCAAATAGAGTCTGTGGAGCCTCGGTTAGGAGTCTCAAACACAGGACTAGCCAGACATCCTTCCAGGGAAGGACCCAGCCAAGGGGTGTCTCCTTGCGGAGAACACAATAACCACCATGTTAAGTGGCCCTTTTAGTCAATATCCAGCTCTTTTACAAGCCTAGAGATATGATAAGGGAATACCAAGGCCAGGTATCCATCCACAGACAGCTGTTTCGGGGTGTTGCCCCTCATCAGTGTGGAGTAGGATTCTGGCTAGGTGGAAGCAAGGCCTAGTAGACCAACATCACAAAGTATTCACTGATCTCAGGGAGACCAGTCCAAGAAAACACTGCAGGCAGCTGGCTAAAGCGCTCAACACAGTGAATTCCTAGGCGCATTGCCTCCTGGGAATCATGAATATGCAAATAGAGTCTGTGGAGCCTCGGTTAGGAGTCTCAAACACAGGACTAGCCAGACATCGTTCCAGGGAAGGACCCAGCCAAGGGGTGTCTCCTTGCGGAGAACACCATAACCACCATGTTAAGTGGCCCTTTTAGTCAATTTCCAGCTCAAAAACCTTTCAATCCTACTTTGGTAGACCACACGGGTATCTAGAACAGGTGTTGATTGATAGAGGTTCTGCATGTGAAGCTGAAATCTTTCAAGAATTTTGTCATCTATATGGGTGTAAGAAGATTAGGACAACACCTTACCATCCACAAACAAGCGGCATGTGTGAAAAGATGAACAACATAGTTTAGACATGTTGAAGACATTGCCCTTGGAAGAAAGGAATCAGTGGCTTGACAAATAGCCTGATTTAGTGGACATGTACAACAACATACCAGTGAGTTCCACCAATAGCACACCATCTTATCTAATGAGAGCACGCCCTGGAAGATTACCAGTGGACTTGGACATGGGAGTCGCAGAACCAGATGCAGAAACATCTAATGCAGATTGGAATACAACTCGCCAAGAATAGTACAAAGTGGTGTAGAAGATAATCTGAAAAAGATCAGAGAAAAGCAGGAAAAAGATTATCACAAAAGCGCACAAGCTGAACTGTTAGTACCTGGAGAACTTGTACTTAAAAGGAAAAGTAGACATCATACACTTGATGATCAGTGGGAGAAAGAGCCTTATACTGTGTTAGACTCCAACTTTGACAACAGCAAAACCTGTTTAATCAGTAAGGATAGGGTAAAACCACTTCTACAGTATCAAGAGACCACTTGAATACTTGTCCAGAACAACTTAGGATACAAGAAGAACAAGAAGAGGAAATACCTTGTATAACACAAAGTGAACCAAGAGAAAAAGTGATTCGTACCTTACTTGGAGACTTTCCAGAGGATTGGCCCCAATGTGAGGGAGCAGTACTTGTACCAGTAATCCACTTTTATCAACCTCAAGAAGGACAAAGAATACTGGAAGAAACTTCTAGAGTTCCAGAAGTACCTGTCCAAATCCCAGAGGAATCACCCGTTGTAAGAGAACCAGAGGATCCTGCAATCGGTGAAACTGACAGACCTGTAGTAAGACTAAGGCCGCGCAGACAGTTACCCAGTTTGCCTTCCACAAATAGAGCAACACAAAACACAGATAAACCACCTGAGACATCAACACTATGTAGATCTAGTCGTAGTAACCAGGGTAAACCCCCGTCCAGGTATGGAGAATGGGTATAATGTGTAACCAGGGTAACATGTAAATAGAAACCAGTTTTGTACATTAAAATGTAAATAGTAGTGTATAGAAGGGTGGAGGAACTGGGCCCAGCCACATGCACATTAAGTTAGGAATAGAAAGTGCCTGGGGTGGAGAGGAGGTACCAGGTCTCCTAAGCCAAGACACCCGTAGGGAAAATGTTTATTGGGTTGTTTTGAATGTGTAATAGACTTTATTGCACTTTAAAGGACTTTGAAAGACTTTGAACCCGTTTAACCCTGAGCTTACAGAGACTTGCTGAGACATTTTCCCTGGAATTTTCCCTACTTTACCCTTAACAATGGACCATAGTCACAGGACTGGTTGTGACAAAAACTTACTTTTTACAGCCTGCGGTGGATGGACTAGCACCGCATGGACTGCACCTTGTTTTTCACCCTTTTACAATGGTTTTTGTATATTTTTCCTTTTGAGACTCTGTACATAATACCTGTTATTGTAAATATTCTTGTGGAATGTTTTGGAAAATTTTTCTCCTCCCGGAGTACTGAAGTTAACTAGGGGGGAATATGGTGTCCTGCCATTACAGGTAGCCACAGAACCACCTCAAACATGGATGGATTTCCACAGTAGGTACAACATACACCCAACACCTTCCACCCCAGACCTGTAGGGGGAGCTCCACTTGCTGCCTTAAGCAAGGTCCATTCGTGACGGTAGCTGAGATATCCAGCCAGAGATGGCCGGCGCTGCATAACAGTGTTCCCAAGGGATAGATGATGTAACAGCTGGATGTTATACTCTCCTCAGCCAGAGCAGGCCCCTGGGGTGTAGGATGATGGAAAGGAGATGATGATGGGAGCTGTAGTGCAAGGAGAGCAGAAAAGTCACAGGAAGAGGGCAAGTAAACAGTCTCTTGCTCTTTACCTTTTACTTTGCAGTTCAGTCCAGGGTACTGGTTCATCAGGCCGTTGGTCTAGTCAGTCTAAAGAGAACTAGGGACTGCTCTGATGGATGGATATGTGGCCTACCAGTTGACTTTTCCTTGGGATGAGGTTCTAGGAGAACTGTGAAGATGCCTGGTGTGTCGGAGCCGCGCCGGGCCCGAGCCAGTTGACAGTTAACCAGCCTAGCCAACCCAGCCAGTGTGAGGGCCTAAGAGTGAGGTCGAAGGCAAGGCAGAAGAAGTGAAGTAACTGCAGACTGGGGCACAGGAGCCGTACCGGTTCACCCCAGAAAGCAACCTGGACACCGGAGTCTGAGTCTGCAGAAGAGCATCTAGCCCAGCAGAAACACCGGTTCACCAAGGAGTCTCCAGTTCCCCAGACACCTGTACAGCAACCAAGAAGTGAGCCAGGCACGGCAGGAGAAGTGATAGGGTAGTCCAAACAGAGGTTTCCCACTACACAACACAGGTAACAAAGACACAGAGGAGGCCAGACCTAGATTCACACTGGTCAGAGGCTTCACCAAGAGAAAAGCAACAAGGAGGCTTTATACTCACTCACTGTGGAAATCCAGAAGTGTTTCCCGACCATCGGAGTGTGCCCAGGACAGTATCTTCAATACCACTAGTAAAGGTACAGAAACAACTTCCAGTGTGTGTGTCTGTTTCTCCAACCCTGACTCTGTCCAGCTCAGAGACTGTAGCAGCGGCCCGGCTGCCTAGCCACCTCCCTGTGCAAGTCCCTGTCACCTCTTCACAACCCCGGGAACTCTGCTCCGCCTGTGGGGAGCTATACCATCCAGCTGCCTGTCCATCATCCTCCAAGGCCCACAACAGCGCTGTGTCACGCACTTAGATGGCGCTGACATTGTTGGATGCTGCTGTGTATGTGTTTGTCTTTGGGAGCTGCATGGTTGATGGTTGTGAAGGTCCTTGCCTCCTGTGGTGTGCTCCAGAACTGCAGTCACTATTATGTTCAATTGCTGGTTCAGGAGTTAATGTTTGACTCACCTGGAATCCCCTCCCCCTGGCTTTAAATAGCCTTCCTCTCCTCTGTCAGGTGCTGCTGATAGCTAAGTGCTCTAGTTCTTGGTGCTGTGCTGTTCTGATACTTAGCTGCTGGGATAAAGTCTTTCCTTGGGAGAAGCTGTGATTCCTGACCCGTGGGTGGAGGTAGGGGCCCTCAGCCTAGGGCTAATCGGGAGTTTCAGGGTACAGGGTGGCGGCTCGGAACTCCTCACCATCAGAGGTACCTCCAAGATCAGGGCGAGCCAGGGACCCCAGCATGAGGGTCAGATTAGGCTCTCCTGACCCCCTTTTGCCCAATTCACCTACCTGTTACCTGATTCCCTTACCTCCCAAGCGTGACACGCTGGTGCCATCACCAGAAACCACAGGTGGCGTCACGAGACATTTATTCATTTTATTCCTTCCTCTTTTCTAATTTACAATTGACTATCAGGGCTACGGGTCCGGGCAGACCACCAGTGACATCCCCCAAATCCACGCCTGTGTTCCGAGTTCCCATAGACCCCTGGGTGAATAAAGTTCACTGCCAGTCGTGATGATCTGGCAGCTTGGGTTTCTGGCAGCCATCCTGTAGCTTGAGCTGCTGATTGGCCTGGAAGCTTATGGCAGACTCCTTCTCTCCCTCACTAACTCCGACTGACTCCTGTTGGCACCCCTCCCTACCATCCATTATTGCTAATCCCTCCCTCCAACCAGAGTCTGTCACAGCCTAAAACAGACCTTCTTGTGAAAAGCCCTCTGATCAGAGTTCAGGCTGTGTGTGTATTCTTCAGGAGTCTAGCCTAGTATACCTGAATTCTCCTCAGATGTGGCATTAGTATCAGTGACCTGAAATACCACTGTGGTCACCAGACCGCAGGGACGCCACAGACACAGAGTTGGACTAAGAGGCATGAGACACTCTGTCCTGTAGTGATAATCTCCTGGTAATAAAACACTGATTGTATTGAAATAGCAAAACATAGTCTAGTGAATGACACATTGCAGTATTCAGCGTCTGTACTCCTATATCATGGTGCTCAAAGATTACATGTCAAAAACACGGTGATTGATTCCATTTAATGCTATTTATATAACATGAGAATACCCCTTTAATAAGAAGTGATATAATATAATGCCAGAAACCTATCATGATTTACTGAAGAATATTAACTGCTATGTTTATCAATGAAGTTTAAGCACTAAAGTAGTTTTGTGAAATACAAGCTGCTGATGTATATAAAGCACCATGAAATTAATGTCGCTATATGAGTGAAGAAATATTATTATTATTATTATTATTACTATTATATGCATCCACATGATAAGTAAATGTTTTCATGATTAGTTAATGTTTAGCTTTTTCTAAGTCGCTCTATTTGACAGTCACACACCTTTATAAGTGTCTCCAGTTTGGAAAACAGAGATTTAGTTGACATTGGATGTCTGCAAAGATCATTATTGTATTAGTATTTCTAAACCACTAGCAGATTCCAGTAGAAGAAATGTAAAAGACACTTCTTGGCTGGAACATGCTAATCATATTTTTATAGAAGAAGGAACCTCTCCTCCGCCCAAGTTCCAGCTGGCAGAGATATACTGAGGGCTGCAATTAAAGAGCAATCATCTGAATTATAATAGAGGAATTCCATGTTCTTCTTGTCACACAGCCAGACCTGGAAGAGGAGGAATGTTTCCACATGGATGTGTAGTACACGTTCTGTGGAAGATTTGCTCCATGTAAATTTTTCCAATTGTGATAATGAAGAGAAGGAAACCCTTATACTAACTTGCAATAGGTCATTAATCTGAAACAAAAGACCAACACTATAAATGAATGATTAAATTAAACAAGATATATAGTTGCACTCACTGGTAGTTTGCAAAAACTAGTCCTGCTCATTTCCATCTTGGATGGTGGCTAGATAAACCAAATCCCTTGGCTAGAGGAGCAATGCATGGTAATAATATTGCCATATGTTGGCTGCTCTGCAGTCCATGTGAAATGCTCCACTGTTGTTTTCATGGGAGTAAATTTCCTTTGGCACACATAGTGTCAGAGCTGCTGTTGTCTATGGTATTACAACTCTCCAGGTGCAGGTGAGCTGTTGGTGTGTAGGATGACACAGTAGTCCAGTCTCCAAGCCTTTAAATAGTTCTACTTCCTTTCACTAGGTGTCTCTGATAAAGTTTTAGTCTCTTCAAGACCTCAAGCTGAGAAGACGTGTGTGTACTTTGTGCTGAAACTTCTTGGTGTTTTTCCTTATTTGTGGAAGTTGCTGTATAACCCTGTCAATGGGTGTAGGTGCGGGGTTGTTGGCATAGGGTGGTTTAGGTGAGTGGAAAAAGTGGTGGCCCAGATCTCTCACCATCTGAGGTACCTCTGGGTACAGGGTCAGCTAGGGACCCCAGAGGCCTTGCCCTTTGACTTCCTGCTTCCTATGCGTTTGGGGGGTTGCAGTTGGCTTCAGCAATGGATTGAATGCTAAGTGCTTGCAGTTACTTCATGGCAGTTAGTCAGGGGAGAGTCAGCTAAGCCACTCTCTTTTATTTTTTTTTTTCTTTCCCTTCTCCTTTTACCATGTCCTTTACTTCAATGTCTATCCTCCTATGTGTCTTTGCCATTCACTTTTATCGCCCCATCACCACTCCATCAACCCTCATCCA
Source organism: Allobates femoralis (assembly GCA_033576535.1). Classification (NCBI taxonomy): domain Eukaryota; kingdom Metazoa; phylum Chordata; class Amphibia; order Anura; family Aromobatidae; genus Allobates; species Allobates femoralis. The sequence goes on along the minus strand of JARQOC010000003.1, from coordinate 105,166,540 downwards.
CATAAGATCCTCTCTCCTTCCCTCTACTTTACTGAGCTTCCATACTCTCTATAAAAGACTGTACAATCTCAGAGCACCATATTTCAGGGTGTTGCATCAGAAAGAAAGTCACAATTACAACAACTATTTGCCTTTTCTCTTTTTACTGCTTCTCCTGTCAGGTGATATGTCTCCAAATCCTGGTCCACCCTCCACCAACTTCAACCACTCTCCCTCCACACATAGAAACCCCCAAAAACTTATCAATATTACTTGCACACCTTCATCTCCCTGTGTTAATTGTGCTCTCTGGAATCCACGGTCTGTTGTATGTGATGAGCACAGGAGAGGGGTACTCGGACACCGGGATGGATTTGATGGCGGTGACGGGGAAATCACGGGTGGTCGGGTTCCCAGTCCCGTGCCCTGGCTGACATTTGTTTGGTGGGGAGGAACATTTACAAGGATTAAAAAGTATGTGATGCCACCTGTGGATCCTGGTAATTTGGATACCGGCGCTGCAGGCCGGCCGCTAAAGGTGATGATGGTGCAGCTCAGTGTGGTACAGCTCCCCACAGGTGGAGCTTTACCTCAGGGCAGCGGTGATGGAGGATGAGGGGAGTTGTTGTTCTTACCTCTCTGAGGAGATGATGAGGATGCTGAGGCCCTCCGGGCACCGGCGAGAAGGAAGACAGACACCGACTCAACTTCAACTCCACTTTACTGGTACCGACAGATGGTATAGAATACACGGTACAGTCTGGTTTAACGGGTACTAGTTGTCAGTTCAGGGTATCCCTATGGAGTCTCTAGATGTTCCCTCTTTGTTATCTTTCGGGGTCTCAATTCTACCTTCCTCTCTGTCGTTCACCACCTTTGCAGAGCTCTCTCGCTAGTCCCCTGGTTTTGTACAGTGAGGCATGGGTTATCCTTGACTGGTACGGACGGGAGCAGCAGGAACGCACTCTCTCTCCCGCCACTGGAATTTGGACTGTTCCCGACGTAGTCTAGGACCGATTATGGGCTTGAGGAATGAGGTACCATCTAGTGGCGCCTACGGCTACCCGGTGATTAAGGGCCCGCGGCGTTGTTGGTGTTTTTCCCCAGACTAAACCAGCCAGCTCCAACCGGTACTGGTTCTTCCCCTTCTGTCCGGGTCACCCTCCTGGAGATGGGTGATCCTCCTGTCAGAGGGCTGTCAGGCTCGTCCTGACTCACTGCATTCCCAGCACTGTCCCTGACGCAGACTCACTCACTGACTGACACTAACTGTCACTTAAGTCTCCCGCTCTAACCTAAGCTCCACCCCCTTTTGGACCTACTGAATAATCAGTCCTTTACTCTAAGGTGACCTAGTGTTGAGTGCTAACTTAGACTCCATAGGTTAAACCCAAACCCACAGCTACAGAGGCACCATATATACTTGCAAGGTGTAATACCTCCCTGTGGTGCCTAGCCATAGGGGCGCCACATATGCAATAAGCTTCCATTCATTCATAACTACTTTCTCATTAACTCCCTCAATCTGCTGGCCCTCACTGAAACCTGGAACCAGGATTCAGACAAAATGTCCCCTGACGCTATTTCTTATGGCAGCTTACATTTCTCTCATTTCCCCGAGACCTGGGAACAGACGTGGTGGAGTAAGCTTACTCCTGTCCCCACAATGTACTTTCCAGGTCATCCCCCCAGCTTCATCACTCTCATTCCCTTCTTTTGAGGTCCACACAATAAGGCTCTTCCGTCCTCTCACCCTTAGAGTAGCGATGGTATACGCCCCCCCAGGGTCACCCACCCAGTTCCTCGACCATTTCTCCTCGTGGCTGCCAACATTTCATGTCCTCAGAATTGCTAACCCTTATTCTGGGAGATTTCAACATCCCCATAAACAGCCCCATCTCCACTTCTGTATCCCAGCTCCTATCTCTAACCACATCTCTTGGCTTCTCACAGCTCTCAACCTCAGAGACGCACAAGGATAGTAACACCCTTAACCTGATCTTTGTCCGGCTTGCTCAACCTCCTACTTAGATAATTCACCTCTTCCCTTCTCTGACCACAACATTCTCTCCTTCATGCTCACAAACCCTCGCCCACCCCAGCACAGTCAACCCTATCACACCTTCAGAAATCTACTGGCCATTAACCCTCATGCACTCACAGACTCTTTACACTTATCACTGTTTGCAATCTCCTCATTATCTTGTCCCAATCTGGCAGTAAATCACTTAAATGGCTCTCTCAGAAGCTCCCTGGACCAAGTAGCGCCCCTCACCTTCCGAACCTCCAAACACAGAGTGAAACAACCCTGGCTCACATCGCAAACTCGATTCCTCCAGTGATGCTCTAGGAGTGCTGAGCGTCTATGGAGGAAAACCGTACACCAGAAAAGTTCATTCACTATAAATTTATGCTGAGAATATACAAAGCTGCCCTTCACCTTAACAAACAAAACTACTTCACCACCCTGATCTCCGCACTATCCAGCAACCCAAAAAAAACCTTTGACACCTTTCAATCTCTCCTCAGTCCTAAAGTGCAGGCCCCTTTCACTGACCTCTGTGCAGATGATCTGGCTTTCTACTTCACAGAGAAAATAGAAAACATCCGTCAGGAAATCAACTCCCAACCTCGAATTGCTGTTACCCTTACCCCTCCCCACATTTCCTTTGGCTCGCTCTCTATATTCAACCCAGTCACAGAAGAAGAAGTCTCCAGGCTCCTCACTTCCTCTCATCCCACCACATGCAATGCTGACCCTATCCCCTCACACCTACTTCAGTCTCTCTCTCCGGTGGTTACCACTCACCTAACCAAATTCTTCAAGTATCTCCCTCTCTTCTGACATCTTCCCCTCCTCCTTCAAACAATCGATCATTACTCCATTATTAGAGAAAACTCTTGACCCATCCAGCCCAAACAACTACAGACCAGTCTCCAATCTCCCCTTCATCTCTAATCTCCTGGAGAGCCTGGTCTACTCCCGCCTTACTCATTACCTCTTCACTCACTCTCTTCTATACCCATTACAGTCTGGTATATGCCTCCTACATTCTACAGAAACTGCTCTCACCAAAGTGACCAACGACCTTCTGACAGCAATGGTGACCACTCTCTGCTTATCCTTCTTAATCTCTCTGCAGCCTTTGACACTATTGACCACCATTTCCTACTCTCCATGCTGCACTTCATCGGCATCAAGGACACGGCTCTCTCCTGGTTCTCTTCCTATCTTTCTGACTGTTCTCTCAGTGTATCTACCTCTCACTATTGGGGTCTCTCAGAGTTCAGTCCTTGCACCTCTTCTCTTCTTTCTCCGATTAGACAGACTATCAGCAGATTTGGCTTTCAGTACCATCTTTATGCTGATGACACACAACTATACACTTCTTCCCCTGACCTTACTCCTGTTCTAATAAAGAACACCAATGACTGTCTAACCGCAGTTTCCAATATCATGTCTGCTCTCTATCTGAAACTCAACCTTTCCAAAACTGAACTTCTTCTGCTCCCGTCCTCCACTAAACTCCCTAAATATGACATCTCTCTCTGTGTGCAGCACCACAATAACGCCTAGTCAGCAGGCGCGCTGTATGGGTGTTATGTTTGACTCTGATCTTTTCTTCACCCCATATATATAATCTCTCGCCTGCTCTTGCCACTTGCACCTGAAGAACATCTCTAGAATTAGCCCCTTTCTCACCTTGAAAACCACAAAAACCCTCACTGCGGCCCTGATTCACTCCCACCTTGACTATTGTAATTATCTTTTAATTGGCCTCCACCGCACTAGACCCTCTCCAGTCAATCCTTAATGCAGCAGCCATGATCACCTATCTAACTAACCATTACTCGGACGCTTTTGCTCTATGCCAGTCATTGCACTAACTGCCCATACACTATAGGATCCAATTCAAACTGCTTGTTCTCACCCACAAAGCCCTTCACAGTGCATCACCTCCCTATATCTCCTCCCTCATCTCTGTCTATCAATTCACCCGTTCTCTTCGCTCTGAAAGTGACTTTAGACTAACTTCTGCATTAATCCGAACCTCCCACTCCTGGCTCCAAGACTTCTCCCGAGCTGCACCAATTCTCTGGAATGCTCTACCCCAAGAAATTAGGTCCACAACTTACATAGTTTCATGTGATACCTATAAACACATCTTTTAAGGGCGGCCTATCATGATCCCTAGTCAGTCACCTAGACATGGCCTATCCGCTCCACCAGTCTCAAATGCATCACAAATGGTTGGTAGCCACTTATACTTCTCCTATCTGTTCCTGATCTCCTCATGTTGACTATACCATCATTGTAAATAAGCACCTATACTTGTGTCACCCCCACCTCATTGCTAGATTGTAAGCTCTTATGAGCAGGGCTGTCATTATTTTGCTCTAATTATTGTATTTTATTATGCTTTGTACTATATTGTATTGTTTTTTGCATTATATTGTATTTTCTAATAACTGTTACTTATGATTGTTTAAACATAAACTTTGAACTGTGAAGCGCTGCGGAATATGTTGGCGCTATATAAATAAAGATTATTATTATTATATATTATGCCTTCATCCACTATACCACTTTCATGACAGATATACTCTACTGCAGTTTGGGCAGAAGTGGAAGGCTCCTGCTTCAGCGAATTGTCTTACAGCCAAATACAGGATAGTTAACAGAAGAAGGAGGAGAGACACACCTCGACTTTTGAGGCTGGCTTCACACCACTTTTTTTGGCATCCTATTCCTATTCTGTTTATTTTGCAAAGGACAAACAGGATCATTTTTTGCCTCCCATGCATCCCTATGGTGCAGGATCGGTCATATATGGCCATCCGTTTTAGGGAATTCAATACAGGATTCTTTTTTGTCCTGTTTTTTACCGTCTCCAAAATCGGAGACTGCACTGCTTTTGGGCGCACTGGACAAAACCGGACAAAAATGAGTCCGGACCGGAGCAGTTAAATAAAGGTCTATGGAGCCGGATCCTTGAAAAAAAAGGATCGTTTTCCAGATCTGGTTTTTGTTACTGAGCATGCTCAGAAGAAATCCACAGCTCCTCCCAGCCCATTTTCCATTCTGGATTCTCTCTCTCTCTCTCTCTCTCTCTCTCTCTCTCCCGACTGACATTACCAGTATTTCTCATGGCTGCAGACCTCAGTGCAGCTTTTGTATGAGGAAACCTGGTCCTGTGAAAAACTGAATCTGGAGTCATAATTGCCATCCAGATTCAGTCCCTTTCCACACATCCCTGCCGGTCCGTCTTTTCCTGCAAATTACAGGATACAGATGGCCAGGCAAAAACCGTGGTGTGAAGCCTTAGACCCACTCAGAAGATTTCTTTGTAAACTCCTCAAGATTGAGATTGAAACATCAAAAACTAAAAGTTCTGGAGATGTCAGGAAGGATAGACATGTGAATGATATGCTACTTAAGAAATGTAAACAAAATTTACAAAACATCTTGATTTATTTTTTTACTGAGTATAGACACAATGCACAAAAATACATGCACTAATACATCTTGACTTTTGTCAATGAGGTTATTCATGAAGTGAATGAATGTCACACTGTAGAGGGATCACCTTTATTCTCATTTGCACAAGGAAACACTAGAAGCAATGGGATGAAACTGAATTGGAGCAGTCACAGATTACATAATATAAATAATCTTTTGACACTGAGGGTGATCAATGAGCAGGACAGGCAGCCATGAGAGGTGGTGAGTTCTTCATCACTGGAAGTCTTCAAACAAGGTTGGACAGACATCTGTCTGGGATGATTTAGTGAATCCTGCTTTGAGCAGGGGGTTGGACCAGATGACCCAGGAGGTCCCTTTAACCTCTACCATTCTATGATTCTGTATATGCACTTGGGTACACAAATCATCAAGATCCGCTGCTGGCAGCTAATCCAAGCCATTGTCACCCAATGGTGTCCCATATTTACAGGGCCAGAGACAAGTTAAATGATGCTGACCAGTGGGGCGCCACATTTACCTCTTGCTTCCTAAAATTCAGTGTAGACAAAACTGAACTCATCATCTTTCCTCCATGTCATGTATCTTCCCTACCCGATCTATCTATTATGGTAATCAGCATCACGCTGTCTCCCACACCTGAAATCCGCTGCCTTGGAATAACTCTCGACTCTGCCTTGTCCTTCAAACCACACGTCCAAACTCTTGCCACCTCCTGTTGCCTCCAGCTCAAAAATATTTCCAGAATCTGCCCCTTCCTTAGCCTTCAATCTACTAAAACGTTTGTGCATGCCCTCATCATCTCCCGCCTTGATTACTGCAATAGCCTCCTCTGTGGCCTCCCTGCTAAGTCTCTTGCACCTCTCCAGGCTATCTTCAACTCTGCTGCTTGACTAATCCACCTATCTCCTCACTACCCCCCTGTTTCTCTCCTTTGCAAATCCCTCCACTGGCTCCACATTCCCCAACGAATCCAGTGCAAACTACTAACAATGTCCCCTCCCTATATCTTAGTTCACTCTCCAATATCTTCCCTCACATAATCTTCAATCCTCCCAAGACCTCCTCCTCTCCTCCACATTTATTCGTTCCTCACACAACCGCCTCCAATATTTCTGCCAAATACCCCCATCCTCCGGCATTCTGCACCCCATCATGTCCGATTATCCGCCACGCTCGGATCCTTCAGATGGAACCTGAAAACCCATCCTTTCAGGAAAACTTACAGATTGCAATAACCTTTCTGCTCGCCCCACCACCACCAGAGCTGCCGAACTCCCAACCATCTGTCTTTTCCCCAATATCCTGCAGAATGTAAGCCCGAAAGAGCAGAGTCCTCTCCCCTCTGTACCAGTCTGTCATTGTTAATTAGTTTACTGTAAACTATATCTATAATTTTGTATGTAACCCCTTCTCATGTATAGCACTATGGAATTAATGGTGCTATGTAAATAAATAAATGAAAATAATAATAATAATAATAATAATAATAATTAATAATAAAAATCACATAATCTTCATTCAGCATTGCACAACTATGTAAGAAGCCATACAATGTGAATGGTATTCTGGGGATGCTCTCTTAGATGTCGCCCCACCTATACAATGTGCAGTCGCATGACTCTCTGGCCCCTATAACAATATAATGAAGTCCTGTTTGTCTATGGCTATTTGACAAGAGGCAGACAAAGCCACGTGAATGCCGATGTGGGAGCGAGCCTGTAGGTAGCAAGGGCTGGAAAGTCTCTGCCGGCTGCACTCCAAGAAAAAGAAGCCGCATGTTGAGGAACTCATAATATTTTAACACCACAACCAGCATATTTCTGCAGTAATATTCAGCCAAATCCACTTGCCAAAACCAATATTGATCTAGCTCTTCGTCCAATCAACAAATACCATTGTTTATAGGGTGTAATTTTTCTTGGTTTCAGTTCAAAGCTAAGCTCTTAGGATTTGCTGCACAAAAAGGTCTCCCTCCCTCCAAAAAAGAAATATTTGCAGGGATGTTAGTCATACGAGGAAAAACTCTTTCAGAAGGTTTATATAGCCGGTTAGAAGTAAGGAAATCGTGAGTGTAGATTCCAGAAAGTGAAATGAAGCGTCGGGATTCAGACGCCCAGTTATATACTTGGTAGAGGATATAGTGGAAGAGCACAGCAAAGAGTTAATGAACATTATACACAATATATATCTTACACATTGATGTCATATCATTGCTTAGCCTAGTTACAGTAGTTAGAGGCCAGTGTGATATTAATTATGATATTTTTGTTGAAGGTTCGCAAGCAAGCATTTAATAATTTGGTTGCGCTCATGTTTTTCTCTACTTTGGACAATTCTTTTGTTTAGGGTTCTCTGAAGATAAGTTGACTACAGGACACTAATCTATTTGGAGCGTAAAGGTACCGTCACACGCCGCAATCTCGCCTGGAGATCTGAAAGGCGATGTGTCGCCCCTTTGAAGTCGCTGTGAAATTGTCTCATGGTTGCAGCGTGTTATTGGGCGATTTCGCGGCATAAATAGCCCATCGGCCGTTGCCTGATTCCTGAACAGTGCTCAGTAATGAGGCGCTATCGGCAAGGCGATATTTTCGTGTTTTGGCGCGTGACAGGGCAATAGTAATGGAAAGAGCGTTTTCTATGATTTCCCTGTAGGCATACCTCAGCGTGCTGTAGTCCGCGCCCCGTCTGAGATGATTTGCGTGGGCTACTGTGTCCCCTTTGGCTGTCAGTTGACACCGCGCCATATTTGAAGAGCTGTCCGTTCAGCACCACACACCTCTTCAGCTACACAACCGTCCAAAACGAGCGTGTATTTGTGACAAACTCTGATAGACAATGGTGTCATATATTAGCCAGCCATCCAGAGCAGGCAGACCAATTGTAACGCTGTTGCATTGTCCAATGAGTGTGTATGGGTCGTGGTGTAAACCACTGTGGCACGCCTATCTCCTCGCCGCGCTGAACATTATACGCCCACATTGCCTTTGAGATTGCGGCGCATGAAGCGGCGATGGAATTAGGCTAGATTGGTTCCGCTGTAGGTGACGCGATTTCCGAAGCAACACATCGCCTTAGTTTCAGGGCGAAATTGCGGCGTATGATGCCGCCATCGGCGATCTGAGACGACCACAAAAAACGTGAGCGAGCACGTTAGATCGCCACACATCGCCAGCCGAGATTGCGGCGTGTGACGGTACCTTAAGTAATTAATTGTAATCTGCAAAGGAAGCTTCAAATTCCCCTGCAGCGCCACCACTGGGGAAATAAAGCATTACACAGATTTGTTTATGCAAATTGCCTCTTCACAGAGGAAGAGGGCTTAAACTCTAGTGCTAACAAGTGGAAGTAGAAATCCTATGAGTCAATATCAACCCTTAAACCAGCCTTTCCATATGACTTAAGGGCCCGTTACACACAACGATATCGTGATTGATATCGTTGCAACATCACCGTTTTGGTGACGATGCAGCGATGTCGAAATGACATCGTTGTGTGTGACACATATCAACGATAAGTCGTTGATCATTAGATTTATGGCCAGGACCATAAATTTATCGTTGGTCTCCCGCTGGTCGCCCAGCATTAGTGCGTGTGACAGCGGAGAGACCACTAACGAATGAGCTCCCAGCGCCGCACAGCAAGCGCTGGAAGCTGGTAACCAGGGTAAACATCAGGTAACTAAGCACCACACTCAGCTTAGTTACCTGATGTTTACTATGGTTACTAGCGTTCTCACTGGTCCTTATCGCTGGTGAGTCTGCCTGTGTGACAGCTCACCAGCAATCAGTTCACGATGTGGCAACGATCCTCATCGTTGGTCGGATCGCTGCCACATCACAGCGTGTAACCCGGCCTTTAGGATAATAACCTAATCTCAATTTGAAAGTCAATAGAGACCCTTTAACAATTCTGATATTGACTTTTAGGATTGATACCTCCAATAGGTGGCGCTAGAGTTCAAGTCCTCTTCCTCTCTGAAGAGGCAGTTTGCTAATTTCATTTCCAGATGAGCATGCAAGGCATTTGTGTCTCCTCATACTGGCATAACAGACCTGGCATGCCTCTCTCCATGAGAAGAAAACTTACCCCTTAGGTCCACAGCTTTCATTGTAATACATGGACATGAGTGGTCCTCCAGAGAAAGAGATGCTCAAACTTACTACCCAGTGTGTCTAATAACTAAGGGTCCTGATTTGCTTCATTATCTGGTCTTTCATCAGTTTATGACTAAGGGTGATTTCACATCTTTGTTTTTGCACATCCGGCAGAATTCTGCCTTTTTTGCAAAATCCGGATGCGTCACACTTGCGGCAACATTCTGTCTTGTCGAATACATTTGTATAGGGGTTTCGGACATGTCTGGCACTTGTGTTTTCATCCAGATGCGGCAAATCCGGCACTTCAGGCTTTGTCTTAAAACTGCATTTAGGCTAGGGCCAGATTTGCATCATGTATTTGCTGAATGCATGCACTATTTTCATGTGGAAATGTTGAAAAACGCATGCGTTAATGTATCCATAGGCTCCAATGCAAAAAACGCAATGCAAAAGTGCAATACGTTTCTGTAAGTGCACTTAAAAACACGATCTGCAGCATTCTTTGGTGCTTTTGCAACAACGCATGTGTTTTTTTAACATGGGAGTATATGGATGACGCATCCGTTACCGCATTGCACATATATATTCATGCGTTAACACATGCGTTTTTGTTTTTTGGCTGTTTTCAATTGAAAATCACTTATGTCATAGGTCACGTGACCTGTGCATGCTATATATGGTGGCATGCCAAACAGGAAGTGACATATTGCCCCCTGGTCTGCCCCACCCATTAGCAGCAACTTGACCTTGAAGTTATATACACGTGTGTTTTATGTGTTCTCAACATGTACGTTGCAATCCAACATACAAACTACATGTAATATATGTCTATCTATGTTTTTCATACCCAGATGTCTGATTCTGAGCTTTGAGAGGCCGAAACCCTGTACGACACCTCAGCCTCAGATACTTCTGTATTTTCTTTATGTTTAAAGTTCAGAACATGTTCTCATGTTATTTGATGTGGGGGGGGGGTTCAAGGAGTTGCAGGGACTCGTGTTTGATGTGTGATTCTGCAACATTTTTTGTAACCATGCTGATATGTAGTGTCAAAATAGGGGCTGCCAGACATTGCATACATACATGTATTATAAGCCACACATGTGTTGTTTCAATTCCGTACAACAAACATCACACAACATGCTCTTAGCACGCAAACATGCGTGACAAATCCCTTTTGTGTTTCCTTGGCCAATATGTGTTATTTGTACCCGCCTAATCCATTTGTTTACAGAAGGCTTTAGTTACATGACCTATTTTACTATAAGCTTTGGAACCAGGCCACAATATTCTTGGTGTGTGAGTCCACATTTACAGTATGAACTCATTGTCAGTTTCCATGTGTCACTGTTGGTGCATGTGTGTGGTTACTTTAGTCCAAGTTGTAGGGTGTTGTCAAACATTCACCTACACCTTTTTTCCCTTTCCCCCCAATACAACTAAATCACAAGAAGTCGCTTAAAAAAGACAAAAAGGGAAAAAAGGGAAACAGTCACACAGGGGCACGTCCTCTCACAGCCGCCGTAAGGTATTTTATTTGGACACAATTGGGGTCCATACATTGTAACCATTGGAGCTATCATGTGTGGGTTCAGAATTACACAACACATATGTTGTTTGCCTTCACATGCACAGGTGAAGGAGGCTTAAAAAATCCATGAAAAGACATCCATAAAGAAAAGGAATGTAGAGTGGAAGAAGATCCCAGACGTAAGCATTCTGGTCACCTACACAGTTAGGCCCGGCTTTATTTATGTATGTCTGCCTGGTGTGCCTGTATGACATGGCCTAAGTGCACTGTGTTGTCATCTTGCATGTAACACATCCAGCATACTATATGAGAATTCAATGTCACCATTTGTGTACGACTAGAACTGAAGGTTGACATTTACCTGCTGGTATGTTGTATTTGTAGGGCCCAGTGAAAAGAGGTAAATTAAATATAATAGTGGTGGATGAGAAGCCCAAGGTTGACATTGAAACCTTAATAAATCTTGTGGAGCCACACAGATCAATTTGGGATCAAGGAGAACCTGGGCATCAGGATGTTGTCAACAAACAGAAGATCTGGTCCAGCATAATACTCCAAATATTCATAAATTTCAAGTCCCTGCCACTTGAGCGACAGCAAGAGATTGGTAAATGGCCATGCTTATGTGGCACCCCAGGGTTCATGTGTCACAGTAACACCACAGAGGGTTAACTCCCCACACAACCCACAACACTACACTAGTGCCTCCAGGCCAGAAGGGGGAGCTAAAGCTGCTTCCCTATATATTCTGGTGTGGAGAGGAAGTGGGCAGTTCAGTGCGGAGCAGCACTGAGGAAGAAAGACCTGGGTGTAAAAGAGCTGCGTTAGGCTTATCCCACGGTCCACTGTCCAGTTCCAGGCTGGCCAAGGTCTGAGGAAAGGAGAAGGAGCAGAGAGGAACACACCTGGGAGACTGAGCTCCCTGAAACTCGCCCAGAGAAGCGCAAAGAACAGATACCGGATCCGGGATTGTGTCTGACACAAACAGCACAGAGATCACTGGATTAGTGAAGATCCCACATTTTCACTGTACCACAGCAAAGCAACACGGCGGGGTCAGGAACACGGAATAAGACTCAAGTTGCCTAGCAAGTTGGTACCCGTGAGGGGAGAAGGGCCAGCAGCTTAGCTAAAGCGGCAGCAGGGCCACACACACAGCGCAGAAACAGGGAGCCAAAGGACCCGGCCAGGGTGGGAGCAATCTGGCCCCTGCACAGACTCCATGGACAGCACTCAGCTGATGTACCATCTTCAGTAAAAGACTTGGAAAACTACAAAACCGTGAGTCTGTGTAATCTTTGCAAACCCTGTTCTCCCTCACAAACTGTTCCATCACTACTGCCCCGGGGACCAGGCTCTGCCCGTGGAGAGCCGTCACATCACCAGCTGTTATCCATCATCCCCGGAGGTTCTGCAGCAGCGGTGGTCACCCTGACCACATACCACGGGTGGTGTCACGACTCTATCCCCTGTAAATAACCCCCAACCTTTACTTGTGGGCTCGGGACACAGTCTGGACCAAGACCGCTGTGATATCCCATGATACCCTGGTCCGGAACCAAGCACCCCGTCCCAGTGGCCTCCACATTCAAAAAACATAAAGGCCACCTTATGTAGCATCCTTCATCAATTATGGTACCTTTACACGCCGCCACAACAGGATGGATACAACCCGCTACAGGCTACAAATGTAGCTTGTAGCGCCAATATCGCCCGTAGTAGCGGCGTGTGAAGACGGGACGACACAGCCGGCTACAGATACCTCTGTATCCGTGCACTGCCCATAAACATATGGCTACATCGCCGATTGTAGCGAGCTGTATCGGCGTGTAAAGACGTTACGGAAGGGAACTCGGGACAGCCTGCAATGTAGCTAAGGCGTGACCCTGGCTCCGTGTTACCACGCCCCATGTGCGATCATTGGTGGAAGCTGCTGCATGACGATTGGTAGTCGCTGCCTAGGGAGGCATATTTAAGGAGCTGACGAGTCACACTACACAATCGCTCGAGCGTGCTGTATTACTCAGCCTCCTGCGATGCCTGGCCAATCAGGATGTTATTGCTTTGTCCTATCAGCGTACGGACGGCTCGTACTCTCAATTGTGGCACGCCTATGTGCTGTCCCTGCTGCACCAGGTCCGCCCATAGTAGCTGGTTATAGCGGTGTGTAATTGAGCTACAGATGGCTACTTGCGACACCCGGCGATGTAGCTAGCTGTAGATGTAGCGTGGCGTAGCGCACCTTGTGGCGGCGTGTAAAGAGGGTGCGGTTCCCGTTGGTAACCGTTCGGCTGTGCTCGTGCACGTGAAGTTGCCGTTGGTATCCATCCTGTTGTGGCGGCGTGTAAAGGTACCATTATAGACTACATATATGTGAGTGTGATGTAACTAACATTGTTGTCCTAAATCATGTAGAATGAATTGTACATGTTCGGTGGATGTCCATCCGGGATAGATACATAAGGGATTTTAAAGATCAGGAGAGATATAAAAGTGGTTAAGCCCCTCACCCCCACCCCAACTGTACAAGCACTTCGATCAGTTAATGTTTTTGCAGAAAACTGTCGAAGCACGGATATTAAGTGCCCACGCATAATGAATACACTTTTGTCTACAAACATGTCAAGTACATGTGTCCTAATTGTTTGTTACTCACAAAACAGGACATTCAGCAGTACGCCGGACATGGATCATGATGTGGCTGAAAGTGCCGGGGAAGGTCCTAGTACCAGGGACCAAGGGGAGGACATGTTGGCTTCTGAAACCACCCAACCTGAGCCACAGACTACACGGTCAGAAGGCACGATCACCACTGCTGGCACTGAACCTCTATCTTCCCATGTTCGGGTCACCTGGCCTAGACGCCGAACAGTGCAAAAGGAGGACACAGACATGCTGCTACTTCGGCAGCAAGACTCTGTGCGGATGCAGAATAGTGCCCTGCAGAGGCAAATTGATGGCATAAGGCAGAGAGACTGCATCCATGCCAGCAATGAATGGCAGCTGCTGATTTCCTCCTATGTGCCAGCCCTGTCCACCATGGATCCACAGTACAGGTTTCAGTTCAGAGAGGAGTTGAACACACTCATAGCAAAATATTGCTAAAACTCCTGTAAATATCACTATTGTTTGTGAAGATCAATCGCCTGAGTTTGAGAATTATCAACATCAGGTGTGTTTTATTTTGTGATGTTATTTTTCCTGTGGCAATGCCTATGTAATTGCCCATGTGGTTTTGCTTTTGCCGTAATATTTTAATTTGGTTTATCTACATAGCAGAACCATGGTTTGTAAACACTTTATGGCAGCTCTGAGCTTTGCAGCCAAGAATGGTACTAGTTAATTTAAACATGTGATTAAAAAATGTTTTTTTTTTCATTTAAATATGTGTTTGTGGTTTGTTAGCATGAGCTATTCTCCACCAAGGTAACATCATACTTGTTCCGTTAACATATGGTCATATAAGGTGCACACTGTCTGTAATATGCACAACAAGTTAAAAATACAATGAACATACTAACAGTGACGACCAATACAGAGGGGAGAGAGGACCCTGCCATTTCGTGGGATTCTGGACAGCAGAGAGGTGACGTCTGGGCCAGAGAAGTAGATCTGAGTGTCATCAGCTATGAGACAATTGTGTGCCGACTATATGTATGCTCGCAACAACATCAACCCGGGGTTTTTTTTATCAGCCATGTGGAATATACCAAGGACTCAAAGATTGATGCCATGGCAAGCCATAATTGGCCGTCATGCTGCCCTGTAGTTCAGTACGTTGACAGCAATCACATGGTGGAAGTGTATGTGGCAATGTTTCTTGTCTGTTTTTCCACCACATCAGATAGCACACTACATTCATGTGTTGTTACCAGGCAGCCAAATTGCTAACATATGGGCGATATGGAGATGACATTGACATGGTAGTAATAACCACATAGTTGGCACGCCAACACGACATGACATGCCACCATGGCTTTGGAAACAGCCATATGTCAACTCATTGATGAGTACCCTGGTGATGTGACTGTTGGATCCATGTTATCTGTAGGTGACCATCATGTACCCTGCATGGTGTGGAAGATGTTTTAAGTCCAAGGCCAAACATTACGTTGGTGATAATAAACACAAGCAAAAACTGTGATTCTGATTTTAATATATAGTAAAGGTGCAAATAACAGGTTATATAGTGTGACCAAAAAAACATGTGCACATGACCAACCAAGAGACGCAGCACAAAACACCTTGGCCCAATACCCATCTCATCTGACCTACTGTACAGACCAAAAGTTTGGACACACTTTCTCATTCAAAGAGTTTTCTTTATTTTCATGACTATGAAAATAGTAGATTCACACTGAAGGCATCAAAACTATGAATTAACACGTGTGGAATTATATACTTAACAAAACTGAAAATATGTCTTATATTCTAGGTTCTTCAAAGTAGCCACCTTTTGCTTTGATTACTGCTTTGCACACTCTTGGCATTCTCTTGATGAGCTTCAAGAGGTAGTCACCAGAAATGGTTTTCACTTCACAGGTGTGCTCTGTCAGGTTTAATAAGTGTGATTTCTTGCCTTATAAATGGGGTTGGGACTATTAGAATTTGTATTATGGCAAAATAAAAGCAGCTAAGTAAAGAAAAATGAGTGGCCATCATTACTTTAAGAAATGAAGGTCAGTCAGTCTGAAAAATTTGGAAATCTTTGAAAGTGTCCCCTAGTGTAGTTGCAAAAACCATCAAGCGCTACAAAGAAACTGGCTCACATGAGGACCGCCCCAGGAATGGAAGACAGAGTCACCTCTACTGCAGAGGATAAGTTCATCTGAGTCACCAGCCTCAGAAATCACAGGTTAACAGCAGCTCAGATTAGAGACCAGGTCAATGCCACACAGAGTTCTAGCAGTAGACACATCTCTACAACAACTGTTAAGAGGATACTTTGTGCAGCAGATCTTCATGGTAAAATAGCTGCTAGGAAACCACTGCTAAGGACAGGCAACAAGCAGAAGAGACTTGTATGGGCTAAAGAACACAAGGAATTAGACATTAGACAGTGGAAATCTGTGCTTTGATCTGATGAGTCCAAATTTGAGATCTTTGGTTCCAACCACTGTGTCTTTGTGCGATGCAGAAAAGGTGAACGGATGGACTCTACATGCCTGGTTCCCACTGTGAAGCATGGAGGAGGAGGTGTGATGGTGATGGGGTGCTACGACAGATGACCTGGCCTCAACAGTCACCAGACCTGAACCCAATCAAGATGGTTTGGGGTGAGCTGGACCACAGTGAAGGCAAAAGGGCCAACAAGTGCTAAGCATCTCTGGGAAGTCCTTCAAGACTGTTGGAAGACCATTTCCGGTGACACTACCTGTGTCAATTCATAGTTTTGATGCCTTCAGTGTGAATCTACAATTTTCATAGTCATGAAAATACAGAAAACTCTTTGAATGAGAAGGTATGTCCAAACGTTTGGTCTGTACTGAACGTCACTCTGAAAGTAATCTGCAAATTGATTCTGCGCTTCTATGGCTGCAACAGAAGACCAAACATTCGCATCTTGGAGCCCGATGAGGGTGGAATCTCATTCATAAATGTCCACAATGAGGGGGTCATGTCGGCAGACAAAATTATGTAAGCAAACACATACCTTCACGACACTATGCACGGTGTGAGGCTGCAATTGAATACATGAGAGGAGCACATGCCATTTTGATGACAAGATACCAAACGCACACTCCACATATTGGGGTGCCCAACCTATTGAAGTTACGCCGGGTCTGGGTGAGGGTGCGGCTGGCACTTTGATCAAAAATCTCTAACTAAATAAATTACATTTTTACCCATGATAGTCTTTGAGGCTGTTGAAATGTTTTATTTTTACGGGGCAATCTTCTCTCCTTATGGAGAGTAACATGCCAATCTGGCATGCCAGTAATAACTTTAAAGTCGCAATTCTCCTCTGGGAAATTAAATATGCAACTGTCTCTTCAGAGAGGAAGGAGTCTTGAACTCTTGCGCCACCTATTGGAAGTGGCAATCCTAAAAGTCAAAAGCAACCCTTTAAAGGGACACTATCAGGTCATGTTTCAGTATGATACTAATATTACCCTTGAATAACGCCTCGGCAGACCTTTTATAAACATGTAAAATCATTATTCTACCCTTTGCATTTTCCATGTTATCAGCATTGGTAGACTCTGCAGAGAGTTGCTGCATTAGTCTTGTTCATTATAAGCAGAGACGATTAGTCCTGGCTGTGTTAACCTGTCATGTAGTTATGCACTTCCTCATAGCAGCTCTCTCCTCCCTTCTAACTCCTCCCTCTGTTCTCCAGGCACTGTGGTTTCAGTTTTAGGATATGTAATCTGTTGAGGACACAGGAAAAGAGTGATTGCAGGTTTGCCCTACAGTGTTGGCCAAAAGTATTGACACCCCTGCAATTCTGTCAGATAATACTCAGTTTCTTCCTGAAAATGATTGCAATCACAAATTCTTTGGTATTATTATCTTCATTTAATTTGTCGTCAATGAAAAAAACACAAAAAGAATTGTTTTAAAGCCAAATTGGATATAGTTCCACACCAAACATAAAAAAGGGGGAGGACAAAAGTATTGGCACCCTTAGAAAAATCATGTGATGCTTCTCTAATTTGTGTAATTAACAGCACCTGTAACTTACCTGTGGCACCTAACAGGTGTTGGCAATAACTAAATCACACTTGCAGCCAGTTGACATGGATTCAAGTTGACTCAACCTCTGTCCTGTGTCCTTGTGTGTACCACATTGAGCATGGAGAAAAGAAAGAAGACCAAAGAACTGTCTGAGGACTTGAGAAACCAAATTTGAAGAAGCATGAGCAATCTCAAGGCTACAAGTCCATCTCCAAAGACCTGAATGTTCCTGTGTCTACCGTGCGCAGTGTCATCAAGACGTTTAAAGCCCATGGCACTGTGGCTAATCTCCCTAAATGTAGAGAGAAAAGAAAAATTGACAAGAGATTTCAATACAAGATTGTGCGGATGGTGGATAAAGAACCTCGACTAACATCCAAACAAGTTCAAGCTGCCCTGCAGTCCGTGGGTACAACAGTGTCAACCCGTACTATCCATCGGCGTCTGAATGAAAAGGGACTGTATGGTAGGAGACCCAGGAAGACCCCACTTCTTACCCTGAGACATAAAAAAGCCTGGCTGGAGTTTGCCAAAACTTACCTGAGAAAACCTAAAATGTTTTGGAAGAATGTTCTCACTTTTTGGGCAAAGGCATCAACATAGAGTTTACAGGAGAAAAAAAGGCATTCAAAGAAAAGAACACGGTCCCTACAGTCAAACATGGCGGAGGTTCCCTGATGTTTTGGGGTTGCTTTGCTGCCTCTGGCACTGGACTGCTTGACCGTGTGCATGGCATTATGAAGTCTGAACACTACCAACAAATTTTGCAGCGTAATGTAGGGCCCAGTGTGAGAAAGCTGGGTCTCCCTCAGAGGTCATGGGCCTTCCAGCAGGACAATGACCCAAAACACACTTCAAAAAGCACTAGAAAATGGTTTGAGAGAAAGCACTGGAGACTTCTAAAGTGGTATAGATATAAGGACTACCACTTCCGGATAACATTAAAAGAATAAATTTTATTGATTCTTTTTATAAAAATGACTGGTCTGGTCTACAAAGTGTACAAAAGTGAAAAAGGTGGCCAGCAATGAGTCCAGACCTGAATCCCATAGAACACCTGTGGAGAGATCTAAAAATGGCAGTTTGGAGAAGGCACCCTTCAAATATCAGGGACCTGGAGCAGTTTGCCCAAGAAGAATGGTCTAAAATTCCAGCAGAGCATTGTAAGAAACTCATTGATGGTTACCGGAAGCGGTTGATCGCAGTTATTTTGGCTAAAGGCTGTCAAACCAAGTATTAGGCTGAGGGTGCCAATACTTTTGTCTGGCCCATTTTTGGAGTTTTGTGTGAAATGATCAATGTTTTGCTTTTTGCTTCATTCTCTTTTGTGTTTTTTCATTGAAGACAAATTAAATGAAGATAATAATACCAAAGAATTTGTGATTGCAATCATTTTTCAGGAAGAAACTGAGTATTATCTGACAGAATTGCAGGGGTGTCAATACTTTTGGCCAACACTGTATCTTATCTAGACTCCTGTTTCTGTAAGCAGGAATCCCTGCTGTGACAGTTTCTGTGTTGTATTTGACCTCTTTCCTGGCTGCAGACACAGAGAGCAGAGAGGAGAATACAGCCCCCCACCACTGATCTCCTGTGCTGTGATGTGAGATGCATATTCATCATATGGGGAGTGTATAGCAGAGAACTAAGTGGATCATTCACTGTGAGTGACATATGGAATGAATCTCTTTATATGAAGTTTACTGAAGATAGGAGGGGAATATAAATAAAAGAAATACATTAATAGTGAGAGGTTAAAAAAATGAATTAGAAAATGATTGCAGTTACATATGAATTTTTGACCTTTTTTGACAGTTTTCCTTTAATGAGCCTTGTCATATGACTTAATATTTATACCAGATCAGAAACTCAATTTGAAGACATGGTGTTTTGGAGTGCTTGCTCCTCGTCAGTGCAAAGTATGAGATCTGATCTGGTTGTGCGAGAGGGTTAAATTTATGCGGACGTGTCAGCAAAAAAATAAAACTAGAGACATGTTCATCTTTCATCCTGGTCACAGATCAAGTCTGTAGGTCCATGAAAAATTTGATAGCACACAGAGGGAATCCTGGTTACATAAGATAAGATAAGATAAGATAAGATAAGATAAACTTTATTGATCCCGGAGGAAATTACAGTATTACAGCAGCAGAACAAAGATCAAGAACATTTCACACTTTACAAAATAAGTCTATATGGACAGCAGATGTGGGTAGACTGGTACATGTACCTCACCTATTCCCCCATACACATAGAACTTCACTTAGTCTTGGGATGCTTTACACTTATACATTTGTTAAACATCCCCACCGCTGTTGGAACAAACGATTTTCTGTATCTTTCCTTTTTACACATTAGTTGGATTAGACGCTTGCTGAATGTGCTCTTCTGCTTCGCAAACAGTTCAGAGAGCGGGTGTGTATTGTTGCTCATTATAGCCTTGCATTTCTTATTAATTCTATCCTCTAATACCTCCTCGAAAGTCCTAAGTTGTAGACCCACCGCCGCACTAGCCTTCTTGATAAGTTTATTCAGCTTATTAGCGTCAGCTGTGCGCACACTACTACCGCAGCATATTATTGCAGCAAAGATTGCACTCGCCACAATAGATTGGTAGAACATCTCATCACTGTCCATTTTAACTGCTAAAAGAAGTATGGGAACCTCCATCATTTTTTTTCAATCTAGAAAGACTACACTTACACATCTGTGTGAAATGTCGGTGTGCCGTCTGATTTGTTTCTTAGAGAGTGGACAGAGCCATTGAGTCAAAGGGCATTTACTCTGCAAGATAATAATCATGAGCAACTATTAAAAATGCTCGTTTTGCAATTATCTTGCATGTAAGCAGACTGCCAATCACCTGATGAACAATCAAAACACTCAATCATGAAATGATCTTTTGTGCAGGGTAACAGATAATCATATTTTCATTATCCTGTGTCAACAGGACTCACGCTGCCGAGAACGATGGCAGCCTATGTGTACTGAGCGATCTAGTATAGATTGCTCTGTGGGCATCATTTGGATCAAAACAGGACCTGTTCTGAGTCTCACAGATCCCACACTCACAACCATGATGTCTGGATCCATGTGCCAATAAAATAAAAATTGGGTGGCAAATGGACATTTCACGCTGAAGTATGAAAGTTGCCGAAAACTTATGAAACACGGATGGTAAACACTGACCCAAATCGATCACACAATAGAAAAAATGGACACCTAAATGATGTAAAATATTATTGCATCAGTAAAAGTTTAAGCTATTGTTATTTCCAATATCGACACAGTAGGAGGTGCTGCTGACCTGGGATCTCCACCTTCTTATCAGGATTCAGCAGGTCTCGTGGATGACCAAAATGTATCGTATAGCAGTCATACATGCAGGGACATAACTACCACAGGTGAGGAGGTTGCAATCGCACCCAGGCCCTGGAGCAAAGGTTCCCCAAAAGTCTCTCTTGGTTATTGAAAAAGACTATTTCTATTAAATGTTTACAATAATTGTAGCTTTCACATTGGGGTCCATTAGCTTCACGTTACGCCACTGCGTGCATGATACTTGTACAAAACCAGGAGCGTGGTCTTCAATGCCACTGCAACTTTGCCTCTCACCACCCGCTGAAAAGTAAGGACCTTGGATCTCTTTAACCTTTTTGTTCCTCTGTGATCAGGACAGAGAGGTAGATTGCAGAATTGTTCCCTCCTGTTCCTGTATGTCTGGACTGTCCATATATATTGTACCTGACCTCGTCTACCCTTTCATCATGTAGTGCACCATGGATCTAATGGCGCTATATAAATACATAATAATAATTAGCAATTGTAATGTTCATAAACCCTATAAGTGTGAATTGAGGAGTTGGATATTGGGGGTAATTGTTTTACACAGTCTACAAGGAAGTCCTTAACAGAAGATGACATCAGGATAATCCATCAGGCCAAGTGTCACTTTTGGTAAAAGATAAACGTGTGATGTAATAGGATTCAACTGCTGAGTTATTTTCTGGGATACTTTGCCAATTCTTCCTGTTACGAGACATTACCCCATCTTTAGTCTAGACCATACGTATAGAAACCACAGGAGTTGACCTAACTCCAGATCACAGCTAATGTGTCAGACTGCGAGGACTCGGCTTCAGTTAAATCACGGTGACAAATGTGCTTTGTATAGGCGGGCACCGACAGCTTACAGGACTGCTACTACTTAAGTGCAACATAACCGAAAGGGCACTAGATGTTACCCAGACATTCACCTCCACATGGGGGTTTATTAACCCCTTAAGGACAAGTCTGTTTGGACCTTTAAAGTTTTTTTTTCTTATTTTGTCATTGTTGCATTGAAAGAGTCATTACTTGAATTTGTTCGGTCGCGGTAGGGTTTGCTTTTTGTGGAGAAATTGTATTTGGTAATAAAACATATTTAGTACTAATGTTTCTGTGGGTCAACCTTCTTTATTTAGTTTATTATTGATGGGAATTCTTGTGTGGTATAAATAACGTCCCAGTAGTTAATCAGATCAGACATCCATTCCTCTGGAATTGGCATTTACCCTTGTTACTCCCCATGACACATTTCACTTGCGACAAATACATGGCTCTTACATCAATGTTGGAACAAATCAAGCCTTACATGTCACTTGAAGCAAGGCTCACCAAACCATGACTTACCTACTTTGGACACATCATACGAAGAGAAACATCACTAGAGAAGGACATCATGGTCGGCACAATAGAAGGAACATGGTGAAGAGGAAGACCGGCAACCCAATGGCTTGATACTGTCAAGATGACAGCGGAGAAGACCCTAGTGAACCTATCTAGGCTCACACAAGATTGATATTCCTACAAAGCGTTCATCCATCAAGTTGTCATGGCCAGAGATCAAGCTGAAGGCCGGTCAATAATAATAAAGGGGAGAAAATAAAGTAGACAACAAAAAATGTTTTTAAAAATTAAAAAAAAAACTTTAAAGTGCAACTCCCCCAATAAAATCAAAGATAATAATAATAATAACAACAATAAAAATACATGTATGAAATGTCTCTGCATTTATAAAGGTTAAATAATCGGTAAACATTGTAAATAGAAAAAAAATTCAAAAATACAAAATTGTGTTTTTTAGTCACCGCAACTAGGGATGGGCGAATCTACTCGCTAGGACTCGTTACTCGGCGAGTTTCCCAGTGATTACTCGCACGAGTCCAATGCAAATCAATATCAATCCTAGTTTTGTCAGAAACGCTGACAAAACTAGGATTGCCATTGTTTGCATTAGACTCCTGCGAGTAATCACTGGCTACTGTGCCAGTGATAGCAGGGAAACTCGCAAATAACTGCTGTTTCTTTGCGAGCCGAGTCCAGCTGTCTTCTCTGTGCAGCTCCAGGGTCCTAGAGCCCACCTGCTCACAGACATGATGTAGCAGTGCTGAGATTGTTCTCAGTCTGCTCATCCCTGTGCATAGACATCTATCTATTCACAGGGATGAGCAGAGAGGACATCGCGTTTTGGACTACGTCGGACGGAAGAGGATTTTTTTAATTAAAGATGGAGTCCCTAATGGCTTTTTTTTTATTTCAAATAAAAATTTTTCTCTGTGTTTTTTTAACCCTTTATTGGAGATTCTTAGTGGCTGGGTCAAATGTGGCCTGACATTAAGAATCTCGGGCTTAATAACAGCTTGTATAACAAAGCTGGTATTAACCCCTTTATTACCCAGCGTACCACCGCTACCAGGGCCGCTGGAAGAGCGGGGTTCAGCGCCAGAGGATGGCGCTTCAATGAACGCGCCATCTTCTGGGGCGGCTGCGGGCTGCAATTTGCAGTGGGGGGTGCCCAGAAAGCTTGGGCATCCCTGCGCTGCGGATTCCAGCCCCCAGCTGCTTAGCTGTACCTGGCTAGACATAGAAATTGCGCGGAGCCCCACGCATTTTTTTAAAATTATTTCATGAATTTCAGAGTCAGAGTCAGAATCTCAGAGTCTCAGAGTCAGAATCTCAGAATTTCATGAAATAATTAAAAAAAAATGCGTGGGGCTCCGCGCAATTTCTATGTCTAGCCAGGTACAGCTAAGCAGCTGGGGGCTGGAATCCGCAGCGCAGGGATGCCCAAGCTTTATGGACACCCCCGACTGCAAATTGCAGCCCGCAGCCGCCCCAGAAGATGGCGCGTTCATTGAAGCGCCATCCTCTGGCGCTGAACCCCGCTCTTCCAGCGGCCCTGGTAGCGGTGGCACGCTGGGTAATAAAGAGGTTAGGGCCAGCTTTGTATTATCAGCTGGCCCTAAGCCCGAAATTTATGGCGGTCACGCCAATATTAGACATGACCGCCATGAATTTCTATTATGAAAAGAAAATAGGGAGGGGGACAAGAGGCGCAATAGTGCCCTATCACTGGTGACACTTATGTGAGGTGGTGGTGCTGTGAAGCTGCTCACCTGATCTAGTTGTGATCCCCACAACTGGTTTGAAGGCGTGTTGGAAACAGTGTTCCAGCTGCTGCAGGACCTCCACCGACCACTGAACAGTGGCTTGAATCCAAGAAAAAGATGGGAGTGCTGGTGTGTCACGGTCCGCGCTGCTGTGGTATGAATAAAACTCACCAAAGAGACAGCAGTTATTCCATCCTTTTATTTCCTCCTCTTTCCTACGCGTTTCAGCGCCACACCCGGCGCCTTCCTCAGGGACATGTCCCTGAGGAAGGCGCCGGGTGTGGCGCTGAAACGCGTAGGAAAGAGGAGGAAATAAAAGGATGGAATAACTGCTGTCTCTTTGGTGAGTTTTATTCATGAATTTCTATTAAATTGTTTTAAAAAAAACACAACACAAAGAAAATTTTTTATTAGAAATAAAAAAAAAAGCCATTAGGGACTCCATCTTTAATTAAAAAAATCCTCTTCCGTCCGACGCAATCCAAAACGCGATGTCCTCTCTGCTACATCCTCTGTGCATATATATAGATCTCTATGCACAGGGAATGAGCAGACTGAGAACAATCTCAGCTCTGCTACATCATCTCTGTGCACAGACATTCATGTCTGTACACAGGGAATGAGCAGACTGAGAACAATCTCAGCACTGCTACATCAGGCAGCAGGCAGGCTCTAGGACCCTGGAGCTGGGGCAGCCAGAACACAGAGAAGACAGGATCTTATCTGTGCGAGTCAGCGATTACTTACAAAGTAAACGAGCAATGCAAATAAATGACAAAACTAGGATTGCTTCAGGCTGAAGCTTCCGAGACACATCTGCGATTTGTAAATCTCACACTACTCGCTATTACTCGCTTCCCCATTCATTAACATTGGACTCGCTAGACTCGCAACGAGTAGCGAGTCCTGTGCTCGGACTCGCTAGAGTCAAGCGATTCCGAGTAATTTAGGATTCGCCCATCACTAAGTCCGCAACACAACAAACAAATGCTGTAACGAGCAATCAAGATGTCTTAGAGATCTCAAAATTATATCAATAAAAACATTGTCTCATCCTGTGAAAAATAAGACCTCACAGAGCTCCATTGACAGAAAAATAAAAATGTTAGGGGTCTCGGAAATTGGCAACACAATCAAATAAAACTTTGGGCTTTTTTTTTAACAAGAAAATAATAAAAAAATAGACAAGTTTGATATCACCATGATCGTACTAATGAGGAGAATCCTATTGCCAGGGCAATTTTGTATATGTTTTACAGTTCGCTACGCGGTAAAATGAATGGTGTCATTCAAAAGTACAACTCGTCCCTCAAAAACAAGTCTTCACACTTGTAAGAGAACCTGTCAACAGGTTTTCTCCATGTATCCTAAAAGCCCTTTATACTGGACATGCCCCCAGCATAGCTATGAGTAAGGTTTGTTTTAATCCGAAACGCGTACGCCGGACTCTATTTCCCTGGGAATGGTTCTGTTTTAAAGCCATTTGAATTTTAATTACTTCAAATAAGGGTTTTGCTTTTATAATTACTCTGGATGAGTTGCTGGAAAAACATTCCATATGGATTACACACCAGATCACCTGCATCTGATTTCGTGCACCGCCCGGATTTGACTGGGATCTACTTGCTTGGAGAAGTGAACGTGCAGGGCACAGAGGGGTGAGTGAAAAAAAACTTTTCTTCTTTTATTGTTGTACCCCAGTAAGCTATGTATACGCCCCACCGCAGATCCATGAAAATACTTTTTATAATTCACCTGTTCCATAAACTATATCGTACAGCATAGTCCGATCAATGGGTATCTTGGAGCTGTGCTCAGCGCCTCCTCTTCCCATCATTGCCAGCCCTCCTGTCTTGAATGTGGATGATGTCTCCTATGTCCTCCATAAATCAATAAAATCATATCTGCTCCTCAGCAATCACCCCTCTCTCAGGGGATATAGAAAATCAGCTCCATGCTGCAACAGTGACAGGAGGTGTGTCGGGGGCGTGGACCCTGCAGGCTCCAAGATTTTCATACATTTTCTCACTACACTTCTGTATGGGCAGTGGGTGTGGCAGGGGGCATGGCCGCTGGTCCCATGGTCACACTACAATCCTGCCCCTGATATACCATTCTATGTAATGTAATAGGAGTGTTCTCGCTTGAATTAGCAATCATGTCACTCAGCAGATAGAAACACATGCTGTGATCTTCTACTGTACAATGATATGATGGTGCATAATGTGTACTGACATGTATCAGGCTAGGAGCAGAGGTAGAACACTGCATTAATCAGCACTGCCATGGTTTCCCCCCCTTAGCAACTTGATAGATTCCCGCCCTTGAAACTTTCTATGGATTTATATTCCTCACTGTCTCCTCAGTCACAAGAAAGCATCCAGACGTCTGTGCAGCATCTGTTGCACATGATATAAACCCCAAAGTTCCATTATTATGCTCTGTTCCTTTATACTGTGCACCAAAAATATATGGGCATAAAATATCTGTGTATCTTCCGTATCCATTATCTATCTCTCACATGTCTTTGTATTTATCTATCATCTATCTATAAATCTATATTATACAGTTGTGCTCAAATGTTTACATGCCCCGGCAGATTTTTTCTTTTTTGGCCTTTTTTCATACAAGATGAATGATAACACAAATACTTTTTTCCACTCATGGTTAGTGGTTGGGTGAAGCCATTTATTGTCAAACTACTGTGTTTTATCTTTTTAAATCATAATGACAACCAAAAACATCCAAATGACCCTGATCAAAAGTTCACATATCCCCCAGTTCTTTTCTCAGAAAATATGTTTATTGAGTTTTCATAAATCAACAACTGACATTTCAAATATCACAAATCAAATAACTTTATCCTCCATTGGTACAAGGAACAATGTACAAAGACAGAAAAATTTTGGAGAAGGGCGCTACCATTAATGAATAACCATCTACCCTCGTTCAAATTAAATGAAACATACTTTTTCATTGAGGGGGTAGAACAGTCATTATTGGTATTTTTTTAAGAGGGCAAAAAAGATATAGGAGAGAAGGGAGAAAGAGGGTAGAGTGGGGACAAAAAGGGGGAAGGGTGGAGAAGGGTATCCGGACACTCCCCGTCAAAGTTAAAACAAATGTCTGTGTCCAAGGCGATCACCGCCACAGCCAGCAATGGAAGTTAGGGTCTTCTTTGAAAGGGTACCAAGTGATCCCATGTTTCTCCCACCTATCACTATACTGGGCCATAAGTGACTCCATTCTTTCTAATCTATTCTTCTCTACAACCCATTCCCGAACCGAGGGGTCCTCTGTCGATCTCCAATGCCTGGGAATTGTCCTGGCTGCAATCAGGCAACATCTGAAGAAGCCTTTCATGGCCGCCGGCAAAGAACCAGGGATCAACGAAAGGAGGGCTACCTGCGGTGACGGAATGAGCCGTGTACCAGACATTGCTAGAAAGATCTCAAAGATTGCAGACCAAAATGAATGCAATAGCTGACATGACCACCAGATGTGAAGCATTGTGCCCTCTTCCTCACCACACCTCCAACACACTCCAGAAACCCCAGAAAAGATCCTATGCAGCAGGGAAGGACATCTGAGCTATCAGGTTAACCACATGAAACTGACATCTTGTGGGTAAGGGTGAAAATTTTTAGGCATCCAACTCTGATAAGGTCACCTGCAAATCTCGTTCCCATGCTGCAATGAATCCAGGAGCATCAGAATACCCCAGTTCTTAAAACCGTCTATTGCCCCCTCTAACATCAATGACAGCTTGAAGTCTTTTGTGGTATTTGTAAATGAGGCTCTTTATTTTTCCAGATGGTAAAGCTCATTTCATGCATCCAGTTCCTGTAAATTCCTGGGCTTTCTTGCATGCACTGCACGCTTGAGTTCTCCCCAGAGTGGGTCAATGATTTTGAGGTCAAGAGACTGAGATGGCCAGTCCAGAACCTTCACTTTTTTCTGCTGTAGCAAAATAACAGGTCGACTTTGCCTTGTGTTTTGGATCATTGTCATGTTTGAATGTCCAAGTACGTCCCATGCGCGGCTTCTGGGCTGATGAGTACAAAGTTGTCTCCAGTATTTCCTGATAATGTGCTTCACAATCTCCAGATGCCAGTCAAAGCAGGCTGTTCGTATAGGAGTAGAATTAGTAAGGGTTGTGTTATTCACAGAGGTGCCGTAATCCAAAAGTGACCAAACAACTTTCAGGTGATCCACTGCAGAGGCCACCCAGAGAAGTGGGGCACCTTCTATGGTCTCACTATTAAAATTAACAGATCCCCCAATTTCCATAAAGGCAACTTTGACCAAGTTTCCTGTGCCTTTGTAGCTCACACATCTGTACATCATCAGCGATCCACCTCCATGGTTTACAGTAGGAATGGTGTTTCTTTCATCATAGGTCTTGTTGACACCTCTCCAAATGTAACGTTTATGATTGTGGCCAAAAAGTTTGATTTTGGTCTCATCACTCCAAATTACCTTGATCCAGAAGTTTGGAGGTTTGTCTCTCTGCTGTTTTGGTGTTTTATAGGCGAGATACTCTGTGGCATTTGTACTGTAATGGCTTTCTTCTGTCGACTCGACCATACAGCTCATTTTTCTTCAAGTGCCTCCTTGTCATGTGTCTTAAAACAGCCACAGCCAGTTTTCAGTGAGTCCTGTATTTCAGCTGATGTTATTTGTGGGTTTTTCTCTGCACCCCGAACAATTTTCCTGTCAGTTGTGTCCGAAATATTTGTTGGTCTACCTGCACATGGTTGGTGTTTACAGAGCCCCTGATTTTCCATTTGTTAATCACATTTTGAACACTGCTAACTGCTCATACAGAAGTGTGAATGGGTGGGAATGCAAGATGATCTTGGAGCCCCAGGGTCCACACCCCTGACACACCTCCTGTCACAGCTGCTGCATGAGGATGCATTTCTATGTACCCTGAGGGAGGGGTGAGAGTTGAGGAGCAAATATGATTTTATTGATTTATTTATTGAAGTTTAGAACACTAAGCTGGCACTAATCAGAGTCTTATCATGACATTGTTAAACTATTCTTGACCAGACCGTTTTGCACATTGATTTTTTTTTCTCCTTTCTTCTAAACGCCATAACCTTTCTATTTTTCTGTCGACATAGCCATAAGGACATGTTTTCTTGGTATGTGTTGTTGTTTTGGATGGCGCCATTCATTAACGGAATAATGTTAAAATTTTAACAAGTGTCATAAAATGGCAGAAACCCCCGCAATTCCTCAATAGTTTTTTTACTTTTGTTTTTACGGTGTTTAATTTATGGTATTCTCCCAATTTAGTGCCATTACAGCAATACCAAACTTGTATAGTTTATTTAGGAAATTATTCAAAAATATTTCAACATTGTAGATTAGGACTATTCAGTCGCTACTGAAATGGCAGAAACCGCAAGGTACTCGGAGAAATTGTACCTTTACATTATTATTAACAGGGCTACCTGTAGCCAAGCATTTTTGCAGCTCTGACCACAGGGTAATAGTCATGAGGCTGCTCATTTTAAAAAGTAACTTCAAATCTCAGAAAGAGAAGAATTTGGGAATACAAACTGATAATGACATTTGACACATTCAAAACAGGATTGAATGTCTCACATGGATTCATGGCTTTTTACATCAATTGAAAGGGCAGTTGGGGATATCATATCTTTGAACAGACCCCAGATAGATGACAATAAACTTTAACACTTCTTACGTGAACTGTTATCACAACCATTTCAAACCCCCCAACCCCCTCATCCCTGTTCTTGCACCAGCAATTAATCTAAGATCTATAATATTGTCCATTCCCCTTATCTTTGATTTTACTTCTCTAGATTCTCCTTCCCCCTCCTATCTGCCCACTACATGCTTCAAGTAACCTGTGTTATGTATTGCAATTTCCCAACCCTGCATTTGTACATATATATATGTGTGTGTGTCTCCAAAAGTTGTATCATTATTAAGCCTGATGAAGAGGCCATACTGTCTCGAATGCTTGCTTTGCTTTTTCTTACCATCTTTTCAGTTAGCTATTAAAAGGTATCAACCACTGAGGGCTATCAGATTCTAATATTTTTCTATCTACTGGCTAACACAGTACAAACATTTTTCCTTTAAGTGTAGTTCACACAGTGCGGAGCTAATAAAGAAAACAGTCTTTAAGCAAACACAGTCCCGGATGTTGATACAATGAGGTGAAGCTATACTAGAGCTTAGAAACAGTTCTGAGCACCGCACTAGTAAATAATAATAGATATCAGACAAAGTAGCAACAGCAGAGCCTTTTGGTATTGCAAAGCTTATGTTCAAGAAAGAGGCCTGTTAGGAGGTAAAAATCCTTAATGAGCACAACCAGTAGCTGGGAAGCAAGCCAAGAACAGGTGTAGCCAGCAGAGCAAACGACTGCAGAGAAATCAGAAGGACCTACCCGGAGTAGCTGGAGAAGGAGCAACTAAGATGAAGCACAGGAAAGCTAGAGTTGGAGGAAAATACTCAAGCCAGGTCTGTAAGTCAGACCGAAGCTTAAATAGGCAGGAAAACAGGTACACATGGACAGAACAAAGAAGCAGACACCATCTTGGATAAGGGTGAGGAGACACAAATGATAACCAAGAAAAAAATCCAGAGTCCTGACACAGTGCTAGAAGTAGAATTTTTCCATCGAAGTTTCTAAATTTCGGAAAAACACATAAAACTACAACATTACAATTGATAGAGTTATCTGTAGGTATTAATGAACAATGGAAACAAATAAAATAAAAATAAGTGTTTATAAATATAAATAGGCAAACGATTCAAATAGAATGCACAAATAGTAAATTTACTAAAAGAGAAAGAATAATGTGATGCCCCAGATATATAGTATAAAAAGATAATATGTACTTGCAAGAACTAATAAGAATTACCTTATATACTCGTGTATAAGCCGAGTTTTTCAGCACAAAAAATGTGCTGAAAAGTCCCCCCTCGGCTTATACACGGGTCATATACGGTACTTAGTGGTATACAGCTTCCCCGTGGTATACAGGGGCCCCCCTTGCTTGTGGCAACCTGTAAAAGAAGATATCATCATACTTATCGTGTCGCCGCCGCCGCTCTGTCACCGTCACCGCGCTATTCCGGGTCTTCATGCTTCCTTCACCGACGCACAGGAAATGACGTCATTGTCTGTGCGCCGGAGAAGGAAGCTTGAAGACCCGGAAAAGCGCGGTGACGGTGACAGAGCGGCGGCGGCGGCAACACCATAAGTATAATGATATCTTCTTTTACAGGTTGCCACAAGCAAGGGGGGGGCCCTGTATACCACGGGGGGGGGGGGCTGTATACCACTAGGTACCGCTGTATACAGCTGGGGCTGCTGTATACCCCTCTGGGACTGCTGTATACCTATGGGGCTGCTATATACCTCTGGGGCTGCTGTATACCCCTCTGGGGCTGTTGTATACCTCTCTGGGGCTGTTGTATACCTATGGGGCTGCTGTATACCTCTGGGGCTGCTATATACCTCTGGGCTGCTGTATACCCCTCTGGGACTGCTGTATACCCCTCTGGGGCTGCTGTATACCTCTGGGGCTGCTGTATACAGCTCTGGGGCTGCTGTATACCTCTGGGTCTGCTGTATACCTCTGGGGCTGCTGTATACAGCTCTGGGGCTGCTGTATACAGCTCTGGGGCTGCTGTATACAGCTCTGGGGCTGCTGTATACAGCTCTGGGGTTGCTGTATACAGCTCTGGGGTTGCTGTATACAGCTCTGGGGCCTTGGCTTATACACGAGTCAATAGGTTTTCCCAGGTTTTGGGGGCAAAAGTAGGGGGGTCGGCTTATACACGGGTCGACTTATACACGAGTATATACGGTACTTAAAAATATATATTCCTTTGTTAAGGTAGTTGGCAATGAGGAGGACATGGCTTATTTGAAAACTGCTGTCTCTGTACGTTATGAAGAAAGTTGAAAGTGCAAGGAGCGGGTTTAAAATATATAATATATATATATATAGTTGTTCAGGTAATTCAGAGACCTCTAGTTGGGACCTTGTCTTATGCTTATTAGCTCTTGCAAGGACATTCTATCGTTTTATTCAATACATCTGATAGCGACCGGCCAGGGTATCAAACAATTATTTCTTTTTATGGTAAATTTACTATTTCTGTACTCTATTTGAATAGTTTGTCTATTTGTATTTATATTTAACCTCATATATTGAGGCAGAAACGCGTTGGAATGGTTTCTGCCCTTTTGGTGTTGTCAGCGCTATGCTTGGAGCTGCCTTTGTAAGGGCAGAAGCTATATCCCAGGGGCACGACAGGGCCTGTAGAAATTAAATGTTTGCCCCCCTCCCTTTTGTGTGATATTTTTTCCTGGATCATCAGGCAGCTTTCCTGGCCCATCTAAGAGCAGTGACTTCCTAGGAGAACAATTGGGTGAGATCTATCCTTGTTATTGCACGTTTTTGCTTGCACTTTATATATTGGTTGCACATTATCACTTTAGGTTTCTTTAGCTATTTAATTTGTCTATTAAAGGTTATGTTTTAATCTCTATGCTAAATTGGATTGGAATAGAGGTCAATCCTCTTCAGCAGTCATTCTCATTTTGGTCTTGGATACAACGATAGCAGATGGAAGCCACGGGGGCAATGACAAGAATAGGTCTTCATGAGAGAGCATCACATTGGTCCTACTCTTGGGATTATAGTGTGGTGTGGCATAATGTATGGTACCTGGACCCTCCTAGTCTTTATTCCAGGTACACTAACAGCTTTGTATTACATTGATTTGGTCGTAGAACCAGACAATTTTTTCCAAGTGTCCCAGGAGCAATTTTTCAACATGACAATGCCAGGCTACAAGTTGCTCATGCTGCTGTGAGCAGCCTGCGTGACCTAAACGAACCACCATGGTCTGCAGCATCTCCAGACTTGTCTCCCATTGAGCACTTCTGATATATTATTGTTTGGTGTTTGCAAAGGAAGCTATCAGGATTCATCTTTATTACAGGCCAGAGGGGTCAGGCCACTGCAGGTATGCGATTTATCTTCACTAGACCATATGTCGACTCAATGTGCTCATCCTCGCTCAACTCATTTTTTGGAATTTGGCCAGAAGTATGTTTATCGCATCCTTGTGGTTATATGATCGCCCTCTCATGTTTGCAATACCTAAGAATCCTATGTACACACTGTAAAGATTCGAAGACTATTGCAGACTTTCATCAGAAGTTCAGACAACCCCTTTAAAGAATGTCTTTCCCCAGTGCACTGTCCTGTCCCCTCAATCAACATGTCATGCCAATCCCTTTTTGGTTGATTTGCACTGACACTGTAGGAGCTATGTAGGTGCACATACACAACGTCACTCTTATACTTCTTTTCTGTTTAGAAAGTGGGAAGAGAGTATAACCACATGGTGTGAGAGTGTGTATATACATGAGTGTTTGTGCACACTTATTTGGCAGTATCAGTGTGAATATGCAGGGTCAGGAATTTGATCTCGGACACTCTAGTCAAGCGACTTCTGTCAATCA
The DNA here is from genome assembly GCA_033576535.1 of Allobates femoralis. Classification (NCBI taxonomy): domain Eukaryota; kingdom Metazoa; phylum Chordata; class Amphibia; order Anura; family Aromobatidae; genus Allobates; species Allobates femoralis. The sequence goes on along the minus strand of JARQOC010000003.1, from coordinate 105,132,810 downwards.
AGCTAATAGGTGGTGTACAGTGTCTTGATTAAAGTGATCCTAAACCCAGAAACTGACCCCCCCTTATCTTTAGACCTGTCCCTGCACCCCCTCTTATCATTTCTAGCCATCCCTTTTGCAGAAAAAATCGCTTTTGTAAAGTAAGAGAAAAGGTTATAATACTTTGTCCTGTGTGAGTTCTCCATTTCTGCGTGAGCCGCAATGGGCGGGGCCTGTCTGCTGCTGCCTGGTAATTATGCACGCCCCTCTCTGCTTCTTAGAGCCTGGCCGCGTCATGAAAGGGCGGGGCTAAATCGCGTCATGCCGGAGCCCCGCCCCCTATCATGACGCGGCCAGGCTCTTAGAAGCAGAGAGGGGCGTGCATAATTACCAGGCAGCAGCAGACAGGCACCTCCTATTGCGGCTCACACAGAAACGGAGAACTCACACAGGACAAAGTATTATAACCTTTTCTCTTACTTTACAAAAGCGATTTTTTCTGCAAAAGGGATGGCTAGGAATGATAAGAGGGGCTGCAGGGACAGGTCTAAAGATAAGGGGGGGGTCAGTTTGTGGGTTTAGGATCACTTTAAGGTTGTTCAACTTTGCATCAGTTACATATGAAATTAAACAGTTTTTCAGTCCAACTCAAAAACTAAAATCTATACTGTAAGTAGGAGCTTTACAATGACTAAGTGATGCCCTGAAGTTGAACTGGATTTAGCCAGTTTTAGTTCCACTGTCTGCACTCCTCTGATGCTATAATAACATATAACAACTAGTCCTCTTTTATAATATGATTGTAGCGACCGGTGGTAAGGCCGTGGGTGTGTGTGTATGATCTTTCTCAACAGAATCCCCATACTCAGATTTAACCGGTAGTAACATTTCTTTACTGTAAAACATGTCTATAACACAGTCAACTGATCTAGCTGCACACATGTATATGGTGGGGTCTCTGGATCTTCACTTCTTCCGGGTACGCAGCTAGCAAAGAAAAAAACAGAACAATGGAGATATCTTTCCCTAACTTTCCCTAAAATCACGTACCAGTCTATCACAGAAGAAGGTGTCGCTCCCACGTAGCAGGCCTGGGGATCTCACGATGACGGGTCCCGGTGCAGCGCTGAAGGGGGAAACTCCTCAGTCTTCTTCTGTGGTCTCCTTCCTCAGGTAACAGAATCTTTCTTTGTTAGTCTCTCCCAGTCTCAGGCACACCGAGCAGCAGACGGGAGCCCACAGCAGCACAGAAGTCTCTCTCAGTCTCGGGGCAAACCGATGAGCAGAAGGGAGATCACAGTAGCACAGATGGCTCCCTTATGTCAGTCACAGGCGCTGCACATGTAATCCAGTGGCAATGTCCTGAATTCCGGAGGCAATGTCCTGAATTTGAGTGGGACCCTCGGTAAGGCAAGGTCCTGCAGACCGGGGGTTGCAGCAACGATCTTCACAGGGTATTTCTTCCCAAGAATCTGGCTGCAAAAGAGCCCTATGTCTGTCCTGGCTGCGCTCTCTGGATCTGCACTGTTTTTCTGCTTTCACTTCCTGGGTAAACAACAGAGATGGTGGGGGCTTTCCACCCTCTGTGATTGTACAATCCACTGATGCCCCCTGGTGGACAAGTGCGGACTGTGCACAGTTCATTTCAGTGTCAATTTCAATAATACAATCTGAATTGTACACCTCATTACATACCCCCCCACTTAAAGGTTGGCAGTCCCTGTCAACTACCGTCGGTTCCCAGGCGGCGATGACTGTAGTTGTCGCAGGGGTCGGTTGAGAAGTGGGCCATACATACTGGTCCCTGTAAGACCGTCCGGGCGGGATCCCAGCAGTGGTGCGGTCAGTGCGTCGCAAGGGTCGGTTGTTCCCCTCCTCGTCACTGTCTTTACGCCCCACTCCAGTCAGTACTCCGGGAGAGGGACTGGTCTGTGTAGGTGGGTCACCGGTCTCAGAGTCGACGTGATCTCTATGTTGAGAAATGTCCGTGACGTCAGTCATGTCGGCAGCGTCACCCCCTCCGGTTACTCTGGGAGGGGAGTCAGGCCGGGAGTGGCAGGGGCGCAACATATTTCGGTGCACAGTGCGGGTGCTGCGGCTGTCTTCACCCCGCACTCGGTATACATGTCCATTGGGGTAAGGGCGTTCGATTACCCGGTAGACTTCAGTCTCCCACTTGGCTCGAAGTTTCCCTTGAGGCTTCTTAATACGGAGCAAGACTAGCTGTCCCAACTTTAAGGGTTTCTCTTGCACGGGGAGTGGGTCAGCATGTTTCTGGCCCCGGATTTGTTGACTCACCAGCCGGTGTACAGTCTCCATCTTCTGTCGGTGAGCATTTAGCCAGGAGGGGTAGTTATGGCAGACATCTTCTTCTGGGCGGAATAGGTTCAGGTCATGGGCCCCTTTTCCTGGGCGGCCAAAGAGAAGAGTGTGTGGGGTGTAGCCAGTCACGGAGTGGACCTGGTTGTTGTAGGCCCATACTAGATCTGGAAGGAATTGGGGCCATCGATCTTTCTTATCTTCGGCCAAGGTGCGGATCAGCTGGAGTAGGGTCCGGTTAAAGCGTTCACATGCACCGTTCCCTTGTGGATGGTAAGGAGTGGTCCTCGACTTCTGGATCCCATACATCCGATGCAGCTCCTCGATGACTCTGCCTTCGAAACAAGCCCCCTGGTCGGAGTGTAACCTCTCCGGACACCCATAGACGTGGATGAACTTGAACGTTCTGGGGGCAACGGTTTGCTCTATGGCGGGGATCACCGCATGTCCAGCATCTTCCCATCGGCCGGCTGGGTTGTTGTCTCGCTTGCCTGTCCGCCTGTTGGTCCAGGGTGAGCTGCAACACCTGTTTCTGCAACTCTGCCACCATCTGCTTCAGTTCTTCCGTGTCACTGTTCGGGGTTCTGATACCAGTTATGGACCTGCAAGCCGCGGTATAAGTCTGGGCCTCCATGACAGGTCCTCTCGAACGTTCTATCACTTCTTGCTTAACCTCAGCGAACGTAAGGGCCGGATTTATCCGGAGTAGATCTTGCAGTGAGCGGTTAAGGTACGGGTCTCTTAATCCAGTCACGAATTGATCTCTCAACACCAGGTCACGGGCGCCCGTACTAGCTATCTGTTCTTTTTTCCTGCAGGCTTGTTCAAGCAGTACTTGGAGGGCGTTGGCATATTGAGGGATGTCCTCCGACTCGAGTTGCGTACGCCGGAAGAACATATACCGTAATGTTCAGGCATATGTGGTCGGCCCATAGGTGTTCTCCAGCACCCGCACCAAGTCATCCAACGTACGCTGGCCCCTAACCATCTCCAGCCTGACTGTCGTCCACGCTTCCCCCTCTAATGTTGGCATGGCCATTTCTGCTAAGGTCTTAGGATCAATGTTATACATCTCCCCCACTATCTTAAGTTGTTCGGTCCATTCAGTTACAGGATAGTTCCGTCCGTTAAACTTCCTCACCTGATTGACAATAGATGCCGGGGGAGCTGTCCGGTTATAAGTTACTACCGGGAGGAGATTCTGTTGATCACACATCCTGCCGACTACGCCAGATGTAGCGACCGGAGGTAAGGCCGCTGGTGTGTGTGTATGATCTTTCTCAACAGAATCCCCATACTCAGATTTAACCGGTAGTAACATTTCTTTACTGTAAAACATGTCTATAACACAGTCAACTGATCTAGCTGCACACATGTATATGGTGGGGTCTCTGGATCTTCACTTCTTCCGGGTACGCAGCTAGCAAAGAAAAAAACACAACAATGGAGATATCTTTCCCTAACTTTCCCTAAAATCACGTACCAGTCTATCACAGAAGAAGGTGTTGCTCCCACGTAGCAGGCCTGGGGATCTCACGATGACGGGTCCCGGTGCAGCGCTGAAGGGGGAAACTCCTCAGTCTTCTTCTGTGGTCTCCTTCCGCAGGTAACAGAATCTTTCTTTGTTAGTCTCTCCCAGTCTCAGGGCACACCGAGCAGCAGACGGGAGCCCACAGCAGCACAGAAGTCTCTCTCAGTCTCGGGGCAAACCGATGAGCAGAAGGGAGATCACAGTAGCACAGATGGCTCCCTTATGTCAGTCACAGCCCCTGCACATGTAATCCAGTGGCAATGTCCTGAATTCCGGAGGCAATGTCCTGAATTTGAATGGGACCCTCGGTAAGGCAAGGTCCTGCAGACCGGGGGTTGCAGCAACGATCTTCACAGGGTATTTCTTCCCAAGAATCTGGCTGCAAAAGAGCCCTATGTCTGTCCTGGCTGCGCTCTCTGGATCTGCACTGTTTTTCTGCTTTCACTTCCTGGGTAAACAACAGAGATGGTGGGGGCTTTCCACCCTCTGTGATTGTACAGTCCACTGATGCCCCCTGGTGGACAAGTGCGGACTGTGCACAGTTCATTTCAGTGTCAATTTCAATAATACAATCTGAATTGTACACCTCATTACATGATCACTCCACCAAATCTTATACAAACTGAAAAAGACCAAGTCTCAATGAAGGAATGATTTCACAAATCCAATTAAGTAATATCAAAAAGTTGCCAATTAAGTAATATCCTCTTATCCTCTGATGCTGCAGCGACATAGCTGCGTCAGCATGTGTAAGGGACGATAATGGCTAAGGATTGCTTCAAAGTCCCTAAACACCGAACATGTGAATCCCTAGCTGTGTGTATGTCATGTTTAATATTATTAACACTCTCAGACCGCTCCTATCACATGATGTAATGTACCGTGACTCATTAATCTCACAAAATAAGAGTCAGACAAATGTTTTCTGAATATAAGAAGAAGAATATATATATACATTCAGTATCAGGAGCTTTTCATCTTCCTCACAAGCTTTTCGGTTTCAGGAGTCAGCACATAACTTGTGAGCAATGTTACAAGTTCAGAGAAATTTATTGAGGACCTCTATCTATGACTTATGAGGCTCACATGGTTCTATGTGTGTCGCTATGACTTATTACAACTGGGTCTCAGCAAGTCCCGTATTCTTTCGATAAAGGCCCCCAGTTCTGACAACACATAGACTTAGCATTAATATTTCTCTCTTCCTTTTTAGAAACACTAACTCGCGTGCTGCTGTAGATCAGATCCCCAATTTTGCATAAATTATGTATTTTCTACCTCTGTATAAAGTCTTCTATTCTGCAGACACCCAACTGCTGGTATGACTGATGATGGGTTTACACGTCGCGATATCAGCGTCCAACTCCGACCCAACTCCGACCAAAAGTCACGTGGTTCGGGAGTTGGACCCAATATTGTTAGCGCGTTGTACGGTTTGAACGTACAATGCGATGCTGGAACGATGCCAAAACGATATCGGGGTTGAATGAGCGTGCTATTCAACCGCCCGATATCGGATGGCCGTTGTAGCCGCATCGTCCCGTGTGACAGCCCAACTACGATGTGTACGCCCACGTCACCCATTCACTCCCATGTTAACTGGTTGTTCCTGGGTTGGGGGGCGTACACATCGTCGGGACATTGTATCCCAATATCGGGCTGTCTAAACCGGCGATGCGATGGCGGGAAAAGCGCGCTCCCGCGTCGTTGGCTCCGATATCGGGCCGATATCGGGACGTGTAAACCCACCATGAGAGTCCTTCCATTTAATATTCAATTTATCACTAACTACTAGATCCAGAACTACTTCCCCCTGACTAGAGACTCCCCTTTTCACCTGAGCTTTAACCCGTTACTTCCCCAGCTACTACAGCAACAACCCAGATGAGGGAAAGCACATGTAAAAACATTAGGTCAATATAGTGTAGTGCAGCAGCTGGCTGCCTTGCAAATACCTATGCTGGGACAGGAGCTTCCACAGGTGCAGATAATGCATTACATGTGCTAGACTTCAGGTTGGAAAAGCCATGGGAGGGTCTGAAGAACTGGGTTCCTCCCGTGGGTGTGTCAGATCACACATAGGCTGACTCCCTCCTGGTCATATGGGCTGTGACATCACAACATGTCCTTCACGCAGGAAGTGGAGAGCCTGAGGATCTGAAGGAGATGTTTGCCAGAGCCTCTTATAGGTGAGGAGATCTTGGGAAGCCCGGTTCATCCCGGGGCTCAGGGAGCCCAATCCTGGTCGGAGCCCAGGCAGACGAGAGACTGTGAACCTCCAGGAGCAGGAGGTCTCTCACCTTGAACTAAGGTCAGTGATTCCCTCCTATGGACTAATCAGGATATGTGTGTGTTATACTGGCCATTGGGACAGTCGGAAGAGACATGGTTATGTGCTATGTGCAGTTTATGCAGTTTACTTTAAAACACAGTCGTCTGCACAGTTTGGTATCAATTATGCTGCAAGCGAGTCCTCCAGGCGTGCGCTACCTCACAATAGTTATAGGAAAATGTCTTCAGAGGTGATGTCAAACAGCTTCTACTCTTAGAAAAATGCATCATCTGAGAGTACACAGGTTGGGCTACATAGCGCAATGCAGCGCAATCATGCCACTAATTAAATCAGTCAAAACTGCATTATTTCAAGCAAGCACAAAACTAGGAGCATACGAAGAGGTGCTCTCCAAACAGAAAGATAAGAACAATCCTTTAAAGAGGTTGTCCACTACTTTAATATCAATGGTCTATCCGTAGGATAGGATAGGATAAGATAGATGGGGTGTGACACCCAGCAACCTTGCCAATCAGCTGTTCTGACAGCTGGAAATGCACAATTACGGAGCTACACCGTAATTTGTTATAAGATTCCTGTATTTCACAGTTGCTGCCTCATCAGGCACTGTTCCATAAATTCACAGCTTCTAGGTGTACCAACACCTGGAATCTCAAGGAAGCTTAAAAACGTTTAAAGCTCCATTAACTTCTACAGGTTGAAAGAAACTGGTATACCTGATGGCTGTGAACAACATATAACCTTAGGTTAGGAGTGTTCTCAGCAACCAGGTCTTCTAGTCAGCGTTTTGGCCCCAAACCTTAAAGGGAACCTGACACCTCATAATCACCCCCAAACCTCTGAATACCTGTCCCTGCACCCTCACAAATCATTTCCAACGTTCCTCTTGCGTTGGAAATGCTCCCTATAAAAGATGAAATCTAGCCTTTTATACTTACTGAAAGTGCGACTTCTGCTCCCTGAATAAGTCGCACAGGGTGTTCCCTGTCTGAGCCGCTCATTATCACACCCCGATGGGCGTGATAAGAAATCCAAGTCCTCCTTGCCCTGCCGTATGGGTGTAATAGCCGGTGTGACGCTATTTGCGTCACATCCGGTCATGGTGACGTAGTACGCATTGCGCATGCGCGGCTTTTGCTTTACGGCACTCACGGCCGTAAAACAAAACCTGCGCATGCGCATGGTGAGGTCGGTGGTACACCTAAAGGGTGTACCGACGTCATCCTGCCCGGACATGACGCTATTTGCGTCATACCTGCTATTACGCCCATACAACAGGGCGAGGAGGACTTGGATTTCTTATCACGCCCATCGGGGCGTGATAATGAGCGGCTCAGGCAGGCTTAGGAGCACACAGGCAACGCTCTGTGCGACTTACTCAGGCTGGTAATGACACAAATTCTGAAGACACATACATTTATACATAGCAATAGAAAGAAAAAAAAAGAGGAAAGAAGAGAAAAAAAAAGGCAAAACAGTGTTATATGCACTGGTGGATATGACAGGTGACGCAAAGCAGAGTAGGGTTAGGGAAGGGTGGAGGAGCAGGGATAGAGAAACCAGATTTCTAAGATAAGTGGAACCAATTGTATTAGGTAGATGGTTAGTAACCCATGGAGACCTGAAAATAGTTAGTTCTAAGTGAGACAGTTCACAGAAGTGTCAAGAGTTCATAGTCCTATAATTTCAGTGTGTAGCAAGATGTCTCCAAATGCACTTTCATTTTATTTAAAAATGCATGAATCTGCTATTTTCTCTTCTTTCCTCTTTTTTTTTTCTTTCTATTGCTTATGTATGTATGTATGTGTCTTCAGAATTTGTGTCATTACCAGCCTGAAGAAAGGAACTCAGTGTCTCGAAAGCTTGCTATGCTTACCATCTTTTCAGTTAGCCATTAAAAGGTAACAACCACTGAGGACTCTCAGATTGCAATATACTGTATTTTTCTATTATTTTTAATACATTTGACATTCTTTAACATTTGATTTCGCAGTGTATAATGCCCTGCAAAATCAAATGGGGCTGTGACAGATGTCACAGAGCAGAGGAGGAACAGGATTCTTCCTCCACTCTGTGACATCACTGAAGAAGTTGCCCCGTAAAAACACGCGGTGTGTGAACTCATCGCGTTTTTTTCATGGGGCTTTTTTTGTGCGCTTTTTTCAGTGTTTTGCAGCCGCGCAAAAAAGCGCTATATGTGAACATTACCTAAGCCAGACAAATCCCGATATCTGGACATCATATACAGGTGCATCTCAGTGAAAGAATCGCAAAGAATGTCATCAAAAAGTTAATTAATTTCAGTAATTCAATACAAGGTGAAATGCATATATTATATGTAGTGATTACAAACAGAGTGATCTATTTCAAGTGTTTATTGCTGTAAATGTTGATGATTATGGCTTACAGCCAAAGAAAACCCAAAGGTCATTATCTAAGAAAATTTAATTAGGGAGCATGAAGGGTCTCAGAGATACCTATTCAGGTAATGTTCCCCTCTGTGATCAACTTATAAATAAATTGCACTCTCCAATAAATTTGGGTTTGAATGTCGTTTTTTTGGTTTGTTGAGAATATAGTGCAGTAGTGATAAGCCCAAGTAATCCCTGCATACATTTTTTCGGTTGCAGTTTTGACATAGATTGTCAATAAATATATATAAGGGCCCTTTCACATCAGCGGTATTTTCAAATCGCGGCAGATGCGGTGAAAAAACCGCATCTGCTGCGATTACCGCATAACCGCGACACTTGCGGCACACTTGCGGCAAGCCCCATGCAATGACTATGGGCTTGCGGTAAGGGTGCGGCACTTGCGGCAGGTGCGGCCGCGAAAAAAACGCTGCTTGCAGCGTTTTTTTTCGCGGCCGCACCTGCCGCAAGTGAAATTGAAAATACCGCTGATGTGAAAGGGCCCTAAGTTGATTGATTGGTATTTAATATTTCATCAGAGGCTTCACCTTGTGTAGTTGTGAGAGTCACAACCACTATAAAAGCATATTACGGCTGCTGCAGTCCCCAGCCTGGTGCATATGGAGTAAGGAGGATGAAGGGTTAAAAACCGTGCTGCCGTATTCCACAAGACATCAAAAGATGAATATAATATTCATTTATTAGTCAACGCGTTTCCAGGCCCCTTCCTTGGGACAAATCAATATCATATTGCCATGTTTCAGGGAGGCCTGAAACCTGTTGTCTAATAAATCAACCTTATATTCACCCTTTGATGTCTCATGGAATACGGCAGTGAGGTTTTTAACCCTTCATCCTCTTTACTCTATATGCACCACACTGGGGACTGCAGCAGCCGTGATCTGCTTTTATAGTGGTTGTGACTCTCACAACCACACAAGGTGAAGCCTCTGATACCTATGTAGGTAATATTTCATCTCTCAGACCCTTCATCCTCCCTACTTTAATTTTCTGAGATAATGACCTTTGGGTTTTCATTGGCTGTATGCCATAATCATCGACATTTACTGAAATAAACACATGAAATAGATCCCTCTGGGTGTAATGACTCTATATAATATATGTATTTCACTTTTTGTATTGAATTATGGAAAAAAATTAACTTTTGATGCTATTCTAATTCATTGAGATACCTGTATATGCTGTCCAGAGATGTAGGCTTAGCGTCTCTTCTATCATAATTGCCATCCACAAACTGTATATGGTGGCGTCTAGCGAATCAACCAGATGGAGCAGACCCAGGGAGAGATATGTCAATACTACATTTATTTCATGACCTCATGGAAACCTCTGCTTGACAATAGTTTTCCATAAACCCAATAACTTTAATGATGATTGATATGTTTTAATGGTTGATAGATGGAAAATCCCTTTAATATCTTTTAAAATATCTATGTGCTATTATAGTACATAGACATTAAAAATAATCTGTTTCACCCAGTCATTACGGGAGTATGAGAGGTGTTTCCAGACATGAGTGTGATGACTTTATGAAGGAGGTGCAACATTTTTCAGCAATTTGCACAGCACAAAACGTCTATCGTATTAATGGCACATTCTATTCTTAGGTTGTCCGTCATTTTACCCCTCATTTGTCAGTAACCTGTAAGACCTGCACTGAACGATGCTGCAATACTGTGTGTTTGCTAGGAATACGAGTCACATTTTTTCAGTTGATTTCTTCATAATTAGTCAAAGAATTAGTCACTGCCTCCAAGGGAACTTACACAGGAAGTTAGGTAATGTAGTAGTTTACAGCATTTCATTCTGGCGAAGGCATTACTAGAAGCCACCGCTGTGGTTTGTCCAAAAAAATGGAACCTGCATTGTGTCTGCATCCGATGGGTCTGTGAATGAGATTCTCTGGATGGAGATTAAAGATCCCCACGCTCTAAAATTATAGTAAAAAAATCACAAGTATGAACTATTAAACTCTGTTCACACTAAGTTTTCTTTTTTTCCAGGTGCTCAAACACCAAAAGTGTTCCAGGCTGAAACCACTTTAGGGTTTTTTATGGAAGTTTTGTTTTCCTGAAGTTGTTATTCATTTGTTATTTTTTTTGTAGCCTTTTGATTGCACAGTGCTCAGTTTGGAGAGGTTTCCCTCAGGTCCACCTCAAAGAATTACCGTATATACTCGTGTATAAGCCGACATTTTCAGCCCAAAAATTGGGCTGAAAAGTCCCCCTTCGGCTTATACACGAGTCATATACTGTGTGGTGTGGTGGGGGCAGTGTCCGGGCACAGGAGGAGGCGGGGGGAGGCTGCAGAATGAGCGGCACGTCACGTGGTGCCGCTCATTAATTATGCATGGGGAGCAGCGCATAGTACATTGCTGCTCCCCTGCACAATATAGCCTCCCCCGCTGCCTCCCCGCCCCATGTATACAGAGGCCCCCCCAGCAGGGGTAATCTCACCCCCTCGGTCTGCAGGCACCCGGGTCCCTCCAGCTGCTCCGTCTGCGTGCGCGGCTTCTAATACCGGCGTCTTTCCCGCACTTCCTGTTTAATGCGATCATGTGACCGCGGTCACATGATCGCATTAAACAGGAAGAGCGGGGAGGACGCCGGTATTAGAAGCCGCGCACGCAGACGGAGCAGCTGGAGGGACCCGGGTGCCTGCAGACCGAGGGGGTGAGATTACCCCTGCTGGGGCTGTATTACCCCTGTGGGGGGCCTGAATTACCCCTGTGGGGGGCCTGAATTACCCCTGCTGGGGCTGTATTACCCCTGTGGGGGGCCTGTATTACCCCTGTGGGGGGCCTGAATTACCCCTGCTGGGGCTGTATTAACCCTGTGGGGGGGCCTGAATTACCCCTGCTGGGGCTGTATTAACCCTGTGGGGGAGCCTGAATTACCCCTGCTGGGGCTGTATTACCCCTGTGGGGGGCCTGAATTACCCCTGCTGGGGCTGTATTAACCCTTTGGGGGGGCCTGAATTACCCCTGCTGGGGCTGTATTAACCCTGTGGGGGGCCTGAATTACCCCTGCTGGGGCTGTATTAACCCTGTGGGGGGGCCTGAATTACCCCTGTGGGGGGCCTGAATTACCCCTGCTGGGGCTGTATTACCCCTGTGGGGGGCCTGAATTACCCCTGCTGGGGCTGTATTAACCCTTTGGGGGGGCCTGAATTACCCCTGCTGGGGCTGTATTAACCCTGTGGGGGGCCTGAATTACCCCTGCTGGGGCTGTATTAACCCTGTGGGGGGGCCTGAATTACCCCTGCTGGGGCTGTATTAACCCTGTGGGGGGCCTGAATTACCCCTGCTGGGGCTGTATTAACCCTGTGGGGGGCCTGAATTACCCCTGTGGGGGGCCTGAATTACCCCTGCTGGGGCTGTATTACCCCTGTGTGGGGCCTGAATTACCCCTGCTGGGGCTGTATTAACCCTGTGGGTGGGCCTGAATTACCCCTGCTGGGGCTGTATTAACCCTGTGGGGGAGCCTGAATTACCCCTGCTGGGGCTGTATTAACCCTGTGGGGGGCCTGCATTACCCCTGCGGGGGGGCCTGCATTACCCCTGCGGGGGGGCCTGCATTACCCCTACGGGTGGGCCTGTATTACCCCTGCGGGTGGGCCTGTATTACCCCTGCGGGTGGGCCTGTATTACCCCTGCGGGGGGGCCTGTATTACCCCTGCGGGGGGGGCCTGTATTACCCCTGCTTGGGGGCCTGTATTACCCCTGCTTGGGGGCCTGTATTACCCCTGCTTGGGGGCCTGTATTACCCCTGCTGGCGGCAACTGTATACTAGTTATGGCTGCTATATACAGGGATGGTGGGCTACATACCAGTGATAGGGGGCTTTATAACAGGACGGTGGTCTGCTGCATTGGTAGTTTACTGTTTCTATTTAAAATAAAAGTTCAACATTTTATTCGTATCTATTTTCATTTTTAAAATTTTTCAGTACCGGTAGCTGCTGCATTGTCCACCCTAGGCTTATACGCGAGTCAATAGGTTTTCCCTGTTTTTGGGGGCAAAAGTAGGGGGGTCGGCTTATACACGGGTCGGCTTATACACGAGTATATACGGTAACATGTGCATCAGCCGCAAGGGCAGGGGTACTCCGACAGTCCGGGGCAATAGTGTTTGTTCACGGTGGCGTCCCCAGAAGCCATGGCCCTGGTTGAGGCCACAAGGGCAGGGGTACTTGGACAGTCCGAGGCAAAAGTCTTAGTTCACGGTGGCGTCCCCAGAAGCCGTGGCCCTGGTTGAGGCCACAAGGGCAGGGGTACTCAGACAGTCCGGGGCAATAGTCTTAGTTCACAGTGGTGTCCCCAGAAGCCGTGGCCCTGGTTGAGGCCACAAGGGCAGGGGTACTCGGACAGTCTGAGGCAATAGTCTTAGTTCACGGTGGCATCCCCAGAAGCCGTGGCCCTGGTTGAGGCTGCAAGGGCAGGGGTATTCGGACAGTCCTGGGCAAAAGTCTTAGTTCATGGTGGCATCCCCACAAGCCATGGCCGTTGCTGAGCAAGTGAAGGGAGATATTTACGGGGTAGAAAGTTTATAAAGTTTGTCATGATGCCAGCTGAGGCATCTTGTCAAGGGTGACCAGCGCTGCAGGTAGTGGTCCCCAGGGATAGATGGTATGGCAGCTAGATGGAGCACTCCCTTCAGCAGGAGCGAGTCCCTGGGGTGTAGTGGAGATGGTGTAGAGGAGGATGTTGGAGGCTGTAGTAGTGAGTAGAGGTGCAGGATAGCAAAAGAAAAGAAGCAAGGAGTCAGTCTCTGTTCTTTACTTTTTACTCAGTATTACAGTCATCAGCAGATCCAGGGTACTGATTCACCAAGCGGGGCGATCTGGTCAGTCTGATAATAACTAACACTACTATTATGGACGGGTATATGGCCTTCCCAGCTGTCTTTCACCTTGGGTTGAGGTTCTACGTACTATCTGCTTCCCTATGTGCCTCTTCCTTTCTCGTGGCTACTGGCAGGCAGGCAGGTAACCACAGACTCTCAAGACCCAGGACCCACACCGGTGCTTCTAGCCCTTTGATAGTCACTGTGCCTCTGTTAGACCCACAGTGTGGCTACTAGGCTTGCAACTCAGCAGCCTCCAGATTGCTGCCAGGCATGAAGTCCTTACAGCCTGAGAATCTGGCTCTCGTCCACAGCTTGTGTCTTGCACAGCCTGAAAGCTGTCAGCAGGCCCACACACTCATCCACTGCCCTAGTCTGTCTCACTAGCTTCTGAGTTCTCATTCCTAATGCCACTCCTTTCTCCTACACCTCGCTACAGCTAACCCCTCCCCTCAATCAATGTCTAGCAGTCCACTGATCAGGGTTGGGAAGTGTGTGTTCATGTATTCTCCTCAGATGTGGTATTAACCATCTCTGTGGCAACCAGACCGCAGGGGCACCACATTTGCACTTTTTTTTTATTCCTCCCTGGAGTTTTTTTGAGAGCCTCTTTAGGAAAGTAAAATATCTAAAAATACATATTGTAGGAATAGCAAAGTAGTTTGCAATTGATATGAACTGGAAGAGTTTTTGTAGAGAATTTTGGAAAGATTCTGGTCCAAAGACACCTTGTTATTAGTCTCATGGACTTACATTGGGGAAACCTCTTTCACACCATTCAGTACAGCCAAGAAACCCCAATATAGTGAGTATGAGCAGCATGACAAGGCAGTGGGTGGGGGTTACAGGGTGAAAGGGTTAGTTAGGGGACACGATAAGATACTATGTTTGGTGCAGACGTGCCATGAATTTAATTGGTTAGGGAAAAGGGAGGTGGTGTGCAGATTATAGGAGCAATATAAGGTAAGGGGTGAGCAATTTACCACCTCTTGGATCCGGATTGAAGTGACAGCAGCAGCAGCATCCCAGCAGACATTGCTCACATCTCGGCCTTGTTGGAGATGGTGAGGGCGGCATTTACAACCCACAGTTCCAGCTTCATCCAAGAGCAGACACATGTGTACCTCCAGTAGCAGTGATGCCATCTTGCCACCCCAAGATCACTCATCACGTGCTCAGTGGTCACAGCCGCCAAAGTGCACTTCACCAGAAGAACAAGGTTCCTGGCAGGGATCCAGATGCCCTTTCTGTGTCCCTCTGGGGAAGGAGGTGCAAAATGAATATTCTGCTTTCCCACTGGTCTCCAGCAGGAATCCTCTCCAGCATCGTCACAGCCAGCCAGATATGGGAGTTGCCTCTGCGCCCCTGCGGACCGGTCGCCACTAGATGGTGCAGCAGCTGGGATTGGTAAGTCAGTCTCCGTACACAAACACCCAATACACTCCCGATCCTAAGTCTCGGGACTCTATGCCCAGCAACAGGATAGTGGGAGGAGCCAGGAGGCGGGTAGAAAGTAAGAGAAGAACCATGTTAGGGAGTTAATAAAAGGACACAAACAGACAAACACAAAATGTTGAGAGCCTAGTTCAGAGAGAGAACACCAAGTTCAGAAAGACCCCAAACCAGTCAAGTTCAGTTGGAAGGAGAGGCGAGACCATCATACAGGACTGAGAGGACTCGGCGGCCTGTGCCACTATGGGGCTTGCCAGCTAGTGGCGACCAGTCCGCAGGGGCGCCACACTCCCCCTCAGCAAAGGATAGCCTGTCTGCGACCATGGGTCCAAGACTGTGGACCGTGGTCAAAGACAAAAGGAGACTTGGTGTGCCTGGATTAGCAGGGATACTGAGGACTGGGCTGAAACCAGAGTGCCGGCTCTAAAGTGGCCAGGACACTGTATGCACCAACCACAAACCCCAGCGGAGTCTTTATGTCCAGTGACCCAACCTCCAGTGCAGTGAAGAGAAGGCCGTCGTACTAGGGCTAGGGGACCCGGAAAGTCACACACTGAAAGCCCGTGACCGCTGGATTGTAGCTAGCATGCTACACCAGGAGGGAGAGCGGGGACCCTATGCCCTCCAAGTCCACCAGATATGGCCAGGAGAAGAAGCCGCGTCAGCACCAGCTAAACGGGACTGTGGAACACAGACCCTGATCCTGCAATACTCCGCACCGGCCCTGCATGTGACAAGCGCGAGGCAGGAGGTGTTGCCATGGAAGCAGCACTAATATACCGGACAGGCAACAGACTGTGTGAGTAAGCAATTGTTTTCCCTTGTGTTCCCCAGCCTTTTGTGATTGTGTGTGCCCCCTTATTAAACATGAACATTGTGGCTATGGACTATGATTACCCCCCGGACTAGAATTGTTTATAGTTAGCGCACTAAGGTGTGCTCCCTATTGATTTTATAGTACGCTTTCATTATGTGTATGTGAATGTTTTGCACTTGAGAGAACAATTGCACTTGTGACCACAATGCTTAAAAACCTGTGGCCGAAGTACCAGTCAGTTTCATCCCTGTCGCCGCGCCCAGGGCTTGCAAAGGGTTTTTCTTGTGGTGGGTTCCCGAAGACCGAGAGACAATGGACAATCAGTGAACTATTTGAACTCTTTTTCTACTTTTTCTATTTTTCTATCCCCATGCCCCTTTTATAAGCTAGATGTGTTTTGTTATGTAACGTTGAAGCCACGAACCTCCCGTTCCTGGAAGAAGCATTCTTGTAAGTTGTTGTATGCATAAAAAAATATTTCAGCTTTTGTGTACCACCAAACCAGGTCCTAGCACGTGGACATGCTATCCTTTGCTCAGAGGGAGTGTGGCGCCCCAGTGGACCGGTCACCACTAGATGGCACAGCATTGGTAAGTCGGTCTCCCCACACAAACACCCAATACACTACCGATCCTAAGTCTAGGGACTCTATGCCCAGCAACAGGATAGCGGGAGGAGACGGGTGGTGGGTGGAAAGATAGAGAAGAACCCGGTTAGGGGAGTTAATAAAAGGACACAGACCGATGAACACAAAAAGTTGAAAGCCTAGTTCAGAGAGACAACACCAAGTTCAGAGAGACCCCAGACCAGTCAAGTTTAGTCAGAAGGAGAGACAAGACCATCATACAGGACTGAGAGGACATGGACCCGGCGGCCTGTGCCACTATGGAGCTTGCTCGGGTCCAAGACTGTGGACTGTGGTGAAAGATAGAAGGTGTCTAGGTGTGCCCGGATTAGTGGGGACACAGAGAACTGGGCCAGAACCAGAGTGCCGGCTCTGCTGAAGTGGACAAGACGCTGTATGCGCCAACCACGAACCCCAGCTGGGTGCGGGGTCTTTATGTCCAGTGACCCAACCTTCGGTGCAGTGAAGAGAAGTCCGTCTTACTAGGGCTAGGGGACCCGGAAAGTCACCCACTGAAAGCTCGTGACCGCTGGATCAAAGCTATCAATAACCAAAAATTCCAGCAGGAAATAATTTTTTCATGTGCTCAACCATTAAACATTCAGTCCAAGAGAAACCGTTGATTGCACAAAGATCTACATTTTATTACATCAATTTTTAAAAGAGACACTTATTAAAACACATAATTGGATTCAGTGGCGTAACTTCAGGGCCAGGGGCCCCGATGCCAAAGCTCCAATGGGGCCCCCAATTATTGGAAATCTTTATTAGTATTAGGCTTTTTCTATAGGCCAAAGAGACTTTTGGGGCCCCCCTAGGCTGCAGGGCCCGGGTGCAATCGCAACCCCTGCACCTACTGTAGTTACGCCCCTGATTGGATTCAGGGTTACATATCATAGAGGTGCTTCACTTGGAATCAAATGTTGCATGACACTCAGGAATTACAGTAAACACCCTTCAGACAATATGACTTCAGAAATACATTAAAGATTACAGTAACAAGTACACATGAACCTTTTAGTATATCTCCATAGTACAGCAATGATTTAAATGGGACAATAGAACAGATCACAGCTATTGAACATTGCTCATGGTACATTCACAGTGTCTATAGGTATATATACTGTACATGATTACAATCAGAACTGAAGAAAAAAATGGCCGCACTCACGAAGGTCGGATCTTCAAGCTTTTATTGCATGTCCATACAATCAGTTCATGAACATCACAGCAGGGGAGGGGGGTGCAGGGACGGCGGACGACAGCCTGCCGTTTCGCGGTCAATTACCACTTCCACGGGTCCTCAAGGAAGCGGTAATTGACCGCGAAAGGGCAGGCCGTCGTCCGCCGTCCCTGCACCCGCCTCCCCTGCTATGATGTTCATAAAGTGATTGTATGGACATGCAATAAAAGCTTGAAGATCCGACCTTCGGGAGTGCTGCAATTTTTTTCTTCAGTTCTGATTGGACAATTGTCACTATTGACGAGCAACACTGTGTGGTAGCTGCATTGTATATGTCACGGGAGTGATGGTGCCTATCCCTACAGTATAACACTAGTGCCCAATATTATCTGTATTTTTTTTCATACATGATTACCCTCCCTGAAGTTACCACACAATTATACTGCTGTAGCCAAGGTTAATTGCACATATCTCCCATAAAGTGATAGTGCTACAGTACATACGGTGACTTCATTGATCCATGCTCAAGTTCTGAAACCAATCAAATTGTATCTGATTTGCCCATTGTTATGGCCTATTGCCAGTATGTGAGGGTGATATTTACCACTATGCAGCTCCTGGTGCCACGCCAGCCCCTACGCACATTTCACGTAGGCTTCCTCGGGGGGTGTCTTATGGGAGATAGATTGGTTTTGTGATCTGGCAGCAGGAGGCTGCCTGTGACTGTGAGCTCCACACACTGATGAAACTACACTACAATAAATATCACGGTTGACCTGGGGACCAGCCCTACCCATGGAGGGCTCAACATCCTTGCTGATACTCCCATCATCCCCAGAGGTCCTGACTACAGTGGCGGCTACTCATAGCCGCACACCACGGGTGGCGTCACATTAATTCCCAATTATAACTCCCCGCCAAACTTTTATTGACCGCCTAGGGCCACAGAGCCGGGACTCGACCCCCATGACCCCCACAGCAGAAACTACGGCCCGGTTCCGAGTACCCCACGACCCTGGTGGGCCAGTCAGACATACTTTCACTACTCTCTTTGGATAAATTTAATTTGGATAAGGTGAAGTCTAGTGATTCTAAGCAAGAGAAGAAGGAAGAAGAAACATGAAGGTATCCGATAATATTGAGGATGTATTCTAATTCCAGGCATTTTTTATAAGTGTATGGGGACAGGGGGTGGCTTAGGTATGATGGGTGGGTGGTTTAGGATATTTCTGGTATTCCCAATATAATTCATTACTTGGGTGATTTTTTTTTCAGTGTGAGCCCTTTGGGTTCAGCTGTTTGTTCAATATTATTATTGGTATTAAAAAAGGTACCTTCAGTGATTGAAATTCCACTGTACCTGGACAAGACTAAAGCCCCTGCAAAGATGATGCATTTTCTGGGATTTGAAATTGATTCGGTTGCTATGGAGTGCAGGCTACCGATGGATTTTAGCGGATTTGAAGTGTCAAAAGCTACATTAAGGCGGTGTCATGGAGGGGGGGATGTGACAGGGTTAAATACAGATTCCAGGAGAAAGGTCACCTGATCTGTCTCTTAACTACTGGGACCCCGGATCCTACTCTTTCCCTTATCCCAGAGGTATGCCTAAAGGTGGCGAGGTCTAAAGGCCAGTTTACATGTAGCGACATCACTGATGATGTCGATGCAACTTGTGACGTTAGAGCGACCTTGTAGCGATGTTGTTTCGTGTGACATACTGCAACAATCAGTGATCAGCTCGCTAATCACTGATTGTTGGTATTATGGCCAGAACCATTTTTCCATCTTTGGTCTACCACTGGGCGACCAGCATCGCTGAGTGTAACAGCGGGAGACCAACAATCAACGTGGTAACCATGGTAAACACTGGGTTACTAAGCACTGCGCTCTGCTAAGACTCATGGAGCCTACTAGGCAAATCATAACAAAGCTGGCTCCTTAGAGCGGGATCATTCCATTGGGTGTCTGTGGCCCCCCTCTGGAACTCCGAACAGTACTCCTTAGCCGGTCTCGTCAGCTGCTGAAATCTACAGAATTTTGACTCCATCAGAGAGGTGCCATCAGGGTCCCCATAAATAAGGGCCAAAGCCACAAAAAAAATTGTCTACCGATAGAGAATAGCAGACTCTGGACCAAATTGCTAAAGCAGCAGGAACGGTGCCTAATAAAGAACACAAAAGAAATAAAGAAACAAAAAACACCATTAAATTAATTCCCAGTGAATAGATCCAAAAATATGAGTTAAAACATTTCTCAGCATACCTGGAACCAAGCAAACAGAAGGACAATGGATGCCAAATCAAGCAGAATGAGAGATGATACCTGAATGCCCATAAAATTAATATAGTTTTATACGATACCCTGACCTGGAATTAATGATGCTTCCACCCTCTTTACCAGTAACCATATCATACCGGATACCAATTACATCGCGTCAGTACTGTCATAGAGAGGCGTGCCGGAAATAGTGCGTCTGCCCTCTTAAGCATTGACTGTGGGTTTCTAATGAGGTATCTGATGCGTTGTCAAAGCTGGTTATAGTATCTGGTAATGGAATATCTTTAGAATTGAATAATCAATCATTGACCATGGCCACGTGGTACCGCTACACAAAAGTTTGAGAAGAATGGGAATTTTTGAGTGTGGATGTGTGGGGTTGGTTTCCCTTATGTCCACAAGATAGGTGATTACTTAAACATTGGTGCATTGCCACTACATCGAAGGGGCCTTTCACATAAGCGTTTTTGTGGATGTGCAGCAGATCCGGCAGATTTACCGCATCATGTATTCTTTATGGGGCTTGCGGTCCGTACGGCAACGCAGGATCAGCCGAATCTAGCACTTGCGGCAGGAAAAAAAATGTACTGTTAATGGATGTGTCTGACTGTACAAGGACATGGTCAGATCATACCACATCTCCTGTGCTGAGATAATTTTATACAGTATATGTGTCCCCACTATGTACTGTGTAATGGATGTGTCTGACCGTACAGGCACATGGTCTGATCATACCACATCTCCTGGACAGGGGAGGACACAAAAGAGTATGCAGACATTACAGCATGGGATCACAGATGCTGCCTTCTGTGAGATAAAACATTTCCCTGTCTGTTTTTAAACATGTTTTACCTCACGGGAACATCATCAGTGATCCTATGCTCTAAAGTCTGTATATTATATTTTGCGTCCTCTCGTGCCCAGGAGATGTGGTATGATCAGACCATGCCACTGTCCGGTCAGACACTGCCATTACATAGTACATAGCAGGGACACATATACTGTATAAGATTATCTCAGCACAGGAGATGTGGTTTGATCAGATCATGTCCCTGTATGGTCAGACACTGCCAATACACAGTACATAGCAGGGACACATATATAAGATTCTCTGAGCACAGGAGCATTTTTTTAAACATCCAATTGTGGAACTTATTATTCCATGATCTATTGATTAAAATGAACTTTATTTATAGAGTCTATTATAGGTATGAGATCACCCCTTTAAGTATTGTGGCTCCATATCTACCATACATTCATGCATTCACTACCCCTCACACACACTCCTCCATCCAGCAACACTCCATGTATACAACTTATCCCCCTTAAAGCCCCACTCCGCTATGATGTGATAGCCCATGTCTAATCCAGAGACTAACAAACAGCTTAAAGAAAACAGCATCATGCTCACCTCTAGAGTGGGAAGAAATGTACAGGTTTACACCACTTAAAGATGTTATCCACTACTTTAACATTGATGACCTATTCTTTAGATAGGTCATCAATGTCTGATTGGTGTGGGATGACACCTGGCACCATCGCTGGTCAGCTGCACCCAGTGTTGCCGGCAGCTTGAACTGTTCAGTTGCGGAGATGCACAGTGCAGCTCTTTCAACGGAGTGCTGGTCATGCCCGGATACTGCACATCACCTCCTATTGATTTGAATAGTGAGTATATGTGCAGTACCTGGCCACAGACACTATAGAATTGGTGGAGCTGTGCAGCTCCATACCAGAGCAGTTCCAGCCAACACTGGGAGTAGTTGATCAGCGGGGGTACCAGGTGTCGTATCCCCACCAATCAGATATTGTTGATCTATCCTAAGGATAGGCCATCAGCGTTAAAGTGGACAACCTCGTTAATATTAGTACAGGGGATATTACTAAATAGGGCTAGGATTCCTGTCTCTAAGGGCCAGTTAACAGCTTTGTAGTCAGCTCCTATGTTACGTCCTGATATTATAGAAAACTGGTCTATAAAAGTTAAAAACGAGGGAGGACATGAATGAGCATATAAAAGATCACGTAATTGTTTCCTTAGATGACCCTAGACTACGTAAGTTGCAGTTATTACTGTTTTATGATGCACCAGTTCTTTTATTAGACCTTTGGGACTCCGATAGCTTATCCTATACAGGACTAGCTGCTATATGCCAACATATATTAGTACTTACTGAGAAGTCTGGTAGCACAGAGGATTGCTGCACTGTATATTTTTTCAGGTGTTAATATTTCCTTTCATGAATATGTAATAGAAGGGACCTAGTCCAACAAAACTATTTAAGTCTGGTGTAACTACCAGAAGTACATGCAGTGTTTGGCCTCTCCACCGCTGTGCGGTTTGCTGGAGTTTCTTCCTGACATGTGAGCTGTTAACACTAAGCGGTACGGTGACTTGATGGCTTTTCCTTGTTTCTTTACCGGAGTCTTTAATAAAGGAGAGATTGTGCTGTAATAACAGAAGCAGATTATTGAGCAGCAGAAGACGTGCGCACATACAACCCTACACCACTCACTCTTTAGTAATCTGTGCTTTGATGGGGTTACAGTATGTTAGCTCATGGTCTCATTGAAGTGTAAAGACAAATTGAACCTAACTTACCCTCCCTGGGTCCAGCTGTAACTCTGCTACTACCCCGGTCCAATCACTGAGATCAACAGCTTGTGACAAGTACATTGGCAGAGACACTGATCTCCATGATATCATCTCGGAGAATAAGCAACAAATACAAAATCACTAATTATGTCCAAGATAAATTATGTGTGGTCAACATAGAACATAAAACTTTAATAAAAAAGTATATTTTATTAATTCAAGTATGATTAAAAATAACTAATATAAAAATCTGAAGGTACCTCACATATCGGAGGAACAATGAACAAAGATATTATACCAGTAAGTATTATTATAGGAACATTGGATATTAAATATTAGCGGGCATAGAAATACCTAAGACTTCTTAGGACACAGAGTGAAAGTAGCCATGTATAGTGAGGGAAGCACTATACCTAAATAAAGTATATCCCAAGAAGCAAAATGACAAGTCATATGCAGTATATGAAGTGTACAGTCTCTGACAAAAGTTATGTCAATTATCCATGTTATGTAAATAAAAGCTTATAACCTGACGTTAAATTCATCCATTGGTTTTATAAATTACTCTTTTGAAAGCTGAAACTCTCCGAAATGTGGTTTAGGTTAAAAAAATAAATTGACATCAATGCTGAAATATTGATCATTTAATGAACACAGAATGGTCAGATTTTGGCAAGACAAAAGTTTTGTCGCCTGGTCTTATAATACACTCAATCCTAGTTTACATCCTCACCTGTGCTCTGTAAATGATTGGTTAATTAGTGGGTGTGTATAAAAAGAAACCCAGCACTCCAGACCTTCACTTAAACTGCAAATTGAGCTCTGACAACATGCCAAAAATCCACCCTGCAAACAAAGCCTTGATTATCAAGAGCTGAAGACCAGATCCACTGCAGAGGTGGCTGGCACCTTTAATGTGTCCCAGCGTCAAGTACAAAGAATTAAAAAAAGATTTGAAGAGACTGGAGATGTTTTTGACAAGCCCAGGTCCGGCAGACCCCGCAAGACAACTGCTCAGGAGGAACGTTTGTTCGTTAGAAAATCCAAAGCAAGCCCCTCTTCCACTGCAGTAGAGCTCCAACAGGCCTGGTCACCTTAACAGTTTGTAGGATTCTGTCTCGAAATGGCCTCCATGGTCGAATCAGTGCCCAGAAGCCAGCACTAAACAAAAGGCAAATAAAAAACCGTGTGGCATTTGAAAAGTCCGACAGCCTGCTAAACAGATGGACGCTGGAAAAGTGGCAGAAAGTGGATTTTTCTGATGAATCTTCAGTAGAATTACACCACAGCCGCCTAATATACTGCAGGAGACCTACTGGAGCCTGTATGGATCCAAAATACACCCAGAAAACAGTTACATTTGGTGGTGGAAAGATCATGGTCTGGGGTTACATTCAGTATGGGGTTATGTGAAACATTTGCAAGGTGGAAGGCAATATCAATAGCCTAAAATATCAAGACATTAGCTACCTCTTACATTCCAAATCATAAAAGGGGTCAAATTCGGCAGCAGGATGGTGCTCCATCTCATACATTTATCTCTACAACAAAGTTCCTCCAGGCAAAAAAGATCAAGGTGCTCTAGGACTGGCCAGCCCAGTCGCCATACATGAAAATCATTGCGCATGTTTGGGGTAGGATGAAAGAGGAAGCTTGGAAGACAAAACCAAAGAATCTAGATGAACTCTGGGAGGCATGTAAGACTGCATTCTTTGCTATTCCTGATGACTTCATTAATAAATTGTATGAATCATTGTTGAACCGCATGGATGCAGTCCTTCAAGCTCATGGAAGTCACACAAAATATTAAATATGACTCTAATAGCACCACAACTTCATTCACCAACCAATGTTATGCAACATGTATTTGTATTTTAAGTTAATTATTTATTTGAAAATCACATTACTTTCTGTGGGTGACAAAACGTTTGTCTTGCCAAAATCTGACCATTCTGTGTTCATTAAACAATAAATATTTCGGCATTGATGGCAATTTATTTTCTAAACCTAAACCACATTTGGGAGGGTTTCAGCTTTCAAAAGAGTAATTTATAAAACCAATGGATGAATTTAACATCAGGTTATAAGATTTATTTCCACAACATGGATAAGCGACATACCATTTGTCAGGGACTGTATGTATACCTATGCATAGGCCAAGCTCAATAAGCTATACCTAAATGAGCTATGTAATTGAATACTAGTCTAGATGACATCCAGAAAATGAATCCAATTCACAGTACCTGTGGGAAGATCCTGTATGCACGTATCCAAAGGGTTGAGGGATTCTGGACACATGCATACAGGATCTTCTCACAAGAAGCAGCACTGGTGTTGCAGCACTCGCCCCGGACAGCTCCTCAGTGTAAAAAGTCAGTTCTGAAGTGCCCCCAGTTAGGGCCAAAGTATTTGCAGAGTCAATAAGTTTACTAGAACGGTCTAGTGAAGCACGGGTACAATACTTGAACTTTGCAAGAATAGGTCACTTGTTCACTGTAGTGACCGGTTCACCCCAGTCTCTGCCAGCAACCCGCCAAATCGACACCACAGGGAATAACCTCTTTCAGAGGCAGGAGACAAGTACCCACATCAAAGGGGCACGCTCACTTAATTTTCTAACCTAGGCACACATCTCAGGCAACCCAAAAGGGTCCAGAGAAATTAGAAAGGGGGTTCCAGTTCTTGCTAAGCTTCATCTACTTGGGACTCTCTTGTCTAAAACTGCATGGCAACCCCTTTTATAAAACAAACCCAAGGAATATAATTATTTCTTTCCAGTAGCTATTATAATCTAGAGCTTTGATGGCGAACCTTTCAGAGACCGAGTGCCCAAACCACAAGCCCAAACCCAATTGTTTATATCAAAGTGCCAAAAGGGTAATTTAACCTAAATTACAGCAGTGAAGGTTTGAAAAAAAAGGTGTCAGCGCTCAGATTACACCCGAAACAAAGCTCGCAGTTATTTACCTTTAGACTTTATTAATCCGGTATAGGGTTCCAATTATCCACAACGCGTTTCTGCGCTTAGTGCGCCTTTCTCAAGTGCTTAATGGAGCCCTCTTTTACAATTGTTTAAATACATTGCTTAGGATAAGGGGTAGGGAGTAAATAAAAAGTGGGAGGTTTTACAAAGGTATATCCAAAAATATATATATATATAAATTTTTCTATTTTTAAATTACAGCAGTGGCCATCACAAGCACTGCACAGGGGGAGAGCCAACAGCTGCCAACTAACATCCAAGTACAGCACTTGCAGTCATGAAACCCTGATTATCAATTTCATTATATAAACAATTAATTGGCTTTAAACTTACCTTTGCAATCTTCTCTTCATTTCAACAGTGGTCATGCTGCTCATGTGTGCTTGCCACTCTCACTGCCCTTTCCAGACACAGCAGGTGGATTGATCTTTATGGGAAAAAAAATGCAGAATATTAGATAGATATATTTTTGCATGGTATACAAGCAGCTTTCGCACTGAAATCATGGTCCCTATCTTGTAGTAATGACTCCACCCTGACCCTATCCATGCAGTTAGCTACACCATCCTGACCCTCTCCTTGCAGTTATGTGCTCCATGCTGACCCTTTCCTTGCAGTTATGAGTTGCATCCTGACCCTCTCCTTCTAGTATGTGCACCATCCTGACCGTTCTAGTAAATGTGCTCCATCCTGATCCTCTCCTTCTAGTAATGTGCTCCATCTTGACCCTCTCCTTGCAGTTATTTACCCCATCCTGGCCCCATTGCAGTATTGCCCAATCATGGTCCCCTTCTTGTAGTAATGTCCCCATCCTTGTCCCCTTGCAGTATTGCCCCATCCTGGTCTCCTTGCAGTATTGCCCCATCCTGGTCCCCTTTCATTAATGCCCCATCCTGGTCCCTTGCAGAATTGCCCCATCTTTGTCCCTTTGCAGTAATGCCCCATCCTGGTACTCTCACAGTAATGCACCATCCTGGTCCCCTTTCAGTAATGCCCATCCTGATCCCTTTCAGTAATGCTGCATCCTGATGCCCTTGCAGCCAATGCCCCATCCTGATCCCCTTTCAGTAATGCCTCATACTGATCACCTATCAATATTGCCCCCTCCTGGTCCCCTTGCAGCAATTCACATCCTGATCCCCTTTCAGTAATTCCCCATTCTGGTCCCCTTTCAGTAATGCCCCATCCTGATATCCCTTCAGTAATGCCCTATCTTGGTTCCCAAGTAGTATTGCCCCAACCTGATCATCTTTCAGTATTGCCCCATCCTGGTCCTGTTTCAGTAACACCCTATCCTGGTCCTCTTGCAACAATGCATCCTGCCCCCATCATGTAGTAATATGCCCCATCTTGCACCTATCATACAGTAATATGCCCATCCTGCCCCCATCACTTAGTAATATAACCCATCCTTGTCCCCTGGTAGTATTGCCCCATCCTGGTTGCTATACATAGTTTAAAAAAACATACTCACCTAGTACTCCTGCTTCCACCGCTGCCGAGCGTGTCACCTGAGTGCGGTCACATGATGCTGGGCGGCCAAGCTAGGAGATAGTGTCAGAGGGAAAAGAAATGTTTTCTCTGATCCGTCACAGCTTTGAGCTGTTGATGATGCCATAGCGCTGGTAGTTCAAAGCGGCAGTGTCGAGGCTAGGCATGTGCCAGCAGAGAGGGTTATGCATGTCCTCCCTGGCATGTGTGCCATAGGTTCGCCATAATGGGACAAAATGCCGGAATGCCCGCGTGCCACCTAGAATCACCAGGAAACAAAGAGTTAACTGGGCAGATATTTCCTCAGGGAAGGAGCTCGGATAGAGGCTCTGAAACGCGTAGGATAGAATAAAAGAAAAATCTGTCCAGTTAACTCTTTGTTTCCTGGTGATTCTGGGTGGCAGCGCGGGCATTCCGGCATTTTGTCCCATTATAGCATTCCTGTTTCCACGGTTATCGTGAAGGTGCGGCCCTGCAGCAGCCATTCTACAAGCCATCTTACAGGCGATTATACCGGTTGTGGGTGACACAACCGAACCAGGTGAGCAGTTCCTGATATATACCGCTATAACACTTTGTAAAAAGGATAAGACCCTATGCGCATTTATCTCACGTTTACATGTTGATAGGTTCGCCATAACTGATCTATAGGAACCATGGAACAGCCTTGACTTTGGCCACTAGAGGGCATATATACTTTGTGCACAATTATTATTCACTGGAGTATTTTGACTACTTCATTACCTTTATGCAGATTTTTCCACTCCGAGCTATATAAAGTTGAATGCTTATTGGATGAAGCCGATCAGGTGATGTGTATTTGTGCAGTGAGTGATGGTGTGGCCTAAGGATATAACGTAAACATCATTTTGGGTCAAGGGCCAAGAAATATTTTTTTTACTAATGGAAAAGTCAAAAATTGGTACTAGTCTTACAGAAGGATGCTGCACTCTTGATATTGCCTAAATATTGGGAGTGATCACAGAACCATCATTTTAAACAGTCAACAGGGTCACAAAACATATTGTGAAAAAAAAGACGACTGTACATTTACTGCCAAAGACTTGAGAGGAACTAATTGTGAAGAGACCGGGACCCATTATCCTCCAGTGCTGTAGTGCTCCAGAACTGCAACCTCCTTGGAGAGCCCAGAAGTACAAAGAGACACAGATGAGGTAATAAAGACAGAAATCCGACCAATGCTCAAGAAGACACAGAAATGGAATTTTCAAGACTGGGCCAGGAAATATATCCGAAGACAGATTTTTCAAAGATTTTATAAGTACAGGTGACATGAGAGTGACTCCTGCTGAATGAGATGGATGGGCCTGTGGCTGGATCGTTAGCGGCAGAGTCCTCCATTTCTCCTCAGATGCCAGCAAGGTGGAGATGTATATTGTTGTGGGCTGGTATTATTAAAGAGTTGGACGTTTTTGGGTTGAAGATGGACTTAAATTCAACTCCAAAACCTACTGCCAGAGTTTTTACTTTCTTCAGGCGTTGGTACTGGAGAAAGTCTACATCTTTCAAGAACACTATCATTTTTATTCTGGACAATGTCCCATCGCAGCCATCGAAATCTCCGCTGTTTAGCCAACCAGTAAAAGCCTTAAAGATGAAAGAGCAATGACAAGACCTCACCTTACCAAAACCATATTGAGAACTTGAGGATTCTCCTTAAATGGGAGATTTGTGGTGAAGGAAAACAGTTACCCCTCTGAACAGTGATTGCGAGACTGGGGTTGGTGCTGTCTAAAAAGTTGATGGTCAACAAATTAAGAAACTGACAGACTCCATTAATGGAAGGTTTATGATTGGTTTTGAAAAGAGGGGCGGCTATATCGGTCACTGATATATTTCTGAAGTGTCAGAAATATATTTTGTACATTTTGAGTTGTTTGGTTATTATTCCCAATTTAACAGTGAAAATAAAACAATTGTAATGGGAACATTTACGTTTTTCATTCAGTTATCCGATAATTCTACACACATGATTTTTATCATCCTATGAAGGACACCTTTACTGTCTTAAAGTTTCATGTTTATTAGTCTATTGGAATGTCCGACAGAACTGTAGTTGTTTACTAATAACATAAATAATCAAAAATACAAGTTGCCTAATAATTGTGAGCAAAATGTTAATATGGCAAAAATGGCAGCACTCCAGAACATAGATAGTAAAAAATAAATACATATATGGTCTTTTTAATGTTTCGGCTCTTCACACTGTTACCGGCTTCTCACTTCTGGAATGCCACCATTTTTGCTGTGTATATTGATACAAGATGATTGATTATTGACTAAAAATCAAATGCAAGTTTTAATTTCTAAATCTACATTATTTATATAACACTAATAATTGGAAAAAGAAAATGACATATATGGGTAGAAGTGATTTTATTATGATATAGTCACCTTATGCTAAGATATATTGAAATTAATGTTCACATTTGGTTAACTCTGTAATGAAGAGTTCTTGTCACTGTCAGCCATCAGTACACGTCTTGCTCTGCTTATAATAACAGAAGTGAGAATGTATCACTTTTAAATGTGCAAACACTGAAACTATGGTCATAAACTTAATGATCTACCTTTCGCTCAGTATTACTAGATGCTCATCACTCATCATTGAACTCATCACTCTGTTTTAGTTACAGAGACTTGTGAAAGTATTTGTCCCCCTTGAACATTTCAGCCTTTTGCCACATTTTAGGCTTTAAACTTAAAGATATAAATTCTAATTTTGTTTATGAAGAATCAACAACAAGTGGGACACAATCGTGAAGTGGAACGAAATTTTTTGGATATTTTAAACTTTTTAACAAATAAAAAACTGAAAAGTGGAGTGTGCAATATTATTCAGCCCTTTACTTTCAAAGCAGCAAACTCACTGCAAAAGTTCAGTGAGGATCTCCTATGATCCAATTTGTCCTAAATGACTGGTAATGATAAATAGAATCCACCTGTATGTAATCAAGTCTCCGTTAAATGCACCTGCTCTGTGATAGGCCCCTTTCACATCTATGCGCCCATGGGTTTGCCTGCGTTTGCAATTACGCACGTTTCTGGCGCGTCCGGAGTGACGCATGCGCTCTGTCTCAGCCCCACTCCAGACCTGCGCTTCCAGGTTTCGCTCCCATGCCTTCGCCATAGAAGGTAATGGCGGCGGAAGTGCAGGCAAGCACAAGGGCTGTGCATCTATGCGCCAATGTGCTTGCCTGTGAATGCACCTGCGCTTGCAATTGCGCTAGTGCAGGGCAAACCCACGGGGGCATAGATGTGAAAGGGGCAAGAGTCTCAGGGTTCTGTTTCAAGTGCAGGCAGCATCATGAAGACCAAGGAACACACCAGGCAAGTCTGAGATACTGTTGTGGAGAAGTTTAAAGCCGTATTTGGATACTAAAAGATTTCCCAAGTTTTAAACATCTCAAGGAGCACTGTGCAAGTGATCATATTGAAATGGAAGGAGTATCAGACCACTGCAAATCTACCAAGACCCGGCCGTCCCTCTAAACTTTCATCTCGAACAAGGAGAAGACTGATCTGAGATGCAGCTAAAAGGCCCATGATCACTCTGGATGAACTGCAGAGATCTACAGCTGAGGTGGGAGAGTCTGTCCATAGGACAACAATCAGTTGTACACTGCACAAATCTGGCCTTTATGGAAGAGTGGCAAGAAGAAAGCCATTTCTCAAAGATATCCATAAAAAGTCTAATTTGAAGTTTGCCACAAGCCACCTGGGAGACACCAAACATGTGGAATAAGGTGCTCTGGTCAGATGAAACTAAAATCGAACTTTTTGGCCACAATGCAAAACGATATGTTTGGCGTAAAAACAACACACCTCATCACCCTCAAAACACCATCCCCATTGTCAAACATGGTGGTGGCAGCATCATGATTTGGGCCTGCTTTTCTTCAGCAGAGACAGGGAAGATGGTGAAAATTGATGGGAAGATGGACGGAGCCAAATACAGGACCATTCTGGAAGAAAACTTGTTGGAGTCTGCAAAAGACCTGAGACTAGGACGGAGATTTATCTTCCAACAAGACAATGATCCCAAACATAAAGCAAAATCTACAATGGAATGTTTAAAAAATAAGCGTATCCAGGTGTTAGAATGGCCAAGTCACAGTCCAGACCGGAATCCAATGGAGAATCTGTGGAAAGAGCTGAAAACTGCTGGTCACAAACACTCTCAATCCAACCTCACTGAACTCCAGCTGTTTTGAAAGGAAGAATGGGCAAGAATTTCAGTCTATCAATGTAACTGAGACGTACCCCAAGCGACTTGCAGCTGTATTCGCAGCAAAAGGTGGCACTACAAAGTATTAACTCAAGGGGGCCGAAGAATATTGCACGCCCCACTTTTCAGTTTTTATTTGTTAAAAAAGTTTAAAATATGCAATAAATTGTGTTCCACTTCACGATTGTGTCCCACTTGTTGATTATTCACAAAAAAATTTGAATTTATATCTTTATGTTTGAGGCCTTAAATGTGGCAAAAGGTTGAAAAGTTCAAGAGGGCCAAATACTTTCACAAGGCACTGTAAATACAGAACCTTTCCACATTTTTTCACGTTATACCAGCAAACTTAAATGTGATTTATTGGGATTCTTTGTTATATACCAACAGTAAGTAGCAAGTATTTGTGAAGTCTAAAGTGGATACATGGATTTCTAAATGTTTTATTCTAAAAATTGTGAAGTGAATTTGTATTCAGCCACCTGAGTCAATACTTATAGCGAGTCAAGAAGACTCCGTGACCTGGCAGGGGTTAGAGGTTTGAGCGGCTGTATTAGGTGGCAAGAAGGTGGTTAGTACCTCTTACTCTATTTGTGGATGTCTTTTCTCCATCCCTGCAGCCCCAGCCTCCTCCTTTTGCAGCCCCAGTCCTCTGCGCCTCAGCTCTCCTCTGCAGCCCCTCCTCCTTTGCAGTCCCCAGCCTCCTCCTCTTGCAGCCCTCTCCTCCTCCTTTGAAAGCCCCAGCCTCCTCCTCTTGCAGCCCCTGCTTCCTCCTTTGGCAGCCCCCAGCCTCCTCCTCTGACAGCCCGCAGCCTCCTCCTCTGGCAGCTCCCAGCCTACTCCTCTGGCAGCCCCCAGCCTCCTCCTTTGGCAGCCCCTTTCCTCCTCCTTTTGCAGCCCCCAGCCTCCTCCTCTTGCAGTCCCCAGTCTCTCTCCTCTTGCAGCCCCCTGCCTCCTCTTTCGAAATCCACAGCCTCATCCTCTCTATCCGGGACAAGTGTCTTTCGGTCCGCGCCGCTGCTCCAATAAGCATTAGAAACACTGGAGTGTTTTAAATAAAAGATGCTTCAGTTTTATAAAACACCCAGCTCCTTCCTCAGGGAAACCCTGAGGAAGCAG
Source organism: Allobates femoralis (assembly GCA_033576535.1). Lineage (NCBI taxonomy): Eukaryota > Metazoa > Chordata > Amphibia > Anura > Aromobatidae > Allobates > Allobates femoralis. The sequence continues at coordinate 105,100,618 of JARQOC010000003.1, read as the reverse complement.
CAGGTCCTGCTGTGAAACGCATTGGCACAATAAACGGACATCAAACATACCCTTCCTGCTTGGTGGTCTGCGCGGAATCTAAACCTGGGCTTTTTTCTACATAAACAGTTTAGATGGTTAGACATGTCTTCATAGGTTTACAATTGTGCTATTCTACTTCCATTTTTGGATGAACACTGCTCCATGAGATGTTTGGGCTGTATTTTTGTAATCTAACCCTGCTGAATTCAACTTCACAACTTTATCCCTGACCTGTCTGGTATGTTTCGTGGTTTTCATGATGCTGTTTAATAATAAATAATAATAATATAATTTATATAGCGCCAACATATTGCACAGCACTTTACAATTTAGAGGGGACATATACAAACAATATAGTACAGAGTAACAAAAATTAATAAACCATGAGGAGTGGGGTCCCTGCTCGCAAGCTTACAATCTATGAGGAAATAAGGATGGCACAAAAGGTAAATGGTAAAAAGTGCCATCATATATGGACCAGCCATCAATATAATAGGGGATTCACATAACGCTGCATGAACCGGTCACTGGTCAGGATCTGTACAAGTACAGATAAAGTGCTATATTATGCATGTGGAGCAGACAGACAGTCTGCAGGTGCAGACAAATGACACAAGAGGCCAGATTTGGAAAAGGGAAGATAGTTAGACAAGTGAGATGAGGTGATAGGCCAGTCTAAAGAGATGCATTTTTAAGGCTCACTTATAATTATTGGTATTGGAAATTAATTGAATTGTTTTTGGTAACCTGTTCCAGAGAATTGGTGCAGCTAGTGAGAAATCTTGGAGACGGGAGTGGAAGGTTCAGATTGTAGCTGATGTCAGTGTGGCACCCTGTAACAGGTAAGCCACAGAACCAACTAGTTCACTAAGGATTTCCACATATGGAACCTCACATACACCCAGCACCTTCTACTCCAGGCCTGTAGGGGGAGCCCCACTGGTTGCTGTTAAGCCAGATCCCCTATCAATACAGGTGCTGGGGGCGGAGTTAGCCACAGTGTGCAGTCACTAGAAGAACTGTGAAGTCAGCTCAGTGCCTCGTGAGCTAACCTGGTTATCGGAGCCATGCTAGGCCCGACACCAGTGCACGCCAGAGCCAGTGTGAGGGTCCAGAGAGCGAGAGCCGAAGGCAGAGGCGAGTAACACTACAGAGGGGGCAGAGGAGCCATCCCGGCTCACCCCAGAAGAACACCGGACATTGGAGTCCAAGTCTGCAACAGGGAAAAAGAGCAGCCCAGCAGAGAATCCATTACACCGTGGAGGCTTAGCTTTCCGAACGCCCGCAGCACCACACTTGAGAGCCAAGGACTGCAGGAGATATAGCGGTAGCCCAAGAGAAAACCCTCAGTGCAGCAACACGGGTGTGGAGAAACAGGAGGTCAGGCCTGGTTTCATGCCAGTCAGGCTTCGGGACAAGGAACAAAACAAGGATGCCTATAACCCACTCAGTGTGGAAATCCTGAGGTGTAGTGTTCAACCCGGAGAGTGTACCTGCAAGAACATCAGTAAAAGGTAAAGAAAAATACTTATTTGTGTGCGTGCCCCTTCTTCAACCTTTCCACACCACAACGACTGTGCTACCCTATTCAACCATCCTACCCTTACAGCCCCGGGTGAACCCGCTCTTCCTGCAGAGACCCACACATCTTGCTGCCGCCCATCACCCCGGAGATCCCAGCAGCGCCGGTGTCATCATCGGACCCACAGGTGGCGTCACGACTGACAAAAACTTTAATCCCTGTAAATACTCCCCTTTTCATTGTCACCCAAGGGCACAGGCTCGCGCATGGACCACCTGTGACATCCCTGTACCCGACCGCCCGAAACCTGAGTACCCAGTCCCTTGCGGCCCCAGACATCAGTGTCACGCTTGGGAGGCCAGGGTAACAAGGAGCTGGACGTAGGGGGACAGGGGAGCCTACTCTCGCCCTGATATTGGGTTTCTTGGCTCGCCCTGTCTCGGAGGTACCTCTAAAGGTGAGGAGGGCTGAACCACCAGCCTAAGTCCCTAAAGCCCCTGAGAAGCCCTAAGCATAAGCCCCTACCTCCACCCATGGACCACGGAACCCAGTAACTTCCAATGGAGAAAAAACGCAGCAGCTTTGGATCAGTGTCTGCTCACAACAGGTCACAGTCCAAAAGTGAACTGAATCAGCGACATCAGGTGGATGTGAGCTGACCATTTATGGCCGAGGGGTGGAGAGCAACCAGCCCAGGCACACCCCTCAGCTCACCTAAGCATGAGTCATAGCCATCACACACACCTGTAGCAATCTCACCTGCAGAGTCGGCACACTGAATAGGAAAAAAAGGCTCAATTCAGAAACAGCAACAGCAAAACCCATGAGCATAGGCAGCCCATATGTAACAGTACCCCCTGCACAACGAGAGGCCTCCAGACTCTCAATCGGGCGCATCCAGCAAAGGTTCACACTTCTTGAGGGATGAGATATGGAAGATCTTCTGGGTGCAAAGCACTGGGGGGGATGGCTAGCTGGAACAACACAGCTGAAATCCTAAACGGACCAAGAACTTCGTTAGTAGGAGCTCCAGCCGCACACTTCCACCTTATGTGTCTTGACTACACCCACATATGGTTATCCACACTCAGGTCTGGACCTGAACATTTATAGCACCGCACACGAACACAAGTAGGGGACACACAGCCAGGACAGCAATCAGCAACAGCATCCCCCTGGGGACCAGGCCTACCCCCCGGAGTGCACAGTAGGGGCCACCATCTGTCCCAGTCCGCCCCTCCTGGGATGACGCCTAGCTCTCTCATGAACCTGAGACGCAGACTGGAGCCCACTCCCGAATCCAGACTTACTCCCAGGAACCTCTGGTAGAGGGACGGGAGTCGGCGCAACCAGAATGGTGGAAAGTGGTGTAGTCAGGCAATTGTTCGCACAAAAAGCCACCAGGTTACCACCTGTCCAGCTCGCCAGTCAATGACCGGGTTATGTTTTTCCAACCAGGGTAACCCCAACACAATGGGAGTGGACAGATTCTCCATGAGGTGACAGGACAGAACCTCCTGGTGGAGAGACCATAAGCGCAGCGTCACGTTGCGCACCACTTGGGAGAAGACCCTCTGGCTGAGCGGAACTGAGTCAATTGAGGCGATGGGTATGGGTCTCGCTTAGGCACTACTGGTGAACCCATGAGCCCTAGCAAAGTGAGAATCCATTAAAATGACCCCCGCTCCGCTATCGACAAGTACCGTCACAGCCTCGGTTTTGCCATCTACCAACACCCTGGTAGACAGCGTAAACTGAGACTTATCGAGAAAGGAAAGAAAAACTCTCTGGTCGTCTCCTTCTGAATGACTTGAGGTAGGCTGCTTTAGAGACTGCGTAGTCACCTTGGAGCGAAGTGGACAAACCTTAATAAAATGATCCGGTTTGCCACAATAAACAAGCTCCGCCCACTTGGAGACTAGTGGTCACAGGAGGTTTAGCATGAGAACCTACTGCCCTCAACTGCATGGGTTCAACAGGTACTGTCTCCTCAGCAAGGATAGGAACAGGAGACGAAGCAGGTCTCAGTCTCTCCCTTAGGCGTCTGTCAACCCGAATGACTAGGGACATCGCAACCTCCAATGACTCAGGTGCCGTGTACTGAACCAGGGTGACTTGCAGTCTAGCTGACAGACCCAGCCAAAATTGACTCCTAAGGGCTGTGTTGTTCCACTGGGTATCTGTCGCCCACCGCCAAAACTCAGAGCAGTAGTCCTCCACTGCTCGTGTGCCCTGCTTGAGCTTACGGAGATTGGACTCAGCAGAAGTTACCCTATCAGGTTCGCTGTACACCTGATCCAGACCAGCAAAAAACCTGTCCACCGACCCTAGAGACGGAGATTTGGCCGGGAGGGAAAAGGCACAGGTCTGGGGATTCCCCTTTAGCAGGGACACTATTATCCCAAGCCGCAGTTCCGCAGTCCCACATGAACAGGGGCGGAGCCTGAAATAAAGCTTACAGGCCTCACGGAAAACAAAAAATGTGTCCCTTCCCCCAGAAAACCTATCCGGGAGCTGGACCTGGGGTTTTGGCACAGCCTGAGCAAGAGCCGATGCCAAAACTCCCATGACTTGCTGCAGCTGGTGCACAACCTGAGTTCACAGACCTGCTATCTGCTCAGAGAGGGTCTGCATCAGGCGAGTACACAAGTCCGCTGAAGCAGTCTGAGACATCATGACTCAAAAGGAGGAAAAAGAAAAATGGCAATGGGTCGCTGATTACCGTATATACTCGTGTATAAGCCGAGTTTTTCAGCCCAAAATTTGGGCTGAAAAGTCTCCCCCTCGGCTTATACACGAGTCAATACGGGGGGGGCTGTGTCCGGGGCTGTGTCCGGGGGCTGTGGAGGCTTCAGGAGGCGGGGGGGGGGAGGCTGCTGTATGAGCGGCCCCGTCGCGTGGGGCCGCTCATTAAATATGCACTGCTTTCCCCTGTCTATCACCGGCAGGGGAAAGCAGTGCATAACTAATTAAATCCCCCCCCAAGTGCTGGCACCTGCCCCCCCTTGTAAGGGCTCCCCCCCCCCGATGGTTATATTACCATTCCGGACTTCTGATCCGCGCCGCTCCTCGCTCCTCCTCGCTGCTCCGTCCGTCTTCTACATCTCGGATCTCCGGCCGTCGCAGGCATGTGACGTCATCGCGCGGCCGGGGATCCCGGATGTAGAAGACGGACGGAGCAGCGCGGAGGAGCGAGGAGCGGCGCGGATCAGAAGTCCGGAATGGTAAGAGAAGCGGGGGGGGGGCCCTTGCAAGGGGGGGCGAGGGCCGCTGTGTACCCCCAGGGGCTGCTGGGGACCCCCAGGGGGCTGCTGGGTACCCCCTGGGGGCTGCTGGGGCACCTGCTGGGGACCCCCTGGGGGCTGTTGGTACCCCCAGGGGGCTGTTGGTACCCCCTGGGGGCTATTGGTACCCCCAGGGGGCTGTTGGTACCCCCTGGGGGCTGTTGGTACCCCCAGGGGGCTGTTGGTACCCCCTGGGGGCTGCTGGGGTACCTGCTGGGGACCCCCAGGGGGCTGTTGGTACCCCAGGGGGCTGTTGGTACCCCCTGGGGGCTATTGGTACCCCCAGGGGGCTGTTGGTACCCCCAGGGGGCTGTTGGTACCCCCTGGGGGCTGTTGGTACCCCCAGGGGGCTGTTGGTACCCCCTGGGGGCTGCTGGGGTACCTGCTGGGGACCCCCAGGGGGCTGTTGGTACCCCCAGGGGGCTGTTGGTACCCCCTGGGGGCTGTTGGTACCCCCTGGGGGCTGCTGGTACCCCCTGGGGGCTGTTGGTACCCCCAGGGGGCTGTTGGTACCCCCTGGGGGCTGTTGGTACCCCCTGGGGGCTGCTGGTACCCCCAGGGGCTGTTGGTACCCCCAGGGGGCTGTTGGTACCCCCAGGGGGCTGCTGGGTACCCCCAGGGGGCTGCTGGGTACCCCCTGGGGGCTGCTATATGTACCCCTGGGGGCCTGCTGTATACCACTGGGGCTGCTGTATACTACCACTGGGGCTGCTGGGGCTCCTGTATACTACCACTGGGGCTGCTGGGGCTCCTGTATACTACCACTGGGGCTGCTGGGGAATCTGTATACTACCACTGGGGCTCCTGTATACTACCACTGGGGCTGCTGGGGCTCCTGTATACTACCACTGGGGCTGCTGGGGCTCCTGTATACTACCACTGGGGCTGCTGGGGCTCCTGTATACTACCACTGGGGCTGCTGGGGAATCTGTATACTACCACTGGGGCTGCTGGGGAATCTGTATACTACCACTGGGGCTCCTGTATACTACCACTGGGGCTGCTGGGGCTCCTGTATACTACCACTGGGGCTGCTGGGGCTCCTGTATACTACCACTGGGGCTGCTGGGGCTCCTGTATACTACCACTGGGGCTGCTGGGGCTCCTGTATACTACCACTGGGGCTGCTGGGGCTCCTGTATACTACCACTGGGGCTGCTGGGGAATCTGTATACTACCACTGGGGCTGCTGGGGAATCTGTATACTACCACTGGGGCTGCTGTATACTACCACTGGGGAGGCCTGTATACCACACTGCTGGGGTCTGTATACCTGTGCTGGGGTCCACCCTCGGCTTATACACGAGTCAATAGGTTTTTCCAGATTTTTGGGGCAAAAGTAGGGGGGTCGGCTTATACACGGGTCGGCTTATACACGAGTATATACGGTATGTCACACTTGGGAGGCCAGGATAACAAGTATCTGGATGTACGGGGTCAGGGCAGCCTACTCTGACCCTGATACTGGGGTCTCTGTCACGCCCTGATCTCGAAGGTACCTCTAAAGGTGAGGAGGTCCAAGCCACCGACCTAAGTCCCTAAAGTTCCTGAGAAGCCCTAAGCATAAGCCCCTACCTCTACCCACGGACCACAGAACCCATCAACTTCCAATGGAGAGAAAAAGCAGCAGCTTTGGATCAGCGTCTGCTCACAACAGGTCACAATTCAGAAGTGAACTAAATCAGCGACACCAGATGGATGTGAGCTGACCCATTTATAGCCGAGGGGTGTTGAGCAACCAGCCCAGGCATGCCCCTCAGCTCACCTAAGCACGAGTCATAGTCATCACACACACCTGTAGCAATGTCACCTGCAAAGCTGCACACTAAATAGGAAAAAAAGGCTCAATTCAACACCAGCAACAGCAGAACCCATGAGCATAGGCAGCCCATACGTAACAGTCAGTCTTAAGTCACTTGCGGAACGGATGTCACGTATAGGGAGATAGACAGAGATGAGGGATGAGATGTCGAGTGGTGCAGAACTGTGCATGGCTTTGTGGGTCAGAGTGATAATTTTATATTGTACTCTGTAGCTGATTGGCAACCAGTGCAATGACTGGCACAGGATAGAGGCATCAGTGAAGCGGTGGGAGAGGAATATAATCCAGGCTGCTGCATTGAGGATGGAATGGAGAGGAGAGAGTTTAGTAAGAGGGAAACTGATTAGTAGAGATTTGCAATAATCCAGGCGAGAATGAATAAGGGCAACAGTTAGAGTTTTTGCAGGCTCAACAGTAAGAACCGGTCAAATTCTAGAGATGTTTTTGAGGTGTAGGTGACATGAGCGAGCGAGTGACCAGATGTAGGGAGAGAAGGAGAGATCCGAGTCAAATATAACCTCAATATGCAAATGAAGTCCATGGAGCTTCGTTTAAGAGTCTCAAACACAGGACTAGCCAGATATCCCTCCAGGAAAGGACCTAGCCCTGGGGTGGACTCCTTGCAGAGACCCCCATAACCACCATATTAAGTGGCCCTTTCAGTCAGTATCCCGCTCAGTTATGAGCTTAAAGATATGACAAGGGAATTACCAAAGCCAGGTATCCATCCACATACATCTGTTTCGGGGATATAACCCTAAGACAGTGAGCGTGCTGCTGAGAAGTAAGGGTAGAACCACATACAGAAATGGCAATATTAGGTTTCGGAAGATTAGTAGTGGGAGGAAACACGAAACATTCAGTTTTTGACAGATTCAATTTAACGTAGAGAGAAGACATGATGTTAGAGACAGCAGACAGACAATCACTGGTATTTTGTAGTAATGTAAGGGTGATGTCAGGAGACGATGTGTATAATTAGATGTCTTCTGCATAGAGATGGTACTGAAAACCAAATATACTGATGGTTTGTCCAAGAGGAGCAGTGTACAGAGAGAAGAAGAGAAGGGGACCTAGGACTGAACCCTGAGGAACCCCAACCATGAGGGGAAGAGGAGCAGGCAAAAGATACATTGAAGGAACGGTCGGAGAGGTAGGAGGAAGACTTGGAGAGAGCGGTTGTCTTTGAGCCCAATAGAGCGGAGCATAGAGAGGAGGAGTTGGTGATCCACAGTATCGAATGTAGCGGAGAGATGAAGGAGAGTCAACAGGGAGTATTGACCATTAGATTTAGCTGTTAGTAGATCAGTAGAGACTTTAGTGAGGGCTGTTACAGTAGAATGTAAAGAGCGGAAATCGGATTGTTTAGGGTCAAGAAGAGAATTGTCATAGAGATAGCGGATAGGGATGAGCGAGTACCGAACTATTCGGACTCGCTATACTCACAACGAGTAGGTCCCGGTACTCAGTACTCTTTGCGAGTATAGCGAGTCTGAATACTTTCGCAGTGTATCTATAGATACACTGCGAAAGTACCCTAAAAGTGAATAAAAGGTGTTAAAAATAATAAAATTACATACTCACCTGTCCGACGCCTGCACCGGGACCGTCCCAGAAGACCTGCGATCACCGGACAAGGACCTGTGACTTCCAGCCAATCAGATGGCCGGTAGCAATCTGGCCAATCAGATGGTGACACGTCACAATCACGTGATCGCTAGCGGCCACCTGATTGGCCTGATTGCAAGGTCCTAGGTCTACTGCCAGGACCTTGCAATCTGGCCAATCAGGTGGCCGCTAGCGATCACGTGGTTGTGACGTGTCCCCATCTGATTGGCCAGATCGTTATCGGCCATCTGATTAACTGGAAGTCACAGGTCCTTGTCCGGTGATCACAGGTCTTCTGGGACGGTCCCGGTGCAGGCGTCGGACAGGTGAGTATGTAATTTTATTATTTTTAACACCTTTTATTCACTTTTAGGGTACTTTCGCAGTGTATCTATAGATACACTGCGAAAGTAATCGGACTACTCGCTACTCCCGAGTACTCATAAGATACTCGGAGAGTAGCGAGTACACGAATACCGCTACTATTCGACGAGATTTGAATAGTAGCGAGTATACTCGGTCATCCCTAATAGCGGATCATACGGGAATAGACCAAGCATTCCAGGAGTTTAGAGATGAAGGGGAGATTAGAGACAGGTCTGTAGTTAGCAGCAGAGTTCTGGTAGAGGGATGTCTTTTTTAATAACGGATGTATGCTGGCATGTTTAAAGGAGGAGGGGAAAACACCAGATGAAAGGTAAAGATTAAATATTTTAGTTAGGTGAGATGTGACAGCTGGAGAAAGGGATTGAAGGAGATGTGAGGGAATAGGGTCGCTGGTGCTGGTAGTAGGGTGAGAAAATGCAAGAAGCTGGGTGACTTCTACTGTGACCAGATCAAAGACTAAAAGTGAGTTGGATGAAGTGCAGGAGGGAAGAAAATGCATTATGTTCTGAGGTTGTAAGGAACTTTCCAGTCGTATGTGGACAATTTTGTCCTTAAAATAGTTGGCCAGTTCGTCAGCGCTGAGGCTGGTGGTTGGGGCCTGTACTCTTGGACTGAGGAGGGAATGGAAAGTGTTGTTTAGTATTGTTGGCTAGTGATGAGATAAAGGTGTTGAAGTCCGCTTGTTTGGAGTAGTGAAGGGCCATGTTGTGTGTTTTCAGCATAAACTTATAATGGATGAAATCTTTGGCCACTTTGGATTTTCTTCAAAGACGTTCTGCGCACCTGGAGAACCTCTGGAGAAACTGTGTTTGCAGTGTGTGCCAGGGTTGCAGCTGTAGGTGCTGAGTTGTACTAAGTGTAGGAGGTGCAGCTTCATCCAGGACACTTTGCAGTGTTACATTATAGAGTTTTAGAGCAGAGTCAGGACAAGAGAGGGAGGAGATTGGGGCGAGTTAAGACTGTAAATTCTTTATACGTTTCTGAGTGTTAATAGCATGTATATTCCTATAGGTGAATGAGTTGGGGGAGTCTTTGAAGGGTTTACAGTACTTGACTGAGAATGAAAGAAGGTTGTGGTCAGAGAGTGGAAGAGAGGAATTTGTAAAATCATACATTGAGCAGAGTGGGGAGATCAGGTCCAGTGTATTCCCATCTTCATGTGGGCAGACTTACAAAGTTGTGAAAGACCAAGAGAGGTGGTTGGGGTTAAAAGTAGAGGTACATGTGGAGATGGGGTTAATAGGAATGTTAAAGTCCTCCATAATGAGATTGGGAAGATTGCAGGCTAGAAAGTGTGGAAGCCAGGTGGCAAAGTGATCAACAAATTGACGTGGGGGAGCCTGGAGGTCGATAAACCACTGCCACTCGCAGGGAGAAGGGCCTGTAGAGTCTTACAGTGTGTACCTCAAAAGAAGGGAAGATAAATGAGGGGACAGATGGGTTAACCTGAAAAGCACAATTTGTTGACAGCAGCAGACCAACACCTCCACCTGGTCTGTTCTCAGGTCTAGGGGTAAGAGAAAATTGGAGGCCGTCATATGAAAGAGCAGCAGCAGCGGTAGTGTCCGACTGATGAATGCAGGTCTCTGTTAAGGTACCTACCTTTACATGCCGCAACTTTTGGCGGCGATCAGAGGCAACCGAACGTGCACGTTTTACATGGTTGCCTCCGAACGCCGAAGGCGCATTTACACGCCACAATTGTGCCCTCATTCTTTGTCTATGGGGCTGGTGGTCAGGTGCGGCAAGTGCAGTTTTGCAGGTTATTATTATTATTATTATTATTATTATTATTATTAAAGGGAACCAACCACCCCCAATGACCCCCCCGGACTATTAATATTGGTCCCTACACACAGCACATACATGTGCTGCAATGATTTTTGCTAAAAAACCTGTTTTTTAAAACTAAAGATAATGCTTTTGAAAGTTTAATCCTAATGGACGGATGGGCGGTACTTATCTGGTGCAAAAGCCGAGATGTGCTGCCAATCATCCTCCCGTCTCCCCTCGCAGCAGTTATGGACAGCCCTTTGTGCAGCGTCACTGCCTGGTGCACGGGCTCGCATGCCCGTGCACACGTCATCATCTGCAGCCGGGAAGCGAGCGCGCGCTCTGACTTCCATAGCCGAGCGCAGGAAGTCAGAGCGCGCGCTCGCTTCCCGGCTGCAGATGATGACGTGTGCACGGGCATGCGAGCCCGTGCACCAGGCAGTGACGCTGCACAAAGGGCTGTCCATAACTGCTGCGAGGGGAGACGGGAGGATGATTGGCAGCACATCTCGGCTTTTGCACCAGATAAGTACCGCCCATCCGTCCATTAGGATTAAACTTTCAAAAGCATTATCTTTAGTTTTAAAAAACAGTTTTTTTAGCAAAAATCATTGCAGCACATGTATGTGCTGTGTGTAGGGACTGATATTAATAGTCCGGGGGGGTCATTGGGGGTGGTTGGTTCCCTTTAAGTATTTATATAGCGCCATTAGGTTACATGGCGCTTTACAAGTGAGAGGGTAGACAAAGACAAGTAGTAAACTGACGACAAATCAGTCATACGGGTACAATAGGGCAGAGGATCCTGTCCGCGAGCGCTCACAGTCTAGAGATGCAGTTGCGGCAGATGCAGCATTTGCAGCCGCAAAAAAAAACGCGGTCAGCAGCGGTTTTTTTTTCGCTGCCACATCTTACGCAACCGCACTTGCCGCACCTGACCGCAAACTCCATAGACAAAGCATGGGGCTTGCCTCAAGAGCACTGCAAGTGCGGCCGTTAGGCGGCAGATGCGGTAAATCTGTTCCCTGAGGAAGGAGCTCGGTTTGTGGCTCCGAAACGCGTAGGACAATAAAAGCATCAGTTGATCCAGACATCCCTGTGTCCTGGTTCTATCTTTTCTGGAGCAGCAGCGCGTACAGTAAGGCACTTCGTCCAAGGAAATCTAAGGTAATATCATTGGCACGGCAGATCTCCACGACATAGCACCCCAGATCATCACAGAACCTCCACCATGTTTTACGGTTGGGAGAAGGCAGTCTGGATGGAATGCTTCTTTTGGCTGTCTCCAAACGTACACTCGAGGGACCAATTCTGCTCGAGCCTGCTGGAGGTTTCTACACCACTCGAAATGCTTGGAAACATTTGTCATTAAGAGCAGCGGTTTTCTAATTGCAGCTCTTCCGTGGAGTCCAAATTTGTGCTGCTCCCGACGAACAGTTTTCGTGGAAACTGGGTTCTGTAGGTGTTCATTGAGCTCAGCAGTGATTTTTGGAGCCGTGGTCTTGCAATCCTCTCTCACAATTCGCTTTAGAGTCCGACGTTCTCTCTCAGCCGACTTTCGGCTGGACCTGTGCTTTGCTGTGGACGTTTTTCCTTCTCTTTCAAACGCAGTCATTACTTTGGAGACAGTACCTCTTGACACGCCAAGCATCCGGGCACTTTCTGTTACACTAGCGCCTGCCATACGAGCACCAACAATTTGGCCTTTTTGAAAATCCGAAAGGTCTGCCATTGGTATCAGGTTCTCATCAATGTTCTTACAATTCGGCAAAACAAACAGTTAATTTACATACACATCACTTAACACAAATAATCAACTACAAAACATTAACATGTCACGGTTTGTATGTTTATCACATGTTCAAAGATTATGATGCCAAAAAGTTAGGTGTTTCCATTATTTTGTCCAAATCCTGTATGTGTTTCACTTTTATGTATTGAATTTCTGAGATAAATTAACTTTTTGATGATATTATAATTCATTGAAATGCACCTGTATTTACCGCAGGTTTTTTTATAAAAAATTTTTTAATGAAACAATGTTTTTACTCTTATGCTGCCTTCACATTAGCATTTGTGTCTGCATGCTGATGCAGCCAATCAGCGGTGTCCGGGGGGCGGAGATCAGCACCGGAGATCTCCTCCTCCCCGCCGCCGGTAAGCTCCGGGACGTGTCGGCGGGAAGAAACAGCTGATTTGACAGCTGTTTGAATCTCCCGCGCCAACACTGAGAGGAGATGTCGGTGCGGAAAGATTCAAACAGCTGTCAAATCAGCTGTTTCTCCCCGCCGACATCGCTAGCAGATTACCGGCGGCGGGGAAGAGGAGATCAGCAGTGGCTCAGCTGATCTCCCGGTGGCCGTCGGTGAGCTCCTGTGACATCACCGGCGGCCACCGGGAGAGATTTCAATGGGTCCACAGCGTTCTCCTGCGCTGTCAAGCGCAGAACACTGCGGACCCATTGAAGACAATGCATGTTTTGTGCGCTTGGGGACGCTTGCTGATTTTCTAAGGTCCCTGAGTGCACAAAAAATGCAACATGCTGCGTCCTGGGTGTGGACGCTGGACACCGGAAGGAGCAGATATCGTCCGCATCCGCACCCGAACGCAGCAAACGCAAGCACTATGCGTTCCTATGTTAAACATAGGAACGCAGTGCGCATGCGTTTGACTGCGTATGGGAACACAGCATAAGCTGCGTTCACATACGCAAATGTCAAGGCAGCCTAACTCTCCCCAAATCCCAAGCTGTAACTCAAGTTAGGTCAGGAGATCATGATGCAAATATCAACACAGCCTACGTCCTTGAATGACAACATTATAAAATGACCTGTATAACATATACAACTATCCTAAAGCTGATATAACAGTGTGAGAAATATACAAGAAATATACGATAAATAGTCTGTACTGGAGAACAGAGGATTTGCATCATTTTTTGTTACTGGAAGTAATTCTGGTTCTTCGAGGGATCCAACCTTCATATCAGCGCGGTAGCATATAAGCAGCTGGGAGCATTTCCAGAGTGATGAACCTATTCTATTTCTACTCAATTGAAATGCTGATATCCCAGAAAAGGTCCAATTTTCCGAAGGTTTCTGTCAGTCTCTGGAGCACCGAGAATGATTAGTTTGCTGTTTAGTCAGTTTTACAGAAGGATTAAACCATTTTAGATTGGATATGGCCTCATTTCTTGGCATGTGAGCAGCTGAAATTGAATGGCATCCAGCTCAGGGATTTAACAAATGACTTGAGCAGTAGCGAGAAGCGAAGCGGGGTTTGTATGAGTCTACTCCATATAAAAAGACTCTTATGTTAAGTTATTTTATTCACTTTTGTATGTCAAACTGTATAGCTTTTTCACACATGTGGCATTCCTTAATTCAAGTCAATCTCAAGGGATAAAAGACACATTCTATCGTTTTTCTGACTGTGCAGAATAGGAGGTAGTGTGTAATTGCAGGGACTGCCCAAGACATTGTAATGTATCAATAGCCCCATCACAAAAAGGTTGTCACCGGTAGCTTGTTATAATGGCTTTGCTCCATGCAGTAACTCATGGCTCGGAGCTGTACGCAGGGTCAGGACCTTCTCCATTCAAGTTCACTGTTTCAGTTATGACCTTGACTTGCAGTTCGGATGCTGTATACATACTTTTGTATCTTGGGGCAGATGTTCTTGTCTATTACAAACCTTACAATAAGAAGGTGCCCAAACCTTTTTTTTCTTTCTTTACATCAAGTATCTGAATCATTCTGCAACGTTTAAATGAGGTCCCTCTAGGGGAACAAGGCACTGCTCAAGGATAGGGAATTCGTAACTGTTCCAAGTCAGGCTTCCTCACACTGATCATACCATATCTCCTGTGCTGAGATAATCTTATAAATGTGTCCTGGCTATGTACTGTGTAATGGCCGTGTCTGACCGTAGAGGGACATGGTCTGATTATACCACATCTCCTGTGCTGAGATAATCTTATAAATATCTCCCGGCTATGTACTGTGTAATGGATGTGTCTAACTGTACAGGGACATGGTCTAATCATACCACATCTCCTGTGCTGAGATAATCTTATAAATGTCTCCCTGCTATGTACTGTGTAATGGCCATGTTTGACCGTACAGGGACATGGTATGATCATACCACATCTCCTGTGTTGAGATAATCTTATATATGTGTCCCTGCTATGTACTGTGTAATGGCCGTGTCTGACCAAACAGGGACATGGTATGATCAAACCACATCTTCTGGGATGGGGATGGAAGAAAAACAGAGTATATGGACATTAAAACACAGGATTGCAAATAATTCTTTCTTTGAGCTAAAGCATTTAGAAAAAAAAGAAACAGCAGGGAAATGTTTTACCTTACAAGAAGAATGAGCTGTGATCCCATGCTGTAATATTTAGATATTCACTTTTTCATCCTCCCCTGCCCATGAGTTGTGGTATGAGCAGACCATCTCCCTGTACAGTCAGACACATCCATTAGGGTAAGTGCACACTTACCCGGCGGTTTGGTCGGCGGCAGCTGGCGGAACCCGCCAGGAAGCTCCGGCGCCGTCCACCGGCTTCCTGGCGGTATGTGCGGCGGGAGCCGGCGGATGCACAGCGTGTTCTCGGCGGCGAATCTGCAGCGGCTGGAAGCAGCACATGATTCTGCTTGCAGCCGCTGCAGAACCGCCGTTTTTTAGAACATGCTCATTCTTTGCTAACCTGCTGGGAAACCTGCGGGTTAGCAACGGATGACGCTGTGTAACCGCCGGTGTGTGCACTGCCTTGGGCGGTTTACATTAGTTTTAATGTTAATCCAAACGCCGGTTTGGATTAACATAAATTTAAATAAAACTAATGTAAACAAAACGGCGGTTTACACAGGTAAACCGCCGAAAACCCGCCCAGTGCGCACATAGCCTTACACAGTACATAGCAGGGACACATATATAAGATTATTTCAGCACAGGAGATGTGGTATGATCAGACCATGTCCTTGTACGGTCAGACACATCCATTACACAGTACATAGCAGGGACACATATGTAAGATTATTTCAGCACAGGAGATGTGGTATGATCAGACCATGTCCCTGTACGGTCAGACACATCCATTACACAGTACATAGCAGGGACACATATATAAGATTAGTTCAGCATATTATTATTATTATTATTATTATTATTATTATTCCAAGATCTGTTGAATAAAATTAACTTTTTTCATGGGAAAACCCCTTTAAGTCCAAGTGATTGTTATTAATTATTTGATAGTTTTCACTGGGGGTGTGTACTTCTGCCTCCTGTATGATGCTTACCAATCGTAATCAAGCAGCAGCTTAGAAGTGCAGAACCACCTGTTATGATGTCATCAGGGTCACAGCCTAAATAAACACTGAAAATATATTACACAGCAAAGAAATGAGCAATTGTTAGGCTGAATACACACTGGCGTATGAAAAACGGTCCAATTGACATATCCGAGAGTCGGATGACTGTCATCCCATTTTTTTTTCAGATCACATCCGAGTGCTGTCTGAGTGCAATCCATTTTTTTTCTCAGCAGCTATTAACTGTATCATCATTTACAGGAACATTTTTGACAGTTGTCTGAGCTACAGAATGATAATGTATCAATTTAAAAATCGGATGCCTCTCGGATGGCCCGTGTGCGGTCCGTGATTTTTGTCAGACCCATAGACTTGCATTGGCGAGTCTCGGCCATGAATCGCATACTGTCACGGCATGTTGCGACTGCTTTCTCGTCCGTGAAGCGGACAAAAAAAAAACGCCCAACACTTGCAAATGTGCGCTCGGACATTAAATAACATTGGTCCGACTGCAATGCGAGTATTACTCGCATTGCTTTCGTCCGAGTTTCACGCCAGTGTGTCTGTACCCTTAATGTTGTGCCCCTGCGATCTGGCTACCACAAGTGGTAATGCATTTATTATTCTGTGTAATGTCACTCTGCTGGGAAATGCCCTGAACATACAACACTGTCCAAACTCCAATCAGAGAGTGGAGGACGGAAGAGACTCACCTCTGGGCAGACCTCACGTTTAGTTGGAGGGAGGAGTTCAGTTAGGATATGGAAGGGTAGGCAACAGGAGTTGTTCTAGTTAGGGAGTGCCAAGCCAAGGGGCCAACTGGGCACTTCTGCTGCCAGCCCTTAGTGGCTGGGTGGAGCAACAAGCTGCAGGAAGGGAACTAGGCTCTAAGTGGTCAGGTTTCGAGGACCTGGCCACAGAACCTGAATGTTATCGGATTTCATGACCAGTAGCCACCCAGAGCACAATGGCAAAGAGAGCCCGAGGACTGAATCAATCACTCACAGGGCTCGCGTCACCTACCCGGCTGGATGGTAGCCATAGACCAGAGGGATCTAGAGGACTCAAAGAGGAATTAGTGACCTTGGGACAGAAGTCAGCAGGAAAGCCAATACACGTTATCCAAGGAGAGTGGAATTCAGCTCTCTCCAGACTGGTGGAGCCGTCTGTCTGGCTTAGCACGTGTCCTGGAGAGCAACTTACAGTATAGGTAAAGAACTTAAAAACTGTGTTCAGTGCCTTGATTTCTTCTGAAACCTTGCATTACGCCTCTGCACTACAACCACCATCATCTATTTAAACTCTCAAGAGCCAGCTCAGTGCTGGAAGGGGGTTATACCATCTCACTGCAAAAACATATATCCCTTGAGAACTGTACATTCAGTGCCGGCCACCTAGTGGCTGGATACCTGCAGCCGGCATCATGAACATTTTTTATTTTTCTATTTTTATTTTCTTTTTCCCTATTTTTCCTTTTTTCCCCTTGTTCATTGTCTGCCAAGGCTACAGCACTGGGTTCAGCTACCGACGTGATCCAGACTGACCGGCCAGCTTCTGAGTACCCCAGCCTTTAGTGCACGACATTAACTCCAGTCAATATCTTCACACTTGTGTCCTGTGTAATATCTCTTCCACTGCTTTCAACTGAAAACCAAAACAATTAGTAGTATGCCACGTACTGTTACCTAAAATTAGCAATGGCTCTCTGAGGGGTGCTCAGAAACAAGAGTAACAATAACAGTAAAGAAGGCAAAAATATGTACATATGTTTTTTGCACTCTTTACCTTCAGTGTGGTTATGGATTATTAAGATTTCTTTACAATTTTGGATAACATATATGTTTACATACATTTTAGCTGTTATAATGGTTTTCTGCTTTCCTATGTGCCATGCAAAACCTCACAGAAGAGTGCCACTTAGTCAGTTTATATAGATGCTAGGTAATAGTACATAGTATCGGGGGAGATCTTTATCAGTGGGTTCCAATCTCCTTGGTCTTGACAGTTAGTTTGATGAAGGGGCAGCTCTGTATGATGTGTCCCCTTCACTCTTTACACAGTCCCAAATCAGGTCCACAATATTTTATGTAAATTATGTATTTTATACAGTATTATAATAAAGATATGTATTTTTAGCCATGGTGTGTTAGTTTTTCAATAGGTATTTTTCTTATTATAGGCTCCCTCTTCATCTTTACCATAGATTGGATTTTTCTTTTCAACTTCATTTTTTATTAATTTTTTGTATTTATAACAGAAATAAACAAAAACACACAAGATTAATTCCGAGAAACTACGAGGTATTGAAACATAACGAGGCATGGCAAGTAAAAGATAGGATTTTCAAATGCAGTAGTTTGAAAATCAAGTAGACAAAGTCCAACAATGTCCTAGGTTTATCAATTTTTCGAGTCTCTGTACAATTCAAAGAATGGTAGTACCAATAGAGTCCAACGGGTCAAAAGTCACCTAATATAACGACAAGATCCATTAGGGTAAAGAAGACCAGTAGCCCCCCTCCGGTGCATGGCAAACTAAATACAGCAATGAATGCAGCATGTCTGCTGCATCAAGGGAAGGGATCCCCCTTGGCTCTAGCCCCACTGTAAGCTTTAAAAAAGACTTTAGAAACCTTACAGTTAAGAGGTCGTCTGTGTGGGATCTTATTAAGAAGTCTCCACTGCTGGAACAGTCCTCCAGCCTCCTCCTTGTGTATTCCACCCCTTCCATGTGTCTGCTGCCGCCTTCTCTTTTGCTGTGTCTGCCCTCCTCTTCTTCTGCTCTCTGTCAATCAAGCTGCCACACAGAGCTTGGTGTGAGCGGCTGTAAAGCACTTGGCGTGACATCAGTGGCATATTTCCGACCTGTTTATGCTTTATTCAAACAGCAGGGCGGGAATCTGGTGCTGATGTCAGGTCAAGTGCTTTACAGCCGCTCACACCAGGCTATGTGCAGCAGCTTGATTGACAGAGAGCAGGAGAAGAGGAGGGCAGACCCAGCAGAATAGGAGGCGGCGGCAGACACATACAAGGGGCGGAATACACAAGGAGGAGGCAGGAGGACTGTGCCAGCGGCGAGGACCTCTTAATAAGATCCCACCCAGGCGACCTCTTATCTGTAAGGTTTCTAAGGTCTTTTTTAAAGCTTACAGTGCTGCATTTACAGTTGTGGCCAAAAGTATTGACACCCCTGCAATTCTGTCAGATAATACTCAGTTTCTTCCTGAAAATAATTGCAATCACAAATTCTTTGGTATTATTATCTTCATTTAATTTGTCTTCAATGAAAAAACTCAAAAAGAATTGTCCTAAAGCCAAATTGAATATAATTCCACACCAAACATAAAAAAGGGGGTGTACAAAAGTATTGGCACTGTTGAAAAAATCATGTGATGCTTCTCTAATTTGTGTAATTAACAGCACCTGTAACTTACCTGTGGCACCTAACAGGTGTTGGCAATAACTAAATCACACTTGTAGCTAGTTGACATGGATTAAAGTTGACTCAATCTCTGTCCTGTGTCCTTGTGTGTACCACATTGAGCATGGAGAAAAGAAACAAGACCAAAGAACTGTCTGAGGACTTGAGAAAGCAAATAGTGAGGAAGCAGGAGCAATCTTAAGGCTACAAGTCCATCTCCAAAGACCTGAATGTTCTCTTCCGTGCGCAGTGTCATCAAGAAGTTAAAAGCCCATGGCACTGTGGCTAACCTCCCTAGATGGGGACGGAAAAGAAAAAGTGACGAGAGATTTCAACGCAAGATTGTGCGGATGGTGGAAAAAGAACCTCGACTAACATCCAAACAAGTTCAAGCTGCCCTGCAGTCCGAGGGTACAACAGTGTCAACCCGTACTATCCGTCGGCGTCTGAATGAAAAGGGACTGTATGGTAGGAGACCCAGGAAGACCCCACTTCTTACCCCGAGACATAAAAAAGCCAGGCTGGAGTTTGCCAAAACTTACCTGAGAAAGCCTAAAACGTTTTGGAAGAATGTTCTCTGGTCAGATGAGACAAAAGTAGAGTTTTTTGGGCAAAAGCATCGACATAGAGTTTACAGGAGAAAAAAGAGGCATTCAAAGAAAAGAACACGGTCCCTACAGTCAAACATGGCGGAGGTTCCCTGATGTTTTGAGGTTGCTTTGCTGCCTCTGGCACTGGACTGCTTGACTGTGTGCATGGCATTATGAAGTCTGAAAACTACCAACAAATTTTGCAGCATACTGTAGGGCCGAGTGTGAGAAAGCTGGGTCTCCCTCAGAGGTCATGGGTCTTCCAGCAGGACAATGCCCCAAACACACTTCAAAAAGCACTAGAAAATGGTTTGAGAGAAAGCACTGGAGACTTCTAAGGTGGCCAGCAATGAGTCCAGACCTGAATCCCATAGAACACCTGTGGAGAGATCTAAAAATGGCAGTTTGGAGAAGGCACCCTTCAAATATCAGGAACCTGGAGCAATTTGCCATAGAAGAATGGTCTAAAATTCCAGCAGAGCATTGTAAGAAACTCATTGATGGTTACTGGAAGCGGTTGATCGCAGTTATTTTGGCTAAAGGTTGTGCAACCAAGTATTAGGCTGAGGGTGCCAATACTTATGTCTGGCCCATTTTTGGAGTTTTGTGTGAAATGATCAATGTTTTGCTTTTTGCTTCTGTGTTTTTTCATTGAAGACAAATTAAATGAAGATAATAATACCAAAGAATTTGTGATTGCAATCATTTTGAGGAAGAAACTGAGTATTATCTTACAGAATTGCAGGGGTGTCAATACTTTTGGCCACAACTGTAGTTTGCCATGCACCAGGGGGGTGACAGGTCCTCTTTAAAGCAGTGGCTTCAAATAATCTTACAGTTGGAAGTTTACAATGAACAATGTCCAGGCCTTCTATACCTTATCAAAAGCTTCTATATTATTATGTAATATAGCGGTCAGCCGCTCCATAAGATATATGTCCTTTATTCTAGCGTATAAGTCGGACATAGTAGGGACTGCAGACCTCTTCCAGAATAGAGATATTAAACACTTGGCGGTGGTTAAAAGATGTAGTAGCAATTTTATCTCTGATTTGTACAATCCCGGAGGAAACAGATTCAGCAAATAGGTCAAAGGGTCCAGGGAAAAGACCATTTTTAAAATTCTCTCCATCAGTGCCCCTACTTCTTTTCAATACGTCTGCACACCACCACATACCCAAAGGATATGGTTCATGGATGCACACCCCACCCCACACCTCCAGCATATGTTCGGAATAGTATGATTAAGTTTATGGAGTAATTCAGGTTTATGGTACCAAGTCATCAGTAATTTAATTTGGTTTTCTTTATATAGTGTATTTATAGAAGATCTGAAGGCTCTGGACCACACCACCTGCCACTTTTGTTGGGAAATCTCCCTTCCCAGCCATCCTTCCCACCTCTGCCTTTATAGATGCTTAGTTGTGGCTCACGGCTCAGGGGCATGCAATAGACTGTTGATAAAAGTGATAAGACCTTTGGTTGAGGTGCATCTAGAGCACAAAAGCTCAAATACCATAGGGGAGGGATCTCCGGGGTAACCCATCGCAGATCTAAAGTAATACACTATTTGCTGGTGTGAGAATAACAAAGTGGGTGGTAGGTTACATTTGTCTGAGAGATATTTAAACGTTCTAGGTTTCCAAGTCAGGGGATCTACCAAATCCCTGAAAATAAAAAGACCCGCTTCTGCCCATCTTTGAGTCACCAAGATTATCTTCCCATTAAATGTGGCGAATACAGAAACGGTGTCAGGAAGGAAGCGTGAGAAGCCAGCTGGAATTTTATTCTGCACTTACGCCATAAGCCCCTAGTGAAAGCCATGGAACCCAGAAGGGAGTTAGAGGGTACATCGTATGGCTATCCCCAGATCAGTGAACTTGGGTGATACGGGGCTAGCCATAGTTTTTGTATTTCTGTCCATTCATTGAATGCCTGGAGAGTTGTTCTTGATAGCAGTGTAGGTGTGCTGCATAAAAGTATTTTATAAAGTCTGGGCATGCCAGCCACCCTGTGATCTAGGTGACTTACTGAGTACCATATACATTTTAAAAATAATGATTGAATTATTTTAAGTATGGCTAATGGGACCCTAACCGGGACAGTCTCAAACATTATAAAGGAATTTAGGGAGTATCGACATCTTGACCGCTGAAATCTTTCCAAGGAAAGAAATCTGCATGGAAGACCACTTTCTAATTTGGGTTTCAGTCTCCTGTACTAAGGGGGGAGCAAATTTGTGTGAAACATCTTTTTAAAGCTTAATGCTATATTAACCCTAAGTGTTTTATAGACGTTGACATCACATATGTTTGTATGATTGTTTTAGTAGGCTAAGCTTGTGGTCTAGAATATTGAGTGTTAAGCTTATATCTAGACAATGCGAAATATTTCTTAAGGGTTAGGTGGACAATGGGAAGGGAGATAATAGGATTGGTCAAGGACAGCATGACATCGTCCGCGAATTTGGCCACTTTGAAGGATTTGCTACGTATTTGGATTTCAGAAACATCCGCGTTGTGGCATATCTGGGCCACCAGCGGTTCAATGCTCAGGTCATACTAGTAAAGGGGAGGGCAGACAACCCTGCCTAGTACCATTCCCTATGGGAAGACTCTCAGAGTCGGCAATTGGCAGTCGAATTGTCGCCGCAGGGTGGGAGTAGAGTCCTCTCAGGGCTGAGATTAAGGGCCTGACAGGCCAAAGTGGTATAGGGAGCGGAACACAAATCTCCAGTTAAGCCTGTCAAAGGCCTTCTCTGCATCGAGCCCCAAGAAGACCACCTCCATCCAATTTTTATTGGCCAATTCAATTAGGTCCATGATATGTCTGGTGTTGTTGCCTGCCTGTCTCAACCGTACGAAGCCCACCGGATCTTTATGAATCAGTTGTGGCAACCAATTATTTAGTCGTTCTGTGAGTAATTTGGTATACATTTTTAGGTCCAAATTCAATAAACGTATGGGTCTGTAGCTCGCACAATCCATGGGGTCTTTATACTATTTATGGATAACGGTGATGTATGAGTGGAGCAACGAGGCCAGTATCTCCCCCCATCTATAAAGTGATTAAACATAGAGACCATTATTCATAAAAGATTGGATTTTTTGGTATAATTTTACAGAAGATCAAAATGACTTTAAATGCTCAGTCTTTTTCTTGGTGTTGATTAATTTGATGAATTCTGGTTTGTATATTGCGGCGCTTCCATATAGAGCTCGGTGGTTATTTTCCATACAAATATAAAATAGCAAGGTACAACCTTTCAACTCCTTACAGAGTCTTCATCAGGTACAGTTTCACAATCATGCACATAGAGAGTCTCTTCATTATATAAAGCAGAGGTCCCCAACTCCAGGCCTCAAGGGCGCCAACAGTGCAGGTTTCAGGATTTCCTTAGTATTGCACAGGTGCTAATGTGATCATCTGCACAGGTAATGATTCCAAGCCCTGTGCAATACTAAGGAGATCCTGAAAACCTGCACTGTTGGCGGCCCTTGAGGCCTGGATTTGGGGACCTCTGATATAAAGCTATGATCTGGTAAGTCAGGGTCGTGACCCACCCAGTTAATTAATCATGTTAATTGAGTTGCTTAACGCAGGTGGTTAATTAGTCCTGCAGTCTAAAATTGTATCTAGTGAAATAAAAACAAATTATATATATGACAAAAATAAAATAAAACGCAACATACTTTCTAAATAGATAAATAAAAAAATGAAGGAGTAAAATCATCCTCTTTGTTATAAAAGATAAAAAAAATGTATTCCTTTATAGTTTTATCCCTTCTTGTTCATATATGGAGGATTATGTATATTTTTTATATTGTTTATATATAAGTAAGTCGTTTCTATTATTAATTTTCTCAAGAGCCCACTCTTTTGTAGAAGAACACTTATTCTATTAGAGAGGGCATTTATTATAGTATATATAGAGCTCTTTGTACTATCTTACACTGTAGAAGGATTATATTTGAGAAAAGAATAAAATTAGTAATGCTGCTGTTGTTAATCTATAAGTCGTTCTGCTTATATTTGGTAGTTTATTTTTAGTATATCCAAGATCCTCCAAACAGATTATGTTATATATATTATTACTTGCAAGTGAGGCTTACAATACGTCGGCCGCACTACAAAAAAACTCCAGAATCGTCTTAGTGCCGCCACTCTATGGAAGCGCCGCAATATACAAACCAGAATTCATCGAATTAATCAACTGAATTAACAGGATCTTCTAACACGAGGACCTGATCTCTCCGGGACAGCGTGCTGCAAGCCACAAGAGTCGAATCCTGATTAAACACTAAATCTCAAGACATCCCAAAGGTGAGCAGTTTTCAGTTACCTCACCCATATCCAATCTAGTAGAGATACTGCACTTAGATCTGCACCATTTCTTCTTTCCATTTTCTCCCCCAGAAGCTGTGAGACAGCTCTACTAAAGCCTTTTTCTTGGTGTAGATTTATAAATACTTATAGGCTATGGATCTCTATTAATTTTTATTTGAGTATCCCATCCTCCACATACTAATTCAAAAGGAAGTATTTGGATATTCTACTGATCTTGTTGACCAGGACATTGACCAGAACACAAGGTGGTTATCTAAAATGTCACATAAATATATTAAAGGGGTTGTCCGATAGATAATATTTATTACTTATCAATTGATAGAAAATGCATGATTGTTTTTGTTTGGCTGCTGAGACCCTGATCAGAAAGAAGGCCAAAGTCACCCATGTAAATAGAGCAGCAGTGAAGATGTGTGTTCTGTCTCTTACTTGGGGCTATGAATTCTAAGTCTTCTAATTATCAGCTTCTAATGGCCACTTTACACGTCCCGATATTGTCGTCCAACTTCGACAAAAGTCACTTGGTTCGTGCGTTGGCCCGATATCGTTCGTGCGTTGTGTGGTGTAAATGTGCAATGCGACGCAAGAACAATGCCAAACGATATCGGGGAAAAATGAGCAGGCTTTCCAACTGCCCGATATTGGATGGACGATCTGTCAGGACAGCCCAACAACAACTTGGAGTGCAACTTCCCTATTCCCTCCCATGTTAAATGGTCGTTCCCTGGCTCGCTCGTACAAGAGGGCGTAGACATTGCAGTTGTGTTGCCTGCCGATATCGCCCTGTGTAACATCTCCTATGCGATCTGGGATTTCTGCCAAAAAAATGCGCGCTCCCGCGCCGTTGAATCCAATATCGCAACGATGTTGGGACGTGTAAAGTGGCCATTAGATAACACAAGCCAACAAAATGTAACATTTTGTAATCATCAGAGATGAGAATACACAGTTTAAACCAATATTTCATGCTGATTTCAAATATATTTTTATTTCTGCTCCATCATGTCAACTTTTTTTATGATTAAAGCATATTACTACAAGTTTGCACATATTCGCATCATATTTGTGTCCTGAAATCTAATTACCGTATATACTCGCGTATAAGCCGAGTTTTTCAGCCCAAAAATTGGGCTGAAAAGTACCCCCCTCGGCTTATACGCGAGTCAGTGCTGTATACCGATGTATACATCGGTACATACCGATGTATACATCGGTACATACCGATGTATACATCGGTATACAGCAGCCCCCGTAATGCAGGGCCCCCCCAGCCTCGCTCCGGTCACCTGTAAAGGAAACTATACTTATCACAGTGCCACTGTCCGCGCCCGCTCGCACCCGCTCGCAGCTGCCGTACGCGATCCTCCATCTTCATGCGTCTTCTTCCTGTTTCTGTGCTCGTCACAGGCAATGACGTCATTCCCTGCGATGAGCACAGGAAACAGGAAGAAGAGGCATGAAGATGGAGGATCGCGTACGGCAGCTGCGAGCGGGTGCGAGCGGGTGCGGACAGACAGCGGCACTGTGATAAGTATAGTTTCCTTTACAGGTGACCGGAGTCAGGCTGGGGGGCCCTGGATTACGGGGGCTGCTGTATACTACCGCTGGGGCTGCAATATACTGCCACTGGGGCTGTATACACCACTGGGGCTGCAATACCACTGGGGCTGCTGTATATAGGGGCTGCTGTATAACCACTGGGGCTGCAATACCACTGGGGCTGCTGTATATAGGGGCTGCAATACCACTGGGGCTGCAATACCACTGGGGCTGCTGTATATAGGCGCTGCTGTATACACCACTGGGGCTGCAATACCACTGGGGCTGCTGTATATAGGGTCTGCAATACCACTGGGGCTGCAATACCACTGGGGCTGCTGTATATAGGGGCTGCAATACCACTGGGGCTGCAATACCACTGGGGCTGCTGTATATAGGGGCTGCTGTATACACCACTGGGGCTGCAATACCACTGGGGCTGCTGTATATAGGGGCTGCAATACCACTGGGGCTGCAATACCACTGGGGCTGCTGTATATAGGGCTGCTGTATACACCACTGGGGCTGCAATACCACTGGGGCTGCTGTATATAGGGGCTGCAATACCACTGGGGCTGCTGTATATACCACTGGGGGCTGCTGTATATCATACTGCTGGGGCCTGTATACCACTGCTGGGGGCTGTATACCTGTGCTGGGGTCCACCCTCGGCTTATACGCGAGTCAATAGATTTTCCCAGGTTTTGGGGGCAAAAGTAGGGGGGTCAGCTTATACACGGGTCGGCTTATACACGAGTATATACGGTAATTGCATTCAAACAATAATAGTTGAATATAAAATGCACATGTGCAGCATGCTGCTTGTAAGGTCTAATTTCAGTAAGTAGGCTGAATCTAAGCCATTTTAATCAAAAATGTTTGGTGAATGATTTTGTTGAATATGCAATTTCAGAATTGTCACAGTATAATATCCAGCAGTAGTCTGCCATCATGCTTGCATTCCAGAACCCTTGCTAGCGTGGCTCCATCACCTGAGTATCCTAGTGGAAGCGTTCTCCCTGCTCATTGCTCACATGGCAAGATTTTCAGGAAAAAAGTCAAGCTGGTAGTGCAAAAAGTGAATTTTCAGGGACATGTTAGAACCCAGCTTTTTGTATGCGTCAAGCAGGTTCTGAACTCCTTCATATGCTGGAGACCTATGGTTACCAAGAAAGTTTTCACAATGCCATTTGAATGTACTGCACACATAGCAGAAACTGTCCGGATGATTTAAACAATTTCTCGACACAGTGACACTGTTCAACGGAGAACAATAAAATAAGGCTAATTGAATAAAATAAGGCTGCTCTTTATTTTAACGAAATAAGTTCTTTATTTTAACGAAATCTGAAAGACTAAACATATATGCAGTCATTGATGTTAGGGCATAAATGAAATATCCAAGTAGCCATATCTCGAAAACTATACGTGATGGAGAAAAAAATAAACACAGATCTGAATTGAGCGTCAAAAATACCATAAAAATGACATAACATTGTTTCTGATGAAAATTACTTGTTGGCTTGTGTAATTGTTTAGCTGTAGTAGTCACACACTAGGTGTCCACAGACAGCCTCAAATCAGCAGAAATTGGCTTGTAGTAAAGACCAGGAGAAACAATGCTGTTTTCTTCCAAAGTCTTGTTATTAAGTACAATGTAGCAGGTAAAAAGGATAATCCATACAGGGAAGCATACATGTGAACAGGATAATGGCTTCCACAGACTGGGGAGAAAGGAGGAACAAACTAATACAAGCCCAACTACAGGAGGGAAATAGGGTCAAACTTTATGCAGCATGAAATCTGCCTAGCAACAAGAAATGCAATCATAATACAAGAAAAATATATTTCAAGTTGTTCCCATTCGTGGGACACAACACTCCCCGTCTGAAATCTACAGGGTTCATAAGTCTCTATATGACGCAAGGAGTCAACGCTGTCCCTTGCCATTCATAAAATCTGAAATGAAAAGAGAGAAGAAACACAAAGCAACAATAATGCAATAATTCAAATCCGTACTTGCGGTGAGGCGTAGTCCTTGAATGAAAAATGGAAAAAATGGGTCCTATAGAAACCCATCTTCGGAGGAAGCCACAACATGCCAACTGTTTCACCAACACTGAGTAGAAGTTTAATCCACAGGGAAATTTTCAAAGTTCAGTTGTAAGCTGAAAGTTCTATGTCCTAATACGGCCAAGGGAATAAGGAGATGTGCTCCCCACTGTGGCAGAGTCCAACAACAGAGTCTAGTTCATGTGACTCCTGCTCAAAGGAGCCACCAGGTGACATATCTGAAGCGAATGTCAGTGGGCACGATGGCTGACCAGCTTGACGGGTGCCCAGGGTGTTGGAACCTCAGCTTCCATACTGGTACCTTGGACATACGGCTTGTGGTGCTAGTTGGTCTGAGAGTCTCCACAGACTTTGGTTCCTTCAGCCCAAGTTCATAACTGGCAACAATAAGGTGAGAATTGTTGTGCAGCCAACTTGGGAGTGATGTCCATGTGGTGTAGTCAAGATGAAGTATTGTCCTGAATTCTATTTCCTGCTCAGCTAATTTCAGACCAATAGAGTTGGAATGCCACTGTTCTGGTGTGGCTCTTTTGGTTTTTACTGCTAGCGCAGCAGCATAAAATTCCAGCTTTGATACGGTACATGCAGGCATTGGGGCATGCATGATCTTGTCCAAGATGAAACTGTGATGTACCTTGTTGCCGGTGTTTGAAATACTCAAGGAGGCTACTGCAGATGTAGTCTTCATAGATGCATCGTAGAAAACATAAGCTTTTCTCCTGATGTTGGTTGAAAGAATCTTTAGAGAACGATGGTGTAGGACTTGGAGTTGCTGCAAGGCCTCTAGAGACTTCTTCCTCATCTCCCACCTGTGTTGTTTCTGAGATGGCAGCATAGTCTTCCTGTCAATTTCCTGAGTAGCAAGATATCTCAGCGGTATCCTGTCTTGAACTGTGATGGGTGTCTTGAACCCAAGAGGTTTGTGGATGCTGTTTTTAAGAGTCGAGACTTTCTCATTTCAATTTGGGAAATGGACACATCTTGTTCAACATCCCGTATTGTGCTGAGGCTGCGTTGCATGGGGAGAACACTAGCATCTTCAGTAAGGGGTAGGCTGTTGAGAGAGTGGTTATCACTCTGAGCACTGGAGTCCAGCACCTCTTTGGCTTGACCAGACTTGTGATGGTTATAGGTGTCACAGGTTGGGAACTTTGCAGTTGCTTGCTGCGGATCCCTTGGCAACTCAGTTTTTGTGGGAAAAGGGGGTAAGGGAGCTACCCAGCTGTTGCAGTCATCTTAAGTGGGTTCTATGCTCGTGACCCTCATGATGGTCTTGTCTTTCTTTGCAGGTGGTGAGTTGTTGTCATTGGTTGTAGGATCAAGAGTTGTTGACTCGAGGTTGTCGTCTCAAGGATGAAGCGTGTTTGCGCTGTCTGGTGGTTGCTGTTGTCACTTAGTGTCATTTGACTTCTCCTTTACCCAGTAGTGACATGGGTATGTCAGAAGGTACGTGTCGTGGTCATCTGACATAATAAGAGTTTTGTAGGAGAAGATATTGTTTGTTTTCCTCGTCTTATTACTACAAACATTGCCGATGATGACCCAGCCAAGGCCGAGATACAGAGTGAATGATGCATTGTGTGGTCCGTTGATTAATTGACGCACCTTATGGAGCTGAAAAACGCCTCTGCCAAGGAGAATTAGGATGTCTGTCTTGTCTTCCAGGGCTGGTATCTCGTTGGCTATGACCCTGAGATGAGGATGCTGAAGAGCCGTTTTTGGTGTTGGGATTTCTTCCCTGTTGAAAGGTATTCGATTGCACTCAACAAGTGTGGGAAGTGGTATCTCGACGGAATTCTCAAGCGATGTTATTATGAGATAACTAGCCCTTCTCCCAGTGGCTTCTGTCACACCACTGCAGGTGCCCAAGGGGTAGGGGTAAGTATTCCCTGTTAAGCCGAACAAGTCGAAGAGCTCTGACCTGGTCAGTGAGTTGTTGCTTTGGTCGTTCACACTGACGTACACCTTGACTGCCTTCTCTGGTTGACCTTTGGGATACACCTTTGCCAGTCAAATCTTTGCGGAGGACTTGTCTCGAAGACCTTCCCTGCAGACCTTGTTGCATGAGTAGTATACCGCAAGATGACTTGTCACTTGGTTTGTATCCTCCCCGCCATGTCTTACCATGGGAGAGGACATAGACGTAGAGTCAGGTTGTGATGGATGGAGCGCTGTACGTGGTCTTTGCTGTCGCACTCTAGACACTTGATGGCGATGACACAGTCCTTAGCGAGGTGTTCGGTAGAGGCACAGCACCTGAAGCACACTTCAAACTTCTTTAAGAGTGCCTTCTGTTCTTGAAGTGGTTTCTTACTGAAGCCAATGCATTTCTTCAGGGGGTGTGGTAACTTGTGAATAGGGCACAGGCGGTTCAGATTTTCCAGCTTCTCACCTTCATTGCCTTTGTCTAGCGCTGATGTCAGTGTAGAACTTTGGTCTTTTTTGCAGACACCAGTCTGCTGCGGTTTCTGTCATGAGAGCATGAACTCTCATACTCAGGAGATGACGCAGAGCCGCTGGGTTCTTCATAGCAGAAGAGTCAGTTTTGTAGTCTGCAATCTCCTTGATGAAGTCAGAGAAATAGGAGAATGGATGGAAAGAGACTTTCTATTGCCTTTTGTATTTTGACCCTTGTACGGTCCACTTTTCTTGTATGTTGTATGGCAACTTAGCGACTGTGGGTTTTACCCCATGAGCGGTGTCCAGGTAACTGAGGCCAAGTAGATGTGTCTGTCATGGCCAGCTGAAGCTCGGACAGCAGGTCGCTGAGTTCCTGGAATTTCGAAATATCCTTGCCGGATATTTTAGGAAAGTCTTGCAGCTCTTTGAGCAATGTGTCTTCTACAGCTTCAGGACTGTTGAAATGTTTGTCTAGTCTGTCCCACGCAATTGCGAGATCAGCTGCTGGATTGCTGATGTAAATGGATCTGAGTCTCTTGATTCGCTCTGTAGACCATGAACCCAGCCACCTGATTAGCAGGTTCTGCTCTTCAGCAGCAGTAGTGCCGAGTCACTAGTTGCTGTTTTAAAGACGCACTTCCACATCTGTAGTTTTCGGGTTGGTCGTCAAACCTTGTTAGGCTACTTTCACATAACGATTTTGTAAAATCCGATGCTGTCCGATATAAATCGGACAGCATCGGATTCTTCTAATGCCTGGAATCGGGTGCCAAATAGGCACCCGATTCCGACAGAAAATAGGATGCCCGCCCTCCTGTCAGATCGCTCCCTGAGAGCTGTCAGTCTCCCCCCCGGTCCTCTTCTTTATCCCCTGTGTCTCCCCTTTGGCCCCCGGTCTTTTCCTCTTATCGCCCGGTCCTCCCCTCTTGGCCCCCTGTCCTCTCCTCTTATCGCCCGGTCCTCCCCTCTTGGCCCCCTGTCCTCTCCTCTTATCGCCCGGTCCTCCCCTCTTGGCCCCCTGTCCTCTCCTCTTATCGCCCGGTCCTCCCCTCTTGGCCCCCGGTCTTTTCCTCTTACCGCCCGGTCCTCCCCTCTTGGCCCCCGGTCTTTTCCTCTTATCGCCCGGTCCTCTCCCTCTTGGCCCCCGGTCCTTTCCTCTTATCCCCTGTGTCTCCCCTCTTGGCCCCCGGTCCTCCCCTCTTGGCCCCCGGTCCTGTGTCTCCCCTCTTGGCCCCCGGTCCTCTCATCCCCTGTGTCTCCCCTCTTGGCCCCCGGTCCTGTGTCTCCCCTCTTGGCCCCCGGTCCTGTGTCTCCCCTCTTGGCCCCCGGTCCTCTCATCCCCTGTGTCTCCCCTCTTGGCCCCCGGTCCTCCTATGCGTCCTCCTCCTCTCCTCTTGTCCTCCTCCTCTTGTCCTCCTCCCCCTCTCCTCCTCTCCTTTCTCACCTGTCCACGACTCCTGCACGGTCCCGCGAGTCTCCGGTGCCTTGCTATTCTGTCTTCTGTGCTGCCAGGACCTCTCGTGATGTCACAATCACATGACTGCCGGTTATTGGTTCCTGGCAGTCATGTGATTGTGACATCACGGCAGGTCTTATCAGCACAGACGGCAAGATACCTGGAGACACCGGAGATGCCGGGAGACGTCGGGGGCCTCGTGGACAGGTGAGCATAGATTTTTTTATTTTTAATTAACCCATTCATTCACTTTTGGAGCGATTTTAGTGTACTGAGCATGCTCAGTACACTAAAATCGGTCCGAGGAGACATCTCCATAGGGCCCCATGTCAAATTGATCGGGTCGGATCGGATGTGCACTAAATGCCATCCGATCTGGTCCGATCCAAATCTGTCAGATTTTATTTTCGGTGCAAAAATCGGAGCAAGCTCCGATTTTTGCACCGATAAAAAAATCGGGCAGATTCGGATCGGACCAGATCGGATGGCATTTAGTGCACATCCGATTCGGTCCGATGCCCATAGGGCTGCATGGGGTCCGAAAATCGGTCCGATGCTGTCCGATTTTCATCGGACAGCATCGGAAATGCTAAAATCGTTATGTGAAAGCAGCCTAAGACCTGTGTTGGTGAGTTCTCGGCGAATCATGTACCTCACTAAATCGGACATGTCTGTTCTTTCTGACTTTGGGAGCACACTTGCTGGCTGAGTAATGGTGTTAGCATTGGTCATAGTCTCTTGATTCAGAAACGTAGGGAGGTAAGGCGTGGCATAAATGTTTAGACCAGCAACTGGTTTGGTGTATACAGTCTCTGTTGCATTTGGGACTGGAGCTACGCGGTTGTCAAAAGCGAAGCACCCTCCCAGCACGTTAGGTTGCATGTAGACATTGGCATATGAAGGTTGTTGAGGTGTAAGGTCTGGCTGTGCATTGTAGCATGAAGGAGGTTCAGATTTGAACATTGGTGGTGTGTTGGACTGACCTTGAAAACTGGAAGCTGCAGGTGGATCGGGGTCTTGATGCTCTGGAGAAGTGTTGCTACTGACAGGAATGTTGGTGGTGGTCGGCGGTTCGTTGGCTTGGCTCAGCACATAGTCTCTTGTGTGTTTAAATAGGTCTTCTGTGTCAAGTTCACACAAACTGTGGCTGCCTTCTTGGCTGCCACCTAGAGCTTGCTCGAAGATCTTTAGTCTTGCCATTGCTGCCGCATGTTCACATTCCTTTTGTAGGACTTCAATTTCCGCCTTCCTACATGCAGTCTCGGTTTCTGTCCTTGCTGTCAGCGCATCCATTTCTACCTTCTTGCGTGGAGTCTCGCCTTCTGTGCTTGCCACTGAAGCATCCATTTCTGCTTTCTTATGTGCAGTCTTGGCTGCTATGCCACCAAGGCATCCATTTCTGCTTTTTTATGTGCAGTCTCGGCTGCTGCGCTTGCCACCAAGACATTCATTTTCGCATTCTTTTGGGCGAAGACGGCTTGTATCTTCGTAGTTTTTGCTTCGGCATGCGTTCTGGAGTTCCTTTAGAGACTCTGGCGTATTTAATTTCACCAGAACAGAGCTGTATGTCTCACAGGTATCTTTGTAAGACTGGTACGCTGAGTACAGTTGTTCCAGGACTCCCTCTGGTGATAGCTCATGAGCACCGGGCACAGATAAGACATACACTTGATTCAGCACTCTTTCCATAGGGATGTTATGTGGGAAGTAGTTCACTTTTGGTGGTTTCCAGGTTATCTTTAATCTCCCATGTAGGTTTAATTAAGCGCTTGGACCTTTCACTGTAGGCTGAGTGAAATACCATGTCTTTTTCCTGCTGCTCTAGATCAGGAAGAGAATGAGAGGTCTTTTTTGCTGCAGCAATTGAAGACAGGAATGCAAAGGATGGGGTTGCCAGGAGACTTGTTACAATGTGCAATCTCTGCAATCTCTGAACTGATGTGCACAAAGAATTTGTTTGCAGAGTCTATGCAAGCTGCTGTATCTTCACAATTAATCTAATGGATGATTCTTTCTCTGGATTATAAACTGTATACGGTTCTTAGTAACAGGAACTCTTTTTACTGTTCTATCTCTTACTTGGCGCTATGAATTTTAAGCATTCTAATTATCAGCTTCTTAGATAATTGTTTAGTTGTAGTATTCACACACGAGGTGTCCATAGACAGCTTCAACTCGGCAGACATTGACTTGTAGTGAAGACCAGGAGAATCGATGCTGTTTTCTTTCACAAGCTTGTTATTAAGTACAATGCAGGTAAAAGGGTAATCCATACTGTGAGGCTGGCTTCACACTGCAGTTTTTTTCCTGATCAGGTTCGATCAGGTTTGTGTGCCAAAACCAGGAGAGGAACCAGGAGAGGAACTTGCAGAGAAAAACTATAATTGAAAGAATGACACCTGTTCTGAGTTTTGGAGACACTCCTGGTTTTGGCACCCAAACTGGATGGACACTGATCAGTGAAAAACCGTGGTGTGAAACCAGCCTGAAACATACATGTGAACAGGATAATGGCTTCCACAGACTGAATACTGGGGAATAAGGGAGGGACGAACTAATACAAGCCCAACTACAGGAGGGAAATTAGGTCAAACTTCTTATAGCATGAAATCTGCCTAGCAACAAGTGATTCAAGCATAATACAAGAAAAATATATATTACAGGTTGTTCCCATTCGTGGGACACAACAATGTGTGACTGTCACTCCTATATACTGTGATGAAGCAGTGGTCACACATGCTCACTGTTACATCATTGACAAGAGGGAATTCTGGATTCTTATTCTTGTTATAAATAAATATTGGGTTTCATGAGGATAGACATGAAGCTGTCATATACACTGTGTGCAGAATTATTAGGCAAATGAGTATTTTGATCACATGATACTTTTTATACATGTTGTCCTACTCCAAGCTGTATAGGCTTGAGAACCAATTACCAATTCAGAAGCTGCCAAGATGCCATTTTCCACCAGTTTTGCCATATTTCAGAGCTGCATGTGTTACTGGAGTATCAAAAAGCACAAGGTGTGCCATACTCAGGGACATGGCCAAGGTAAGAAAGGCGGCTGAAAAACGACCACCTTTGAACAAGAAACATAAGATAAAACGTCAAGACTGGGCCAAGAAATATCTTAAGACTGATTTTTCAAAGGTTTTATGGACTGATGAAATAAAAGTGACTCTTGATGGGCCAGATGGATGGGCCAGAGGCTGGACCAGTAAGGGGCAGAGAGCTCCACTCCGACTCAGTCGCCAGCAAGGTGGAGGTGGGGTACTGGTATGGGCTGGTATCATCAAAGATGAACTTGTGGGACCTTTTTGGGTTGAGGATGGAATGAAGCTCAACTCCCAGACCTACTGCCAGTTTCTGGAAGACAACTTCTTCAAGCAGTGGTACAGGAAGAAGTCGGTATTGTTCAAGAAAAACATGATTTCCATGCAGAACAATGCTCCATCACATGAATCCAACTACTTTACAGCATGGCTGGCCAGTAAAGGTGTAAAAGAAGAAAAAATAATGACATGGCCCCTTGTTCACCTGATCTGAACCCCATAGAGAACCTGTGGTCCCTCCTAAAATGTGAGATCTACAGTGAGGGAAAACAGTACACCTCTTGGAACAGTGTCTAGCAGGCTGTGGTGGCTGCTGCATGCAATGTTGATCGTAAACAGATCAAGCAACTGACAAAAACTATGGATGGAGGCTGTTGAGGGTCATCATAAAGAAAGGTGGCTATATTGGTCACTAATTTTTTGGGGTTTTGTTTTTGCATGTCAGAAATGTTTATTTCTAAATTTTGTGCAGTTATATTGGTTTATCTGGTGAAAATAAACAAGTGAGATGGGAATATATTTGGTTTTTTCTTAAGTTGTCTAATAATTCTGCACAGTAATATTTACCTGCACAAACAGATATCCTCCTAAGATAGCCAAATCTAAAAAACCCCACTCCAACATCCAAAAATATTAAGCTTTGATATTTGAGTCTTTTGGGTTGATTGAGAACATAGTTGTTGATCAATAATAAAAATAATCCTCTACAATACAACTTGCCTAATAATTCTGCACATAGTGTAGCTATCACCAATCCAGTGAATAGGTAATATATATGTTGTTTATGGGACAATCCCCTTTAATATGTAATTGTTTCTCTGTCCCAAAACCTAATCCTCTATATTGCAAGATCACTTACACTAAAACTCATGCATTTTTTGGGGGAAGGCATGTATTCAAAGGGCTTTGAACTCCCGGCGGGGGTACGGAGAAAACCACTTCCCTCCAAAACTGTTAAGGTACCGTTACACAAAGAGATATCCGTGCAGACATTGCTTGCAACTCACTGGTTGCAGTGAAAATATGGACACATTGTTCCATTTGTACTCGGCAACAAAATGGAACAATGTGTCCATGATTTCACTGCAATCAGTAAGTTGCAAGCAATGTCTGCACAGATATTTCTTTGTGTAACGGTACCTTAAAACCTGATGCAATTGGATGCTCCCTCACCAATATTACGGTATTACTGATCTGGCTGACAGATCTGGCATAATACTGATGCAGTAGCAAACCTCTAGTGGGTGTGTCATATGAAACTGGCTTCTGGATATGCTCAGTCAAACAAAAACAGATCCGTTGTCCGAATCCAATGGTATCCAACTTCTGCCGGATCAAGGTTCCATAGAGCACCATTTTATTTAAGGCTGCATGGCCCTGGATCCAGTTGTTTACAGTTTTTACAAAAACACAAAAAACATTACAAACTGCATTTTTTATTTCTGGTAAAAACCGTTCTCAGGTGGCTCCAGCTGGAACCGTATGCAACTGCTTGAGCCTGTGTCCCCATTTAAAGTCAATAGGGGAGAAACCGCATGTGGTTGCATACAATTGATCCAGATTTGCCCGGATTAAAAAAAAAAGGTAGTGTGAATCCAGCCTAAAAAAATTCAGTTTATAGGAGGTTCTGGATGTTCGAAAAAAGATCAGAATTTTCTTCAGACACAGCACCACTCTTTTGCATTGACTGTGCCTGGTATTGCAGCTTGTTAACTTGAAATGGAGCTGAGCTGTAAAATCAGCCAGATTCTTTTCACAAGTACAACTCTTTCTAAACAAAACAACCTTGCAAACTTGTTTTTTTATTCTGCATTCCAGAATAAGAAAATTCCATCTTTATTAAACACTAAACTATTTTCCTAAGTTCTGTGCCCCGATGTCTGTTATTGTCTGTAGCACTAACATCACATCGAGTGGCGTAACTAGAGTCTGGCTGGCCCTGGTGCGAAACTTAGACCTGGATCCTACACCCCTCCTGCATGTTGATGAAATCTATGGGCCTTATGTGATGTTCTGAATCCTTTAAAGACTCACAAATTGACTCCTCTCCCCCTTCATTATGTATTAATGTCCCTCATCCTGCTATATATGGTCCTCCTCCTGGACTATGGCCCTATCGTGGTATATATGTCCCCCGTCCTGGTTTATATGGTCCACCTCCTCTTGTCACCATAGTCGTCCAATTATTATAATGCATCCCCATGTTCATCCATATATTACAATGTATCCCCATAGTCCTCTATGTATTATAATGGATCCCATAGTCCTCCATTCATATAGTAGCTCCCATAGTCATTCAATTATTATAATGAACCCCCATTATCCGCCATATAATATAATGCAGCCTCACATCCCTCCATATATCAGAATGCAGCCTCATAGCCCTCCTGATAGCATTATGCAGCCTTATATCCTCTCGATATAATGTAAGACAGCTTCATAGCCTCTCCATATAGTATAATGCAGCATCATTGCCTCTCCATATAGTATAATATAGCCTCATAGCCCTCCATATAGCATAATACAGCCTCATAGCTTTCCATATAGTGCAGCCTCAATACTCTCCATATAGTAATACAGCCTCAAAACTTTCCATATAGTGCAGCCTCTAAACTCTCCATATGATGCAGCCTCAAAACCTACCATATAGTGCAGGCTCTTAACTTTCCATATCGTGCAGCCTCAAAACTCTCCATATAATGCAGCCTTATATATCAGCCTCATATCTTTCCTATAGGGCAGATTATGTGCAGCTTATATCTCCATATAAGCAGTATTATATGCAGCCTATATCTCCCATATAGAGCAGTATTATGTGCAGCCTTATATCTCCCATATAGGGCCATATTATGTGCAGCCTTATATCTCCCATAAAGGCAGTATTATGTTCAGGCAGTATTATGCGCAGCCTTATATCTCCCATATAGGCAGTATTATATGCAGCCTTATATCTCACATATAGGCAGTATTATGTGCAGCCTTATATCTCCCATAAAGGGCAGTATTATGTTCAGGGCAGTATTATGTGCAGCCTTATATCTCCAATATAGTGCAGTATTATGTGCAGCCTTATATATGACTCTTCCCCCCTTCCCGATCCTCTTGCCATACTGCACTGATTTATTAAAAAAAAAATCTGTACTTAACCTCTCCTGGTTCCCTTGCTGCTCCAGTGTCTCCTCTTGCAGAAACTGATGATTCAAGTGGCAGGAGAAGGAGGAAATGGTGCCACCGACCTGCAGTCCACTGTGCACTCAAGCAGGAAGTGCGAGGAGGCAACACAGTGGAAAGCAGGGCTGGAACCTGGCAGGCAGAGGAGGGGAGTAATGGAGCAGCAGCAGGAAGTAGGAGGCTTCCCTCCCCTCCTCTCCCTGACACATGGACCCTATCTGCCGCGCTGTCACATGGATGTGTGTTCTCGGGGACGCACATCTATGTGAAGCAGGTGCCCAGCGCTGCGATCATCTGCCGCCACAGGCCACTTATAGGTCCGGACCCTGTCACCACCCGACCCCTGCAACGCGATTGTTACACCACTGATCACATCGACAGCGGTGCAGCCAATCAGTGAGCTCAGACGGTCTGAGCGGCTCATGCCGTCAACTCCGGAAGAGCTGCTGAGCTCATTATTCTGGCTATATAATTATTTTTATTGTTATCTTTTACAAATGAATATATGTCTTGTAGATAAGTCTTTGATGTTAATATCATAAACGATATACAATGATAATAACATATTGTACTGTAATATAAAAAATGATAGTATTTTGTAATATTATAATACACTGGATAAAATGTGTTATAGCCATAAAGTGCCTGATGGACTTGGACTCACTTCTTATTTAGATGTGCATTCTGCTTGTAGATAGGACTATGATATTAATATTATATATAATTATAACAAAATATTAAATTATAATATAAATACTATTATTCCTTTTTTAAAGTGCCACATAAAAAATACTGTATGTTGTAGCCATTAAATTCTTGACAAATCTAGAGCCACCTTGTATATAGATGTGCGTTATTACAGTGGCGTAACTTGAAGCTCATGGCCCAGATGCAAAAGCTTAGTGCCCATAAAGATCTTCAATAGCAATAGTATTTTTCTGTAGGTCAAAGGGACTTTTGGGGATCCCTAGTCTTCAGGGCCCGGGTGCGATTGCAACCCCTGCACCTGTTGTAGTTACGCCCCTGGTTTTGTACCTGTGTATTATGTGATATCCTTATTCAATCTCTTAGGCGTGAGATGAATGGATGCAAGTGACGTTATCCTTTAGGAGGGACGGAGCCATTTAATTCCTGATTGTTTAAAGAGCTCTATGACCTGACATTACAACTTTTCAGTCCGTACCCTGGCCTTTGTGATGCATATGGCCTTTTTTTGTCTCCTATAGCATGGCTTGTGTGCAGGGAGCAGGTTACTGCATTGTTCGGGTAAATATGAATTGCTACGTGCAACCCCCTGCAGAAAGTATTTATTGTACTCCGGACAGACGCCGACCCTGACAACTGCCCTGACCCCCAGCAGATGGTACTGCAGCATTGCCACTGGCCTGGAACTAACAGCATATGCCAGCTCTCATTGTTTGCATTATATGTCCGGGCCAAGCCGTGTGTCCTCCATGACTAAGCAGCTGTATATACAGT
This sequence comes from Allobates femoralis, assembly GCA_033576535.1. Taxonomy (NCBI): domain Eukaryota; kingdom Metazoa; phylum Chordata; class Amphibia; order Anura; family Aromobatidae; genus Allobates; species Allobates femoralis. The sequence goes on along the minus strand of JARQOC010000003.1, from coordinate 105,061,070 downwards.
ACAGGCTGCCAACAATCTAACTGCCAGATCAGGGCTATAGAACTGAAGCTGCAGTAAAGTGGAACTGATATTCTCTTCCTACCCATCAGTTTGGTGAACTTACTATTTCATAATGTTCCAGTGTCCGGACTGAGATCCTACTAAAACTGAAAACAGAGTGTATAAGTAATGCAGCGGCATCCCCCATGCTAGAAGTGAGAAGGTGAAGAACACAAGATTGAGTCGTCTGCTGGCAGTACATCTTCCCAAGCCGCTAGCAAGTTCACTGTTGGCAAGGCCAGTCAATAAACATAATAATCATTCTCAAGGACCCCATCAATTCTAGCAGATGTCAAAACTGCAACACCTAAGAAAAGAAGCAAAAATGAGCAAATACCCTATAATAAGTAAATACATTGTAATTGTGCATGTAAATAAAATAGGGTACTTGGTAACATTATTTTAATGAAAAAGAAATAATAAAAGTTATCTCATTATGTCAACATGACCCCATCGGGACAGTCCTATCTTAGTATCAATTATTTAAAACCTTACCATATGTCTAGTGACATAAATATTGGTAAAGATTGAGCAGGGCCCAGAACCCCAACAGGGAAATTCCAGCAATGCATATATACAGTTGTGCTCAAAATTTACATACCTCGGCATATTTTTTGTTTTCTTGGCCTTTTTTCAGAGAATGTTAGCACAAAAACGTTTTTTTCCACTCATGGTTAGTGGATGGGTGAAGCCATTTATTGTCAAACTACTGTGTTTTCTCTTTTTAAATCATAATGACAACCAAAAACATCCAAATGACCCTGATCAAAAGTTCACATACCCTGGTGATTTTAGCCTGTATACGTGCACAGAAGTTGACACAAATAGGTTTGAATGATGGGTTTAAATAAAGATAACATTCTCACCTGTGACCTGTTTGCTTGTAACCTGTGTGTGTGCATAAAAGCTGAGTTTCTTGGATCCAGACCAACTCTTGCATCTTTCATTCAGCCACTGATGTTTCTGGATTGTGAGCCATGGGGAAAGCAAAAGCATTGACAACAGATCTACAATAAAAGATAGTTGAACTGTATAAAACAGGAAAGGGATACAAAAAGATATCCAAGGAATTGATTATTCAGTCAGCAGGGTTCAAACTGTTATTAACAAATGGAAAATCAGGGGCTCTGTAAAAATCAAACCATAATCAGGTAGACTAACATAAATTTCGGCCACAACTGCCAAGAAAATTGTTCGGGATGCAAAGAAAAACCCACAAATAACATCAGGTGAAATACAGGAATCACTGAAAACTAGCGGTGTGGCTGTTTCAAGATACATAATAAGAAGACACTTAAAGAAAAATGGGCTGCATAGACGAATTGCCAGAATAAAGCCATTACTGTGCAAATGTCACAAAGTTTTTCACCTATAATACACAGACCCACACAGAGACAAATGTTCAAATTTCAGGAACAAGGTATTTTGGACACCAAAATCAAATTTTTTGGCCACAACCATAAACGTTATATTTGGAGAGTTGTCCAACAAGGCCTATGATGAAAGGAACATCATTCCTTCAGTAAAGGTACCGTTACACACTTTAATGTTGAAACAATCTAACGATCTCATGGGCGCGCAGTCGTTAGGACATAGTTTTGAGATCGTTAGTGAGATGTCACACGCCTAGATATCGTGCACCAACGATCCAGCGAGCAGGTATCATTACCCAGCGAACGATACTTATTCACTGCTGTGAATGGACGAAGTCGTGAACGACATTGTTATCGCGGTGTCACACAGAACGATGCAGCAGGTTGGCTGATCGTGGATCGTCTGATATGAGAACATGTTCTGAAATCTGCGATCTACGATCCTAAGATTTATCGTAGCCGTATCACGGTGTTACACGCAACAACGTACTAACAATGTCGTTTGAACGAATCCAAACCCATGACGTTTGAGTGATATCGTCACTATATCTTACTGTGTAACGGTACCTTAAAGCACGGAGGTGGATCGCTGGTGATGTGGGGATGTGTGAGCTACAAAGGCACAGGAAACTTGGTCAAAGTTGAAGGAAAGACGAATGCACCATGTTATCAGCAAAGGTATGTAAACTTTTCAGCACAACTGTACTTTGCATGCCCACGTACTTGCATTACACTTCATTTGTCTTTTTGGTTCACAGATGTTAAAACTGACTATTTTTCATTCTAGGTGCACAAATAATTATTTTTATCTGATTCTGAGCTTTCCAAACAGTATAAATACACTATATGGACAGTAGTATTGGGATAATTATTTTTCATTTCAGATTTTTCATTCTGCTGCATTGGCCCCGTGTAAAATAACCGGCCTCTCGTCATACCCGTCTGTTTTTAGTAACGAGACTGAATGGCTGGGGTAAAGAGCTCACCAATACCAGCATAGTCCAGTAATATGAGCCATCAGTGGAACAAGTCAGTTCATGGCAGCCCTCCCAACAAAAATTTAAAATTGTTGAATTTTTTTTATAACATATTCCTTTAATATCAATAGAAAAACTTTATGCCGGGCTATTTATGGCAGCTGTATGCAAGCATTAAATTACTTAGCACTATGCTAAACATCATGGTGTAAACCATCTGCAATTGGACTCTGGAGCATTGGTAACATGGTCTGTGGAGTGAATAACCATACTTCTATATGTGGCAGTCTGATAGATGTGTCTGGGTTTACGGAACGCTGATTGCATTTGATCCAACTTTACAGTAATAATATGTTTTTTTTTAAGAGATCGATTTGGCCCCATAGTTAAAGCCAAGGGAAATCTTAAAGCGTTACCGCAATTTAAATTTTATTTAATAATAATGTAGAGCAAGTGATTTTAATAAGCTTTCAAATATACTTTATAAGAGAATTCTGGTTGAAAACCATTCATAAACCTTCCACAAGGTGTCCCCACCACACTGTGTCTGAAGCAGACATTATGTTCATTCTCAGTCAGATCTGTTTCAAGCTTCCACATTGAGTATGGGGCATGTAACCATATAAGGGTAAAGGGGGTGTGGCCTACACATGTGCGAGCTCCTGACTGCAGCTGATGAGGTGATAGTGTATCAGACTACCACAGGCTACAGCACAGCTCAAAAGCAATGTCAAAATATCAGGATCAGTGCAAGCTTCTCTTTCCTTTGCACAATCTTCTGATTTTTCATCTGGCTGCACACAGCTCAGTCACAATCTCTGTTAACCCCTTCTCTGCTGGCACATTACACTTCTCCCTATCAGCCTGTGAAAATACACACACAGTGCTGGCATACACTGAGGATGCTGGCCACACCCACACAGCTATAAAATGCCATTTTAAAGAGCACAGAAAAATGTGAGAAAATAAATGGCAAAACAAGCATTATCTTAGCTGCTATGTGACCCATCATTAACAACTAGTGCAGTAATGGTTTTTTCTCATGCAATGACATTTACACTCAAATGCTTCAGCATACTAAGACATTTTGTACAATTGCATTTTCCAATTTTGTAGCTTTGTGAGAAGAGATTGGGTAAATTCCTTCTCTTCTCCAGCATAACTATGCCCAGTCCAGAAAGTAAGGTCCATAAAGGCATGGATGGGGGACATTTTGTAAAATAATTTGGTTACCTTAGCCCTGACTACAACCCCAGCATAAATGTGAGTGGCTGACTTCAGAAAAGCATTTCTTGAATAGTGGAAGCTGTTTTAGGTGCAAGGGGGAAACCAATACCCAAGTTAATAGATTTAGAATAGAATATCATAGTATGCAGTTGTTCCCAATATGGTGCCACGAATGCTGCCCACTTGCTGCACACTTGACTTTAATGTGACGGCCTACAGTCAGTTCACACATCCACACTGCATTTCTCGCGGCCACCACTTGCAGCTTTGTCAGGCTCTCGTACTCTCTGATACACAAGCACACCCAACTTTCCCAAGTCATTGATAGGTATTCTTCCTTCCCTCTGGCACACACAGGGTAACACAACCAGTCCTGTTCTTTACCTCTTTTGAGGTACATCTCTTTTTGAGAACATTGGTAAGTAATTTGTTGTAGAGGAGATGACTGCAGAAATTTTATTTATTAATTATTAATTTAGCCCCATTTATTCTATGTGAAAAGGGGTATTTACAATAGAGACAAGTACAATATTCATGAACAATAAAAGGCACAGGCAGGTACAAGAGGAGAGAGGACCCTGCCCGCGAGGGCTCCTCACAGTCTACAAGGGATGGGGAGGATACAGTAGGTGATGAGCGAGGACCCTTCCCGTAAGTTCTCACAGTCTACAAGGGATGGGTGAGGATACAGTAGGTTAGGAGACAGGACCCTGCCCATGATGGTTCACAGTCTACATGGAATGAGTGAGGATACAGTAGGTGAGGAGAGAGGACCCTGCCCTCAAGTCCTCACAGTCTACTAGAGATGGGTGAGGATACAATAGGTGAGGGTAGAGCTGGTTGTGTGGTAGTATAGTGGACTGAGCTCACTGCAGGTTGCAGGCTTATCGGAAGAGGTGGGTCTTCAGGTTCCTTTTGAAGGTTTCCACAGTTGGCGAGAGTCTGATATGTTGGGGCAGAGAGTTCCAGAGAATGGGGAATGCACCAGAGAAATTTTGCATGCGATTGTGGGAAGAACGGTAAGAGGGCAGGAGTGAAGGAGATCTTATGAGGATGAGAGGTTGCGCTCAGGTAAGTACAGGAGACTAGTCACAGTGTATGGAGGAGACTACTTGTGGATAGCTTTGTGTTTCATGTTTAGAGTTTTAAACTGTAGTCTTTGGGCAATGTGTACAGATCTATAATTCACATTGTTTCACCTGGATATACAATGAATTATTTTCTGCAGAATTATAATGGTCTCATCCTCACCCTTCTCCACTATTACTGGGCAGGTGAGAGGAAAATGGCTAATTATATGCAAAGAAAGAAGGGTGCAAGGACATAAATTAGAATTATGTGATATTTTCATACATGAACGTCTGAGTGAATATGATAGTGGTGAACCTACTTTTACCATACTAGACAAAACAAACATGACTGAGATATATCCATAATTATGGTTAAAATTACATTGCTGTGGTTTCCCAAGACAAAAAAAACAGCACTTGAACCCCACAGAAGTGATTGTCCCCCTCTGCCCCAAAATGTATCTTTGAATGGTGTTGAGATCAGATTATTATAGGTATGGTATGGAAATATTGCTTTTCCATTCCCATATGATGTCCTTGGTATTGACTGAACACAACTAAGTCAGCGGCAATTATTTCCACTTGCATATTTTAGCACCTCTGTACTAGCAAGGAAACCTGCAGACAGCCTTTAATTTTACAGTAGGGAGGCTGTCTTCTTGCTAATGTAGTTATGACTCACAGAAGTAATATCAAAATTGTATTTATCTAATCCATAACCCCTCAGAAACATTTGACCACTAAGCATATGTGGCTTACTTGTCCGTGTTTAGCACCACTGGTGAGTCCTAATCTTTTTACAATCACTTATCTCAAAACTGTGTTACCTAATCTTTCATAATTCCTAATAATCTTTTTTAAGAAAGTATACATTTCACCCTAGTCAACAATTTTTGGGGTATTACTGTCACATGTAGACTGCTCTGCAGACTCTGTGAATTGCTCTGCAGAAGTTAAATGGAGTTATTTTCCTTTAGTCTATTAAGGGTTAACCACTGTGTTTCTGCAGTACTAGTTGTAGTTGCTGGGTGAATCAGTTGATGTGGTTTTACCACTGCCCCAGCCTTTCAGTACTCCCATGACCCATCTGTTGGTGTCGCTGATAGAGTTCATTCTCTGCAAAGACCGTGAGCTGTGCTGACCCTGAATGCTATTCTGCTAGAGATTTCTTGCTTTTCAGATTTGTGGAGATTGCCATCTTTCTGGGTGTTGTTGTGCTTTTTTCAGTCCCTGGGTGGAAGTGAGAGGGTTAGAGCATTTGGCTGGTCAAGAGCAGGGCAAGTGTGGCAGCCCAGATATCCTCATCTTTAAAGATACTTCTAGGAACAGGGTCAGCTAGAGACCCCTATTCTAATGTTCAGACTAGTTCACCTAATCACCTTTTGCCTGTCAATGTCTTCCTGCTACCTTAACCCCTTGTCCGTTATTCCACCTCATGATATTTCCCATCTCAATCAATAACATATCATAAAAAAAATCTTAGTTCTGAACATATGAAATTGAAGGAGTAAGGGTACCTTTACACACGGCTACATTTGTAGCTTGTCACCAGGTAACTTACTGGTTGCAGTGAAATCATGGAGACAAGGTTCTATCTTGTTGCTGTGTACAAATGGAATAATCTCTCATGATTTCACTGCAACCAGTAAGTTACCTGTAGCCACCCTAGAAATGTAGCCGCGTGTAAAGGTACCCTAAGAGTAGATTTCTACTCTATAGTGGGACAAAAGTGGTTGAAACCTCTACAACTTTTTTTTTTGTATGTGGCCTTTCACCTCTGCATGGCAACATGACGATCCATGTTTTAAGGTGATGTCAATAGAAATGGTTGTGTGACCCTAAGATATTTGGCTATTAGAGAGATTTCATGGTGTCAGAACTCCATTTGGAGATCCAGGGAAATGAGGCCACTGACACAACATTGATTTGGAGATCCAGGGAGATGAGGCCACCGACACCACATTGAGGATCCATTTCAGTCATATGAAACCAGCTTTATGCAAAGTGGTGATGAATATTTACCGTGCGATTTCCTAAAAAACTGGACAAGTCAAGTAGAGTCGGAGTCCCCTTTCCTTGGACGGAGTCAGGAATAATTATAATAGTTAGTAGGAAAGATTATTGGATTCTTCTGCTAACCTTAGAGGGCAAATACAACCCCTCTCGATTGATTTATTTTTATAGGGCCGATGTGGTGACAGGTTTTCTTTTATATTGGAACTCAAAATTGTATGGTGAAAAATGTACTTTTTGCCTTCCTTCCTAGAGACGTGGTTAACCGATGCATATCCTGTGTTTATAAAATTCCTGATGGTTTGTATCACTGCAATTGTAATAGGAGAATTGAAGCCAGAAGAAGAAGAATGAAGCAATGCTCCCAACGCTGTACTGGCTCTCAAATTATCATTGGCTGCGGATCCCCAGAAGCATCGCTCTCCCGAATCCCATAGAGATATCAGAGTTATATCTGTAGCATGCGTTAATACATTTCCAGCAGGTCATGCTTATCTTACAGATTCCATTTACTATAATGATTAATAATACTGTCCTGCATCCCACACTGAGCATTTCTCTTTATTCACATTAGTCCCTTTTTCCATTGCACAAAACGAGATAATCCTCATAGAAGACAGTTAATCAATATGTTTGAGTCGTGAGAGGGAACTGTTATGTCCAAGAAAAAATAGTTCCACCATACAGACACTTATAACTTGTGCATGATCCATATTTTAGGAATGCAATTTAGGGCGGCTTCACACTGCGGTCAGGTCTGGTCCGGGGCTGTCAGAGATGAACCTGACAGCCCCGGACTGGATCAGCACACAGAACTGGAGGGCTAATTTGCCCTCCAGTCCGATGTGAAGCCGCACGCAGCTGCCGCCGCTGATAGGTCGGGACCGCAGCTACCTCGCTTTTGCAAAAAAGCATCACAAATGCATCATCTGTTTGTGCTGCTTTTTTGCTTCATTTTTGGTGGACACAGACAGACACACAAGACACACAGACACACTTTGCTACCCTCCCCGCAATCCTACGGTGATCCCCGGTGATTTCTTCCTCCCAGACACCGGCAGGTCCTCTCTGCGAGTAGTATGGTACTTCCAGGACCTAGAACCATGTGACTCTCAGGTTGGGTCACATGGTGGTGGGTCCTGGAAGTACTCGTACTACTCACAGACAGGTCCTGCCGATGCCCGGAAGGAAAACATCACGGGGCTCACCGTGGGATTGCGGGGAGGTTAAGTAATTGGAGTCAAAAACGCAGCGTCTGAACAACGAATTGAAAATCCCATTAATTTTGCTGGTAGACGCAGTGACTGATCCATTTTTGGTGCAGTTTAAAAAAAAAAAACAACACATCACCAAAAACGGATCACAACTGTCCAGTGTGAACTTAGCCTAACACTAGTGGACAGACGTATTCCAGTGTATTATATGAGAGACAAAAGCATGTACGAGTTCTCTATTAGGGACTTTGAAAAATATATTAAAAAAAAATCCCTAAAGCTTTAAGGAAAAAATTACTATTTCTACCAGTAAAATGAGTTTGTATTAGTAAAACAATATATAAGAAAATTATATATAATTATTATTGCTGCAGCCATAATGAACCATACAATAAAGCAATCATTTATCCAACACGGTGAGCGCTGTAAGCAAAATAGAATAAATAATGCCGAAAAAGCTTTTATTTGTTAATTTTGTCTCCAAAAAAAAGGCATTCAAAAGTGACCAAAAACTTGAATCGACCACAATATTTCACCAATGAGAATTGTAAGTTGTCCTGCAAAAAAAAACAAGCTCTCACCAAATACAGCAAAAAAGAAATAAATAAAAATATTATGGATCTGCGAATGCAACAACATAAAAAATAGAAATAAAGTATATTTAAAGAAAAGTAGAAAAATATTATATATATACAATCCCAGCACCATTTCATTTCACCCCCCATTAATATGATTGCAATTTCCAAAAAGTTGGCCAGTTGTCCTGTACTGATAATCTTCTAATGATAAAATACTATATTGAAACAGCAAAACACAGCCCAGTAAGTAACATATGACTGGAATCAGGGTCTCTTTCACTACATCATGATGCTCTCAAATTATTTTGGGAGAAAATGGGGATGCATCTTACAATCTGAACAGCAGCTTACCAGGAGGGCAGAGGCACGGTGGTGGAGCAGGGTAACAGGAGGCAGGGTGGGGCAATGCTGATGGGGGCCCAAGGCTGGGAGGAGTGGGTGTCCCAACAGGCTATCAATGAGATCTATATCTGCACGTGTGCTGCTTCTGACACAAAAAGGAAAATGACTGTGTATCTTGTATTTCATGATTGGTCACCAAAGTAGCCCTCTGAAGTTTTTTTCCTTTGTATGTTTAATTAATGATAATTAAAAGAAATAATAAAATAATAAAACCTAGAAATCTAGATGGCAAACACACTTCAATTTTTTTTCTTAACTCAACAACCCAGGCATATATAAGAAACTTAATTTCTTAAATTAAACATAAATATAATTTACTAAATAAATATGCTGCTTTGCCCACATATCAGTCACTTCTTCATTCCCAATCATTCACTTTCAGAAACTTCTCAAATTTGTCTACAGATCTGTCTTTAGTGAATTGCCCAATTACACCAGCTGCCTAAAGTAGTTTACTGTCAGTGATTGGTAAAGAACCTGGAGAGAGTCAGGTACAGAAAGAGACAAAAGCTGCGATTCATCAAGAGCACCAATTTTCTCACCGTTCTTGATGAGGGGGTATGTTGGTGTCAGATGGTTCTGATTCGATAAAGGGTTATATGGTATGTATGAAAAATGTCCAAGCATTAACAGGCAGGTAGCTGCACCTATCTGCCTGTTGTGCCCAGCATCAGTCTCTGCCATTTACTCTTGGCACAGAGCGATCACAGACCACTCCTGCTGGGAACATCATGGCAGCATAAACACAGACCCGAAGCTGCTTTTCTGCTCTGTGGAAGTGGGCAGGACAGCCGACTTCACACTGATTGACAGCTGGCTCCCCACTACCTGATTGGGGGAGTTGGCCGTCAATCAGCATGATGTCGGCTGTGAGCTTGTCGACACAGTGGGAGAATCCTCCCCTCTGTTGATATGACATCAGCGGAAGCGTCAAAATCGCTGACAGGAGCGGTCAGTGACCGCTCTGGTCGGCGGTGAACGGTGGCGTACACAACAGGCCGGTAGGTGCCAACTACCTGCCTGTTAGTGCTCAGGCACAATTATTTATTTTTTTTATACATCCCAGATAACTCCTTTAAGAAGTGCAGGATTATTCATGAATTTGGAGTGTCTGACAAGTGGTGTGCACCTACAGTATGTGCGCCACACGAGTCCATAAGTACAGTAAGATTTCTGATGTAATAAACATCACAGCTCGTCATGGACTAGACAAGCTAAGCAGGGCTGGTTTTAGACAAAGTGGGGCCATGGGCAAAAGTTAAAAGTGGGGCTCCAACTGCTAACAAATTACACCATCACACACAAATATTTCAATTGCATTTACAGAGACCGATTTCAGATTTTTAAACAAACTAGATCAACAATAGTAATGTCATCTGGCACTTGTGTATCGGCTCCTCACACAGGCTGACGAAGAACGATGGGGTTAGAATGATCAATAATATATTATGACCTCATACAGATCATATTATCGGCAGCACATCTGTTTACATCGGGTTATGTGCTGCCGAGAACAATGGTCCTTATTCATTAAGAGACGCGCTATGAATGCCAGTCTTAATAATTGAAGCCACTGCAGTAATATTCACCCAATTCATTAATAGAGATGAGCGAACACCACAGTGTTTGTGTGGCGCCCCGCAACAAGTGCGTCACAAGGGAGTATTGCAGCCGCAATATTCTCTGACAAAGCAGTGATATAGTTAACTTTGAGATCCAACCCAACATGCATCACCTAGAACAGAGGGCCAATCCTAGGTCCTGGTGGGTGGAGTGTTAGGGAAGTGTAGGAGAACACACAAGAATCTAGACAAAAAGAGAATAGTCTAGAACTCGGAGAAGAAGGGTCTAAGACTAGAACTTGGAGAGGAGCGGGGGCTCCGCTCCCCGTGCGGGCCCCTGGGCCGTCACCGGTCGGGTGTCAGCACCTGAGGCCTTACCAACCGGGATCGGGCATTATCTACACGGGTTCCCAAAAGACTCCCGTGCCCACAACTCACAGCCGGTTCACTGGTACCGAAGCTGGCAGCAGTTCACCTCTGCCACACGAACCAGAAGAGTGGAGGACCAGCTTCACAGGAGCACCCCACCACCAGCCAACTTCCAGTCGTCTAACCAGCGGTGTACCCACTGAGGGATCCAAGGCTCCCCAAAGCATCCAGAACGTACATCATGGATAGGGCATTGAAGCAGCCTCCCCGTACCCGACCTGGTATTCCTGGGCGACACTGGCAACAAGTTAGGTAGAATAGAGGAACACTTGCGGATCTCTGAGGGACACTATCACTGCTGAGTCCACCCGGTCTACTACTCAACCACTGTATGCCATGTATTGTCTAGTGGTTACAGTAAAGACCCGTTATAGAGACTTTCTGTGTCTGTGCTTCCTTATGAACTGTCCGTCCGCACAACAAGGTAACCTGCAGCTGCCGCACAACATCTTGAGCAGCTCCAGCCTCCGGGGATCACCGCTCAGCCTGTGGGAGCGTAACATCTTGCTGCTGTCCATCCCCCGGAGGTTCCGCAGCGTCGGTAGCCCTTACCGAATCTACTCATAGGTGGCGTCACGAATAAATTAAAAACCCCTTTAATCTGTTCCACCAAGACGTCTTCACTTTTGATCTGCACTACACCGGGCCCCACTACCGGCAGGCGCGGTCCACCCGTGACAAGGAGGAAGGAAGCATCGCCTGTCTAAACCGGAGTCCCGGCCACGGTGAGTCATTTGCATTCGGATTTGTTGTCCAAACAAGTTTGGAATCAATGGTAGGCAAATTTCAATACATAGGAATCACCATCAAAGGTGTCCGAAAGCTGCCAAGCACAGACAGACACACACAGATCATCTTACCGCTTCTTGCTGCTTGATTGCTCTGGTCCATCTTCCAGGATCCCTCTCACTTCTGCATCCAAGCTGGTGATGAGTGACATGCGAGGTAAGCTGATCTGATCACCATAGCAGTCGCGTCACATGACCAGATAGTGTCAGCTGATCTGGTCACCTGACTTCATTACTATAAAGACCAGATCAGCTGCCCCGCACATCACTCACTGCCAGCTCTTCTCCAGGTGTACTCTGACTCGCTGAGGTCACTGTTCAGGTAACAATGATGACTGCTAATTATAGATGGTACCATTGTTACCTGAACGGTGACCTCAGGTGACTTCAGTGTGTCACCGCTTACAGACTGAGCTTGCATCTCATTCATCCAGTAACTGGAGGCTATGGTGACAGAATGCTGTATTCTTCACTACAGCCTCCAATGAAGAAGACATCACAGAGGATCAAAGGAGGGGTATGAGGGAGTAATAAAGATGGAGCCACTAAGTGTATCTATTTTTTATTTTGAATAAAATGATTTTTTCCTGTGCTGTGTCTTTTTTAACCATTTTTTTGAGGTTCTTATAGGTCGGGTCTAACTAGGCCGAACATTAAGAATCTCAGGGTTTAATACCAGCTGAAAATACAAAGCTGGTATTAGTCCCTTATTACCCAGTGTGCCACCGCCACCAGGGCTGTGGTAAAGCGCCTGGAAATGGCGCTACGATGAATGCGTCACTCAAATCCGGCACATTCCCCTCATCCTTCAAGCACGCCCTAATCACGCCCATCCTAAAAAAAACATTCCTCGACCCTACATCAGTCTCCAACTATCGCCCCATATCTCTTCTCCCGTTTGCCTCAAAACTTCTTGAACAACACGTCTATTCCGAACTGTCCTCCCACCTCTCTTCCTGTGCTCTCTTCGATCGCCTACAATCCGGCTTCCGACCGCAACACTCAACCGAAACAGCCCTGACCAAAGTCACTAACGACCTTCTGATCGCCAAGAGCAAACGACACTACTCCGTCCTCATCCTTCTCGACCTCTCTGCTGCCTTTGACACTGTTGACCACTCCGTCTTACTCCAAATTCTTGAGTCTCTTGGCATTACTGACCTCACCCTCTCCTGGGTCTCCTCCTACCTGACGGACAGGACCTGCAGTGTTACCCACTCCCACACCACCTCCTCGTCCCACCCCCTCTCCGTAGGTGTCCCCCAAGGCTGGGTCCTGGGACCACTACTCTTCTCCATTTACACCCTCGGCCTAGGCAGCCTCATCGAGTCACACGGCCTCCATTACCACCTCTATGCCGACGACACCCAGCTCTATCTGTCTGGCCCCGACATCTCTTCTCTTCTATCCAAAATTCCTCCATGCCTATCCGCCATTGCATTCTTCTTTTCCACCCACTTCCTCAAACTCAACATGGACAAGACTGAATTCATCGTCTTTCCCCCTAACAACCCTCCCCCCCTTCCTGACCTATCCATCACCGTTAAAGACTGCTCCCTCTCACCCGTCCCCCATGCCAAATGTCTCGGGTAATCCTCGACTCCTCCCTCTCCTTCAAGCCCCACATCCAAGCCCTCGCCACCGCCTGCCGACTTCAACTAAAAAACATTGCCCGCATCCGCTCCTTCCTTGACCACAACACAACTAAGAAACTCGTCCACGCCCTCATCATCTCCCGCCTGGATTACTGCAATCTCCTGTTCACCGGCCTCCCTGCCACCTCCCTTGATCCTCTCCGCACCATCCTCAACTCTGCTGCCCGACTCATCCACCTATCTCCCCGATACTCCCCCGCCTCCCCTCTCCGCCAAGCCCTCCACTGGCTCCCCTTCCCCCAGCGATCTCGCTTCAAAACCCTAACCCTGACATACAAAGCCATCCACAACCTGTCCCCTCCTTACATCTCCGACCTGGTCTCCCGCTACCTCTCTTCGCGCAACTTGCGCTCCTCCCAAGAACTCCTTCTCTCAACCTCCCGCATCTCCACCTCCCATAACCGCACACAAGACTTCTCTCGTGCTTCTGCCAGACTCTGGAACTCCCTCCCTCACCACATCAGACACTCCCCGACCCTGGGAACCTTCAAGAAAAACCTGAAGACCCACCTCTTCCTACAAGCCTACAACACACACTGAGACCCTATCCACTGCACCAACTCACCTGTCCCCCTTCTACTGTCTCCCTCCCCAACCCCTTTAGACTGTGAGCCCTCGCGGACAGGATCCCCGGCCCCATTGTACCTGTATTACTACTCGTGATCTGTCATTGTTTGTTGCTGTTTGTGGTCGTCGTCTTCGACCATTTGTCTATGTCAACCCTCTAAATTGTAAAGCGCCATCTATCCTAATAGCGCTATATAAATACTTATTAATAATAATAATAACGCGTCCTTTTCAGTGGTGGCTGGTAAAGCACCTGGAAATAGCGCTACAATGAATGTGTTATTTTCAGTGGTGGCTGCGGGCTGCTATTCTTTAGCGTGGGGAAACGTACAGGGCTGTAAGATTCCTAATTCATTAAGTAGCGTACGTCTTTTGATGAATGTGAATTGGGTGAATTCAGTGGCTGCAGTGACTTTTATTGAAGGGGTTGTCCACTACTAGGACAACCACTTCTGATTTAACGAGCCCCGCATACAATCACCGCCGGTTTCTTTCTGCAGCCTCAGTGTCATTTCCTATTGATAGCTAATTTAGTATGATGGCGGAAAGAGAAGCTGGCGGGGATAGGACGTGGGCTTGCATGACGTTATGTGAGCCCCAAATCGTGATTACTGACACCGCTGGCCAGGTGCCAGCAAGGGGTGTGAGTACAGGATCTTATTTTACTTGGGAGAAACATATGGAATCAGAAACAGTTGTTAATTGAAAATTCAATTCCCAGTGCTTTCTTAGCAATGGTAAGGAGATGCTGGGAGTTGTTGGTATCAGTCATCATCAGACTGGAGACCAGAAAGGAACCACAGTACTGATGAGAATTAGTCGTATCACAAATAAACATTTATATCCATTTAATTTATAGATGATATCTTCCCAATTGGAATCATTCCCATCCCTTTTTTTTCGGACGCCATGCTGGCTGCAGGTGCGTGCGGCTGTACACCGGACCAGAGGGCATATTAGCCCTCCAGTCCTGTGTGCTGATCCAGTCAGCGGCTGTCAGGGTCATCCCGGACAGCCCCGGACCGGATCACGCCGCAGTGTGAAGGCACCCTTAGGGAACCTCATGCACACAAACTGTCAATTCTGGCACATTCTAGATGGGCTGGACCAGCAGTAGACTGCATTGATCGAAACATATTTAACAGTATTTAGATGCTCAAAATGGTTCCCAGTACCTCCACTTACACATTCATTTCACAGGCTGTTTGTAGCATACAAAAGGCTCGCACCATGTGGGGGAACGCTGGGCAACACAATGATATCAGCACATCTCGCTGCCTATGCCAGCCCCTAGACTGCAGTGAAGTGTAGTCCATCACCACTCAGCGGGAGAAGGGGCTGAGGTATGTAAATGTATGTTCCAAGTACAGGTGAACTCTATTATTACCATAATGAGGAAGAATGTGGGCATTAGAATAAAGAGGCATAATGGGGGCTAATTTTACAATAAAGAGGTATATGGGGGGCATGATTATTATTGTTATTAATATTAATAAGATGCACAAGAGGATATTATCATAATGAAACATTGAGAGCATTATTATTGTTATTATTATGATTAGTTATGGTGGTCGTTACTATTCAGGAGCACAAGAGGACATTATAGCAATACAACTCCCTATAGTAATAAGGAGGCCGAAGAGAGCATCATTACTATGAGCAGGTACAAATAGGGGTAACAGGGGCATGACTACAATTGGTGTAGGTCCCTGGAGTTCAGAGACGCCAAAACGTCCCTTGGGCCTATATTAAAAGACCAATGCTATTAAAGACTGGCAATAATTGAGGCCCCATTGGAGGTTTTGAATTGTTTAAAGGGAACCTGTCACCTCGTTTTCCCCCCTCTCCTATCACTACCTGTTCCTGGACCTTGTGAGCTCATCCCTAACCATCCCTCACTGACCTAAAGGGGCCCCATAATGGTGCATGCGCAATGCGCATATTGAAGCCGGGCCGATCACGTGATTAGGCCCAGAATGTACTGGGCCGGCATTTTAGATCACAAGGGAGGCGGCAACTTCAAAAATAAGGAGGAACAAAACAATACAAGATGCGAGGACGCCCAGCAGGGAGTGCAGAATGATGACGAGGAGGGGAGAATGGAGCCCAGAGCCCGCCTTTCCAGTCTCCTAGATGGAGATTGTATGTAAGTTAAAAGTCATTTTTCTAAACCATTATAGGGCCCCTTTAGGTCAGTGAGGGATGGTTAGGGATGAGCTCACAAGATGCAGGGACAGGTAGTGATAGGAGGGAGGGTGGGGGAAACGAGGCGACAGGTTCCCTTTAAAGTTCCACCACTAGGGGTGGCTATTATACATAGAAGCACAGTGGGAACATTGTTACTATATAGGTGAACAGAGGGGACACTGTTACTTTGTGGGGCACAAAAGAAGGGCATTATTACTGTACAGGGTTCAGAAGGCACAATATTACTGTCTGAGTCACTGGGGAACAACAAAATTGCTTCCTGTGATGTTTGACCTTCTTTATGTCAGTTTTTGTTGCTGAGGCTGAAGGCACACTGTCGTGCATCAAACACGGAGCGTGTTTGATGCACGAAAGTGATGCTAGTGTAATGCGTGTTTGTGGGTGTGTGTGGTGCGAGTGTGGTGTGTGGTAAGTGTGCCTGCATGTATTGTCAAACTCGCCGGCTGTCAAAAGGCAGCGAGTTTGAATTTCCCACCATGCGCATACAGTAATAATCATCCTGCCCGCTGTGACTTTGACTCTGCAGCTTTTGACACTGTCGACCATCAGCTCCTACTCTTTATGCTGCACTCCATTGGCATAAAGGACACTGCTCTGTCCTGGCTCTCCTCCTATCTTTCTGACCGCTCTTTCAGTGTATCTTTTGCTGGCTCCACTTCCTCCCCTCTTCCCCTCACTATTGGGGTCCCTCAGGGTTCAGTCCTTGGCCCTCTCCTCTTCTCTCTCTACACGGCCCCGATTGGACAGACCATCAGCAGATTTGGCTTTCAGTACCATCTTTATGCTGATGACACACAACTATACACTTCAGCCCCTGACCTTACCCCTGCGGTATTAAAGAACACCAATGACTGTCTAGCTGCAGTTTCCAATATCATGTCCACTTTCTATTTGAAATTCAACCTTTCCAAAACTGAACTACTTCTGCTCCCCCCATCCACTAAACTCCCTAAATCGGACATCTCTCTCTCAGTTTGCGGCACCACGATAACGCCTAGACAGCAGGCTCGCTGTCTGGGTGTTATGTTTGACACCGATCTCTCCTTCTCCTCCCACACGCAATCTCTCGTCCGCTCCTGTCGCTTACACCTGAAGAATATCTCTAGAGTCCGCCCCTTTCTCACCCTGGAAACAACAAAAACCCTCACCGTGGCCCCAATCCATTCCCGCCTTGACTATTGCAACTCTCTATTAAGCGGCCTCCCCCTCACCAGACTTTCTCCTCTCCAGTCCATCCTTAATGCAGCAGCCAGGATCACCCATCTGGCCAATCGTTACTCAGATGCCTCTGCTCTGTGCCAGTCATTGCACTGGCTGCCCGTATACTACAGGATCAAATTTAAATTGCTTGTTCTCACCCACAAAGCTCTTCACAGAGCAGCACCCCCCTACCTCTCCTCCCTCATCTCTGTCTATCACCCCACCCGCTCTCTACGTTCCTCAAATGACCTTCGACTAACATCTGCACTAATCCGATCCTCCCTCTCCCGGCTCCAAGACTTCTCCAGAGCTGCACCAAACCTCTGGAATGCTTTACCCCAAGAAATCAGGACTATCCACAACTTGCATGGCTTCAGACGATCCCTAAAAACGCATCTTTTTAAGGCGGCCTATCATACTCCCTAATAGAAGTCCATTGAACTGTAGACAGTGAATGGGCTATCCCTCTGGACATTACTCTTCTACAAACTCCACCAAACCATAAAGGTCTACACAGACTGTATAATGACCATCCATGTAAGCTTAGCCCTATGCCCCATTTCCTCAAGATGCCTGGACAATCAGTGCAATAAGCCCCTGCACCTTGTGCAACCCCTATCCCGTTGTAGATTGTAAGCTCCTTTGAGCAGGGTCACCTTCATTTCTTGCTTTATTTATTGTATTTTTTTTCACATTGATTCTATGCCTATTGTTTTGTATCCAATTATTGTACTTTATTTGTTCTCTACTCTAATTACTTACTGTATATTTTCTGTACTCTAACCCTACATTGTAAAGCTTTATTATTATTATTATTATTATTATTATAATGTGCTTTAACACTCATGTCAGCATGTGTCCTGAGACTGTCCAAGCTCCTGGACACATGCTGAGGTCATAAATGGCCAAATTTGTGTGTTATGCCTATAAATCTGGAAAGTCGGTAATTGTCGGCTTTGCAGTGTCATTTCTAAACTCCTGCATCTCTTGTCAGTGAACAGCGTTAATGTACGCTGTCCAACGTCCTGAACAGCTAAGTAATCCACAGGAAGGTAGGAACAGGCAGGCATCGGACACAATTGTGCCTGTTGCCTTGAAAAGACCACGATGTGGCTGCGTGTAATTCAGGACTTTCCTTCCTGTGTCTTCCCTGAAGGAAGGAAAGTCCTGAATTACATGCAGCCACATCGTGGTCTTTTCAAGGCAACAGGCACAATTGTGTCCGATGCCTGCCTGTTCCTACCTTCCTGTGGCTGCGTGTAAATGTACCATAACACTGTTCACTGACAGGAGCCGCAGGAGTTTAGAAATGACACGGCAAAGCTGACAATTACCGGCTTTGCTGATTTATAGGCATAAAACACAAATTTGGCCATTTATGACCTCAGCATGTGTCCAGGAGCTTGGACAGTCTCAGGACACCTGCAGACATGACTGATAAAGCACATTATAATTATCATCTTGCCCCGCTGCTGTTACAGCGGGGCAGGATGATTATTACTGTACGCTCATGGTGGGACATTTAAACTCGCTGGCTTTTGACAGCCAGCGAGTTTGAAGCGATTTGCGCAGCACACTAGTGCGAATTTTGCACCGCGTCCTGTATGGTGGCGAGATTTTCTCGCCCCCATAGATTTGCATTGCACTCACGTGCGTCAGAATCGCGTGCAGTCGCAGTATGCTGTGACTGCACTCGCTTCTGACTCGCAATGCGAGTTAGGTGCGGGGGACTCGCACCAGTGTGCCCTGCATGATAGGTCAACACTGGTCCGAGTGCAATGCGAGTTTCCCTCACATTGCACTCACGCGAGTCCCTCACCCAGAGTGCCTTCTGCCTGAGTCTAAATCTAACTTTATTTTTCTTCCATTGGCTCTAGTTAGTGATATGTGATATACCATATTTATATGCATATGGCTGATTGAACTCTAGGACTGATGTCTACTAAGCATTATTATTTTTGCCTTTTTGGTTATTAAAACAAATTCACACATGTAGATTCCGTTTATTTATGAAAAATGTACATTTCAGAAAAAGAACTAAACATGCACAAAAAGTTGCCATTGATACACTTTTCATTTACTGAAATATCTCGGAAAAGCCGGGATTTAAAGATATCTTGCAGTGAGTTGCGCCAGGGCAATCATATTGAATAGACCAGCAGTAATCCACCATAATGTGGGTATCCCAGTGTCCTTGGTATCCTTCTTCTACAGTTCTTAAATCTTGGTGACATTGTTCACCCTGCTCTTTGCTTAGGTCACCATCTTAAAGGGATGTTTAAAGAAATTTTAAGGTTCCTGGACTTCATAGCAGCTGCGACATCTGGCACTGCTCTAACAATTCACAGCCTGCAGGTGTCCCAACACCTAGAAACTCAAGGAACTTAAAAATGTTAAGCTCCATTAAGCTCCATTAAATTCTACAGGTTGAAAGAAACCGGTAGACCTGATGGCTGTGAACCTTAGGTTAACGAAGTTCTCAGCCACCGGGTGTTCCGTCAAGTGGGTTGACCCCAAAACTGCAAGGAAATTTTTAGAGCCATTTGAAAATTTTTTACTTTTTTCACGAACACAGCCACATACGCTGATTTGTTAGTGAATTGCTTGTGTTTCCGATCAGGAACTGAATCTGAAAATTTTGCGCCGAATTTTAAATTGCCAAACATGATCAGAGCAAGTTCTCTCATCTCTGATCTTGAATATTGTTAATGCGCATTACATTTAATAAGTCTACAAGTGTTTGTCACATACCTTACAGACAATCTTTGATTCTATATGTAATGCCCATGCACTAATAACAGTACATTAGCCCAAAAAGTAGAGCTGCTACAAAAATATGTGATATATTCTATGTTCACACGTTGTATTTTTGCTACATTTTTTCTGCAACAAAAAAAATGAGGTTTTTGCTTCAATTTTTGGTTGCATTTTTAGTGTATCATTTGAATATAGTACATGTTTAATAAAGATAGTTTCATTCACCACATAAGCAGCAAAAATGAAACGTTTGCGTTTTTGCCCTTTTTCATTGCTTACTAAAAACACTTAATGAATTTACATGCTGCTACTATCATAAACGCAGCAGTTTTTCATTTCAGTCAAGAAAAAAAAAAATCGTGTGCAGGAGATTTCTGAAATCTCCTAGCTTTTGCTGGTTCTGTAAAAATCAGCTTTTAATTTGCGTAAAGCTCCAGAAAAAAAAGAGCAAAAGAAACAGCAAAAGCACAACGTGTGAAGATAACCCGTCATGGGTGGCTGTAGTGGATGAGGGGAATTATAACAGGATGGCAGTGATATGCAAAGGTAATCTGGGTATGTGCTCTGACCCTGTAGACTGGGGGTCCCTAGCTGACCCTGTTCACAGAAGTACCTCTAAAGGTGAAGATGTCTGGGCCACCATCATTGCCCTGTTCCTTACCAGCCCTTGGCTAACAACTAGAGATGAGCGGTGTTCGATTCGAATTGTTCGCCAATCTCAAATTCGAGCTGTTTTTGGCGATGTTCGAGTCGTTCGTCCAATTAGAACAATTTGCTCTAAATTCGGCAGTTCGAGGTCATGTTCGATTTCGGTTCGATTTCAGTTCCGCAAGGTATATACATACATTGAGGAACTGAAATGAAGTAAAATCAAGGGTTAAAAATAATAAAAAATTGATACTCACCTCTCTAATCCATCCAGCGACGCTTCCAGCACTGCCTACCTGTCAGAGATGTGATCCCAGCAGCATTTCCCGGTGAAATGACGAGTTCTCGCGATAACTTGTCATGTGACCGGAAACTGCTGCCGAGATTATGACGTCACCGCAGGTCCTACAGGTCCTCACTAGTAGTGAATAGTAGTGAGGGCCTGTAGGACCTGTGTTGACGTCCTAATCCCGGCAGCGGTTTCCGGTCACATGACAAGTTATCGCGAGAACTCGTCATGTGACCGCAGGTCCTCACTACTATTCACTACTAGTGAGGGCCTGTAGGACCTGCGGTGACGTCATAATCTCGGCAGCAGTTTCCGGTCACATGACAAGTTATCGCGAGAACTCGTCATTTCACCGGGAAACGCTGCTGGGATCACATCTCTGACAGGTAGGCAGTGCTGGAAGCGTCGCTGGATGGATTAGAAAGGTGAGTATCGATTTTTTTTATTTTTAACCCTTGATTTCACTTCATTTCAGTTCTGCAATGTATGTATATACATTGCGGAACTGAAATTGACCACCACCCTAGTGTTTTAGTGTGTTCGAGGGTGTTCGACGAACATTCGACGAACAGACCTCCCATTCGACTAATCGAATCGAACTAGAACACTAGGGTGGTGGCTCAACTCTACTAACAACCCCTCACCTCCTCCCAGGGAATCGGTTAGAAACAGCAACTCCTCACAAGATGACTCTCTCAAAGGAAAAGGCTTCTGGAAGGCTTCAGCAAAACTGCACAGCATCCAAACAGCACACAGAGTAGAGACTGAACTCTTTCAATGACACTAGCTGATGGGTCTTGGGACTACGTAAAGGCTGTGTTAGTGGATAAATCACATCAGCTGATCCACACAGCAATGGCTAACTAGTACTTGAGAGCCACAGCCAGCTAATATCATGGACAGCTAATACTGCAGTTATAACTACTGACATTAACCCTTAAGGTACCAACAGAGATAAAGTCATAAAAACTACTGCAGAGCAGTTCACAGAGACCGCAGAACAGTCTATATGCAGGGGCAGAACTACCGTGGTGCAGCTGGTTCAGCTGCACCAGGGCCCCGACCGGCTAGGGGGCCCCTTCAAGCCTGTAACCCGACGTCAGAGGAGAGGAGGGTCATGCAAGGGAAGCAGAAAGCTTCCTTCTTCCCTTGCCTGATCCCGCCCCTCCTCTCCTCTGCCCTCCGGCTCCCAGGAATGGCGCGGCTCAGCAGGTAGGAGAGCTGCCGGCCGCTAGCACCCCTCCACAACCCCCAACAGCAGACCGCGCCGCCAGCCGCCAGCACCCCTCCACAACCCCCAACAGCAGACCACGCGGCCAGCACTACCTTCCCCCCCTCCACCCCCGGTCCTCAACATGGCCGCACCAGGGCCCCGTGGGGTTAAGGTCAGCCCCTGTCTATATGTGACTAACCTTATTTTGATTGAGAGGACTGAATATGCCTAAAATAAAGCTACCTGAGGTACCACAAAATATTTTTTCATTAGGTAGAAGTGGAGGAATATGAGAAGGGTACAGGAAGAACAGTAAGATGTTTCTTTGTCACATTAATGAGGGACGAATGATGGATGGAACAAGTGGTCATGGTGGTTTTAGCAGAATGGATAAAAATGAGAAAGTGCTGCCTAACACCAGAATATGAGCGGTGAGTCACTGGATGGATCTGTACAATTCACATCTATTGTCTGCACAGCACTGGGGATCAACTGAGATGCCCATTATATGGTCACTATATGGTGGTAATATTAGTCCTAGTACAGTGGTTTTGGTTAATGATCAGTATGGCAGTATTACTACTGTATTTGGTTAAGGTATGGTGATATTATTTTCCTATTATATTGTAGTTTTGATGCTAATATCGGTCTTGGTGCATTTATGTTTGCTATAGGGGTTGTACATCCTATCCCTGTGTACTTACCAACTGTCCAGAAAGAGTAAAAAAATCGAATAGTCAACCCTGACTTGGAGGATGGCATTATTCTGTCACTATGTGGTGGTAGTATGTAGTCATGGCGTGGCAATGGTATTTCATCTTATATAGCAGAATTAGTGGCAGTATTAGTCTTGCAGTAAATATTGATTTCTGCAAGATCAGGCATATTTTTAATAAAGATCCTCATCTAGGAAAAAGGTTGGGGAGCATTGGCACATGAGCATGTGAGCTATCAAGTAGCACATCTGAATTCAAGACTCGATCTGGCCCTTAAAAGTGACTTGAAAGCGCAGTTCTATTTCATGCATTTTATACAAAAAGGTTGTGGGAATGCATAGTAAGGCATTTGTAGGGCTCAACAACATGCATGGGGTGTGAATCATGAATATAGAAAAAAGAAAAGACCATGCATATTCTTATTGTGGACACCATTGAGTTAACAAAATGTATCTTTTATTATCAAAAAACAAGGACAGCAACAACAAAACAAGGTAGAAACAATTAAAACCAAAGTAGGTCCCATGACCCAGGATTACTGAATATAATTTTAATCAAATTGATATCTTGTTCTATAGTTTATGTATGTTCTTAGTCTATGCTCAGTTGCATCAAGGGGGTTGCTGAACATATCTCGAACTGGCCTCATGAACATGCAAATATTGCAATTCCCGCAAGTGAATGATCCAATTAGCCTGATGCCATGATTTAAAGGATTAGTTGGTCGAGAGAAATGGCTCCGGGTCACAATATCACCAATGTTAGGAGCTCGTCTAGCTGTCAACAGAGGTTTCATGCTCACAATTGCTCTAGTGTGTACATCATCAGTAAGTACATTCCAATATTTATTCCGAATCTGTCTTACCTCATCCCATTGGCTGCTGCTGTAGTTGGTGATAAATCTTGCAGTGGAGTCCTGTTGGCATTGATGAGGTGTTAGCAGAGTATCCTGAGACTCCCCTTTGGCTCTCTGAAAGACCAATGAAATGGCTCGCTTTGGCTATCCACGTTGCTTGAACTGTTCTGTTAGTCCCTTTGCATGATGTTTGAATGTTTCTTCCTTTGTACAAGCTGGTCTTACACAAAGAAATTGACCCACTGGTAGGCCAACCCTAGTGTGTTTAGGATGGAAGCTTTGGACCTGCAGAAAATTATTTGTAGCCGTCAGTTTGCAGTAGAATTCTGTTTGTAAAGACCCGTTATCCACGGAAATCTGCAAGTCCAAGAAGATGGCTTTTTTGAATGAAATGTTATAACTCAAATGAATGTTGTACGTGTTGATGTTAAATGACTCAATGAAAGAAATGACTCACCGTAGCCGGTCTTCACGTCTAGGGTGTTTGTTCTCCCGTCACGGTTCCGCGCCCGAGGCTGTGGGGCCCTGTGGTCCAGATCAAAGGGGGTTGGCTGAACGGATAATGGTTTAGTTCTTATTTGTCGTGATGCCACCTGCAGGAATTCCGGTGATTCCACCGGCGCTGCTTCGGCCTCCGGGGGATGTAAGGAAGCATGATGGGACGCTCCCCACAGAAAGAGCGGGAGTCTCTGGGGCCAGGAGCTGCCTTTGATGGGATATGGCAGCTCGGTAGTTCTTAGCATGCAGAGTTAAACAGTTCTGAAGAAACAAAGACACCAGTGTCCTCTGTAACGGGTTCTTTTTACTGTAACCGGCAAGGTGATACAGGGTATACAGTCTTGAGTAACGGACCGGGGGTCCCAGGAATGACTGGTGTTGACTCAGAGTTCCGCGGTGTTCCTCCTCTCTATACTCTCTAACGGTTGCCGAAGTTGCCTTAGATTACCAGGTCAGGGTACTTGGGAGACTTCTATTTGGATGTTCTGGCTGTACGCAATCTGCAGAAGATCCTGTGTCCCAGGGGTAGATCCCTGCTGGCAAGACTACATAGATGGCGGCGGTGGAGCGGTTCTTCACCCTGGTTTGTGGAGCTGCGGTGAACGACTTGCTCGCCTCAGAACCAGTGATCCGGTGGGTGTTTTTGGGCACGGGTATAGTTACACCCGTAGAGTATATGCCCGTGTTCGGTCTAGGGCACCGATTAATGGCGCCAGCCGGTCAGTGGACTTCAGGGCTGCACGGTACTGTGAAGGGCCCCCTTCTCCTTCGTTACATCTTCCCAACGCTCTACTCCTACTCCTCACACACTACTCCTACACTCCTCCCACCAGGACCTGATTGGCCCTCTATTCTAATGGTGCATGTAGGGTATGGAGCTCTGAGTATTAACCATGTCATCACATAGACGGAGAATATTGCATCATCGGTCAGGGATGCAATACCCTCCTGTGACGCACTCGTTGCGGTGCGCCACAGAAACACAATCTTCTTCAGCTCTCGACCAAAAGAAACAGACATCATCGATAAATCGAAACCACTTTGATTGTGGATAGATGTGGTGTGGTGCAATTTTAATCAGGGTTATTTCCCCTTCCCCTTGGGGCTCGGGTAGAATGATCCAGACCGCTGATGGCAGGCTTATCTAATAGAGATTACTGCTAGTATCCACTCCATATACTAAAAATGAACAAGGGATATAGTTGTTTAAGTTAACCATACAACTATAGATTGGCACCCACCAGGTCTCATTCCTCTATTTATTTTCATTTCCAAATCTATCAACATCAATGTAATTTTGATTGATATTAGATTCTGTAATCCTGGGTCACGGGACCTACTATGGTTTTAATTGTTTTTAACTTGTTTTGTTTTTGCTGTCCTTGTTTTTTGATGATAAGAGATACATTTTGTTAACTCAATGGTGTGCACAATAAGTATATGAGTGCAGCATAGCATTGTATATGTATTGTATAGATAAAAAGACTATTAAACTCCCTTCTAAATAACCCCCTCACTGCACGGCCAGGGCCATGGAGCTGGGTCACAGCCACCATGACCTCCTCAAGACAGTCGACCAACCCAGCTACAGAGTACCCCCCGACCCTTGTGGCCGTTGCATATGCATGGTCTTTTATTTCTCTATATTCATATTTCATGCATTTGACCAGACACAATCCAAAATGTTACAGGACACCCAGGACACTTACGAAGCCTATCATATTGTGGTCTCCCGGTGCCCGCTCTACTGCTGCTGAGTGACACAGCTGTGGAGCGACAGGAGGCTTGTTTCAGTGGCAGGAATACTTTGTGCACTGTGAGTTAGGAAATCTGTCCTATATGTTGTGATGTGATGTCCGTGCAGTGAGGACAGATACATGTAGAGTTTACATTATATTTTGCTGCCATCTCAAGCTCAATGTATGTGTATGAAAGTTACATCATTCTCCTCATAACCAGCTGCCATAGCAACAGTGGGAGGAGCCTCTACCTCAGGCCTCTCACACATCAATGGTGGGAGGATGCCTCTACCCCAGGCCTCTCACAGTTTATCAATGGTGAGAGGAGCCTCTACCTCAGGCCTCACACACTATAGCAACAGTGGGGGGAGCCTCTACCTGAGGCCTCTCACAGATATCAATGGTGAGGAGCCTCTACATCAGGCCTCACACACATAGCAACAGTGGGGGAGCCTCTACCTGAGGCCTCTCACAGATATCAATGGTGAGGGAGCCTCTACTCAGGCCCTCACACACACATGAGCAACAGTGGGGGGAGCCTCTACCTGAGGCCTCTCACACATGCAACAGTGGGAGGAGCCTCTACCTCAAGCCTCCACACATAGCAACAGTGGGAGAGCCTCTACCTCAGGCCTCTCACACTTCCTGGAACTGGTTCACACTGGTTTCTAGTGAGTCTAGTCAGGAGAGAGGGATGAAGCACTACTGCTCCCAGCATCTCTATCCCAATCAATACTGTAGGAACATCATTTTCACCATTTAATTTCCTTGGAAAGGAGTGAAGCTTGATACAGCCAGGAGTAGAAGGCTGAACAAGTGCTCTCCTCTATGCTGCTTTATATTGGTTTCCAGTCAGAACCAATGCATCATGACTTCCACGCCACAAACTTTGTCTGTCCAACCCCCTGCAATAGGGAATAGTAGCGCCAAAATCATGAGTAGCTCCATACTCAATCGCCACGGGGAGCCAGCTGTGAAGGTCCCTTCATCATAGTATTACTGGACTGTGCACTGTATTACCTTCCATACCAAGAGAAGAGGCCTGTACTCCATCCGCCTGAGAGGCTCGAAATTTGCTTGTTCCATGAGGAGAAATCACCTTATTTCATACACAAAATATCCAGTGTATCCTATATGGTGAACCACAGACACTTTGTCTCCGACAGACTGTATTCAATTATTACCTGAAGTAAAGTATTATGTTTTCAAGTTCACCTGGTGTTTGGCTGCCTAGAATTGCACAAACATCACAGGCGCTATAACATCTGCACCCAGACATCACCACAACAGGAGTGCCACTGGGGGTCATATATCTTCACTATAAGTGACCATTGTTGTGGACACAAGGGAAGTATTTAGGAGTTCATCAACCCACTTCAGCTACTGTGACATTACCATGTGCTGCCAGTGGAACTACATATCTCAGCTGGCCCCTCTACAACACCTGGCTCCTCCCCCAGTCCATTACCTTGTGGGTGGTAAGCGGTTGTATGCAGTTTCTTGCAATCTCGGTACTTGCACAGCTCATAGAAAAGTTGAGATTCAAAGGGAAGCCCACAATCAGGGAGGATGTGGTTTGGACATCCATAGTGTTGGACGAACTCTGTATAAAAAACTTGAGCTGCAGTTTTCGCTGTAAGATCTTTGACACAAGCACAAGTTGGACCCAGTTTCACATGTCAAGAACAACAATTTCACATGGTTTTTGTGACTTGATGGGGTATAGAGGTGCTTTTTGATCACTGCGCCCATCTTAAGTGATGTTACAAGCTAGGCATTCTTGGCACCAAGTTTCAATGTCGCCCCAGTAAAATTTTTGTCTGATTGTTGCTTCAGTTTTCTGGACACGGAAATAGCCGGAACTATCATGATAGGATTCAAGTACGACTCATACATCTCATACATCTCTCCTTGGGATGAGTATTTGATGAAGTCTCTTGCCTGAGACAGGGTCCAAAGTGTTCCTCATTATGAGTCCCTTGTGGATGAATAGGCGTTTTCTCTGTCTCCAGAAGCAGGTAAGTTCCACGTCAGGATGAGCTTATCTTAGCCGGGTTGGAACTCTTCCTCTGGTAAGGAAGTCATGGACTTCTCTCAGGACTCTGCGCTCCTCCTGTATAGTTTTCACAGGAAGGTTCTTGAAGAGGTTCAGCAGGAGACTTGGATAAAGACTCTTCCTCTCAGTGGCGGCAGTGATGGCACTCTGTTTGGCAAACCTTGAGTAGAATGGAGGCATTTCCATCTCTTCCCAGATATCATCTTCCCACCATCTTGAGGTGGTTCTTTTCCAACAGGCAGCAGTGACAACGCAGCAGCATTGACATTTGATTTTCTGCTTCGGTATTTGACTGTGAATATGTAATTCACTAGGCGTGAGGCCCACCATTCTTCCAGGGCTCTTAGCCAAGCAGTATCCAGGTGCACTAGTGTATTATTGTCTGTGTAAACAGTGAAGGGCGTGGCAGACAGGTAACCCTTAAATTTCTCTGTAACAGCCTAGACAAGTGCTAGTAGTTAGAGTTTGAATGAACAGTAATTGTGGTCATTCTTCTCAGTTCCTCTGAGGCTGCGGCTGGCATAAGCGATCACATGCTCCTTGTTGTCCTGCACCTGGGACAAAACAGAGCCTAGCCCTTGGAGGCTGGCATCCGTATAAAGTAGGAATGGCTGAGTTCAATCAGGATAGGCCAGGATATGCGGTTGGGTGAGAAGGGCTTTCAACATCTGGAGTGCTTGATCTTGACGCTCTGTCCATTCCATGAGAAGCATTCGTTTGTAGTTTTTCTTGGGAGAGCCTCGTAGTAATTTGGTAAGTGGTTCAGCTTCTTGAGCAAAAGTGAGGAATAAAGCGGTGCATAATAGCCCACAAATCCCAAGAAGCTTCAAACTATTTAGACGGTAGTTGGCGTGCTCCAGTTTTTTACTGCAGCAATTTTATCGGGGTCAAGTTGTATGCCATCTGTGCTTACCACATGTCCAAGGTAGTTGACTCGTGGTTTAAGCAAGTGGCATTTTGAGGGCTTGATTTTAAGGCCATGTTGGATTAGTACCTTGAAAACTTCAGACAGATGATGAATTTGGTCTTCATATGTCAGGAAAAGACAATGACATCATCAAGGTAAAGTAGAACCCTCTGGAAATTTTCGTGGGCTAGACATCTCTCCATTAGCCCTGGAATGTGGCAGGGGCATTGTAAAGCCCAAAAAGATGTAGCTATAGGGAGAGAGGCATGAAACTCAGACAACACATCTGGAAAAACAATTTCTGAGAACATTCATGCCTAGAATCATTACAGCAAAACCCTCATCCTCTACATCAGTTACAATGACACCCTGTTTTGTGAGCTTAATATCCCCAACTTGAATAGTGGGTTCCCAGTATCCCTGGTGAGGGATGGGTTCACCATTTTAGCTATAACGTTCATTGAGATATTAGGTGAGTTATTTAAGTCACTAAAGTCCCAATGTCTCCCCCTTCAGACCTGGAGGCAGAAAGGTGTTGTGTGCTTTAGGTTTTGCCAGGTGTGAAGTCCCTCTGTTGCTCTCAGGTATGACACTACCCCCCAGGGAGATAATGACATAGTGGCATCCGGACTCTGGGGTGCCACATTGGCATAGAAGAGCTGCTATCACCCACTTGGCTGTTGTCGCTGGGTTCACTTATGTTGTTATAGAGCGGACTGCTCACAATTGGACTGAGTCTCTGATATAGGCAGACAGAAAAATCCTTTTTGTGACGCCAGAAATTGTGGTGAGAAACGAGGGAGGTGCCAGGTGTTGTAGAGAGGCCAGCTAGGATATGCAATTCCACTGGCAGCAGATGGTAATGTCATGGTAGCTGAAGTGGGTTGCTGAACCCCTAAACACTTCCTTCGTGTCCACAACAATGGTCAAAGCGGGAGGTTGCACTTCTAGTGATGGTATATGACCCCCCGAGGGTGCTCCTATGGTGGTGATGTCTGGGTGCATATGTTATAGCGCCCGTGATGTTCGTGCAATTTTAGGCAGCCAGACACTGGGTGAACTTGAAAACATAATACTTTACTTCAGGTAATAATTGAATACAGTCTGTCGGAGGCAAAGTGGCTGTGCTTCACCATATACTGTAGGATACACTAGATATTTTGTGTATGAAAGAAGGTCATTTCTCCTCATAAAACAAGCAAATTTCAGGCCACTCGGTGGCTGGAGTACAGGCCTCTTCTCTTGGCATAGAGGCTAATTCAACCTCCTTGGAGGTAGAGGCTCCTCAAACCGTTGCAATGTGTGAGAGGCCTAAGGTAGAGGCTCCTCCACCATTTCTATGGCAGCTAGTTATGAGGAGAATGATGTAACTTTCATACACATACATTGAGTTTGAGATGGCAAAAATACAATGTAACCTCTAATGTATCTGTCCTCACTGCACGGACATCACATCACAACATATACGGACAGATTTCCTAACTCACAGTGCACAAAGTATCCGACCACTGAAAAAACAACTCTTTCACTCTGCAGAAGTAGAAGGGTACCGGGATACCACAATATAAAGTCACATAGTAATTTATATAAGGGTGGAGCTGGAGAATGATCTATGTATACTAATTCTATCCGCCGTTCTGCCAGTTCTGTCATCAGACTGATGTGATGTAACCATGAAAAGCTTATAGAAATTACAGTTCTGCCAAGCTCCATCCAGCAGCTACACCTTGTACACACAATGTAAGTCTTGGAAAGAGAGAGAAGACCACAGTACAGGGATCTAATATTTCACCTAAAGCACTGCCTATCCCTTCACACTAACCTGACAGAAACCCTATGGTCTTGCTACCCATATCCCTTAAAATACATTAATGCTGCTTTTGGTGCACATACCAGACTAATACATATGATCTCATGCTTTTTAACTTGTCATTCAGTCTTACTGAGAAGATAGTTCATCTTCATATGTGTTCTGCCAGCACTATAAGTATGGAGACTTTCTTTCCCTCACCTCCTAGCATGCATTGTATGTGCCATTAACCCTGCTGTTCTATTCAGGTATACTATACAATTAAAATGATCCATTTATTTTTGACCGGATCTATTAAAGTCTTTATTTTTAGCTGATATAAATGTTTTATTTAAATACCTGTTTGCATTATTATACTGTATGTGAACATGACTGTTCATAAACAAAAGAAAAATGAAATAAAAAAAATTCTAATTCGGTCAACCAGAACAGCAGGGTTAAATGGCGTAAATCTGAACAGCGAGGATCCAGGGTAGAAAGTCTGTAGTATGATGTTTGTGGAAATTAGAGATGAATCCTATGCCTTGGGGCCTGGCAGAAAATCTTCTGGTGTAGGGAAGGATGAACTTACAGGCTCTGGGCTGGAAGAGGTAAGGAGAGCCCTCACATGAGCTCTGCTCCGTGATGCATCTTGTCCAGAACTGGGGGATTTCCAGCTCTGTCTGTCTAGACAGAGGCTAGATGTAGCTCCACCTATTTAGCCCTGTTACTGAGTCACCAGCCAATAATACAACACCCATGTCAGATTCTTACAATGCAAGGTAATATAAATCATATATTTTCACCAGCAGATGGTGCTGAAACACAACAAATGAGAAATACATGAAAAATGCATGAGAAATACATGGAATATGAAATAAACTTAAATGGATTTAGTTGAGAGTCCATATCTAAAACTCACTAAGACCATAAACGGATAGCTAGGGAGTGAGCTGTAGTATTAAACCCTTTAAGTCTAACCTAATGGTGATATAAAACAATTATAAGGCTAGGTTCACACCACGGTTTTCGGCTGTCAGGTTGTGTCCGGTGTTTTGCAGGATACACTGGACACAACCTGACAGACCCGGACAAGCAGAATCGGAGGGCAAATCTGCCCTCCGCTCCTGCTTTTTGCTGGTTTCAGTCCTGCCGCTGTCCAGTGCTGAAACATCAGCACAGCACCTTGCAGGGAAGCTTGAGCTGATATTTCAGCCGTGGAGCTCTCCAGGTGCTGAAATTCAGTGGAGTCTGCTTTTTACAGCCGCCACAATTTCAGCACATGGCATCCAAGAACCGATCCGATTTTATGTTGGATCTGGCGCCCATAGACTCCCATTCTATGGGCGCCGGATCCAGGAGGATCCAATTTTATCCAATTTTTGCATCGAACACAAAAAATAATGCTAACTCCAGTTTTGTGTCCAATGTAAAAATCGGACAAAACCGGATCCTCCCGGAAAACCACCAAACTAGATTATTATTATTATTAGATGCAAAATATGCACAATCTGGCGCCATAGGGATACATGGGGAGCAAAATTGGATCCGGGGCTGTCTGGTTCACACCGGACAACCCCGGAGCCGAACAACCGTAGTGTGAAACCGGCCTAAAGGACCTATAAGATATACTGACCAACAGTAGGGGCGCCGTCAGTATCCATCTAGGGTGCCGACCCTTAGGGTACCTTTACACGCCGCTACGGCAGGATGGATGCATCCCGCTACTTCACGTGCATGAGCACGCTCAAACGGTTACAAACGTTCAACGCATCACCTTTACACGCCGCCATAAGGTGCGCTACGCTACGTGACATCTATAGCTAGATACATCGCCGGGTGTCTCAAGTAGCCATCTGTAGCTCATTTACACACCGCTATAACCAGCTACTATGGGCGTACCTGGTGCAGCAGGGACAGCACATAGGCGTGCCACAATTGTGGATTACGAGACGCTGGTACGCTGATAGGACAAAGCAATAACATCCTGATTGGGCAGGCAACGCAGGAGGCTGAGTAATACAGCACGCTCGAGCGATTGTGTAGTGTGACTCGTCAGCTCCTTAAATATGCCTCCCTATGCAGCGACTACCAATCGTCATGCAGCAGCTTCCACCAATGATCGCACATGGGTCGCGGTAACACGGAGCCAGGGTCACGCCTTAGCTACATTGCAGCTACATCGCAGGGTGTCCAGAGTTCCCTTCTGTAACGTCTTTACACGCCGATGCATCTTGCTACCATCGGCTTTGTAGCTCTCTGTTTTCGAGCAGAGGTCGTAAACAGATGTATCTGTTGCCGGCTGTATCGTCACGTCTTCAGACGCCGCTACGACGGGCTATATTGGCGCTACAAGCTACATTTGTAGCCTGTAGCGGGATGCATCCATCCTGCCGTAGCGGCGTGTAAAGGTACCCTTACAGCTAAGTAGGGCATCGTTTAGGGTACCACTGCTTCTCCCCTTCCCTACTTAGTTGTATCCAAAAACATTTATCTTTATCTACCTGGCTTATTATGTCACAGATGTATATTTAAATGAGCACTGATAATATTGAATTAAATTGGGTATTGTACGTTTGGTCTCTCAGCTAATAATACCTATACAATTCCTTGGTTTGAAATAAAAAATAAAGTTATAGCTTTTTCACAAGTTCTCCATAAATGACTTGTACTTTAGGATCAACAACAGATTCACTATTTATAAAATGAATAAACATGGGTCATTATCAGTACATGCAGAAAATATCCCTTTATGTAGATAGCAGGAACAGCTTTGCTATTTTTAGGCCACGTTTGGTGAGTTTTTTATATCAAGTATTTGTAGCCAAAACCAGGAGTGGAACAAAGGAAAAGTATAATAGAAACATGGCACCACTACTATTAATTCTAAACCCATATATGACTCTCGATATAATAAACCCCAGTTGAAGAAGTATGTCCCCACTACTGTATTTATCACTCATTCCTGGTGTTGGTTTATAAAAACTCACCAAATTTTCAACGTGTGCACATGGCCTTAAAGTTAATGGCTTCTCAGCAAGGTGTGCAAACATTATTCCTATAATCTTAGGGTCAGCAACAGGTTTGCAGTTTGCAAAATTAAGGAAGATTGGCTTTTTGCCAAGCTGACAAAAAATTATTCCTTTTTGGGGGAGCGGTTTGTTGTTTGTAAATTGAAGAAGCAATTACCTCAACAAGATATACAAAAAGTTGTCAGAGGTTTGTGTAAGTATCTAATGGCAGCAGAAGCTGAAATGTCACACCATCAACCGTATAGAATAGAATATGACCAGGCAGGCAAGAAGATATTTGGCAGTGTTGGGTCAGCCCAGGAAGTACTTGTGGCAGCAGCATGCACTATTATTTGTGTTGGCGTACACTGTGCGCAGAATTATTAGGCAAGTTGTATTTTAGAGGATTATTTTTATTATTGATCGACAACTATGTTCTAAATCAACCCAAAATACTCATAAATATCAAAGCTTAATATTTTTGGAAGTTGGAGTGGTTTATTTTTAGATTTGGCTATCTTAGGAGGATATCTGTTTGTGCAGATAACTATTACTGGGCAGAATTATTAGGCAACTTAATAAAAATCAAATATATTCTCATCTCACTTGTTTATTTTCACCAGGTAAACTAATATAACTGCACAAAATTTAGAAATAAACGTTTCTGACATGCAAAAACAAAACCCCAAAAAATTAGTGACCAATATAGCCACCTTTCTTTATGATGACACTCAACAGCCTCCATCCATAGATTCTGTCAGTTGTTTGATCTGTTTATAATCCACATTAATAATAATAATAATTTTTATTTATATAGTGCCAACATATTCCGCAGCACTTCACATTCACAATACAAAGCTCGCGTGCAGCAGCCACCACAGCCTCCCTGACACTGTTCCGAGAGGTGTACTGTTTTCTCTCCCTGTAGATCTCACATTTTATGAGGGACCATGAAACACTTGATTGTTCGGTGATCACGCTTCAAAAGTTTGGCAATTTCCAGACTGCTGCATCCCTCTGCAAGACATCTCACAATTTTGGACCTTTCAGAGCCCATCAAATCTCTCTTCTGACCCACTTTGCCTAAGGAAAGGCATTTGCCTAATAATTACGCACACCTTATATAGGGTGTTGATGTCATTACACCACACCCCTCTTCATTACAGATATGCACATCACCTGATTTACTTAATTGGTAGTTGACTCTCAAGCCTATACAGCTTGGCGTAGGACAACATGTATAAAAAGTATCATGTGATCAAAATACTCATTTGCCTAATAATTCTGCATTCGGATGCACTCGGATGACATCTAAGTACAATCCAATGAATTTGCACGCACCTATAAACTTGTATATGTGTGCGTCGTTGATTATACGCTGCCAGTCGCAGAATGCAGCAATTTTTTTTCTCACGCCAAATTAGCATGAGAAAAAAAATGCTAGTCAGTACTGCCCCAAAGCATAACATTGGAGCAAGTACTACCTGGTAAAACTAAGTCTAGCATCCATCTGAGTTATATACTAGAGTTAGTGTACCCTACTGCTGATCTCTGTGGTCTTAGGTCCTATCTATGGGCTGTAAAACCCTAACATGGCAGCTGCTTTCCCTGCCTCAGATTTTATACAGGCTGATGGGTGCTGATGACTGTTCATGTGACTGCGGAAGCTGGATTTACTACTTTACCCTTCACTGATTAATCCACCTTCAATCTATGCACCGCATTATTCTTGGAGGCTGTTACATTGGGATCGGAGAGCTGACTGCAACCCTTATTCTTTCATTCTCATGCTAATGCAATCCTTGGCAATGGGTAAAATGTTGATGGGCTTTTTTTGGCAGTTCATACAAATCTAATCACATATTCCCCAGTATCTGTCAATTTCATTAAATTTGGTTCAATGTCAATTCACATTGAATCAATTTGACCAATTTCTAATATTTTTCTAAATCAAATTCTAAAATTGCTGCCACAGGTGTCCTTTATAATATAGGGGTTAAATTCAACTTCTTTCTTGGGGTGTAATATGCACTTGTGTCCTGTGAAAAGCAACTTGTGTTATTTAATCTCACAAAACCCCTGTAGTATTCAATAGGGAACTGACGTTGTCTTCCTTGGAGGTCCGAAATGATGAGGATTACATCATAGCTTGTGGAGTGAGTGAAAATGATCACACAGTATCCTAAACCACAGCTGCGGTGGAAGCCGAGGGTTGGCAGGATGTGATGGATCCCAAACTAGGTGTCATTAATGATCTTTTCTTGTGTTCCAGGCCTTGGCATTGCTTGAAAGGAAAAGTGATATTAGCGGCACCACACAATAACCAGAGAGGCTAGTCCTCTGTGATGGAATGAGAACTGGCCATCTAAAGAGTAAAACAGTCTCTGCTACAAGCTAGAAGAAACAGAAATATGTTTAAACCCACAGAAAATAATATGGCTTAATCCTTTTATACATTACATTATATTTTAAACAATTATTGATATTACCTGCCTACACATGCAGAAATCCCAAGCGTATATGCTGTAGTCCAGTGCAGGCAATGACCTACTGCAGATCTTGCTAATATAAGTTGATTATAGGAACTCCTGATGTGATCAGCTATACGTTGATGATATTTCTAGGTGAACCAATTTGGAGGGCTTGTTAGAGGGTGACCTATACTCGTATGTTCCAACCCCTGAAGACACTGTAATGTGAATTGTGTTATGCATCTATGTATATAACGTGATGTGGTGTTTCTATGTTTAGGGGGCAGAGTAATGAATATGTGTAACAGTGTTAGAAATGTTAATGTGTTGCATAGCACTTAAGATAGGGAATAGCAATGTACAAAATAGGTATAGTGTTAGGTAAGATAGAGAGCTTGTCTAGCTACTTAATGTAGGACAAGCAATAGTTAAACTGTGGGATCAGCCCACAAGAGGAAGAGCCAGGAACAGGACAGGCTCCATCTTGGATAGCCAATTTATTGTTTGACAAGTTCAGATGGTCAAGTCCTATAAATACCAAGGCCGGATCTAGTGGGTGTTTCATGGCAACTACATCCATTAACATCCTAGTGTGGCAGAGTTCATGGGAAGGACTCAAGGAGTGCGGATGTATTTAAACTTCAGTGGGTATGGAAAGTTTTCAGTCTCCTTTAAATTTTTCATTCTTTGTTTCAATGCAGCCATTTGATGAATTCACAAAATTCATTTTTTTCTCATTAATGTACACTCTGCACCCCATCTTGCCTGGAAAAAACTGAAATATAGAAATTTTTGCAAATTTATTTAAAAAAAAATGGAAATGTCACATTCAGACCCTTGCTCAGACACTCATAGTTAAGTCACATACTGTTCATTTCCTTGTGATCCTCCTTGAGATGGTTCTACTCCTTCATTGGAGTCCAGCTATATTTAATTAAACTGATGAGACTTGATTTGAAGGGCACACACCTGTCTATATAAGACCTCACAGCTCACAGTGCATGTCAGACCAAATGAGAATCATGAGGTCAAAGGAACTGCCCAAGGAGCTCAGAGACAGAATTGTGGCAAGGCACAGATCTGGCCAAGGTTACAAAAGAATTTCTGCAGTACTCAAGGTTCCTAAGAGCATAGTGGCTGCCGTAATCCTTAAATAGAAGAAGTTGGGACAACCAGAAGTCTTCCTAGACCTGGCCATCCAGCCAAAATGAGAAATTGTGGGAGAGGAGCCTTGGTTATAGAGGTAAAGAAGAACCTCAACTGTGCCTGAGCTCCAGAACTGCAGTAGTGAGATGGGAGAAAGTTTCACAAAGTCAACTATCACTGCAACCCTCCACTAGTCGGGCCTTTATGGCAGAGTGTCTAGACGGAAGCCTCTTCTCAGTGCAAGACATATGAAAGCCCGCATGAGTTTGCAAAACACATAAGATTCTCTGGTCTGATGAGAGAAAGATTGAACTTTTTGGTGATAATTCTAAGCTGTATGTGTGGAGAAAAAGAGGCACTGCTCATCACCTACCCAATACAATCCCAACAGTGAAACATGTGGTGGCAACATCATACATGGGGGTGTTTTTCAGCTGCAGGGACAGGATGACTGGTTGCAATTGAAGGAAACATGAATGTGGCCAAGTACAGAGATATCCTTACCTCTTCCAGAGTGCTCTGGACCTCAGACTTGGCCAAAAGTTCACCTTCCAACAAGACAATACCCTAAGCACACAGTAAATAACAAAGGAATGGCTTCAGAACAACTCTGTGACCATTCTTGACGGGCCCAGCCAGAGCCCTGACCTAAACTCAATTGAGCTTCTTTGGAGAGACCTAAAATGGCTTTCCACTAACATTCACCATCCAACCTGATGGAACTGGAGAGGATCTGCAAGGAAAATGGCAGAGGATCCCCAAATCCAGGTGTGGAAAACTTGTTGCATCCATTCCCAAGAAGACTCATGGCTGTACTAGCTCAAAAAAGGTGCTTATACTCAATATACTGAGCAAAGGGTCTGAATACTTATGACCATGTGATATTTTAGTTTTGCTTTTTTAATACATTTGCAAAAATGTCTACATTTCAGTTTTTTTCCAGCCAAGATGGGGTGCAGAATATGCGTTAATAAGAAAAAAAATGAACTTTTTTGAATTTACCAAATGTCTGCAATGAAACAAAGAGTGAAAAATTTAAAGGGGTCTGAATGCTTTCCCTACCCACTGTAACTTCATCCCGCTACAGAGAACTCCAGACCATGGACTCCATAAGGACTTTCTGGTTACCAGATAGATAAACTGAAGGTCAGCATTAATATTCCCCTGGCCAATAACAGACTGACTCAGCTTAGACTTGGGCGAATAGGTTGGTACAAGAACAGACGTGATACGAGGAATATAGTCTGTACACTAAGGTCATCGTATAGAGAACGACTCTTGTGGGTGGGAGAATCACAAGCCAACTGGGACATAATGACTCTTACATATGGGATTGTGATGCTAGGTTGTGTGGAGAAGTATGGACTAGAAACATCAGAGAAACTAATGCTCATGGAGAAATCTAAGGAAGAAGTGTACCCTAAGGTGAATTATACTGTAGAAAACGTACTTAAGTTTTGTGCCAGCTGTATCACTCCTGAAGTTGTACTGAAAGAACTTTGCCTAATGTTAAGTAAAAAACTGTTGTTCAAGAGCTCCGATCTTTGTCACTGACTTCCCTGCAGATGGGTCTTGGTTCATCAGGCAGCCTAGTGTGGCTTTCACCACAAAGACTAGACATTCAGCAATGATTACACCACCACAACCTCACTTGCTCTGTGAGGAGGGCCGGAGTGCCAACAAAAGGAGGGAACCCTTCGCTGCGGCTACCGTTCCGAGCCACCCTCACAAGCTGATGCATGGTAGACGCAGTGTTGTACAGCCCTTATTGACATCCACTGCTGTGATGAGACACCAGTGACCCTTCAGACAAAAAGCTATGCAATGGATATTTTGCTGTAACTAGAGGTGCCCTTCCGCTACAGAGTACAATATAAACGTATAACCCTCACCTAAAAAGTCCTGAACTGTTCTACACCGCCGTACATCTCCTCCCTCATCTCTGTCTTGAATAGGAACAGGAATGGGAAGCTCACCCCTCCTCTGGTCTTGATCCAAATAGATGCTCACCGGCATTGCCCAACTGCCCCAATCCAAGGATTATTTGCAAAAAGAGAAGCTGGCACCCAACCATTTCCAACGAACTTCAGTTTATTTTACAGAAATACATAAAATTTAAAATTTAAAAGCATCTCGGTGGGCAATTGGCCCCGTCAGTGCCCACCGAGACGCTTTTAAATTTTATGTGATTTCTGTAAAATAAAAATTTCTGTAAAATAAACTGAAGTTCGTTGGAAATGGTTCGGGTGCCAGCTTCTCTTTTTGCAAATAATCCTCATCCTGTCTATCGTCTGTCTATCGTTCTACATGTTCCTACTGACAATAATTCAAACATCCCACTCCAGTCTCCAAGACGTCTCGTGAGCTCTACCAATTCTTTGGAATGTACTATCAAGAACAATTAGTTTAACCACAGCTTTAAACAGGCTCTAAAAACACATTTCTTTAGACTAACCTATCACCCCACTTATCTAACTATTCCCATTATGTCTTTTACAACAGGGGTCCGCAACCTTTTTTGCACTGGGAACTGGCTTCATGCAAGACCATTTTACCTGGGCCCGGAGGGGCAGGGCTTTGGACTTATGGGGCGGGGCTATAAAGAAGAGGTGGGGTTTAGTACCCTGTTTTCCCGAAAGAAGAGCAACATCTTATTTTCAGGGGATGTCTTATTTTTCCATCCCCCAAAATGGTGTCCCCATCATCCCCTTGCAGCCAATACTATCCCCATCATCCCCTTGCAGCCTACAATATCCCCATTATCCCCTTGCAGCCCACAATATCTCCATTAACCCCATGCAGCCCACCATATCTCCTAACAGCCCTTAATATAGTATAATGCAGTGGCACAGCCCTCCATATAGTATAACGTAACATCACAGCCCTCCATATAGTATAATGCAGCCTCACAGCCCTCCATATAGTATAATGCAGCGTCACGACCCTCCATATAGTATAACGTAACATCACAGCCCTCCATATAGTATAATGCAGCATCATAGCCCTCCATAAAGTATAATGCAGCATCATAGTCTTCCATAAAGTATAATGCAACCTCATAGCCATCCATATAATATAACGCAGCCTCATATCCCTCCATATAGTATAATGCAGCATCACAGCCCTCTATGTAATATAATACAGCCTCATATCCCTCCATATAATATAATGCAGCGTAAAGCTCTTCATAGTTTAATGCAGCGTCAGATCCCTCCATATAGCATAAATTCTCCACCCACACACACTGCCCCCTGTATAACCCCCCCACACACACATTGCCCCTTGTATAACCCCCACACAGACATTCTGCCCCCTGTACAATCCCCCCCACACACAGACACACTGCCGTCTGAATAACCCCCCCACACCCAGACATTGCACCTTGTATAACCACTCACAAACACTGACCTCTGAATACCCCCCACACACAGTCATTGCCCCTTGGATAACCCCTCCACACACTGACTCCTGAATATCCTCCACACACAGTCATTGCCCCTTGTATAACCCCACACACACTGACCCCTGAATATCCCCCACACACAGTCATTGCCCCTTGTTAACCCCCCACACACTGACCCATGAATACCCCCCACACACAGACATTGCCCCTAGTATAACCCCACACACACTGATCCCTGAGAATACCCACACACAGATGTTGCACCTTGTATAACCCCCCACACACACTGACCCCTGAATGTCTCCCACACACAGACATTGCCCCTTGTATAACCCCCCAACACACACACACACACACACACTGGCCCTTGAATACCCACCACACACAGTCATTACTCCTACACACACACACACATCCACAGAGAGAGAGGCTATTCAGCTCACGCTCACCTCTCCTGCCAGCAGTACAACTAAGCAGCTGAGGCAGAGATGTAGCCAGAGTTTTTTCATATCTCGCGTTATTTCCAAGCGCATCATGTGACGCGGGCTTCCGCCGGTATTATAGAACACCAATGACTGTCTAACTGCAGTTTCCAACATCATGTCCGCTCTCTATTTGAAACTAAACCTCTCCAAAACTGAACTCCATCTGTTCCCACCCTCCACTAACCTCCCTAAATTTGACATCTCTCTCTCAGTTTGCGGCACCTCGAGAACGCCTAGGCAGCAGGCTCGCTATGTGGGTGTCATGTTTGACACCGATCTCTCCTTCTCCTCCCACACACAATCTCTCGTCCGCTCCTGTCACACCTGAAGAATATCTCTAGAGTCTGGCCCTTTCTCACCATGGAAACAACAAAAACCCTCACCGTGGCCCTAATCCACTCCCGCCTTGACTACTGCAATTTTCTATTAAGTGGCCTCCCCCTCACTAGACTTTCTCCTCTCCAGTCCATCCTTAATGCAGTAGCCAGGATCACCCATCTGGCCAATCGTTACTCAGATACCTCTGCTTTGTGCCAGTCATTGCACTGGCTGCCCGTACACTACAGGATCAAATTCAAATTGCTTGTTCTCACCCACAAAGCTCTTCACAGTGCAGCACCCCCCTACATTTCCTCCCTCATCTCTGTCTATCACCCCACCTGTTCTCTACGTTCTCTACGTTCTGCAAATGATCTTCGACTAACATCTGCACTAATCCGCACTAATCTGCACTCCCACTCCCGGCTCCAAGACTTCTCCCGAGCTGCACTAATCCTCTGGAATGCTCTACCCCAAGAAATCAGGACTATTCACAACTTGCATGGCTTCAGACTATCCCTAAAAACACATCTTTTTAAGGCGGCCTATCATACTCCCTAATAGAAGTCCTTTGCACTGTAGATAGTGAATGGGCTATCTCTCTTGACATTACTCTACTACAAACTCCACCAAACCAAAAAGGTCTACACAGATTGTCTGATGACTATTCATGTAAGCTTATTTCTATCCCCCATTTCCTCAAGATGCCTGGACCATTAGTGCAATAAGCCCCTGTACCTTGTGCAACCCCTATCCCGTTGTAGATTGTAAGCTCTTTTGAGCAGGGTCACCTTCATTTCTTCCTTTATTTATTGTATTTTCTTTTTACATTGATTCTTTGCCTATTGTTTTGTATCCAATTATTGTACTGTATTTGTTCTCTACTGTAATTAATTACTGTATTATATTTTCTGTACACTAACCACTGTATTGTAGCGCTGCGGAATATGTTGGCGCTATATAAATAAAGATTTATTATTATTATTATTTATTATATTGATGGCTGGACTATATATGATGGCACTTTTTACTATTTACCTTTTGTGCCTCTCATATTTCCTCATAGCTTTGGAGCAGGGCCCTCACTCCTCTTGGTATCTGTTGAATTTCTGGTATTCTATAATATCTAGCATTGTATATACGGTACATGTCCCCTCTGTATTGTAAAGTGCTGTGCAATATGTATGCCGCTATATAAATAAAATACTATTATTATTATTAGGTGCCAATAGTTGGAAGAGTCACGCTTCTTAACTGGAGGCGTTCAGATAGATTCAAACAACCTTTAGAGCATGTATATGTTGTAAAGATGAATTCGGACACCATTACCACTATTAGTAAAAGCATTATCATACTTGTTTCCCTTCTTTAAAGCACTACTTTAAATCTAACACAAGCTAAAGTAGGGTAAAACTGAGTACTATCTATTCAAACAGGGTGTGAAATGTAATACTAACCAAGAAGACTACAATGAAACCAAAAGAACACCAGGGGTGCTCAGTTACTAGGTCCATAAAATGGAAAGCAAAATTGTGAAAAAGATGTAGTGGCACTCACCATCTGGAGTAAAAATATTAGTCTTCATTAGGCGGCCGTCACACAGTGAGATATCTTTAGCGATATTGTAAGCGATCACGTGCACGCGCAATCGCTTACAATATCGCTCACATCGCTGGTGAGATGTCACACAGACAGACTCACCAGCGATGTGGAGCAGCGATCTCGCTCGTTACTATGGTACACATCGGGTAACTAGGCGCCGCGCGTCGCTTAGTTACCCGACGTGTACCATAGTTACCATCTCCCAGCATAGGCGCGGTCTCTGGGAGATGGATCATCGTGGTGTCATACACCACGATGATGCAGATCGTTGCATCGTTCATCGCTAGATCTGAGAACCGAACCTCAGATCAGCGATGTCACGATCAAGCGATTTACCATCGTAAATCGCTTGATTACATGCAACGATATCTTGCCCGATATCGCTTAAGCGATCAAAAAGGAGATCGCTTAAACGATATCGGGCAAGATATCGTTCCGTGTGACGGCCCCCTTAGATTCCTTTAAAACATACAGGTAAATCAGAGCTTGCAGAGTGCAGCCAGATGTGTCCCTGTCTAAGACTATGTTCACATGTTCTGTAATCATTTCCGTTTTTGCCTCCATTTGGAAAATGCAAAAATGGATCCATTGACTATAATCGTGATGGATCTGTCCAAATTTGACATCCGTTACGTGCAAATCCATCAGACATACATTTTTTTTCTGACAGCCGAAAAGTCCTTATATTTAGCCAAAAAAT
The DNA here is from genome assembly GCA_033576535.1 of Allobates femoralis. Lineage (NCBI taxonomy): Eukaryota > Metazoa > Chordata > Amphibia > Anura > Aromobatidae > Allobates > Allobates femoralis. Next base: position 105,017,164 of record JARQOC010000003.1, on the reverse strand, counting down.
AAATAATTACTATAAAAAACTATGTGTGGTCCCCCCTATTTTTGATCACCATCTAGGATAAAGCAGATGGCTGGAGCCTGCAGACCACAGCTGGCGGTTTTACTTTGACTGTTAATCAGAAAAATGTATAAATAAATAATTTAAATAAAACGGCGTAGTGTCCCTCTCATTTTGAAAATCCAAGGTAAAGCTGACAGCTAGGGTTTGGAATTCTCTGTGTGAGATGGGCCATCTTTCATGGACCCTCACCACCCTAAAAATAGCAGGCTGCAGTTGCCCAAAACTGGCGCTTCCCCCCCAACTCTTCCTGCTGGCCTAGTGCGGTGGTTGCTGGGGTAGTAGAAGGGGTTAATGACAGCTGAGAATTGACAGCTGGCGCCAAGCCCTAGATTGGTGATGGTTCAACCCATTCGTTTACATTAACGGATCCATTGCAAACTGATGATTACAGGACATGCGAACCAAGCCTTACCGGTAAGTTTCTAAGGAATCCAATAAAGACTGATATTTTGCTCCAGACTATGAGTGCACGTTTTTGCAAAGTGCTTTAAATCTAAGTCCCCTGTCCCTGGTCTTATACTCACCCTCCGGCATCTTCTTTTTCATACCTGCGGGGCCATCTTGTGGCTGTAACTTCTGACTGACAGGAAGTCAGTAGTTAAGTCATAAGGTATGAATACAACTCTAAGAGAGCCAAAACAAGGCTCTCATGGAACACTGAAGCAGCTGGTAGGCTAGGCTTCCAACTACTGAGTAATTCCAGGACAGTTCGTAAAAATAGAGCACCATTTTCCCACCTGTAAAGACAAAAAAATGAAGGAATCTGTGATATCTGAAGAAATTTCTACAGATTATTATGACTGTATTTATCATCAGCTTAGTTCACCTGGAATGCAGTTGATGTCTTCATATCAGAACTATGGGCTGTAGACATTGGTCACTTATAATCATAATGATTTACTATGGTTTTACAATGTGTTCATAAAAATATTTTCTGTCCTTGATTTTTTGATAAGCTGTCCAGAAAAAAGTGACAGTCAGGATTGCTGATAACATTTTAGAAGTTTCTTCTACCCATTAAACAATAAAATATGGACATATTATCTGTTTTATTTTTTTCTTAAACTGAGATATTGACTTGCATTAGTGAGTACTATGCAGCTGTTCTGGATCCAGGTTTTGCTCCCCCATGCCTAGTCCATTGAACTCCACGATGTGCTTCATGTTGGCTTTGCAGGTGGCTCTCAAGTAACTGTCTGCCTGGGTCTTTGGAAGGGTCACCAATACACCTGTATCTTGGTTTTAAGATTTTTAGTTTTCCTGAGTCTTGTCTGCCAGCAGTGTTCAATACCTTTTCTACGGGTCTCCAGTCTGCCTGTGGCTTACAATACCTATGCTACCGGTCTCCTGTCTACCTGCATCTTCCAGTTCAAGTGGTCTGTGCTCACTCAGACTTTGATCTTGGAGGATCCACCTTCACCAGGTAAACCTATACAAAAAATTTAATCAACAATATGGATTAAACTAGGACATGTCTTTGCTTTTTTTTGTGACAATTGATCATCAAAAAACGACATGTGAAAAGGCGCCTTGGTTGTAAATGGGTGCGTGATCTATCCACAAAAATAACAATAAAAACTGACATGTGAAATGCCCATATACATGCACGGCTGCAATAATGCAACCAGATTCCGACCCATGCTGCTTGTGAATGTATGAATCACTTCTCAGGTTACCTCTAAATTAGCAGAAAAGGAAATAGTAATAGACCTATCTATACAGTTAAAGGTTTTATTGAAAATGAACAGATAAAAGGCCTTAAGGCCACGTCAGACGCTTCGATCTCGATCACGATAACGCCTGAAAAGTCACGTGATGGAGATCGCTAGAACAATTATTGATATCGTTTGTGCGGTGTCACAAGCTTAGATCTCATTAACGATGTTAAAATTGGCAACGCGCCAGCGATCGTGCGCACTACTCAGCGATCGACACCATCTAGTGTCAGGAATAGGCGAAGTCGAGATTGAGATCGTTAGAGAGGTGTCACACATCCGATGCAGCAGCTTGTACACAGGTTAATTGATCGATGAACCACGGATTTGAGGTCAGGATCACAAATCTGCGACAAGCGATCAAATGATTTTTCATCAGAAAATCGTTGAGTTACACGCAACTGACGCACAAACGATATCGCTTAAGCAATAAAAAATCCGGATCACTTAAGCGATATCGTTCTCAATATTGAAGCGTGTGACGTGGCCTTTAATGTGAATGCATCAATATTTGGCAACCACTGGAAATAGGGAAAAAACGGCCTTTATGTAGATGCACCAATATTTGGCAACCACTGGTTTTAGGGGAAAGGAGCCTTTATGTGAATGCACTGATATTTGGAAACCACTAGTTTTAGGGAAATAAAGGCCTTTATGTGAATGCACTAATATTTCTGGTTATGAATCTTGAAAATAATATTTTATGCTGTTTTCAGCGCTCACCAATGACCAATGCCAAATGATCAATACTAGAAAAGGGAAAGAAAAGTGCAGTAGGGTCTTCTTCCCTGAGGAAGGAGTTGGGACTAACTCCGAAACGCATCGGAAATAAACACTACAATGAGGAACACCGTCTGATCTTTCTGGTCTATGCAGCACACGCCGTATACACCGCCCAACCTCTGAAATTTTGAACTACAATGCCAAATGATGACAATTTGACTCAGGGTGCTTCATATCCACAATTCATCTAATACATTATATGCTTCAATTCCAAGTATTGGAAGCTGTTTTCAGTCTATTCCTTGTTTATCCAACTATTTTGAAGTTTTCATTTATAAATGTGGTGAAATGGAAAAAAAATGTAAACAGCCAAAGAACCATCATAATCTATGAATAGAAAGTGATTTCATGAAGAATGTTTATGCAAAAAATTGGGTGGAACAGTTCACAGCGGGTGTCAAGTGCTGATAACTTGTGGCCCGAGCCAAGAAAAGAAAAGACTATGAACAGATGAAGAATCTGTGCAAGACATGGTGGATGCAGGAGGGGAGTCACACTGGGAGATGCTCTGTGCATAAGACGGGTCCTCAGGCTCTTACCCTTCAGTTCATCACTTCACACTCTCTGCTTTTGCTGACATAAGCCCTAGCAGCAGCGTCACAGCTTGTAGACAGGAATACATTGTAGCGTACACAAGCTCAGACGCACACTACACCCGGAGCCACGTCCTTACTACGGCACAGCCGGTATTTGCTTATGCTCAGCCAGTAACACAATACTTTAGATATTACAGGTTCAATCATTACTGTAATACCTTGCTCAAAATCTTAGCTGATAATGAATGACCCTGATAATGTTAATAAGAGATCTCTTGTGATACTTTACTGCTTTAGACGATAGGTCATTCTTTTAACTGAAACTGTACAATATTTCTCTAGATCAGGGGGGGGCAATTAATTGTCCCAAAGTGCATTATGAGATACTATGACCGAACCAACCAGACAAACTTAATTCTGAATATTATTATTATTTTATATTAATTGTTATCAGTAATATTGAGAAAAATTAAACACTTGACACGCTGCTATTGTCAATACATGTTACGATAGAGGGTCAAATCCACTTCTCATCCACTCACTTAGGCTGGGGTCACACTTGAGCCTTGGATCCACTAAAACCTACCATTATTCCAAGTTGAAAATGTTGAAAACGGGTCCATAGGCCAAAAACGCAGTGTCAGAATGCACTGCTAAAAACCCTGTGCGTTTTTGCATCAGAATCAAACAATGCTGCTAGCAGCGTTTTTGGGTGCTGTAGCAAAAATGCATGTGTTTTTTTTAACATGGGACCCTATGGGAAACGCATGCGTTAAACGGTAGCTTTAAAATGATGACAAAATGGCAATTTTAAAAAACGGAATCAGGTAAAAAATAACCAAAATTACTGCATGTCAAGTGTGACCCCAGCCTTATTGCAATAGGCTAACAAAAAGCCAAGCGCACCGCACAGTGACTTCCCACATCCACGCCATAGTTTTGCCAACCACCACTTGGTGTCTTGATAGGCCGGAGGGATGCTGAATAATACACTACCACATACTGTACACCACTCAGGCTTTACCTGAGCACCTGAGAGATAATATCCTTCCTCTCTGGCATACACAGGGTAACACAAGTAGGTCGTACTTTACCTCTTCAAGGTTGGGGTATGTTTAGAGCAGCAAGAAACAAACTTATTAAAGTTTAGATGCAATATACAAAAATAAGGTACAGTGCTTAAGAGAGTTACAAAGGATGAAATAATCAAAAGACACAAAGCAAAAACTGTGTAAAATAAAAAGAGATAAATGATAGAAACATCTTACAAACTGGATCCATAAGCGCATCAGGCAGAGGAGATGCTGAAGAAATTTGGACAGATCTATTATATATGTGGCTCTCCTTGGGTTTGACATTGAGATTCTCCAGATGAGATGTTTTAAAAGGTCTACCAGACTTCTCACCCCTTCCTCAGGTGAGGTGAGTGGAGGATGGCTAATGATATCCAAGGATGAGGGAAGACACTATGTAGTAAAATACTGGTGGTATACATGAGAGGACACTATGCAATACTACACAGCGCTATATATACTGTATATGAATTCTGCCCCACGCTGCGCCTCTGAATAAAAATATACAAACACCTTAAATGGACCCTGTCGCAAGTTTTCCCTTTTTGTACTGTCGCTGCCATCTTATATGCATAATAATGCACATCTCTATGAATGCTTTATATTTTCACAGTAGCGCAGCATGACTTTAAAAATATATATACACCCTGTGCTGCATGCTTATCTGTGCTCATTGGACTGCCTCACACAGGTTTTTAAAACTGTTTTCAAAGTTATGCTACACTATTATAGATATCTGAACAGATTGTATGGACATGAACTAAGTTGGTTGCAGAATATAATGGGAACATCTACTGAAAGGTTTCCTTTTAACAAACACATTTGCAATTGTTGCATATCACATGACTGCAAGCGGCCAATCAGCGCCCGATGACAGCCCGATTGATGACATCACGCAAGGTCCTGCTGCTCGGGTCCTGCGGCTCCCGGCTACGGAACACCCGGCAGAAGGTACGTATAACATTTTTATTATTTTTAATACATTTGTCATTCTTTTATATTGCGGCTGTGACAAATGTCACAGAGGGGTGGAGGAACAGGAGTCTTCCTCCCCTCTGTGACATCACTGAACAAGTAGCCCCGTAAAAAACGCGGTGTGTGAATGCACCACAATTTTTTTACAGGGCTTTTTTGTGCGGGTGAAAAGCTAAAAAAAGCGCCCGTGCAAAAAAGCGCAAAAAAAGCGCTATGTGTGAACACAGCCTAAATCTTTTCGGACTAAATGCAAAATGCTATGTGTAGTGGAAAACTAATATGGCATATCACCCTGAAAACACCATCCCCACTGTCATACACGGCAGAGGCAGCATCATGCTATAGAGAGGCTTTTCTTCAGCAGGGACAGGAAAGCTGGTCACAGTTGATGGGAAGATGGATTAAACTATATACAGGGCAACCCTGCAGGAAATCCTGCTAGAAGCTGCAAAAAACTTGAAACTGAGGTGTAGGTTCACCCTCCAGCAGAATAACGACGCTAAACATAATGCCAGAGCTACAATGGATGGTTTACATCAAAGCATGTTCATGTGTGTGAATGGCTCAGTCACAGCTCAGACATAAATCCCATTAAAGGCCCAGTTACACACACAGATAATTGTGCAGATTTTGTTCGCAGATCTCTGGTTGCAGTTAAATTATGGACACATCTGCAAACAATCTCTGCACAATTATCTGTGTGTGTAACTGGGCCTTTAAGGTACATTTAGACGCGGTTACATCTCTGCGATGTCGGAAGCGATGACGCGATTGTGCTCTCGCTTCCGACATCGCAGCCTTGGTGTCACACGGCAAGATTTTGCCTGCGACGACCTTACACAGCATGATGTTGCATGCAGCATCGCAGTAATTTTGCTGAATCAGCGAAGTTGCTGCAACATTGCTGCAGCATTTTGCTGTGTAACAGCACAATGCAACTGCGATAAATCGCTGGTTGCAAGTTGCCAGGTTTTTGAACATGTTCAAAAACCTGCCGATCTTGCCCCAGCGATTTGGCTGTATCCTGCCATCTGACACGGCAATAGCGATGTTGCCGGCGATACAGCCTATTTGCAGCATTGCTGCGGATCGCTTGCTGGGTTGTTTCCAGCCCAGCAAGCGATCGTGGTGGCAACATCGCCGTGGCATCGCAGGCAAAATCTTGCGTGTGACACCAAGGCTGTGATGTCGGAAGCGAGCACGCACCCACAGCATCACTTCCGACATCGCTGAGATGTTGCAACATCTAATGTTGCAACACAGCAACTTAGGCTGCGATGTCAGAAGCGATGCCGCGGGTGCGCGCTCACTTCCGACATCACAGCCTGGCTGTCACACGGCAAGGTGTTGCCGGTGATACTGCTGCGATGTGGGCGCAGCCATCGCTCGCTGGGCTGGGAACAACCCAGCGAGCGATCCGCAGCAATACTGCGAATAGGCTGTATTGCCACCAACATTGCTGTTGGGGTGTCAGACGGCACGATACATCCAAATCGCTGGGGCCAGATTGCCAGGTTTATGAACATGTTCATAAACCTGGCAACTTGCAACCAGCGACTTATCGCAGTTGCATCGTGCTGTCACACAGCAACATCCTGTGGAGCATTTCATAATATGTTCTCTCTGAAACGATCCAGCATTTTACAGTAAAATATACACGGCAGCGGCTAAATTATTGTAGCCGGATTAATCTCAGAGCAGGTTCTGTTTCATATGGATTTCTGCACATCCTATTTGGATCTATAGTCATTATTGTCAGCCTTGTTGTCCCTCTCGTAATAAAGTGAGGACTTTCCCATCTGAAACACAGGAAGACAAATTGAGAATGACATTTGCACCTAGGTCTGCTGTCAATTTTTCAACATGTGGGTCATTTCGTCAGCTGAGCTACTGCTAACAATTCAATTCTAACTATTATTAATATTTCTGCCATCACCACCTCCTGTAGGAAATACCGCAGCGTTAGCACCTGTACATTAACGGACACATTTTATGGTGTCAGGGAAAGGCTTCATAGTGATCTCCATACTGTATTCTACCATATCCCAGAATACAGGCATCTGTGAGTCAAGTAAGACATAAGAACATCCTGCTAAGCCTTTAGTTTGACGAATTGCAAGAAGTACAGCGACCATGAAAAGCACGTCACAAATAGCCATAAGCAGTTGAATTCCCTCTTGTTGTTCCTTAAAGCACCACATCAGCATTTTCTTTAATTGGAACGCTAGAGCAATGTTTTAAATCTAATGGCCGCTTTACAAGTCGCAACATCGTTACGATATTGTATACAACGGCACGGGAGCGCGCACTTTTTTGGCACTTGTCCAAAATCGCATAGGAGATGTTACACAGGGAGATATTGGCAGGCAACGCAACTACGATGTATATGCCCCCTCGTACAAGCGACTCAGGGAACGACCATTTAACATGGGAGTGAATAGGGGAAGTTGTGCTCCAAATCGTAGTTGCGCTGTCACACAGCACGATCCTGCCACATCGCCTAGCCAATATTGCACGGTTGGAGAGCATGCACAATTCAAAAACGATATCGTAGTTACATCGTTTTTTAGTTGCGTTGCCCATTTAAATGAAACAACACAAGAACGATATCGGCGGCAACGTCCGAACCACAATATCGTGCTGTGTAAAGCAGCCTTAAGTCCCCTGCCCCCTGTCTTGTACTCAGCTGGCACTGTCTTCTCCTGTCTGTCTCCAGAAATTTGTGACCTGCTGGCAACTCCATTGTGTCATGGAGCTTGGCAATACAAGTCTATGGGAGCCCAGTGCTGGTGTCGTTTTGACCCTCATAGACTTGTATTGAATAACTTTTGACTTCCGGAATAAAATGATGCCGCAGTACCGAAGTGGCACTGAAAAAACATGTAAATGTCAGAGCGGAAGTATAATACAGGGCATAGCACCACTCCAGGTGCTGAAAACACTGGAATGTTGGAATGGTGCTTTAAGGGGTTCAATGTGACCTCATTCACTTTCATTATGCGTACGCCGCTATCTTTGACCGAAAAACTCTATGAGTGCGTGCACACGGTCCGGAGGAGCTGCGTGTTGAACGCAGCTCCTCCCGACCTGCGGGAAGCCGCGGGTGGCCACAGGGAGACCGCAGCCGCCCTGTACTCAACATGTGCGGCGGGTGCGGGGCGGCTTCTCCCTGCAGTCACCCGATGGGAGCCGCTTCTGACTTCGCAGCATGAAATGAACATGCTGCGGAGGTGCGGACTCCCGGCAACCCGCACCGCAGCTCCAAAGACGCTGCGGGCGGGTTACGTTTATTGCGGATGGGATTTCTTGAAATCCCTTCCACTATGCTGGTACTATACTAAGCAGCGTTTTGGACGCAGCGGCAAGACGCTGCGTCCAAAATGCAGCATACACTGATTGTGTGCACGCACCCCAACGCTGCAAAAATCGCTGTGTAGCTCCGGCCATATCAATAGCAAGTTACCCATAATTACCTACAGAAATGTAACTAAAAAGATGAATGTAAACTAAAGGTAACAAGGTGGTCAAAAAGCAACTATACTGGAACCTCAGAAGAAGCTGTTCTTAGTACTGGTGGGTGCAGAGACACAAGGAAAGACGAAAGATGTCTGAAGGTACCTTTACACCCGCAACTATCACCGGCGATCGGTGGCAATCGAACGTGCGCATGCACGTTTTTGACAGTTGATACCGAACGCCGATGACGCATGTACACGCCGCAATTGCGCCCTCAACCTAAGGGAACGTGGCTCCCTGGAAGTTGCCACAGAACCTGCGGGAAACATCCAGTTGCCTCCCGACGCCGCTTCACACGACGCAATCCACAAAGGAATGTGGGCGTACATGTTCAGCGCCGCAAGAACATAGGCATGACAGAGTTGTGTATTCCGCACCCAAAACACGCTGATTAGAAACGCAATAGCGTCATGATTGGCCAGCCTGCACGGAAGGCTGGCTAAAACATGACGCCATTGCAATTGTGTAGTGTGAATGGACAGCTCTTTAAATATGGCGCCCTGTGAAGGGACAGCCAATGGAAACACAGTAGCACCCACCAATCATCACTGATGGGGCGCAGTATCCAGCACGCTGTGGCACGCCACTGGGAAATCACTAGGCGATGCAGAATCGAGCCAGATACCCCATTTACACGCCACAACCAGGTTAATTCACCCTCTGGGTTGACTCTGATTTTAGAACAATGCTCTGAAACTGCAACCGGGATGAACTTCGAAAATCACGAGCAAGTTGAACATTTACACGCCGCAATTTCATCGCAACTTCTAAGCAACTGTGATGAAAATCCCGATTGCGTAGCAGTTGATTCACTGCAGTTGCGGCGTGTAAAGGTACCTTTACTTGACTCACAGATGCCTGTATTCTGGGAATACGGCAGAATACAGTACATGGAGATCATTATGAAGACTTACCCTGTCACCACTAAATGGGTCCGTTAATATACAGGGCTAGTGACATATTTGTCAGTACAGATAACACAGGGTTAAAACCAAAAAAATCAAGGTCAACAACTGGTTAAGTTAGAAACCTAAAATCAGGAACATACATAAGGGTGCAGTGCCCTCGCTAAACCTGTCTAGACAAACAGCACTCATCTATGTTGATGGATAAATGACATCATATAAAGTCATGTAAATGCACAATGTTCAGAGGATGTCACCAATTTACAAAGAGGAAAGAAAATATACATTGTAAGGATTTAATAGCAATATGTATTATTATTATTATTAATTTTATAGCACCTCTAATTGCAGGACACTGTACACATAAAAAAGGTGCAAACTGGGTCTTGGTACATATAATAAATAATACATAATATAGTAATAATAATAATAATGCACATATATAATATAATTTGTATAATAGCATAATAAGTTTAGAAACATAAAAAAGATGTGCAATAAACATGAGTAAGGCCCCTTTCACACTGGGTTTTTGAAAAAATGCGGCAGATCCGGTAAAAAAAAACGCATCTGCCGCATTTTCCGCCTAACTGCTGCAATTGCGGCACAGTTGCGGCAAGCTCCGTGCATTGTCTATGGGGCTTGCGGCAAGTGTGCAGCAGACGCGGCAAGTGCGGTTTCGGGAGTTGCGGCAGATGTGGGCACGAAAAAAAACGCAGCTCACCGCTGCGTTCAGATGCGGGGTATTTGGACACTAATTGTGCAGTGGCGCTTTTTTGTGCACATTTAAGCGCAAAAAAGTGATACTGCATGCAAATGCCACGCTTTTCCCAGTGCGCTCTTAACATGTAGCCTATTGCAAAAGCATGTCGAAAAAAACGCAAAGAATTGCCATGTCAATTCTTTTTGCGCGTCCGCTTTTGCAGTGATAGTGTGGCACCCCAGAGTCACAGTGCCACAGTGTCACCATTGCTAGGTGTCACCAGAGAGCAGTAAGGGGTATTCCACTCAGGTAACACACAAACAACACCAACACCTCCAGGCCAGACGGGGAAGACCAAACTTGGGTTCAGGATGAGCTTCCTTTATATTCTGTACTGGGGAGGAGCAAGTCAGTGCAGTGCGGGCAGCACTGTGAAGACATCCTGGTGGACTGGAGGCTGTTTAGCTCGTCCCAGGACTGATCACTTGTTCCAGGCCTAAGGCTTGGGTCTGAGGAAAGAGGAGAGAGACAGAAACCTACCGGGAGGCTGCATCACCCGTGCTTCTCCTCCCTCAGAGGAACACCACAAGAACGGACACCGGAGTCCGAGACTGTGCAGGTTCAGACACACCGGCAGTCAAGACTGGAAAGAAGGGGACTCCAGATTCTCCAGCTACCCAGTGCCAGGGACACAGCAACATATAGAATCCAAAAACACTGACTTCCCAGGTGGGGTGGAAAAGTGAAGGACTCGAGTTGCCTGTCTACTGGTAGACGCAGACAGAGACAGGGCCGGCAGCCTAGCTGAAGCAACTGCAGGGCCACTACGCAAAGACAGTGAGGAAGCCAATATGACCCGGCCGGGTGAGAAATACCCTGAACTGCTCTCCAGACTCCGTGGACAGTTTATAACATCTGCTCTAACTTCAGTAAACAGACTGAGAAACGGTTATCAGGAGTCTGCGTGCGTTAATTACGTCTATTGCCCTGTGCTCTATAACAGAATCCCACCTGAGGAGCCACAGTCTGTCATCCTTGCACACTGGCTGGAGAAGCTGCAGCTTTGAAGTAAGCGACTGTGTAAACCACAATCCCTCCTAAGGCCCATCCAACTCCTGCCCTAGGGACCCTCCAACCCTACCTGAGGAGGGCTTACCATCCATGCTGACCCAAGTCACCGTCCCCAGCAGGAATACGGCAGCAGTGGTTCTACTAACCACATACCCTGGGTGGCGTCATGACAAATCCCCTGTAAATACCCCCTTTTTGGACTGATCCCAGGCCATGGGACCGAGTCACAACTACCGTGATCCCCAGAGACAGCACCGACCTGGTTCCCAAGTACCCCATAGCCTGGGGGCACATCAAAGCATGACTGCAAAAATACACGGCTCAACGCCGCATCTGCATGCCTTTCAGCAAAAGCCATAGCTTTTGCTTGATGGCGTATCCAGCTTTGTTTGGCATTGCCTTTACACGAGCGCTCAAAAACACTGCGTAAAAGCAGGAATGCGCAGCAATTAAGCCGCGTCTGAATGCAGCTTTAGGCTATGTTTAGACACAGCGTTGTTGATCAGTTTTCTGTGCTCCATTTTTGCAGTGAAACGGATCAATTTCAGAGATTTCCAGCAAAGTCAATGAGTTTTCAAGATTTAGTGTTCAGACACACCATTTGTAAGTGGTCTGTTTTTTAGGCAGAAAACGGACCAAGAAAAAGAATAAGTCTGTCAATTTTGATCCATTTTCCTGATCCACTTTTTCATTGAAACCAGTGTCTATGTGTTTAAAAACGCAACCAGCCAAAAACACATCAAAAATTGATCAATAACAGATAATGTATTTCTGATACTTTTTTTGTAAAGCAGATCCAGTTTTGCAGCTGAAAAAGAGACAAAAATGGACAAAAAAAAAAAAAAGGATAAAAAATGTCTGAACACAGCCTTACAATCTACAATGGACGAGGAGAGGAGTCAGTAGGGGAGGGCCGGTATTCAGGTGGACAAGTGTTTTCGGACCTTACATTTTTAGTAATTTCTTTACAAATGTTCCCATTATGTGATTCTTCATGTTCTTCTTCCCAGTTTAGGTTAGTGGATGGCAATCTAGGGTCCGCATCCATGATCAGTCTCTTTGCTCAGGTATATAGATTCTAATATGGGATTAGGATTACCATTCTAGGTAATTCAAATTGTAGTTTTGGTTTGCAAAAAAACATTCTAATATGACAGTGACAAGAAGGAAAAAAGCAGATCATAGCCAATAGTCAGTGCTGAACCTTTCGCCTTCATCTTTGTTTCAGCGATCACTGTAGGTAGTGACACTTTACTGTATGACTGTGCTGTGCTGTTAGGAATTACACTCTTTCTAATTTTTACCAGTGAAGTCATCCGACTCTTTAACTGTAAATCTGCTCATCACATGGTGCCTAACAAACCATACTTACAGATTGAATGGACATAAGTTAGCGGGGCATGAGCGGCTTAGGTGGTAGGTATGGTTGCGTTTTTGTGTCCGTGCTTAAATCGGACAGGATCGGATGGTGCCGACATCGGATGGCAAAAGGCACACATCCGATCCAAGCCATAGGGATACGTGGGATCCGATTTCGGATCCGAGTGTATCCGTTTTGAAACGGATACACTCGGATGACCGAAAATCGTGATGTGAAACCGACCTTAGGCTGGCTTCACACTGCAGTTTTTCACTGATCAGTGTCTATCAGTGTTTGTGTGCCAAAACCAGGAGTGTCTCCAAAATTCAGAACAGATGTCAATCTTTCAATTATACTTTTTCTCTGCAAGTTCCTCTCCTGGTTTTGGTACCCAAAACCTGATGAGTGATAAAACTGCAGTGTGAAGCCAGCCTTACTTATGAGCGGCTGGAAGATGCATCAAGTTTATTAGGAGGAGTGCTCATCTCACTTAATTTAGCTCATTTACTACAGCACCTCTGGATTAAGTTTGATGTATAGAAAAATTACAGCAAAAAGATGTTCTTGTTCAGCAGTGTGCACATTTTTTTAGGGGGGGAGAGGGATATATGGCTGCATGACTAGTTAGTACATACCCATTACTGTATGCTCAGATTCCCAAGTGGCCAGGTCCAGGACGCTATATGGGTTAGTGGTTTATTACCTACTAGCTGTGAGCCCGATGCAAATGCATTGGGATTCTAGAACGTGCATTAATTTGATTATAGTAGACTAGATGGGTGCCCGATGCACAATGCATCGGGATTCTAGCAGAGCGAGTCTCTGACTCGCAATGGCCGCTTCGCGGCCAATGCTTCGCGCTGCTAAGGCGACTCGCCATGCCCGCTGCGCGGGCATAGCGAGTCGCCTTAGAGCGACTCGCAATGGCCGCTTCGCGGCCAATGCTTCGACTCGCCATGCCCGCTGCGCGGGCATAGCGACTCGCCGGCTCGCAATGGCCGCTGCGCGGCCAATGCTTCGTTCGTATCCACATGACGACAAAGGGGCACTCGCAGCATTCGCAATTATATAATAGATAGCTATTTTTTATTTTATTATTTATTTTGTTTTGTTTTTTTACTATTTTTATTATTATTAAATTTATTTATTATTTGTTATTTTAAGTGAATTTATTTGTATTAAGATTATTTTATTTTATTTAAAAACTGCATCTGCGGCGCGGTTGCGGTAATCCCCATACAAAGTATAGGGGGACTTGCGGCAGGTGCGGCAAAACCGCACTTGCCGCACCTGCCGCAAGTCCCCCTATACTTTCTATGGGGATTACCGCAACCGCGCCGCAACTTGCACTTGCGGCGCGGTTGCGGTAATCCTTATGGGGATTACCGCAACCGCGCCGCAAGTGCTCGCACTCAGCCAGCGACTTGCAATGCGGCGCGGTTGCGGTAATCCTTATGGGGATTACCGCAACCGCGCCGCAAGTGCTCGCACTCAGCCAGCGACTCGCAATGGCCTAGCGGCCATTGCTCGCGCTACCTGAGCGGGAGATCGCTAGCTTTGTGGCCGAGCCTCTGGTTCTATTTTCGGACAGCGACTCGCAATGGCTGCTTCGCGGCCATTGCTCGTACTCAGCCTGCGCGAGCAATGGCCTCGCGGCCATTGCTCGCGCAGGCCAACGACTCGCATTGGCCGCTACGCGGCCAATGCTTCGTCGTGGTGACGTCACAGAGTGACATAGCCACGGTCTTTGCCGGGGTCCGACACGGAAGTGCCTACGGCAATTATATAGTAGATAAATAGCTATGAGATTGGGAGATGGGAGACCTTGGCACCTCCAGCCCTGGCTTTATAAGTTATAACTAAACCCATAATAATTGTTATAATCTTACCCCTGTCCAAACTTTTATAGTTTATAACTGTCACTTGACTTTAACAGCTTATAAATTTGACAGCGATGGATTACACTGGGGAACAATTTGAAAAAAAATTTCTGTTGAGTTAGGTTTTTGAGCTGATTTATACTATAATTGGCATGCTGATTCCACAAATGTAGTCAGTTTTTTTCTAGCACGTCAAGTTTTTCCTCCACAACGTACCTGCCAGAGAAGCACAATTGCACTGATATCTGTAATAAGACTTATTATTTGATTACAAAACATGTAATATCTGATTGTAAAAAACATGATAGTGTTAAAAAACATATTTGTCATGCCTATTTCTTATATATTTCATTTTTTGTTCATATTTGTACTATTTAAAAAAGAAAAAACACTTTTTAGGTACAGTAGTTTACATATTTTTGAGAAAACAAAAATCCTATAGTTCAAAAACTTGACGTGATAGAGAAAAACTGAGATCATTTCTGGATTCAGCATCCAAAAATTAATTAAGAACAGTTGTCAGACCTAACTCCTAAAAAATTGTGTTCCCCAGTGTTATGTATGATTATGAATTGAGTGTACCTATACCATACAATTGCTTACAGTAACCAATGTTACAGGTCCTAAAACGTTCATACTCTATTTCTGTACTGAGTCGCACTATGTCACTTTAAATTTACTAAGTCACTATGTATGCCTTTTAAATAACCAGTATTAATAAACTATTTTAGCATTACTTGGCAGCAATTAGTGCATTTTTTACATGGGCAAAAAATCTCCAAAGAGATAGGTTTCTATGTTTAAATATGTATAGGAGAAGGCAATATATTTATAAATTAGATGTCGGCCCGATTCTAAAGAATCGGGTATTCTAGACTATGTATGTAGTTTATTTATGAAGATTTAAGAATAATGCAAAGCGAAGCTGGGTTTAAATCCTGTGACAATATCTTAGATTGCTTGCAGGAGGGCACAGCAGGTGTGTGCGGGCAGGAGCAAGCTGTGGAAGAGCAGGCGGGTGCGGGCAGGAGGGGGCCGGGATCAGCAGGCAGGTTCGGGCAGGAGGGAGACAGGGAACCGCAGTGGGGGGAGGCAAGAGGGGGCCAGACCCCTCTGGTACTATACACACAGGTGACAGTGCTGCTGGTACTATACACACAGGTGACATTGCTGATGCTGGTGGTACTATACACACAGGTGAGAATGCTGCTGGTACTATACACAGAGGTGACAGTGCTGCTGGTACAATACACACAGGTGAGAGTGCTGATGCTGGTGGTACTATACACACAGGTGACAATGCTGCTGGTACAATACACAAAGGTGACAGTTGTGGTGGTAGTATACACACAGGTGACAGTGCTGATGCTGGTGGTAGTATACACACAGGTGACAGTGCGGTTAGTACAATACAGACAGAGGTGACAGTGCTGCTGGTACTATGTACACACAGAGGTGAGAATGGTGCTGCAGGTAGTGTGCGCACAGAGGTGACAATTGTGCTGCAGGTAGTATGCACACAGAGGTGACAATGGTGCTGCAGGTAGTATGCGCAGAGAGGTGACAATGGTGCTGCAGGTAGTATGCGCACAGAGGTGACAATGGTGCTGCAGGTAGTATGCAGACAGAGGTGACAATGGTGCTGCAGGTAGTATGCGCAGAGGTGACAATGGTGCTGCAGGTAGCATGCGCACAAAGGTGACAATGGTGCTGCAGGTAGCATGCGCACAGAGGTGACAATGCTGCTGGTACTATGTAGACACAGAGGTGACAATGGTGCTTCAGGTAGTATGCGCACAGAGGTGACAATGGTGCTGCAGGTAGCATGCGCATAGAGGTGACAATGGTGCTGCAGGTAGCATGCGCACAGAGGTGACAATGGTGCTGCAGGTAGCATGTGCACAGAGGTGACAATGCTGCTGGTACTATGTACACACAGAGGTGAGAATGGTGCTGCAGGTAGTATGTGCACAGAGGTGACAATGGTGCTGCAGGTAGCATGCGCACAGAGGTGACAATGGTGCTGCAGGTAGTATGCACACAGAAGTGACAATGGTGCTGCAGGTAGTATGCGCAGAGAGGTGACAATGGTGCTGCAGGTAGTATGCAGACAATGGTGCTGCAGGTAGCATGCGCACAGAGGTGACAATGGTGCTGCAGGTAGCATGCGCACAGAGGTGACAATGCTGCTGGTACTATGTAGACACAGAGGTGAGAATGGTGCTGCAGGTAGTATGCGCACAGAGGTGACAATGGTGCTGCAGGTAGTATGCACACAGAAGTGACAATGGTGCTGCAGGTAGTATGCGCAGAGAGGTGACAATGGTGCTGCAGGTAGTATGCAGACAGAGGTGACAATGGTGCTGCAGGTAGCATGCGCACAGAGGTGACAATGGTGCTGCAGGTAGTATGCACACAGAAGTGACAATGGTGCTGCAGGTAGTATGCGCAGAGAGGTGACAATGGTGCTGCAGGTAGTATGCAGACAGAGGTGACAATGGTGCTGCAGGTAGCATGCGCACAGAGGTGACAATGGTGCTGCAGGTAGCATGCGCACAGAGGTGACAATGCTGCTGGTAATATGTAGACACAGAGGTGAGAATGGTGCTGCAGGTAGTATGCGCACAGAGGTGACAATGGTGCTGCAGGTAGTATGCACACAGAAGTGACAATGGTGCTGCAGGTAGTATGCGCAGAGGTGACAATGGTGCTGCAGGTAGCATGCGCACAAAGGTGACAATGGTGCTGCCTGTAGCATGCGCACAGAGGTGACAATGGTGTTGCAGGTAGCATGCGCACAGAGGTGACAATGCTGCTGCCTGTAGCATGCGCACAGAGGTGACAATGGTGTTGCAGGTAGCATGCGCACAGAGGTGACAATGCTGCTGGTACTATGTACACACAGAGGTGATAATGGTGCTGCAGGTAGTATGCGCACAGAGGTGACAATGGTGGTGTAGGTAGCATGCGCACAGAGGTGACAATGGTGGTGCAGGTAGCATGCGCACAGAGGTGACAATGGTGCTGCAGGTAGCATGCGCACAGAGGTGACAATGGTGCTGCAGGTAGCCTGCGCACAGAGGTGACAATGGTGCTGCAGGTAGCATGCGCACAGAGGTGACAATGGTGCTGCAGGTAGCATGCGCACAGAGGTGACAATGGTGCTGCAGGTAGCATGCGCACAGAGGTGACAATGGTGCTGCAGGTAGCATGCGCAAAGAGGTGAGAATGGTGCTGCAGGTAGCATGCGCACAGAGGTGACAATGCTGCTGGTACTATCTACACACAGAGGTGACAATGATGCTGCAGGTAGCATGCGCAGAGAGGTGACAATGGTGCTTCAGGTAGCATGTGCACAGAGGTGACAATGGTGCTGCAGGTAGCATGCGCAAAGAGGTGAGAATGGTGCTGCAGGTAGCATGCGCACAGAGGTGACAATGCTGCTGGTACTATCTACACACAGAGGTGACAATGATGCTGCAGGTAGCATGCGCAGAGAGGTGACAATGGTGCTGCAGGTAGCATGCGCACAGAGGTGACAATGGTGCTGCAGGTAGCATGCGCACAGAGGTGACAATGGTGCTGCAGGTGGTATACACACAGAGGTGACAATGGTGCTGCAGGTGGTATACAGACAGAGGTGACAATGGTGCTGCAGGTAGTATGCGCACAGAGGTGAGATCCTGGTCTCCCCCTTGCAGGCCCCGATGCTCCCCTCCCCCTCCTGTCTTGTAGACGGCAGGGTTCCAAATAGCGAAGCATATGTTATTCTTACGTGTGCGGGCTCCAGCGGCGCGATGCAGGTGTATCGTCCTCCGCCGCTATGTCGCCGCCCCTGGAGTTCAGGATACAATATGGCGTCCGGGAAGTCTCGCGAGAGTTCCCGGACGCCATCTTGGAGATAGTTGTCGCCTCCCTCGGAGCCATGGATCCGAACAAAGCCACAGAAGTGGCGCCGTATGCGACGGAAGTCGCTACGGCAATTATATAATAGATACTGTCCATATGGGGCTCATGTATTAATAACACATTGTTGAAGTTTCCTATGAATTTATGACAGAATTCAGTTTTAATGGGTATGAGCCTCTCTCAGCATGGCACATCTAGAATTAGCAATCTGCCCACTCTTCCTTGCAGTCGCTCCAGATCTGACAGATTCAGGACATGTCCTCAGATCTTCTTGCAGTAAAGCCATTATTTTGCTAATTTGGAGGTATGCTTAGGGTCATTGTTACACTGAAACACAAAATTACTGTTCATTTTCAGCTTTTTAGTAGAGGGCTGAAGTTTTTGTTGCAAAATTGAATGATTTTTGGAACTGTTCATAATTCCCTCCACCTTGACTAAAGTTTCAGATTCAGCTGTTGAAAGACAGCTAAAAAACATAATGCTGCCTTCACCATGCTTCACTGTGGGTATGGGGTTCTTTTGGTGATGAGAAGTGGTGATTTTACACCAAAAATGCCTTTTGGGGTAACCAAAAAATTCAACCTTGGTCTCATCAAACCATAACATGTTTTCCAACATACAAGTGTATTAAGCAAGGCCATGCCCTTCTAGTCAAATTCTGGCAGGGAGAATGCATATTGCATACTCACGACCACATGACTGCCATTCTCGGATCAGTCGGTGTGTGTCATGTGAAAAACAAATCTACAGTCACATAGAGTTACACAGAGGGACTACAGACGTGTGGATTTAGACAATACAACCCCTTTAAAAAGGACCAACTAGCAAGTTTTAGGTCTATAGAGTGAAGCCAGTGTCTTATAGGCTCTGGCATGCTGAGTGCAATCATACCTTTACTTCAATGATTCCATGTATGAGTGCTGAGATAAACGTTATAGAAGTCCTTAGAAAGCGTGCAGCAGGGGGACGAAGTGTGCAGCACATTATCATAAGAGGGGCTGGATTATTTTGTATTACAGCCTTGTTTTCAATAAGCAAAATACTCCCACTCTCTCTCCCTGCTTGACTGTGATATCACAAACAGTAGAAACCTCTTGCCCCCTCAAGTCTCCACAGGTCCTGATTTATCTCCTCTCACAGACCGAAACAGATCCCTGCTATTGTTATCACAGATCACAGATGGGGATCTGTCTATGGAGCATGATGGGAGTTGCAGTGTCACTGGCTCAGGATCTGCAGATCCCCAGAGACACTACAACCCCCAGCATGCTCCATCAAACAGTCTGCACATCCAGAGACACTACAACTCCCAGCATGCTCCATCACACAGTCTGCAGATCCAGAGATACTACAACTCCCAGCATGCTCCATCACACAGTCTGAAAATACAGAGACACTCAACTCCCACCATGCTCCATCACATAGTCTGCAGATACAGAGACACTATAATCCCCAACATGCTCCATAGGCCCATGTCACACACACAGATATCTGTGCAGATATTGGTCACAGATCTCTGGTTGCAGTGAAATCATGGGGACATTGTTCCATTTTGTGGCTGTGTACAAATGGAATAATGTGTCCATAATTTCACTGCAACCAGAGATCTGTGACCAATATCTGCACAAATATCTGTGTGTGTGACGTGGGCCCTAGACAGATCCCCATATGTGATCTGTGATGACAATAGAAAGGATCTGTCCAGATCAATGAGAGGAGACAAATCAGGATGTGCAGAGACTGGGGGGAAGTCTTCTCTTGTGAGATCACAGTCAAGCAGGGAGATGGAGGGAGGAGAGAGAGGGAGAGAGGGAGGGGGGAGGGTTTGGCTTGTTGAAAAAAGGTTTAGTAATACAAAGAGACCCAGCCCCTCCAAAGGTACCGTTACACGGCACGACGTTGGAACGATGTCCGCAATGATCTCGGGGGCGCGGTCGTTGCAGACATCGTTTTGACATCGTTGGTGAGATGTCACATGTCTAGATATCGTCGACAAGTCACCAACGATGTTGTGAGCAGGTATCGTTCGCAAACC
The DNA here is from genome assembly GCA_033576535.1 of Allobates femoralis. NCBI lineage: Eukaryota > Metazoa > Chordata > Amphibia > Anura > Aromobatidae > Allobates > Allobates femoralis. Next base: position 104,996,643 of record JARQOC010000003.1, on the reverse strand, counting down.
CCGCGAACGATCCCTGCTCATTGCTGTGAATGGGCGAAGTCGTAAACGACATTGTTATCGCGGTGTCAAACACAACGATATACCAGGTTGGCTGATCGTTGATCGTATGGTTTGAGAACATGTTCTCAAACCTGCGATCAGTGATCCAACAATTTATCGTTACAACTTGCCAGAGTCACACGCAACGACGTCGTAACAAGGTCGCTGGAACGTCTCCAAACCTGTGACGTATCAGTGATGTCCTTAATGATGTTGTGCCGTGTAACGGGGCCTTTATGCTAATGTGCTGCACACGCCGTCCCACTGCTGCACACTTTCTAAGGACTTCTATAATAGTTATCTCAGCAATCATGCATGTGATCACTGAAGTAAAGGTAAGATTGCACTCAGTATCCCAAAGCCTGTAAGGTAGTGGCATCACTTTATAGACTTAAAGGCCCCATCTCACACAACGATATCGGTAACGATATCGTTGCAACGTCTCTGTTTTTGTGACGTTGCAGCGACGTTGAAACGTCATCGTTGTGCGTGACACATATCAACGATGTGTCGTTGATCGCAGATTTATGAACCGGGTTCATAAATCTGCGTGTGACACCGGGAGAGCAACGATCAGCGAGCTCCCACCGCCTCACAGCAAGTGCTCTGCTTAGTTACCCACTGTTTACCTTGGATACCAGCGAGCTCGCTGGTCCTGATCGCTGGTGAGTCTACCTGTGTGACAGCTCACCAGCGATGAGTTCACAATGTGGCAGCGATCCCCATCGTTGGTTGGATCACTGCCACATTGAAGCGTGGAACAGGGCCTTAAAATCTGCTAGTTGGTCCTTTTTCAGCTAATGCAAGGTCTTTAGCCCCTTAAAAAAATCACATGCACCCCGGCAGTGCCAGGCACTCATGTGTATAGGAGACATGTAGTAGCTGTAGGCCAAACGAAAGTTTGGGCGCCTTTAATAAAGTTATTGATATTATATAAGCTCTTCAGTTTCCAGTCTAGAGCACTAATTGCAGTCCTTCTTGTTTGTAGGATCATCATTGTTGTTGAGTGATTGATATGAGAGCTGTGATATTAGAGGAAGGTGCTGTTTCTGGGGCGAAGTGTGGTTATAGTTTAACAGTAGCACAAATGCTGGTGGTTCCCATAGCAACAAAACAACAAAACAAAACAACGCCGGCTGTCCGTCTGAGGCCGATTTCACCTCAATGAATTCTGCGCTTGTTAACACCTCAGGACACATATTTTTGAGGTGTGAAGTTCTCTCTCAGGGACATATTTTATGACAATACTTGAGTCTGTCATCACTAATGTTATCACTAATCTCCAGGTGACTGCCAGCTGATCCGGCCTCAGTAGATGGCACCAGCCAACATCTATCTTAAGGTACCTTTACAAGGCACAACGTTGGAACGATATCTGCTAAGATCTCGTGGGCGCGCGGTCTTTTTTGACATTTCAACATCGCTGTGAGATATCACACGTTTAGATATCATGGACAACTCACCAACGATGTTGTGAGCAGGTATCGTTCGCCAACCCCGCAAACAATTCCTGCTCATTGCTGTGAATGGGCGAAGTCGTCCATGACATCGTCATCGTGGTGTCACACAGAACGATGCTACCAGATCGCTTGAACGACATCGTCAGGTTTTAGAACATGTTCATAAACCTGGCAACTCCAACTTGACTAATTATCGTAGTTGCATCGTTCGGTTACACGCAACGATGCACTAATGATGTTGTTTCATGGTGAAGTGACATCTTATTGGCATCAATTTGAAGTATTGATGTGGGTTAGTGTCAAGGTACTATTACACGGCACGACGTTGAAACGATGTCAGCAACGCTCTCATGGGCGCTCGGTCGTTTTTGGCATCATTTCAACATTGCTGGTGAGATATCACACATCTAGATATCGTGAACAACTCACCAACGGTGTAGTGAGCAGGTATCGTTCGCACAACTCAGCCAATGATACCTGCTCATTACTGTGAATGGGCGAAGTCGTGAACGACATCGTTATTGCGGTGTCACACAGAACGATGCAGCAGGTTGCTTGAGTTGATATCGTCAGGTTTTACAACATGTTGGTAAACCTGTCAACTCCGATCCAACGATTTATCGTAGTTGAATCATGCGGCTACACGCAACGACACACTTGCGATGTCGTTTCAGTGTCGCTCAACCCGTGACGTTTCAGCGTTATCGCCCACGATATCGCGCCATATAACGGTACCTTCAGATCAATAGCGCTGGTTTTGTTTGTTAACTTCACTATTCACAAAAAAGTTTCCCTCATCCCTCATCTGAAGGAAATTGTCTATGCTGTGAAGATACGAGATGTGCAGTATCTGACACAACGGATACTGGAAGCCTGTGCTAGCATTTCTGCTGCAGTGTTGCTATCAGTGTGACAAGAGTGGGAGAAGAGGGTTGCATTGACAATCCAACACAATGGGCAGCACTTTGAACACATTTTTTAAATGGTCATAAACTTGTAAATAACTCATGAAGGAATAAAGTTACGTTAATGTGGTGCCCCTGCGACCAGGCGATCATAGGGTGAACTGTAGCAGGACAGGTAAGATGGTCAGCTCACAAAAACACTCACACACACCACACTCCGATCCTGAGCCTAAGTCGCTTCATGCCAGGTGAGGGGTGGCGTGAGTAGCTACGTGTGGGTGGGAAGTAGAGAGAACCCGGACATGTGGGTGGATAAACAGTAGTAAAACACTGGAACACTAAGTTGGGCGAGACGATCAATAGCTTCCCATGAGGGAGGAGATGGAGAGATCTCCTGCAGGGTGGAGGAGAAGCATCTCCAAGCCGAGACACCCTTCAGCTGAGTACTGACTAACAGAGACTGAGGACAACGGGGCCCAGCAGTCTGCACCACTAATGGCCGGCCGGGAGCCCAAAAAGCTAAGAACCATGGACCTTAGAAGGAGCCAGGCGAGTCCAACTAACCTGGGTCACTGGTGGCTGGGCCAGAGAAACCAGAGAGCCGGCTCTGTAGATGTGGCCTGGAACGCTTTATGCCCCTAACCACAAGACACCCGGTGGGGTGGGGTGGGGTAACTGCAAGTCCCCAAGACCTAACAACCGGTACGGAGCCATCGGACTAGGGCTTGTGACCCAGAGTGTGGGATGACTCACTGTAGAGCCTATGACGGGTGGACCAAACCCATATCCGAGAAAGTGGAGAAAACAGAAGGGCCAAAGAGGTACACTGAGGGGAGTGACGCAGAGGAACCTTCCCTGCTGCAGTAAGAGCCCCAGCCGGTGACTGTTGCGTGGACCCGGTCCACAACTTGTGTGCCAAGGACTGAGTGTTGAGTTAACAAGTGAAGTGAAGCACCCGGTCAACTCGAGCTCTGTGTGTGACTGTTGTTCTAAGGCTGCTTTCACATAACGATTTGTCTAAATCCGATGCTGTCCGATGAAAATCGGACAGCATCGGATCCGAATTTGGACCCCATGCATCCCTATGGGCATCGGACCGAATCGGATGTGCACTAAATGCCATCCGATTTGGTCCGATCCGATTCTGTCCGATTTTATTCTCGGTGCAAAAATCGGAGCTTGCTCCGATTTTTGCACCGAAAATAAAATCTGACAGATTTGGATCGGACCAAATCGGATGGCATTTAGTGCACATCCGATTAGGTCCGATCCCTATAACATGGGGCCCTATGGAGAAGGGTCCGAGGAAACATCTGATGTCTCCTCGGACCCCGTTTTACTGTACTGAGCATGCTCAGTACAGTAAAACTGCTCCTAACTAGGAGCATAAGGGTTAAAAAAAAAAAAAAGTTTATTCTCACCTCCCCCCGAGCCCCCGCCGTCTTCCGCCATCTTCCGCCATCTTCCTCTAGGTTCCCGGTGGCTCCCGCAGGCTGCCGGTGTCAGCAGAGGGCTTCCTCTGCTGTATAGGACCTGCGGTGATGTCACAGTTATGTGACCGCGGGTTACCATGGTGAACCCGCGGTCACGTGACTGTGACATCACCGCAGGTCCTGTGTACAGCAGAGGTACACCTCTGCTGACACTGGCAGCCTGCGGGAGCCACCGGGAACCTAGAGGAAGATGGCGGAAGACGGCGGAAGACGGCGGGGGCTCGGGGGGAGGTGAGAATAAACTTTTTTTTTTTTTCAGCCCGGCAACGATTTTATGCCGGAATCGGGTGCCTATTTGGCACCCGATTCTAGGCATCAGAAGGGAGCCGATGCTGTCCGATTTATATTGGACAGCATCGGCTCCCTCAAAATCGTAATGTGAAGGTAGCCTAAGAGTTTTGAGGCCGGGCTCGCCTGTGCAGCCGCATACTGACTGTGTGAGTTGCTGCATAGGAAGCATCGGGTGCCTGCTGAGTGGTACCCTGATTTTTGTGCATGCTGGCTGGAGGAGCTGCAGAGAGAAAATACGTGCAGCATCCCGGGCACGGAGTGTCCCTATAACCGCCCGGGGACCAAGACCTACCCGCCATCACCAATGTCCCAGGCAGCGGTGATCACATTGGCCATGACACACAGGTGGCATCACAAAATATTCCAATAAACTTTATTAACTTTTTCCCAAACTCCTTTTTGTTTGCTGCACCTGGGGCCACGGAGCCGGGCCACACCACCATGGCAAATTCCCGAGACAGCACAGTCTGGCCCCGAGTACCCCGGTCCCTAGAGGGTGCGACATAAATATCAAGCACATAATTGTTTTTCTTATGAAATTGTCAATAAGTTTGATGTGTCACATGACCCTCTTCCCACTGAAAAAAATAAAGTTGTATTCAAAATGGCCAACTTCAAAATGGCCACCATGGTCACCAACCATCTGGAAAAGTTTTCCCACTCCCATATACAGTACTAATGTGCCACAAACAGGAGATTGATATCACCAACCATTGGCATTATATTTACCCTGTATATATGAACTTCTTTTTGCAAATTTTATGGAGGTGAGGTAAATAAAAAAAGAAATTCTGAAGATTTGTCTTTTTTTTTTCTTTTACTGTGTCGATCACATGGGGAAATTAATTTGATATTTTGATAGATCTGTTTTTTACATCTGCAGAGATACTAAATATACAAATTTTTGTCCTTTACTTCCAATGGGAAAGTACTGGGATTTATATTTTTTAATGTTCTACTTTTTTTTTTTCATTTTAACAGGCGCACCTAGATGGCAGCCATGGACTTCACAGGAGAACCAAGATGGCAGCCATGGAGACTTTTATGGGGTCCCCAATTTCCATATTAATCCATTGTGTTCACTGTGATCGTGTCGCAGGGGGTCAATGGGAGTCAATGCATGCAAGCACATGTAAATGTGGAGCCCACTGGAAGGGGGTACTCGGTACCGGACCGGAGTATCACAGGGGGTATCACGGTAGTCTTGGTCCGGACTGTGTCCCGAGCCCACAAGTAATGGGGGGTATTTACAAGGGAGAAAGTCATGACGCCACCCATGGTATGTGGTCAGGGTGACCACCGCTGCTGCAGAACCTCCGGGGATGAAGTTTGGCAGCCGGTGATGTAATGGCTCTCCATGTACAGAGCCTAGAACCCCGGGGCAGTGGTGATAATAGTCTATGGATGATGTTGAGTAGGGATAGTGGGAGAGATGATAGCAGTTTGTGAGGGAAAGTAGGGCTTGAGCACAAGGATTACACAGACCCACGTTTTTGTAGTTTTCCAAGTCTTTACTGTAGCAGATGGTATACAGCTGAGTACTGTCCACGGAGTCTGTACCGGGGCCGGGTGCTACCACCCTGGCCGGGTCCTTGGCTTCCCACTCCTGCACTTTGTGTGTGGCCTTGCTGCCGCTTCAGCTAGGCTTCCAGCCCTGTCTCCCCTCACGGGTACCTGCTTGCTACGCAACTTGAGTCTTAATTTTGTGTTTCTGACCCTGCGGTGTTGCTTCGCTGTGGTACAGTGAAGATATATAACCTCCACTAGTCCGGTGTTTACTGTGCTGCTTGTATCAGGCACAATTTTGGATCCGGTATCCGGTCTTTGCGCTTCTCCAGGGTGAGTTTAGGGTAACTCCGTGTCCCGGGTGTGTTCCTCTGCTTCTCCTACTTCTTTCCTCAGACTTTGGCTGGCCTGGAAGTGGACAGTGGACCGTGGGTTGAGCTTAACGCAGCCCTTTTACACCCAGGTCCTTTCCTCAGTGCTGCCCCGCACTGAACTAACTGCCACTTCCTCTCCACCCAGAATATGTAGGGAAGCAGCTTTAGCTCCCCTTTCTGGCCTGGAGGCGCTAGTGTAGTGTTTTGGGTTGTGTGGGGAGTTAACCCTTTGTGGTGTTACTGTGGCACATTAACCCCTGGGGTGCCACATAAATGCTACTGTCAGAGATCAGTTAACAGCTGTTAGACACAGATGTAACATAGCTGGTGTAAAGAATATGGTGGATATAATTTAATGGGGTAGGGAGATACGTATAATGGCTGCCAGAAGCTTTGTAGCAAAGCTGCGTTTGGTCTTCAACCGTAATGGGGCCTTGACCGGATCTCATGGCACCAGAACCACCTCCCTATGACCTTCCATTGAGAGGTTTTGATCAATCATAAATTTTGGAGTTTCAGCTTCAAGACCCAAGGAAAGGGAAACTAGGACAACCCCGGTGGCGAGAAAAAAAGTGACCGACCAAGGGGTTAATTGCTTGTGCAAGGCAGTGGCCCAGTGTTCTCTTCTAAGAGTTGTCAGATCATGTTCAAAGAAACCAGAAACCACTAGCTCCCCACACCTCATATGTGGTTGCGCAGCACCAAGACCTAACATCCAACTGGTAACTGACTTTTGTATCATTTGCTTATACTTATTGCACTACCACCTGTATGTGCATATCTGACCATCGTATATATACATCCATTGTGTGTATAGTGTTTTGTCTAGTGTGCCTTTAAAGCAATTAGACCCCTTTCACACCAGTGTTTCTGTCCGGATCCGGCAGATCTGGACAGAAAACCGCATTTGCCACCTAATGGCTTCACTTGCGGTACACTTACAGCAAGCCTCATGCATTCTCTTTGGGGCTTGTGGCAAATGCAGTAATGCCACAATCCGGCACTTGCAGCAGTTGCGGCCGCACAAAAAACGCAGATGACCGTGTTTTTTTTCGCGGCCTCAACTGCCGCAAGTTCCGGATCGCGGTAATACTGCACTTGCTGCACTTGCCACAAGCCTCATAGAGAATGCATGGGGCTTGTCGCAAGTGCAGCTGTTAGGCAGCAAATGCGGCTGTCTGTCGGGATCTGCCGGATCCGGACAGAAACGCTGGTGTGAAAGGGGTCTTAATTATTCAATATATCCATAGTCTGTACTTTTATTTTGATCGATGAATCCAGGCATCTGTTTTCTTGGTTTAATGTCACATACTACTGTGGCTGATTTCTGGCCAATATAATCCTGTTAAAGGCTTATATATAATGATGAACTGGTGACAGTCCTACCGGGTTGGCAAGGCTCTGTTTCACTGGTGCTCTCAGCTTGTCAGCGTGTGTTGTGCCATGCTGGCGGTCACATGGGCCACACTCTTTCACTCCCTGTGCCCATGTGGTCAGGGGTGCAGGACGTCATGTTGCTGAAGGTCGGAGACTTACTGCACCGTTTTAAGTTTATTTTATCAGTGCTTGTTTTCTATTTCTGCTTTGTGAGCGGAGTTTATCAATTGCAGATGTTTTTGCCTGCTTCATTATTTGGAACTTTTTGGTGTATTTTTGACCAAAACTGAATTTTTGGTATGATCTTTATGGCCACTTTACACGTCCCAACGTCGGTCCGATATTGGATCCAACAGCACGGGAGCGCGCTTTTTCTGGGCAGAATTCCAAGATCGCATAGGAGATGTTACACAGCGCGATATCGGCAGGCAACGCAACAGCGATGTGTACGCCCCCTTGTACGACCGACCCAGGAACGACCATTTAACATAGGAGAGAATAGGGGAAGTTGTACTCCACATCGTTGTTGGGCTTTCACACAGCACGATCCGGCCACATCGCCCATCCAATATCGGGCCGTTGGAGAGCAGGCTCATTTGATCCCCGATATCGTTTTGGCATCGTTCGTGCATCGTATTGGACATTTATACCATACAACGCACGAACGATATCGGGGCCAACGCACGAAGCACGTGACTTTTTGTCGGAGTTGGACGCCGATATCCGGACGTATAAAGTGGCCATTACACAATTTTGTGAAGCGTCTGACTTTTGGTGCCAAAAAGTCGAAAAACAAAACAAGACAGAAAAAAATCTGACCTATTCTGACTTTGCCCCAGATTTATAAAGCGCGTGCGCCATTTTGAAGAATTTGGCCACAAAAATGGAAATTAATGCCTCAAGGTAAGAAAGGTAAATGACTTGAAAAAAACTACAGATGATTAATAGAGGCTGAAGTTCATTGCGCATGGCTGAGGACTGAGCTCGGATTTTGCTGCTGTCAAAGGTAAGAAATGGTGCAGCAGGAGAGTTGTAGACTGGAATATCCCTTTAATGGCGCCCTCAGAGTGAGCAATAGAAAGGAGCTCCCTTTAAAGGGAATATGTCAGCAGATTTTTGGTACCTCATCTGACAGCAACATAATGTAGGCAAAGAAACCCTGAATCTAATGGTGTATCACATAGATTACTGGGTGCTGCGTTCTCACACAATCAAAGCATTTAGTTTCAGGAACACATCAGAGCTGAGATAGCTGCCCCCACCACCCCCCCCACCCCCCCCCCGCCCACACCAGACTCTCTTTAGAGATTGTACATTGACAGTGAAGTGTCAATAGCAGCAGGGGGTGTCAGACTGCCATGCAGGGGATAAAGTAGTGCTCTAATAGTAATCACCAGGTGATAAAACCTTTAATTTAAGTAAACAATAGCACAGAGCTTGATAAGAGGCACAGTTACTTTTTTGTTTTTTAACCCTTACAGTATGATGTCCTCAGCTTATGTGGCGCCCCACCATGTAGGTGCCACAAAAGGCGTACTACACCCATAAAAGCAGTGTAGTCACCCCACAGCAAGTGGATTTATGGACAGTAGGAGGAACCAAAAACCCACATCCCACACTAGAATAGTCAGTGGGAGGGAACCCGGGAGGGTATATAGTGACCTTCAGGGGGAACTAGTGAGGTTGGTGGACGGTGAGATAGGTGGTGGGTCTGGACCAGTTAAGGAGTGTCTGGGACAGGCTCAACCGGCACGAAGGAGGGTCACCCCGGCTGAGGGACCGAAGGAAAGAGGGTACAGATCCCAGACACAGGAAAGAAAGAAGCTCGGGCAGGAGTTCACTCAAAGCAAGAAACCGTGTACCGGAGCCCGTACCTGTAAGAACCTTCACGGCCTGCAGAAAATCAGTAGAACGGGGTATATCCAGATACGGCCCTGACTCTTAAAGTACCCACTAGAGGGGAACCAGATACTGCTGGCGAGCCGCTGTGAATAGAAGGCCACAGAGTCCCGGAAGCTGCAGAAGGTTCACCCAACGGGAGCAAAAGGGAGGTAAAGAGAGACAGCAGGAGGTCAGACTTAATCTACATGAAGTCAGGCTTCACAACGTCACTGGGAGGTGAGGGAACAAGAGGAACAAGGCATACACGAGGGTCTACTTGCAGCCACCCGTAACCATTTGTCTGATAACATCATACTGCACTGTGAACTGTAATGACTGCTGAGTTCCAGGTAAAGTACCCGGTGAAGTGACTTGTCGACTCTGCTGCATCTTTCCTTTGCACAAACTGATTCCTTCCACAGAATCGCTGCCCCGGCGGTGCAGTCCTGCCTGCGGAGGACTACATCATCATTGCCGCAATACCATCGACCACTGGAGGACTGTGGCGGCGCTGGTGAGCATCACCAGGTACTGCAGGTGGCGTCACGAACAGACTTTATTTTATTTCTTCCCTATTCATTGACCATCAGGGCCACAGTCTCAGGCAGCCACCCGTGCCTTCCAGACTGCGCCTGAGATCTGAGTACCCTGGCCAAGGGTGAGTCACTTACATAAAAAAAACCTACTGACAGATTCCCTTTAAAGGTACCGTTACACACAGAGATATATTGCTTGCAACTCACTGGTTGCAGTGAAATCATGGACACATCGTTCCATTTTGTACACGGCAACAAAATGGAACAATGTGTCCATGATTTCACTACAACCAGTGAGTTGCAAGCAATGTCTGTACAGATATCTCTGTGTGTAATGGTACCTTAAGGATTGTCTATTTTCCTCAGAACAGTGTGACTGTCTCATCCATCTTGCGTTTGGTGCTGCACCTCATTCCTATTCACATGAATGGGAATAAGCTGCAATGCCTTAGAATGCTGTCTGTAGAAGATTAATGGCGTTGTTTCAGGAAGGTTAGCAAGAACAGAAGCTTTGCTACTGAAAGATCTCAGGATATGCCTCTGGTAGAGAGGAAATCTTTAGATACAACTGGCTGTGCTGTACAGGGTGATGGCCATGCTGTACAACAGGGGTCTCAAACTCGGCTGGGTTGGTGGGCCGCACATAGAAAAAAAATTGATATCGGGGGGCCGCATTACTAAGTGATATTTTTAGTCATTCCAGAATTTTTCGCTCAATGTAGTAATGTTCAAATCCTGATCTCCCTTTAGTAATGTCCCCACCGTGGTTCCCTTCTTGTAGTAATGTCCCCATTCTGGTCCTCATCTTGTCTAATGTTCTCATCCTGGTCTTCCCTTGTAGTAATGTCCCCATCCTGGTCCCCTTCATGTAATAATGTCCTCATACTGGTCCTCATCCTACAGTTAGGGCCAGAAATATTTGGACAGTGACACAATTTTCGCGAGTTGGGCTCTGCATGCCACCACATTGGATTTGAAATGAAACCTCTACAACAGAATTCAAGTGCAGATTGTAACGTTTAATTTGAAGGGTTGAACAAAAATATCTGATAGAAAATATAGGAATTGTACACATTTCTTTACAAACACTCCACATTTTAGGAGGTCAAAAGTAATTGGACAAATAAACATAACCCAAACAAAATATTTTTATTTTCAATATTTTGTTGCGAATCCTTTGGAGGCAATCACTGCCTTAAGTCTGGAACCCATGGACATCACCAAACGCTGGGTTTCCTCCTTCTTAATGCTTTGCCAGGCCTTTACAGCCGCAGCCTTCAGGTCTTGCTTGTTTGTGGGTCTTTCCGTCTTAAGTCTGGATTTGAGCAAGTGAAATGCATGCTCAATTGGGTTAAGATCTGGTGATTGACTTGGCCATTGCAGAATGTTCCACTTTTTTGCACTCATGAACTCCTGGGTAGCTTTGGCTGTATGCTTGGGGTCATTGTCCATCTGTACTATGAAGCGCCGTCCAATCAACTTTGCAGCATTTGGCTGAATCTGGGCTGAAAGTATATCCCGGTACACTTCAGAATTCATCCGGCTACTCTTGTCTGCTGTTATGTCGTCAATAAACACAAGTGACCTAGTGCCATTGAAAGCCATGCATGCCCATGCCATCACGTTGCCTCCACCATGTTTTACAGAGGATGTGGTGTGCCTTGGATCATGTGCCGTTCCCTTTCTTCTCCAAACTTTTTTCTTCCCATCATTCTGGTACAGGTTGATCTTTGTCTCATCTGTCCATAGAATACTTTTCCAGAACTGAGCTGGCTTCTTGAGGCGTTTTTCAGCAAATTTAACTCTGGCCTGTCTATTTTTGGAATTGATGAATGGTTTGCATTTAGATGTGAACCCTTTGTATTTACTGTCATGGAGTCTTCTCTTTACTGTTGACTTAGAGACAGATACACCTACTTCACTGAGAGTGTTCTGGACTTCAGTTGATGTTGTGAACGGGTTCTTCTTCACCAAATAAAGTATGCGGCGATCATGCACCACTGTTGTCATCCGTGGACGCCCAGGCCTTTTAGAGTTCCCAAGCTCACCAGTCAATTCCTTTTTTCTCAGAATGTAACCAAATGTTGATTTTGCTACTCCAAGCATGTCTGCTATCTCTCTGATGGATTTTTTCTTTTTTTTAAGCCTCAGGATGTTCTGCTTCACCTCAATTGAGAGTTCCTTTGACTGCATGTTGTCTGGTCACAGCAACAGCTTCCAAATGCAAAACCACACACCTGGAATCCACCCCTGACCTTTTAACTACTTCATTGATTACAGGTTAACGAGGGAGACGCCTTCAGAGTTAATTGCAGCCCTTAGAGTCCATTGTCCAATTACTTTTGGTCCCTTGAAAAAGAGGAGGCTATGCATTACAGAGCTATGATTCCTAAACCCTTTCTCCGATTTGGATGTGGAAACTCTCATATTGCAGCTGGGAGTGTGCACTTTCAGCCCATATTATATATATAATTGTATTTCTGAACATGTTTTTGTAAACAGCTAAAATAACAAAACTTGTGTCACTGTCCAAATATTTCTGGCCCTAACTGTATGTCATAACAACGATTCCAGTGTCAAGATGAAAATCAGTGGGGACAGCGGGCATCCTTGGCGTGTGCCATTAGCAATATCAAAGGATTCTAAGAGGACCCCGTTGACCCGCACCCTTGCCGATGGGACGAAGTACAGGGACAACACCCAACCAAGCAGCCTCGCTCCCAGACCGATGTGAGACAGTGTCTCTTCAATAAAGGTCAAGTGAATGCGATTGAACGCTTTTTCAGAGTCTGTCGATAGTAACATCAGTGGGGCTTTGGCAGTATATATTAGATTGATAGCTTTGGTGTAGTCGTCCCTGGCCTCTCGCCCCATGACGAACCCCACCTGGTCCCGATGGACTAATCCTGGTATGAATGGGGAGAGTTTGGCCTAGTCTGGAGTCTAGAGGCTTTAGCTAGTGAACTGCCCGCTTTATTTCCATAAGACACTTACAGTTTGCAGATTAAAGCCAGCACCACCGCTCCCTCCGTGCGTCTCTGTCAGTTCCAGCAGCCCTCCAGGATCCCCTGGGACCTCTCATGCAGGTCCCACACACTGTGAGCTTCTATTCCTGGTGCACACTTCCTCCACACAGCGATATGTCACTTCCAGTTTAGAAAAAGAGCAGGGCTGCACACAGGATAAAAGTGCTCATTCCATTTAATGCATCACAGGGGTGTTACAGGTGGGGTGCAAAGGAAGGAGGACCGGGTAGCCCCGATGGTACAACGAACGTTTCGCACTCAGCTGGCGCTTCTGCGGGTACAATCCTGGAGCATTGTACCCGCAGAAGCGCCAGCTGAGCGCGAAACGTTCGTTGTACCATCGGGGCTACCCGGTCCTCCTTCCTTTGCACCCCCACCTGTAACACCCCTGTGATGCATTAAATGGAATGAGCACTTTTATCCTGTATGCAGCCCTGCTCTTTTCTAAACTGGAAGCGACATACGGCTTTATTTCCATATTCATAGAAATGCCGATGGCAGCGGGAGAGCACACCTTTCGCTTTATGGAGCAGGGTAGTGTGTAGCGCCTCCCTAACATCAAGTAGTTCTTTCCTTAGTGCGGGTAGGCTCTGCCGTTTATGTCTTGTCTCTAGGTCTCTCAGTTTAGACATGAGTTCCTGAATCTCTGCGTCTCTGTTTTTCTTTAATCTGGCACCGTGTTGTATTAAGATACCTCTCACTACACATTTGTAGTGGAGGCATTCAGGTCAAAATAATCTTTAATCTTTTTAGTGACGTCTGCAAGTATCACCGAGTCCTCTAATAAAGAGGCATTTAACCTCCATTGCCACTGCCTCGGAAGCATGGTCTGAGAAGGAGATCAGTTCAATTGCAGCGTCTATTAGGTGCGTCAGGTCAGCGTGTCTCAAAAGGGAAAAGTCAATTCTGGAGTACGTGTCATGTGTCAGAGAATAGAAGGTAAAGTCCTTGCAGGTTGGGAACAAGAGACGCCAGGCATCCAGTAGTTGGTGGTCATGGAGCGCACGGCGACTGGTCCTCTTCTTGTAGTAATGTCCTCATCCTGGTTCTCTTGTACTAATGTCCCCATCCTGATGCCACTTTGTAGTGATGTCCCAACCTGGTCTCTTTTCTTTTTGCATACACACACACAGTGTCATACACACTCACACACTGACACACACACAGACTCTCATACATACACACGCAGATACACACACTCATACTCACTCTTATACACAGTCTCTCATACACACTGACACACATACACACTCTCTCATACATACTCTCATACACACAAACGCAGATACACACACTTTCATACACACACACTCACACATGCACACTCATACACCCACTCTTATACACCCATTTTTATACACACACTCACTCTCTCATTCACACACTCTCATGCACATTCTCACTCATAAATACACACATACTCTTACACATTCACATACACACTTTTACACAGGATCTCATACACAGACTCTCATACACAGACTCTCATATACACACACACTCATACACACACACTTTCTCATACTCACATACACACTCATACACACACACTCTAATACATACACACTCATATACACACTTATACATACACACACACACTTTCTCATACACAATCATGTACACTCATATACACACACACTTTCTCATACACACATACAGTACACACACAAACACACTCATATACACAGTCACACTCTCTCTCTCTCACATACACCTTAACGATGCTGGGATCCACTTTGCAGGGGGCCGCCTCAGTGCGCTGTGTAAGGGCTGCCACGGTGCATAGTTCTGGTGACTGCGGCTTTATCACTTCCTGCGGCCGCTATGACAAGCTCCGAGCCGCCTTCCCTCAGCTACATCAATGGAAGCTGGTGGGCCAATCAGATCACAGACCCGCAAGTGACATCAGCGTATGACGTCACTTGAGGTTTCTGATTGGCCGACGTCATTTGCAAGTCTGTGATCTGATTGGCACGCCAGCTTCCATTGATGTAGCTGAGGGAAGGAGGCTCGGAGCTTGTCGTAGCGGCTGCAGGAAGTGATAATAAAGCCGCAATCCCCACCACTATGCACCGTGGTGGCCCCTTACACAGCGCATCATGGCGGCCCCCTGCACAGTGGATCCCGGTGTCCTTACGTTGTCCACAGTGCCGCGGGCTGCACTTTGAAGCACCGGGGCCCTAGGCTGCGTGTTTGAGACCCCTGCTGTACAGGTGTTGGCTGTGTAGGGTGATGGCTGTGCTGTACAAAGGCATGACTGCGTAGGGTGATGACTGCGCAAGGTGATGTCTGTGCTGTACAGGGTGATAACTTTACAGGGTGATGCATGTGCAGGGTGATGAACATGTCTGTTTAGGGGGATAGCTGTGCTGGGCAGGGTGATGACTGTGCTATGCAGGGGGATGGCTGTGTTGTGCAGATGGCTGTGCTGTGCAGGGGGATGGCTGTGCAGGGTATTGCTGTTGCTCCTGTTTCCTCTTGATTAAGGACAGGTTTTATTGTCTGCCTTATTTATTATTTTATTGTCTGCCTGTGCAGGGTGATGTCTGTGCTGTACAGGGTGATGACTATACAGGGTGATGCCTGTGCAGAAAGATGATTGTGCTGTGCAGAGGGATAGCTGTTCTGTGCAGGAGGGTGGTTGTACAGGGGGGTGGCTGTGCTGTTCAGGGGGATGGCTGTGCAGGGGAATGGCTGTGCAGGAGGATACGAGCGGATCCCTGCAGTCGAATCCTTCTACTGCGCATGCGCGCGGCAGTCGCGCGCTCGGCTCTAATTCCTTCTGCGCATGCGCGCGACTGCCGCGCCCGTCCCGCCAATTAGCGCGCGCTGCTTCCCTGCCAGCGTTCATTTCACTGTTCGCCCGGCCCTGCCGCCTGCCGGCTTCCCTTCACTGTCAAACCGCGCTCACCCACTCCAGGCTTCTATTGCCGTATTGCTGTGTCAAATGATGGTGGTCTTACTAGCGCGGGGCTTCTCTATGATGGTGGTTACTAGGGGGGCTGTGTATGGATGGATGGGTGGTCTTACTAGGGGGGGGCTGTGTATGGATGGGGGTCTTACTAGGGGGGCTGTGTATGGATGGATGGGTGGTCTTACTAGGGGGGGGCTGTGTATGGATGGATGGGGGTCTTACTAGGGGGGGCTGTGTATGGATGGATGGGTGGTCTTACTAGGGGGGCTGTGTATGGATGGGTGGTCTTACTAGGGGGGGGCTGTGGATGGATGGATGGGTGGTCTTACTAGGGGGGGCTGTGTATGGATGGGTGGTCTTACTAGGGGGGCTGTGTATGGATGGATGGGTGGTCTTACTAGGGGGGGCTGTGTATGATGGATGGGTGGTCTTACTAGGGGGGGCTGTGTATGGATGGGTGGTCTTACTAGGGGGGTGGTGGTGGTGGTGGTCTTATGGGGTGGATGGATGGGGGTCTTACTAGGGGGGGGCTGTTATGGATGGATGGGGGTCTTACTAGGGGGCTGTGATGGATGGGTTTACTAGGGGGGGGGCTGTGTATGGATGGATGGGTGGTCTTACTAGGGGGGGGCTGTGTATGGATGGATGGGTGGTCTTACTAGGGGGGGGCTGTGTATGGATGGATGGGTGGTCTTACTAGGGGGGGGGCTGTGTATGGATGGGGGTCTTACTAGGGGGGGCTGTGTATGGATGGATGGGTGGTCTTACTAGGGGGGGGCTGTGTATGGATGGATGGGGGTCTTACTAGGGAGGGGCTGTGTATGGATGGATGGGTGGTCTTACTAGGGGGGCTGTGTATGGATGGGTGGTCTTACTAGGGGGGGGGCTGTGGATGGATGGATGGGTGGTCTTACTAGGGGGGGGCTGTGTATGGATGGGTGGTCTTACTAGGGGGGGCTGTGTATGGATGGATGGGTGGTCTTACTAGGGGGGGCTGTGTATGGATGGATGGGTGGTCTTACTAGGGGGGCTGTGTATGGATGGGTGGTCTTACTAGGGGGGGCTGTTTATGGATGGATGGGGGTCTTACTAGGGGGGGCTGTGGATGGATGGGTGGTCTTACTAGGGGGGGGGGCTGTGTATGGATGGATGGGTGGTCTTACTAGGGGGGGCTGTGTATGGATTGATGGGGGTCTTACTGGGGGGGGCTGTGTACGGATAGATGGGGGGGCTGTGTACGGATAGATGGGGGGCTGTGTACGCATAGATGGGGGGGCTGTACGGATAGATGGGGGGGCTGTACGGATAGATGGGGGGGTCTGTATGGATAGATGGGGGCTGTACGGATAGATGGGGGAGCTTACTGGGGGCTGTACGGATAGATGGGGGGGCTTACTGGGGGGTCTGTATGGATAGATGGGGGGCTGTACGGATGGATGGGGGGCTTACTGGGGGGTCTGTATAGATAGATGGGGGGCTTTCTGGGGGGCTGTATGGATAGATGGGGGGCTGTACGGATAGATGGGGGGGGTCTGTATGGATAGATGGGGGGCTGTACGGATAGATGGGGGAGCTTACTGGGGGGCTGTACGGATAGATGGGGGGCTTACTGGGGGGTCTGTATGGATAGATGGGGGGCTGTACGGATGGATGGGGGGGCTTACTGGGGGGTCTGTATAGATAGATGGGGGCTGTACGGATAGATGGGGGGCTGTTTGCAGTGATGCCAACACACGTGCTGTAGTCAGTACTTTTTGTTCACCTCTGCTTCCGTCTACAACACTGAACCATTCGGGTTCCCCATTACATTTACTACCCAACTATTCTCACGGACTCACGACATCAGCGGCCTTTGTTTGTTGACCAGCACTGAGCGCGGTTCATAAGCTCCATAAGGGCTCAAACAGACCGGCGACTTGATTTCACGCATGAAGTCCCGCTCTGAACTTAGTGCCTGAAAATGAAGCTCGTACTTACCTGTCGGCGCCGCCCCCATAACCCGGCCTGTCCTCGTGCGCTGCCCTCTCCCAAGAGTTCCTGCGCTGAGAGTCCCGTCAGGCAGCGCATGAAGACAGGCCGGGTTATGGGGGCAGGTAAGTACGAGCTTCCTTTTCAGGTACTAAGTTCAGAGCGGGACTTTATGCATGAAATCAAGTCGCCGGTCTGTTTGAGCCCTAAGGCTACGTTCACACAGTGCGTATTTTGTCGCATACTTTTACGCATGCAGTTTTCTAAAGAAATACGCGCGTTTTTTTACGCGCGTAAAATACGCATGTGTGTTCACACACATGCGTTTTTTTTTTATGCGTTTTTTTACGGACGCGTATTTTTCTGCATGTGTACTGCAAACATAGAAATAAAGTTTGTTAAAAAAAAGCCTTGTGATGTCATTTCCTTTCTTTTCAATTTGAATGGAAAATGAGCTCAATTTGTAAGCGGAAACCATGTCGCGTTTGGAGAGCCCCTGTGTGTCTCCACATTGGAGCTCCCCCACAAGTGACCCCATTTTGGAAATTAGACCCCCGAAGGAACGCATCTAGATGTATAGTGAGCACTTTGAACCCCCAGATGCTTCACAAATTCATCTGTAAAAATGAAAAAGCACTTTTTTTTCCACAAATAATTTATTTTTTCATTATTACGGATCAATTTGTGAAGCATCTGGGGGTTCAAAGTGCTCACTATGCATCTAGATGCGTTCCTTCGGGGGTCTAGTTTCCAAAATGGGGTCACTTGTGGGGTAGCTCCAATGTGGAGACACACAGGGGCTCTCCATACGCAAAATGGTGTCCACTAACAATTGGAATTGTTAGCGGACACCTTGTAGGATATGAAGAGCCCCTATGTGCCTAAACATTGGAGCTCCCCCACAAGTGACCCCATTTTGGAAACTAGACCACCCAAGGAACGTATTTTTATGGATGAATTTGTGAAGCATCTGGGGGTTCAAAGTGATCACTATGCATCTAGATACGTTCCTTCGGGGGTCTAGTTTCCAAAATGGGGTCACTTGTGGGGAAGCTCCAATGTTCAGGCACACAGGGAGGGGCTCTCCATACCCGACATGGTTTCCGCTAACAATTGGAGCTAATTTTCCATTGAAATTGTTAGCGGACACCATGTCGTGTATGGAGAACCCGAGTGCACGAGGGCAACTGGAAGAGTTGGGGTACAGCACCAGAAAATGCCGCCTTTAACGAATTCGCTATTTTCTTGGGTGGCTGTGGGTTGAAATTTGCAGCGTTTGGGGCCCACAACATTTGGGCCTCTCCACGCTGAGGATTCCAGTCTGCCAGCTGCCAAGTTGTACCTGGCTGGCTACAAAAAATACATCGAAGGCCTTTTTTTATTTCTAGAACTAATTCTAGAAAAAAAAAATGGCGTGGGGCTCTGCCATATTTTTGGTCCAGCCAGGTACAACTTGGCAGCTACAGACTGCCAGCAACCCCCAGCTGCCTCGTTGTACCTGGCTGCAACCAAAAATACAGCGAAGCCGTTTTATTTCTAGCACTAATTCTTGAAAAAAAAAAATGACATAGGGCTCCGCCATATTTTTGGCCCAGCCAGGTACAACTAGGCAGCTGGGGGCTGGAATCCTCAGCATGGAAAGGCCCAAGCGTTCTGGGCCCCCCATGCTGCGAATTGCAGCCCGCAGCTGCCCCAGAAAATGGCGCATTCATTGAAGCGTCATTTTCTGGCGCTGTACCCATGCTCTTCCAGTTGCCCTGGTGCCGGTGGCAAACTGGGTAATAATGGGGTTAATGCCAGCTTTTTATTGGCAGCTGGCACTAAGCCCGAGATTCATAATATAGGGTCAATGTTAGACCCGCCATTAGGAATCTCTGGTAAATAGTCAGAAAATACACACATAGAAAAATCTTTTATTTGAAAAAAAAACACAAACAAAATTCGGACTCCATCTTTATTATAAAGATCCGACGTAGTCCACAACGAACGTCCCACGACGCTCGATCGCCTCCGACGAAGTCCACAACGAAGGTCCCACGACGCTCGATCGCCTCCGACGTAGTCCACAAAGGTCCCACGACGCTCGATCGCCTCTGCTCAATCCAGAGACTACAGCAAGGGATCAAGTGTCCTCTTCCTAGTCTCGGGGGTCAGAGTTATGGTGCACTGTATGACAATGATCTGTCATACAGTGCACCATGACTATGATTCCAGAGACTATAACAAGAGGACACTTGATCCCTTGTTGCACCCATCATCCACGCACGCACACAACCACGCACGTACATCCAAGCACGCAAATATTCACGCACGCACGCTGACATCCACGCACGCACGCTGACATCCACACACGCATGCTCACATCCACGTACGCACACATCTTCGCACGCACATCCACGCACACATCAACGCAAGCACATCCACACACGCATGTTGACATCCACGCACGCACATCCATCCACATCCACACACACATTCACGCACACATCAACGCAAGCACATCCACGCACGCACGCTGACATCCACGTATGCACACATCTTCGCATGCACATCCACACGCACATCCAAGCACGCACATTCACGCACGCACACATCCAAGCACGCACATCCATGCACACATACATCCATTCACCCATCCATCCACCCATTCATCCATACTTACCCACCGATAAGGAGGAGGAGCCCCTGAGAAGAAGAGGGGCCACACCGGAGACTGCAGAGGAGGCCGATGGTGCAGGCCGGTGCACCCCGCCGGACCGGAATAGGTGAGCGGGGCTGGGGGGTGGGTATGAGCAGGGGGGAGGGGGTCTGCAGCTTGACCGGCGGGCGCATGAGCCCGCCAGCAGAAAAACTATAGGAGGGCGGGTGGATGGCGGGGACCGGTATGGGGGGTGCAGGCCGGACACAGGGGAGGGCTGGACAGGACACAGGGGGGGCTGGACGGAGCGGGGACAGGACACAGGGAAGCTGGATCATTGGATAATGGCCGGCGGGTGCGGTGAGACCCAGGGACAGCCACGGGAAAGCAGGAATCCCAAAATGATGGGATTTCCTGTTCCTGCTGTCCCTGGGGCTGTTCCTGTGTGACATAATTTCCTCCACATGCCCCTTGCCCCGCGCTGCAATGCGCATCGTCTGAATGGCGATGCGTAATTCCAGGGGTTAAAATGGGGCCTATGGGAGAAGGCGCACGTAAAAAGGCAGAAAGAATGAACATGTTCATTCTTTTTACGTGCGCGCTTTCTCCCATAAAAGCGCGCATGTAAAAAGGCAGAAAGAATGAACATGTTCATTCTTTTTACGTGCGCGTTCTCCCATAAAAGCGCGGCGGAAAATTGCGCTGCGTGTGAACAGCAAAAGTGCAAGTGCATTCACTTTGCTGTGACATGCAGATGCAAATGCGCTTTGGGGGGAAATACGTGCGCAAAAAAGCGCCGCAAATACGCCCAGTGTGAACGCAGCCTTAGGGAGCTTATAAACCGCGCTCAGTGCTGGTCAACAAACAAAGGCCGCTGATGTCGTGAGTCCGTGAGAATAGTTGGGTAGTAAATGTAATGGGGAACCCGAATGGTTCAGTGTTGTAGACGGAAGCAGAGGTGAACAAAAAGTACTGACTACAGCACGTGTGTTGGCATCACTGCAAACAGCCCCCCCATCTATCCGTACAGCCCCCCAGCAAGCCCCCCATCTATCTATACAGACCCCCCCAGTAAGCCCCCCCATCTATCCGTACAGCCCCCCATCTATCCATACAGACCCCCCCAGTAAGCCCCCCCATCTATGCGTACACAGCCCCCCCATCTATCAGTACACAGCCACCCCCAGTAAGCAGTAAGACCCCCTTACATCCATACACAGCCCCCCCCCTAGTAAGACCCCCATCCATCCATACACAGCCCCCCCCCCTAGTAAGACCCCTATCTATCCATACACAGCCCCCCCTAGTAAGACCCCCATCCATCCATACACAGCCCCCCCCCAGTAAGACCCCCATCCATCCATACGCAGCCCCCCCCCTAGTAAGACCCCCATCCATCCATACACGGCCCCCCCCCCCTAGTAAGACCCCCATCCATCCATACACAGCCCCCCCCCCTAGTAAGACCCCTATCCATCCATACACAGCCCCCCTAGTAAGACCCCTAATCCATCCATACACAGCCCCCCCCCCTAGTAAGACCCCCATCCATCCATACACACCCCCCTAGTAAGACCCCATCCATCCATACACAGCCCCCCCCTAGTAAGACCCCTATCCATCCATACACAGCCCCCCCCCTAGTAAGACCCCCATCCATCCATACACAGCCCCCCCTCCAGTAAGACCACCCATCCATCCATACACAGCCCCCCCCCCAGTAAGACCCCCATCCATCCATACACAGCCCCCCCCCCTAGTAAGACCCCATCCATCCATACACAGCCCCCCCCTCAGTAAGACCCCATTCCATCCATACACAGCCCCCCCCCTAGTAAGACCACCCATCCATCCATACACAGCCCCCCCCTAGTAAAACCCCCATCCATCCACCTATACACCACAAGCCCCCCCCTAGTAAGACCCCCATCCATCCATACACAGCCCCCCCCTAGTAAGACCACCCATCCATCCATACACACAGTGCCCCCCCCCTACTAAGCCACCCATCCATCCATCCCCCCCCCCCTCCCTCACCACCCCCCCTAGTAAGACCCCCATCCACACCCATAGCACAGCACACCCCCCCTACCACCCGCCCCTATAAGACCCACCACCATCCACCTCCCATACAACCCCCCCACCCACAGCCCCCCTAGTAAGACCCCCATCCATCCATACACAGCCCCCCCCTAGTAAGACCATCTCCTATCCATCCATACACAGCCCCCCCCTAGTAAGACCACCCATCCATCCATACACAGCCCCCCCCCTAGTAAGACCCCCATCCATCCATACACAGCCCCCCCCTAGTAAGACCCCCATCCATCCATACACAGCCCCCGACCCCCCCACCATACAGCCCCCCCCAGTAACCACCCATTCCATACACAGCCCCCCCCTAGTAAGACCCCCATCCATCCATACACAGCCCCCCCTAGTAAGACCCCCATCCATCCATACACAGCCCCCCCCTAGTAAGACCCCATCCATCCATACACAGCCCCCCCCTAGTAAGACCCCCATCCATCCATACACAGCCCCCCCCTAGTAAGACCCCCATCCATCCATACACAGCCCCCCCCTAGTAAGACCCCATCCATCCATACACAGCCCCCCCCCTAGTAAGACCCCATCCATCCATACACAGCCCCCCCCCTAGTAAGACCCCATCCATCCATACACAGCCCCCCCCCTAGTAAGACCCCCATCCATCCATACACAGCCCCCCCCTAGTAAGACCCCCATCCATCCATACACAGCCCCCCCCCTAGTAAGACCCCCATCCATCCATACACAGCCCCCCCCTAGTAAGACCCCCATCCATCCATACACAGCCCCCCCTAGTAAGACCCCCATCCATCCATACACAGCCCCCCCCTAGTAAGACCACCATCCATCCATACACAGCCCCCCCCTAGTAAGACCCCATCCATCCATACACAGCCCCCCCCTAGTAAGACCACCCATCCATCCATACACAGCCCCCCCCTAGTAAGACCCCCATCCATCCATACACAGCCCCCCCCTAGTAAGACCACCCATCCATCCAATCACACCCCCCCCTAGTAAGACCACCATCCATCCATACACAGCCCCCCCCTAGTAAGACCACCCATCCATCCATACACAGCCCCCCCCTAGTAAGACCCCCATCCATCCATACACAGCCCCCCCCTAGTAAGACCCCCATCCATCCATACACAGCCCCCCCCCTAGTAAGACCACCCATTCCATCCATACACAGCCCCCCCCTAGTAAGACCCCCATCCATCCATACACAGCCCCCCCCTAGTAAGACCCCCATCCATCCATACACAGCCCCCCCTAGTAAGACCACCCATCCATCCATACACAGCCCCCCCTAGTAAGACCACCCATCCATCCATACACAGCCCCCCCCCCTAGTAAGACCACCCATCCATCCATACACAGCCCCCCCCCTAGTAAGACCACCCATCCATCCATACACAGCCCCCCCCCCTAGTAAGACCACCCATCCATCCATACACAGCCCCCCCCTAGTAAGACCACCCATCCATCCATACACAGCCCCCCACCCTAGTAAAACCACCCATCCATCCATACACAGCCCCCCAATACCAGTCAATAGAGAAGCCTGATGCAGTAGAAGCGCCAGTGTTTTGAACAGCAAGGCGGGAAGACCGGCAGGTCGGGGGGGCGGGGCTTTCACAGTGAATGAAGCTCGCGCAGGGAAGCCAGCCTCCGCCGCGAACACTAAATTAGAGGCGCGAGCACGAGCGCGCGGCAGTCGCGCGCATGCGCAGAAGGAATTAGAGCCGAGCGCGCGACTGCCGCGCGCATGCGCAGTAGAAGGATTCGACTGCAGGGATCCGCTCGTAGGAGGATTGTTGTGGCTCCTGTTTCCTCTTGATTAAAGGACAGGTTTTATTGTCTGCCTTTGCCTAATGCCTTCCCTCTCGCGAGATCCTCCCTGTGAGGAGAGGACACAGGAGATCACGCGAGATCACAGAAGTTCCCACGCTTGTTGTGTCTGGGGCTGTGGGAATCTGTCGCCCTTCCCCCACTTTTCCTAATGACATGATGTGTATCCACCTCCTGCTCCACAGGATCAGCACAGCCTGAGCCTGAAGCCAGCCATAGGCTGATGTTGATGGACCTGTCTGTGCCTTCCCCGTGTTCTGCCGCGCTGACTTCCCCATTGCTTAGTTCTCATACACTCCTGATCTCCTGTCCTGATCATTTACATCTGTTAGGCAACGTTCACACACTGCATATTGGCAGCATTTTACTGCGTTTGTCCTGCATTTACATGGCGCTTTCTTACGCTCACGTAAATGCATTGAAACGCAATTATGGAAACGCAGTTCAGCAAAACCTATGTGTTTTGCTGAAATGCATGCACATGTTGTGCTTTTGCGCGTTTTTTTATGCACGCGCTTTCATTGCAATTTGTATTGCGCTTTTCTGTGCGCTTTTCCCATTACCCACATGTTAAAATGGGCTCAGGGAAAGCGTGCAGAAAAAAAGCGCAATGTGTGAGTGCAGTTGCACTTTTTGCTGCACAACCTCGTAAACGTAACTGCAGAAAAACGCAAAAAATGCGCAATGTGGGAACGTAGCCTTGGAAAGAACTGAGCACACAGAGTCTTCAGCTTGGCCAAGGTTAGAAAACGCTTTAGGCAGTGTGCAGACTACAAAACAGCACTGCAGATTCTATGTGCAGACTACAAAACAGCGCTGCAGATTCTATGTGCAGACTACAAAACAGCGCTGCAGATTCTATGTGCAGACTACAAAACAGCACTGCAGATTCTATGTGCAGACTAGAGAACAGCGCTGCAGATTCTATGTGCAGACTACAAAACAGCGCTGCAGATTCTATGTGCAGACTAGAGAACAGCGCTGCAGATTCTATGTGCAGACTACAAAACAGCGCTGCAGATTCTATGTGCAGACTACAAAACAGCGCTGCAGATTCTATGTGCAGACTAGAGAACAGCTCTGCAGATTCTATGTGCAGACTACAAAACAGCGCTGCAGTTTCTATGTGCAGACTACAAAACAGCGCTGCAGATTCTATGTGCAGACTACAAAACAGCGCTGCAGATTCTATGTGCAGACTACAAAACAGCGCTGCAGATTCTATGTGCAGACTAGAGAACAGCGCTGCAGATTCTATGTGCAGACTACAAAACAGCGCTGCAGATTCTATGTGCAGACTACAAAACAGCGCTGCAGATTCTATGTGCAGACTAGAAAACAGCGCTGCAGATTCTATGTGCAGACTACAAAACAGCGCTGCAGATTCTATGTGCAGACTACAAAACAGCGCTGCAGATTCTATGTGCAGACTAGAAAACAGCGCTGCAGATTCTATGTGCAGACTACAAAACAGCGCTGCAGATTCTATGTGCAGACTACAAAACAGCGCTGCAGATTCTATGTGCAGAGTACAAAACAGCGCTGCAGATTCTATGTGCAGACTACAAAACAGCGCTGTAGATTCTATGTGCAGACTACAAAACAGCGCTGTAGATTCTATGTGCAGACTAGAGAACAGCGCTGCAGATTCTATGTGCAGACTAGAGAACAGCGCTGCAGATTCTATGTGCAGACTAGAGAACAGCGCTGCAGATTCTATGTGCAGACTACAAAACAGCGCTGTAGATTCTATGTGCAGACTAGAGAACAGCGCTGCAGATTCTATGTGCAGACTAGAGAACAGCGCTGCAGATTCTATGTGCAGACTAGAGAACAGCGCTGCAGATTCTATGTGCAGACTAGAGAACAGCGCTGCAGATTCTATGTGCAGACAAGAGAACAGCGCTGCAGATTCTATGTGCAGACTAGAGAACAGCGCTGCAGATTCTATGTGCAGACTAGAGAACAGCGCTGCAGATTCTATGTGCAGACTAGAGAACAGCGATGCAGATTCTATGTGCAGACTAGAGAACAGCGCTGCAGATTCTATGTGCAGACTAGAGAACAGCGCTGCAGATTCTATGGCCTATTTCACATCTATGCGCCCCTGCGTTTTGCCTGCCCTGGGCTGGCGCAAGTGCAGGTGCATTCACAGCCCAGTGCAGGCAAGCGCATAGATGCAGAGCCCTTGCGCTCGCTTGCGCTCATACCGCCATTACCTGCTATGGACGAGGACAGCTGACCGCTGGAGCTCAAAACCCAGAAGCGCAAGTGTGACAGGGCCGGTGTCACAGTGCATGCGCTTGTCCAGACGCACAAGGAAAAGTCACATTACGCGTTTCCGGGTGCAGCTGGACAAGCGCATGCACTGTGACACCGACCCTGTCACAATTGCGCTTCCAGGTTTCAAGCTCCTGCGGTCAGCAGGTAATGGCGGCATGAGCACAAGCAAGGGCTCTGCATCTATGCGCCTATGCGCTTGCCTGCACTGGGCTGTGAATGCACCTATGCTTGCACTTGCGCCAGCCCAGGGCGGGCAAATGCAGGAGTGCATAGATGTGAACTGGGCCATAGATTTTGCCTACCCTACACAGTGCTCCAGATTTGCAAATCCTAAGAATATATAGGCAACACAAACGCAGCAAAATGTGCGATATGTCCACATCATTGTAACATAGCCTTACAAGGAAAGAATACATTCTTGGGCTGCTTTCACATCAACATTTTTTGGCAGATCTGGCAGTTTTGGTGCATTGGCCGGATGCCAAAACACTTGCGGCAAGACTTGCGGACATCTGTGGCGTTTGCAGTTTTGCCGCGATCCAGCCAATCCAGCACTTGTGTAAATGGCCAAAAAACACTACTAGCAGCGTTTTTTACTTGCCGAAAGTGCCACAAGTGCAAAACTGCAAGTACCACACGTCTGCAAGGGAATTAATTAGGCCAACCGCATTCTTGCAGCAAGTGTTCCGGAAGATGCCGCAAAACTGCCAGATCTGCCGGAAATGCCAAGTAACGCTGATGTGAAAGTAGCCTAAGGCTGGGGTCACAGTTGGCATGAGTTCTTTTTAGTGATTTAACAAAACTCATGCGTTTTTTCATGTCAGCATGAGTTTTTTAAGGTGTCTGATGGCTCCCTGCGTTTTTGGCTGCGTTTTTAAATCTGCACCCAAAAATAGTGCATGTACTATTTTTTGGTGCATTTTGAAAAACGCATGCGTTTTTGTAGAAAACGCATGCGTTTTTGTAACATGGGCCCCTATGGAAAACGCATGCAAAAACACATGTACAATTAGTACCATTTAGAACCATTCAAAAGCGCATGCGTTTTCCATAGGAGCCCATGTTAAAAAAACGCATGCGTTTTCTAAAACGCATGCGTTTTTATAACATGGGCTCCTATGGAAAACGCATGCGTTTTTGAATGGCACTAATTGTACATGCGTTTTTGCATGCGTTTCCCATAAGGCCCCATATTAAAAAACGCATGCGTTTTTGGAAATGCACCAAAATCGCATGGTACTGTCACACATGCTTTTTTGCTATTAGGGCATGCGTTTTTTAACATGGGGGCCTATGGGTGCGTTTTTTACATGCGTTTT
This sequence comes from Allobates femoralis, assembly GCA_033576535.1. NCBI lineage: Eukaryota > Metazoa > Chordata > Amphibia > Anura > Aromobatidae > Allobates > Allobates femoralis. The sequence continues at coordinate 104,968,727 of JARQOC010000003.1, read as the reverse complement.
TGAAAACGCAGGTCTCCAAAAACGCTTGTGAAAAATGCAACTGTGACCCCAGCCTAAGGCTGGGGTCACACATGAGCCCTTGGTCCGTTTTTGGCTTCATTTTTGTTAATTTTTTTTTCTAAGTCCAAAAACTGACAGAAAAACTGATTGGATGTAATAAACACCCTGTCCGTTTTTTTCTGCACTTAAAAACATTGCTATGTCCGTTTTTGAAATTTTTTTTTAACATGGGCCCTATGGAAAAACGGATCCGTTTTTTTGAGGTGTCTTAAAAAAACGGATCCGTTTTTTTGAGAATTTTGGTCAAAAAATGACTAAGTCCAAAAACGTTCAGAGGTGTAGGAGGCACAAAAAGCACCCAAAAAAAAACGGATTGGTCATGGAAATCACTTCCAAAAACGGATTTCTATGTGTAACCCCAGCCTAAGGCTGGTTTGACACTACTGGTTTTTAGAACCAGGGGAATGCAGGTAAAAACTGCATTCAACTGCTCAATGTGGCTCATAACCCTTTCTCAGACGAGGATGTGGCTCACGATCATCTCTCAGAACTGAATATGGCATACGACCATTTCACAAAGCTGCATGTGACTCATGACCCTCTCTCAGAACTGAATATGGCATACGACCATTTCACAAAGCTGCATGTGACTCATGACCCTCTCTCAGGGTACCTTTACACATGGCTACATTTCTAGGGTGGCTACAGGTAACTTACTGGTTGCAGTGAAATCATGGAGACAAGGTTCTATCTTGTTGCTGTGTACAAATGGAATAATCTCTCCATGATTTCACTGCAACCAGTAAGTTACCTGTAGCCACCCTAGAAATGTAGCCGCGTGTAAAGGGGCCCTCAGAGCTGAATGTTGCTCGAAACCCTTTTTCAGAGCTGAATGTGGCTCGTGACATTCTCTCAGAGCTGAATGTGGCTCACGACCATTTCAGAAAGCTTAATGTGGCTCACGACCCTCTCTCAGAGCTGAATGTGGCTCATAACCCTCTCTCAGAGCTGAATGTGGCTCATAACCCTCTCTCAAAGCTGAATATGGCTGAGGCTGTGGTCACAGTTGCCATGCGTTTTTTTTTAGTGATTTTACAAAACTCATGCATTTTTTCATGTCAGCATGAGTTTTGTAAGGTGTGTGATGGCTCCCTGCGTTTTTGGGTGCGTTTTTGAATCTGCACCTAAAAATAGTGCTTGTAGTATTTTTTGGAGCGTTTTGAAAAACGCATGCGTTTTTGTAGAAAACGCATGCGTTTTTATAACATGGGTTCCTATGGGAAACGCATGCAAAAACGCATGTACAATTAGTACCTTTTAGTGCCATTCAAAAACGCATGCGTTTCCCATAGGAGCCCATGTTAAAAAAACGCATGCGTTTCCGGAAACGCATGCGTTTTTTTTAACATGGGCTCCTATGGGAAACGCATGCGTTTTTGAATGGCACTAATTGTACATGCGTTTTTGCATGCGTTTCCCATAAGGCCCCTTATTAAAAAACGCATGCGTTTTTGGATATGCTCCAAAAACGCATGGGACAGTCACACATGCTTTTTGGCTATTAGGGCATGCGTTTTTTTAACATGGGGGCCTATGGGTGCGTTTTTTACATGCGTTTTTGAAAACGCAGGTCTCCAAAAACGCATGTGAAAATGGTACTGTGACCACAGCCTTATGACCATTTCACAAAGCTGAATGTGACTCATGACCCTCTCTGAGGGTACCTTTACACACGGCTACATTTGTAGCTTGTCACCAGGTAACTTACAGGTTGCAGTGAAATCATGGATACATGATTCCATTTGTACACAGCAACAAGATAGAACCATGTATCCATGATTTCACTGCAACCAGTAAGTTACCTGGTGACAAGCTACAAATGTAGCCGTGTGTAAAGGTACCCTCAGAGATGAATGTTGCTCGAGACCCTTTCTCAGAGCTGAATATGACTTATGACCCTTTCTCAGAGATGAATGTTGCTCGAGACCCTCTCTAAGGCTGGGTTCACATTTGCGGACACCTCCGCACCGTTCTTCGGAGGGGATCCGTAATGTGACCGCAGCCACCGCAAGCTCCTATCTTTACAATGGGAGCGCACGGTGCTGCGCTTGACTGCGCATGACTGTGCGCACCCATTCACTGCTATATGTGATCTGTGCGCAGGCGGATGCAACATGTCGCGTCCCTGGTGCGGACGAGACTGTGTGATTTGTGCGCAGGCATCCGCCTGCGCACAGATCACATATAGCAGTGAATGGGTGCGCACGGTCATGCGCAGTCAAGCGCAGCACCGTGCGCTCCCATTATAAAGATAGGAGCTTGCGGTGGCTGCGGTCACATTGCGGATCCCCTCCGCAGAACGCTGCGGAGGGGTCCGCAAATGTGAACCCAGTCTAAGAGCAGAATATGGCTGGAAAACCCTCTCTCAGAGCTGAATGTGGCTCATGACCCTCTCTCAGAGCTGAATGTGACTCTCAAGGTCAAAAAGATTGGGGACCTCTTTTGTAAATGTTACTAACTACATATTAAATAAATTGCATAATGATGAAAAGTGTCTCTTTTTCTTGAAAAAACTCAGCTTTTTTTTCTATGAGCTTGTGTGAACTTAACTCCAGTGTTATAACAGCCGTCCCAGCCATAACCATAGATGAGTAATGGTGACATTATTGACATTAAAGGCAATGAGAGAACTTTCCATTTAGTGACCTCCAGCTCAGGGAACAATGTCCTTCCCTTCGCCTGTAGAAAAGTGTCCTGTTTCTCTCAACAAGATTTTCCAAAAGTTCAAAGAGATTTTCCAGTACGTTGCAAGATCTTGACGTGCTCAGTATATGCCTTAAAATTGGCTTTCCTGAGGGACCCAACATCTTATTACTCACACTAGTGAACTGGTCTGTTTAGCCATTATAATGAATAGATAGATTTGTTAAAAAAAACCTTTTCACATATCAAGGATTTTTATTAAAACTTATTCACAATAATTTATGTTTTTTAGTGGAAGCATCTCACGAATTCATGTAGGACATCCCCCACATGCACATTTTTCTGGTGTTTCTTTGGTTTATATGATTTTTCGGTAGGGTTCCTTTCTTATACTGACATTTTAAGCTATTTTAAAGTCTTACAGAGAAGCCTACTGGGGATGAAACACCTAGGACACGATGCTTGTTTAGAAAGATGTCATCGACAAAATACACCATGGCTAAATGTATTATTACATTTGGGCCTTTTTTTGTCTTTCGTTTGTTTTTTATTTGCACCCTATCCTTCTTTTAATTTGCACCTTTGTTAACATTCTATTTTCTATGTGTTCAACAGTTTTTGGCTTTTTTGTGTTATATAATATGTTCATCATTGATCATGGGGATTGAGATTTCCAGATGTTTTTGGCAAATCCATCAACTTTCTAAAAAAGTCACGTTTTTGCATAGATGTCCTCCACCCCCCTCCTCCCACCTGGACTGATTTTAAATACGCCTGAATTTTTGCACAATTTGTGAGACATTTTGTGCTTAAAAAGTCACATAAAAAGGTTAGAAGAAAAATGAAGGTAATCTTTGAAATGGTACAATATTCATGAACCTATTGTGCTATGGCGCTTTGTTAATTTTTGCGTAATAAATGACAACAAACAACAAAAAAGTGAATAAAAAAATGCAAATGATGAATTGGGCCTAAAAAGTGAGTAACAATGCCACAAATAAGGTACTGCTATCAATGTATTATGTCTTCAACATGTAGTCAGAAAAACGTAGCAAAAAAAGGGGCAATAAAAGTGTTATTTAGGGAACTGTTTTTTTTTACCACTAGGACATATAGTTTCCTACCCCAGTTATGCAGACTTAGGGTTAGAACTGGTGAGTATAACTTCTCTTCAGTGGCGTAAGTTGAAGCTTATGGGCCCCGATGTAAAAAGTCCAACAGGGCCCCCAATTATTACAAATCTTTAGTCTTGTTCTAAAGGCCAAAAGGACTTTTGGGGCCCCCTAGGCTCAGGCTCAGGCACCGGGTGTGATTGCAACTCCTGCACCCAATGTAGTTACACCCCTGCTTTTCTTTTTTTCCAGCAGTGTCTGCCTTCTCATCCTTTATAGTGGTGCTTGCGTTTTTAGTGGCATACCCGTTACTAGCTGCTTTTTATTACAGTCATCTCATATTTGTAAGAGCCCAACAATGCACATTGAGCAGAATCACTATCTTTGAGCTCATTCAGACATCTGTTTTTTTTTCCATTTACGAGAAAAACGGACTGATTTTATGGATCAGAGTGTGCTCCTAGTGTCATCAGTTTTTCTCCTCTCTGAGGGTATGTGCCCACGGAGTTGTGTCTTGGACGTAGTGGCTCCAACCCGTAGTTGGCCGCAAGGAGACCGCAGCTGCCCTGTACGGCTTCTCCCCGCGTGCACCCGATGGTGGCCAGCATGAAATGAACATGCGGCGGAGGAGCGGAAGTCCAGAAACCCGCACCGCAGCTGAAAGAACGCTACGGTCGGGAGCAGAATAGTGAGGATGGGATTTCTACAAATCCCATCCACTATGGTGCTACTGTACTACGCAGCGTTTTGGATGCAGCGGCAAGACACTGCGTGCAAAACTCTGCGCTTACTTATCGTGAGTATGCACCATGAGAGTTCGAGGAAATCAGACTGTACTCTATGTCATCTGAGTGTGATCCTATTTTTTCCAGACTCATAGACTTGATGATTTTGATCTGATGATTGGATCAAAATCGGACGTTCTCTTAATTATCTCTGGACTGATGGGTTCACAAAACTTGAAGCACATGCTAATGGTCCAATAAACTATTACAGGTGATTGTACAGCACTTTACATGCACCTAGAACGTATGAGAATATTAAATGTCTGAAAGAGGTTTTTGAATGAGGTCTTTGAATTAGAAAAAGCCGTGGTTTATGCTGGCTTAAGGCCCTGTCACACTGAACGACAGCTCCAGCGATCCCGACAGCGATAACAACCTGCCAGGATCGCTGGAGCGTCATTACCTGATCGCTGGGGAGCTGTCAAACAGGCAGATCTCCCCAGCGATCAGGCCATGGGAGCCACCTCTCACATTGCTCCCTGCTTAGCGCTGCCTTATAGGCAGCGCTAAGCAGGGAGAACGCTGGTAACTATGATAAACAGCGCGGTATCCAGGCAGCGTGCGCTGCCTGGATACCCGCTGTTTATCATAGTTACCAGCGTTCTCCCTGCTTACAGGCAGTGCTAAGCAGGGAGAACGCTGGTAACCATAGTAAACAACGGGTATCTAGGCAGCGCGCGTTGCCTAGATACTCGGTGTTTACCATAGTTACCAGCCCTGTGAGGTCACAGATTGCTGGTTTCTCGCGGTCACACGCAGCGATGCGTGCTGACCAGCGGGAAACCAACGATCAAAAAATGACCCGCAGCACTTTGCAACGATCAGCAACCTCACAGCAGGGGCCGGATCGCTGCTAAGTGTCACACAGAACGATATCGCTGGAGAGATCGTTGTAACGTCACAGTTACAACGATCTCTCTAACTATATCGTTATGTGAGACAGGGCTTTTACTGTTCACACAAGTAGCTGATTACTACCTTATCAGCTAGTCTTTGTTATCCAATATGGGGGCCGTCACACGGTGAGATATCTTGCCCGATATCGTTTAAGCGATCTCCTTTTTGATCGCTTAAGCGATATCGGGCAAGATATCGTTGCATGTAATCAAGCGATTTACGATGGTAAATCGCTTGATCGTGACATCGCTGATCTGAGGTTCGGTTCTCAGATCTAGCGATGAACGATGCAACGATCTGCATCATCGTGGTGTATGACACCACGATGATCCATCTCCCAGCGACCGCGCCTATGCTGGGAGATGGTAACTATGGTACACGTCGGGTAACTAAGCGATGCGCGGCGCCTAGTTACCCGATGTGTACCATAGTAACGAGCGAGATCGCGGCTCCGCATCGCTGGTGAGTCTGTCTGTGTGACATCTCACCAGCGATGTGAGCGATATTGTAAGCGATCGCGCGTGCACGTGATCGCTTACAATATCGCTAAAGATGTCGCAGCGTGTGACGGCCCCCTATGAAACAATTGGAAGTTAGATAAGTTGACATTGTCCATATGACACCTCGGTGCTTGTGGTCCTGGGCATGCCCTGGAGATATAAATAGGAAGGATGTGTACCAGCCACCATGTGATTGTACACATGACCGCGATCACTATGATGTCGCATGCTGGAGAACACTGACTTGACTACAGTAAAACATATTGAAAACCTTCTGGCTTTGAATCATTAGCCATAATTGCAATTTGTTTTATGCTAGACAATCCTTTGTCCCAGGGGAATGTGCACTCGTCTTTTTCAGGGGGATTCTGCGTGGAAAAGCGACTCAAAGGATACATGCACGTTTGATGCTTTGTTACTTCATTGAACCACCTCAAAGTTTGGAAACTGTGAAATAGTTGAAATAATTATTATTCTTTGAGCTATGGAAGCCGAAGTCTGTGTTTTTAATCATAGAAATAAGGCTGGCAGCGCAGCTGCCGCAAAGGTGACAGCAGAGCCGCCAGTGAAAGCGCTTTGAAGAAGAGACCGCCAACTTTTACTGAAGCGGCTTTGCCTAAAGGCCACGTGACACACACAGATATCTGTTCAGATATTGTTCACAGATCTCCGGTTGCAGTGAAATCATGGACACATTGTTCCATTTGTACACAGCCACAAAATGGAACCATGTGTCCATGATTTCACTGCAACCAGAGATCTGAGACCAATATCTGAACAGATATCTGTGTGTGTGACGTGGCCTTAAGAAAGCCTCAGCAGATCTGCTGGTGTTTTGTAGACTGTGTGCACAATACCCTAAGGTTTTAATCTTATGGCAGCAAGTATTTCGATTGGTTCTTCTGCTAGAATTTCCAGCAGTTAATAATTAAAGGGGCTACCCATGACACAGGCATTACTGACCCATCCTGTTCACCTAAATGGAAGCTGTATTCGAGAACAGCCACTGCACAGTATACAGAACTGTTGAGTTGTGGCACATATTTATTAAAGCACCAATCCAGCGTTTTTTGCTTCTTTTTTTCGGGGCTGGAGTGGCGTTTTAAATGAAAGCCCCCTGCCCTATGTCATATACTCACCTAACAGTTATTTCATCTGTTACCAAAGCCGTGGCGATCCCTCAGCACTATGTTGTGACTGTAACTCCTAAATGGCCGGAAGTCAGAAGTTACAGCACAACTCACATTGCAAGTCTATGAGAGCAAGAATGAGGTTCCCATAGAGATGTATTGAAAAGTTACCTCTGGTGTGCTCCATGAAACACTGGAGCTGCCAGCAGGTCATAAATCACAGGAGACCATCTGGAGCGGCAGTGATATGGTACCTTTACACGCCGCCACGGCAGGCTGGATACATCCCGCTACTTCACGTGCACGAGCACGCTCAAACGGCTACAAACGGTCAACGCACCCTCTTTACACGCCGCCACAAGGTTCGCTACGCCACGCTACATCTATAGCTAGCTACATCGCCGGGTGTCTCAAGTAGCCAGCTGTTGCTCATTTACACACCGCTACAACCAGCTACTATGGGCGGACCTGGTACAGCAGGGACAGCACATAGGCGTGCTCCAATTGTGGATTACAAGACTTCCGTACGCTGATAGGACGAAGCAATAACATCCTGATTGGGCAGGCATCGCAGGAGGCTGAGTAATACAGCACGCTCGAGCGATTGTGTAGTGTGACTCGTCAGCTCCTTAAATATGCCTCCCTATGCAGCGACTACCAATCGTCATGCAGCAGCTTCCACCAATGATCGCACATGGGGCGCGGTAACATGGAGCCGAGGTCACGCCTTAGCTACATTGCAGCTACAGCCCCGGGTGTCCAGAGTTCCCTTCCGTTGCTTCTTTACACGCCGATACAGCTCGCTACCATCGGCGATATAGCCATCTGTTTTCGAGCAGAGCCCATAAACAGATGTATCTGTCGCCGGCTGTAGCGTCGCGTCTTCAGACGCCGCTACGACGGGCTACATTGGCGCTACAAGCTACATTTGTAGCCTGTAGCGGGATGTATCCAGCCTGCCGTGGCGGCGTGTAAAGGTACCCATATGGTACCTTTACACGCCGCGACGGCAGGCTGGATACATCGCGCTACTTCACGTGCACGAGCACGCTCAAACGGCTACAAACGGTCAACGCACCCTCTTTACACGCCGCGACTAGGTGCGCTACGCCACGCTACAACTATAGCTAGCTACATCGCCGGGTGTCTCAAGTAGCCAGCTGTAGCTTAGCGTACCCGCTTCACACGCCGCCACCACAGGGTGAGTGGGAGCAACAAAGGCAGGACGTAAAACACATAGGCGTGCCACAGTCCTGTACGCCGCGCCCAAACCACAACCATTGGCCAACACTACGGAGTTGTGATTGGGCACGACGGAAAGGGCGGATAGCCGAGACGTGACGTACCAGTGAGGGGAGTGAAGCACGGAATAAGCGGTTGTGACATGGCGGAGTGTGGCGAATGCATCTAAACCGATGGTAAAGCGTCACCCAGGAGCGGTGGCAAGTCATCTACCCAGTGTGCATAAAGTAGCGGTGCCGGGGCTATGTGTACGTAGTACAAGTGTTTGCCCTGTCACGCACGATCAGCGCTTGTGACAGCGGCGTGTGTAGATAGCGGCGGGGTGCGTTTCTGCGACACACATGAGCGGCTTACAACACACAGTATGTGCGTCCTCTGTGTACATTGTATGTATCCATCTCTGCCAACAGATGTGAATGTAGTGGAACTGCTCCGTAGCAAACCTGGGAAAGATCTGTGTGACAGTGTATTACAAAACACCTGAGAATAATATGTCCGGCATCAATGTGCTGTCTGCCGGTGTCCCTCTCACTATACCTAGGATGTGTGTGAACGATTTTTTATGTTTTTGTTGTGCTTACATACAATACAAATCATGTGTGGCCCTCTGAAGTACTCACCGCGCAGGCTGGCAATCCTGCCACGGATATCCAGTATGCGGCCTGGGCATTTGTGCTTGAGGTCCGCTATCTTCTTCTGGACGGCTTTAGCGGTCCTCTGCACCCCCAGTTGGTTGAGCAGAGCCCGCTGAATCCGCCGAATAGTGGCGCGATTGCGCAGCCTGGGATGACGGTGGTGCCGGTGACCCCAATAGTCATACCGGTCACAGTAGTCTATGAGGATGAGCAGTTCAGCCATCCCCCACGTAGCAGCGCGGTGAACGGCCGCCATGACTGCAATGGTGTGTGCAGAGGAGGAGCTGGCACCTTGCAGGCAGAGTGAAAACGAAACTATCGTCATTACGTCATTACGGCCACGTTCCGGGTCACGCACCCTTTGAACTAGTCCTACGCGCAGTGACACGGGCGGAGCACTTCTGCGGCACCTACTGTACAACACCCACAGAGCGATGCGTACAGCAAGCCTATGCGCTGTGTACTGACTACTCGACTTCAATGCGGTGTCTGTGTACGTGCATCAGTGTTTCAGTTGCGCGCAGACACTTAAGGAACACTTTTATGCGGCATCTGCAGTTCAATAAAAAGGCAGCCCGGCCCGTAACACATTGTTCACCGCTGTGTCCAGCATTATTCATTATGTGTTCACAGGATGTGAACACTGTATATGAGAATCATGGGCCATTTGGTTTGGTTTCCCGTAAGTTGTGGGCCGCGTAATTGTACTAAGGTATGATCGTGCATACGGCGCGTATGTGTAGTGCTGAAGGGACAGCTCATCCAAGATGGAGGCCTGTGCGCCAAGGGCCAATCGGCACGCAGAAGCTTCCACCAATGATCGCACATGGGGCGCGGTAAGACGGAGCCGAGGTGACGCCTTAGCTACATTGCAGCTACAGCCCCGGGTGTCCAGAGTTCCCTTCCGTTGCCTCTTTACACGCCGATACAGCTCGCTACCATCGGCGATGTTGCCTTAAGTTTATGAGCAGAGACCATAAACAGATGTATCTGTCGCCGGCTGTAGCGTCGCCTCTTCAGACGCCGCTACTACAGGCGATATGGACGCTACAAGCTACAATTGTAGCTTGTAGCGCGATGTATCCAGCCTGCCGTCGCGGCGTGTAAAGGTACCAATAGTGATAGATTAAGCTGTCGAGTGGGGAGTATAAGACCGGGGGCATACATGTAAAGCACCAATCCAGTGATGCAATAAAGAACGAACGGCTAGAGTTGTGCTTTAAGCAGTTTACTCCAGTTTATGGAATAAACCAAGCTCCAAAATGTCATAATTTGTGCAAAGTCTTGCAAAAAGAAATATTTTACATAAATTCTTTGATTTCTGCCCTTGAAAAAGTAGATGTGGTGTACTAGAAAGGGTCAGGGGGCATGGCGTACATATTTGTGACAAATTTATTATGCTGTACATTAGAAAATTTCAAAATGTAATATGTTCATTTTAATACATTAGCATAATGTATTCTACTGATCTTGTAGTCTTGATAAATTTGGCCTGTTGAGCACATTGGGCAGCTATGGTGGTACTTGGAAACAGCTAGTTGTGGGGGTGCCAGGTACTGAACCCCCACTAAGGATAGGTCAATGATGTCTTGGACAACCCTGTTTATGCATTGTAATGGTCACTGCAATCTATTTGTAACAGCACCCAACATGGATAACACACAGAAGAGTTAGGTCCTTTTCACATCTATGTGCCCCCTGCACTTGCCTGTTCTCCCTGCCCTGCACCAGCGCAAATGCAGCTTGAGGCAACTGCAGGCAAGCACAGAGGCGCATGGATGCACCACTCCTGCGCTCGGTTGTGCTCGGTGCCCCATTACCTTCTATGGCTGAGCGCAGATCCCCGAAGCACGAGTGTGACTGGGCTGACGTCACCGTGCATGCGCTTAGTCAGATGCACCCAGAAAAATGAAATGTGACATTTCCGGGTGCGTCTGGAGATGCGCATGCGCGGTGACCTCAGCACAGTCACACTCACTCTTCGGGGATGTCGGCTCCTGTGCTCGGCCATAGAAGGTAATGGGGGCACCGAGCGCAGGAGCAGTGCATCCATGCGTCTCTGTGCTTGCCTGAAGTTGCCAATATGGCACCCCAGAGTCATAGTGCAACAGTGTCACCATTGTTAGGTGTCACCAGAGAGCAGTAAGGGGTATTCCACTCAGCCAACACACAAACAACACCAACACCTCCCAGACAGAAGGGGGAGACCAAGCCCGGCTTCAGTGTGAGCTCCCCTATATATTCTGGTCTGGGAGGAAGCAAGTTCAGTTCAGTTCCTGTGAGGACTGTGAAGAGCACAGTGGAGTTCAGTTCCTGTGCAAACTGAGAACCAGACCTGGGTGTAAATGAGCTGTACCAGGCTCATCCCAAGGTCCACTGCTGAACACCAGGCATAAGGCTAGGGTCTGAGGAAAGAGGAGAGAAAGACACCTACCGGGAGGCTGCACCACCCTGTGCTTTCTTTCCGCGAGAGGAACAACGCATGAATGGACACCAGAGTCCGAGACTGTGCAGGTTCACACACACCGACAGTCAACACCGGAGAGTGGGGGGACTCCAGATTCTCCAGCTACACGGTACCAGGGACACACCAACGTATAGAATCCAGCAACACTGACTTCCCAGGGTGGGGCAGAGAAGTGAAGGACTCGAGTTGCCTGTTATACTGGTAGACACAGACAGAGACAGGGCCGGCAGCCTAGCTTAAGAAACTGCAGGGGCCGCAACACAAGTACAGTGAGGAAGCCAATACAACGTGGTCGGGTGAGAATTACCTCAAACTGCTCTTCAGACACAGTGGACAGTGTATAACATCTGCCTTAACTCCAGTAAAGGGACTGAGAAAACGCATATCCGTGAGTCTGCCTGTTGATTGCGCCTTTTGCCCTGTGCTCTATAACGGAACTTTATACCAGCAGAGCCGCTGACTACCAGCACCATGGAGAGCTGCAGCAAAGTAGGTGACTGTGTGAATTACGATCCCTCACAAAGCCCCATTCAATACCACTCCTGCCCTGGGGACGCTCAGCCCTACCCGAGAAGGGCTTACCATCCACGCTGCCTCAAGTCACCATCCCCAGCAGGAATATGGCAGTGGTGGTTCTACTAATCACATACCCCTGGTGACGTCACGACAAATCCCTTGTAAATAACCTCTTTTTGGACTGATCCCAGGCCACGGGACAGGGTCATGACTACCATGATACCCCAGAGAGACAGTGCCGGCCCGGTTCCCGAGTACCCCATAGCCTGGGGCGCATTTTCTGGCATCAAGAACAGGATACCGTGCACGGTGGAACGGTTACTGTGTGCCGTGAATTGTGTAAAATAAGTGTTTTGGAACAGCCACCATTGCAAAGCGCGCGGGAAGCAGAGGGGAACGTGTCATCGTGGGCGGCACCTCCAAAGAGTGCAAAGCGAGGCCCGGCCTGCGCTCTGATAACATCCGGCGGGGACGCAAAATCCTGCTGGACCAGCGGAACTACACTTTGTTCCAAATTATTATGCAAATGTTCTTTTTTTCTGATTTTCCTAAATGGTCGGCGCAAATGACAGTCAGTGTAATAAAAGTCATAACCCGTTAGAGTATACATCGAATTTTATTGAAGAAACCTCCCAATGATAACAGTATAATCAGTATAATCTTCAAAATTAAAAAAAACCCTCAAAATGCACTGTTCCAAATTATTAGGCACAGTAGAGTTTCAAAACATTTGATATGTTTGAAAGAACTGAAAATGGTGATTTGTTGAATTTGCAGCATTAGGCGGTCAGATTCACTGAAATAAAAAGCTATTTAACTCCAAAACATCCTAACAGGCCAATTTACATGTTAACATAGGAACCCTTCTTTGATATCACCTTCACAATTCTTGCATCCAATGAACTTGTGAGTTTCTGGAGAGTGTCTGCTTGTATTTCTTTGCATGATATCAGAATAGCCTCCCAGAGCTGCTGTTTTGATGTGAACTGCCTCCCACCCTCATAGATCATTTGCTTGATTATACTCCTAAGGTTCTCTATAGAGTTGAGGTCAGGGGAAGATGGTGGCCACACCATGAGTGTATCTCCTTTTATGCCCATAGCAGCCAATGGCAGAGAGGTATTCTTTGTAGCATGAGATGGTGCATTGACATGCATGAGGATGATTTTGCTCCTAAAGGCACGTTTTTGCTTTTTGTACCATGGAAGAAAGTTCTCAGTTGGAAACTCTATATACGTTGCAGAGGTCATTTCACACCTTCAGGAACCTTAAAGGGGCCTACCAGCTGTTTCCCAATGATTCCAGCCCAAAACATGACTCCTCCACCTCCTTGCTGATGTTGCAGCCTTGTTGGGACATGGTGGCATCCACCAACCATCCACTACTCTATTCATCTGGATCATCCAATGTTGCTCGGCACTCATCAGTAAACAAGACTGTTTGAAAATTAGTCTTCATGTATATCTGGACACACTGCAACTGTTTCTGCTTGTAAGCACTGTTTAGCTGTGGCCGAATAGTAGGTTTATGCACCACAGCAAGCCTTTGAAGGATCCTACACCTTGAGGTTTGAAGGACTCCAGAGACACCATCAGCTTCAAATATCTGTTTGTTGGTTTGTAAGGCATTTTTAGCAGCTGCTCTTTTAATCTGATGAACTTGCCTGGCAGAAACCTTCCTCATTCTGCCTTTATCTGCACGAACACATCTGTGCTCAGAATCAGCCACAAATCTCTTCACAATACGATGATCATGCTTAAGTTTTCATGCAATATCAAATGTTTTCATCCCTTGTCCAAGGCATTGCTTAATTTATTGCTTTTCGGCAGCAGAGACATCTAAACTAATTATCACAGATATCTGAGATTGATTTCAATGATCCAAAGAACCCTGAGACACAATACCATCAATGGGTTTCATTGAAAAAAATAAACCCTATGACACTTAAAACCAATTTGCATAATAATTTGAAACACAGTGTATTTTTGTACACCCTGACTGAAGAAGAAGACCTGAAGGGTCAGTATTAACTAAGGGGGCGGAAAGATGTCGCAGCCAGTGGAGCCCGCACAGCGAGTGAACGGAGCACCCGGCGGTGCTGGAGGGCAACGTCACCGATCATGCCGTTCCTGATGCCGTACACCCGAGGAGCAACGTGGCTGCCGCAATATTCAAGTGAGCCCAATACCCTCACGGATTTTAAAGAAAAGCTGGACAGCTATTATAGTATATATCCCCTTAAGGAGGGCCAGCGTGTCAGCATACTTGTGGGACAGTTAACTGGACATGCACAGCGGGAGGTGAAGTCTTGGTCGAATGATGATAAAGGCACTGTGGAACATGTAATGGCCAGGCTAAAAGCTACCTTTGAGACCAGTGTAGATGCCAGATCTAAAATAAGATTCTTCGGGTGCCAGCAGAAACTACAAGAGAGTGTGAGAGACTTTGCATTAAATCTGCAGGAGGCACTCAGGGCGCTCAAACAGACAGAACCCGCTTAAGGAGAAGATAAATTGCTGATAGACCAGTTTGTCGATAGACTATTATTCCCTCCTCATAGAGGACGACTGCGGATTATGGCCATGCAAAATCCAGATTTGAACTTTGTGGAGTTTAAAGAGAGGGCAATCCGCATACTGCAGGCAGAAAAGCCTCATGATACAGACTTTGCTCAATGCTTGGCTACAGTGCAAAACTCATTAGCCATACCAGGGGCTACTGCAAAAACCCCTGGAGCCCATCACTAACGAGGCTCTAAACCAAAAGATCAATGCCCTAACTAAAACTGTACCTGACATGGCCAAAGTGATGCAACAGCTGCGTGGATCCAAGCCCGTGGAGAAGATTGAGCTGGCTACGAGCAAGGAGGATGCCCCATGGGTGAGACCCAGGAGATACCCAGTGACTAGAGGACGACCCAACGACCGCTACCAACCGGATGGACAGCCCATTTGTCGCTGCTGTGGAGAAGCCAGTCATTTTGCTAGAGAGTGTGCTTTAAATGAGGATCCCCTGGGGAAGCAGGCCGCTCCTCAGGAATGAACTCCCAAGGCCCCTCAAGCTGGTGAGACAGGTACATGGGAGGACGTCCAATTATACCTGTCGTTCTGGATGGGATTCCCCTGAATGCTTTGTTGGACACAGGCTCGCAGATCTCCTCCATACCTTACATCCTTTTTAAGCAGTACTGGGCTGATTCAGACATTACCCGTGGCCCAGATGCTGACTTTAATATATGGGTTAGCAATGGTATACAAGTACCACAGATTGGGTTTAAGGACATGACCATTAAAATTGGAAGGGTTGAATTAAAAGATCAGAGGATGATAATTGTTGTTGTTGACCTGCATAAGCATGATTTTGCTAGGCATGAATGTAATGTAAAGTTGTCTTGCAGAAATTTTTGGTGTTTTACAGCGCATGGCCGGTACTGCCAGTTCCGGGCAACAACGAGTCCTGCAGAAGAATATACAAGCCTCTGATGAAGAAGCAGCAGGTAGAGTTGTCAGGTGGAGAGATTGGCAGTGCAAGGGAAAGTGATCCAATACCCATTGTGATACCTCCCAAAACTGAAATGATGGTCTGGTGTAGAGCCACAATAGGCATAAGAGGGCAAGACTATCAGGCCCTGGTAGAACCTGTGTACTCAGACAGTAGGCCCACTGTACTGAGGGCCCGGGAGTAGTTGAGGTACATAGGGGGAGAGTGCCAAAACGCCTTCTAAATTGCGGGGAGGAGGAGGTAATCCTACCAAAGTATGCTACCATGGCTAAATTATACACTGTGGATAACAACGCCACAACATCAGTTGAACCATTGGACCCGTCAAGTCAGGCGAATTGTAATGACTCAGAGGGAAAACTGGAGGATTGGTGCCAGAAATTACATGTGGGTACCAGTTCTACACCCTCCCATCAAAAGTATGGAGTATACCGGGTAGTGAGGGAGTACGAGCAGATCTTCAGCAAACACCCTCTAGACATTGGGCAGATCAAAAGGGTAGAACACAACATACCCACAGGTAGTCATCCACCCATAAAGGAGAGGTATAGACCCGTACCACCCGCTCACTACCAATGTGCAAAGGACATGCTCAAAGAGATGAAAGAAGCAGGGGTAATAAGACACAGTTGTAGCCCCTGGGCAGCTCTTTTAGTGCTAGTTAAAAAGAAGGATGGGACCATGAGAATGTGCGTAGATTACCGACAGATCAATCGCATTACACACAAGGATGCATACCCATTACGCAGAATGGAAGAATCATTAGCTGCATTAAAATCTGATAGCTACTTTTCCACCTAAGATCTGACTAGTGGGTATTGGCAAGTTCCTGTGGCAGAGGCTGACCGTGAGAAGACATCGTTCACCACGCCCATGGGCCTCTGTGAGTTCAATTGTATGCCATTTGGACTCTGCAACGCACCTGGTATATTCCAGAGACTGTTGGAGTGCTGCTTAGGACATAAGAACTTCGAAACTGTCCTCCTGTACCTGGATGACGTCATAGTCTACTCCAAGACATATGAAAAGCATTTACAACACCTAGCAGAAGTGTTTGAAGCCTTGTCCGGGTACGGCATGAAGATCAAGCCATCTCAATGTCATCTGCTCAAACTAAAGGTACAGTACCTGGGCTATATCATAAGCTCACGGGGTGTAGCACCAGATCCCGAGAAGGTTACAGTGATAAGGGATTGGCCAAGACCCAACAGCGTGAAAGAGGTGAGGCAGTTTCTGGGACTGGTAGGCTACTATAGAAGATTTATCAAAGGTTTCACCAAGCTAGCAGTTTCTCTACAAGATGTCCTGGTAGGACAGTCTAAGAAGTCTTCAGCCCGAAGTCCTCCTTTTCAGTGGAGTGAAGAAAGAGAAGAATCCTTCAGGAAGCTGAAGTTAACCTTGACAGGGGAAGAGATCCTGGCATATCCTCACTACCATCAACCTTTTATTCTGTACACGGATGCCAGGAACGTGGGACTGGGATCAGTGCTATCGCAGATGCAAGAAGGCAAAGAAAGAGTCATCGCCTATGCAAGCAGGAAGCTCCGGCCTACTGAAAGAAACCCTGAAAATTACATTTCCTTAAAGTTAGAACTACTGGCAGTAGTTTGGTATGTAACAGAACGTTTGAAACACTACCTGGTAGTGTAAAGTTTCCCATCTACACTGACAACAATAATAATAATAATAATAAATCTTTATTTTTATAGTGCCAACATATTCCGCAGCGCTTTAGAATACAGTGGTTAGAGTACAGAAAATATAATACAGTAAGTAATTACAGTAGAGAAGTACAGTACAATAATTGGATACAAAACAATAGGCATAGAATCAGTGTAAAAAAGAAAATACAATAAATAAAGCAAGAAATGAAGGTGACCCTGCTCAAAAGAGCTTACAATCTACAATGGGATAGGGGTTGCACAAGGTACGGGGCTTATTGCACAAATGGTCCAGGCATCTTGAGGAAATGGGGGATAGAAATAAGCTTTCATGAATAGTCATCAGACAATCTGTGTAGACCTTTTTGGTTTGGTGGAGTTTGTAGAAGAGTAATGTCAAGAGAGATAGCCCATTCACTATCTACAGTACAAAGGACTTCTATGAGGGAGTATGATAGGCCGCCTTAAAAAGATGTGTTTTTAGGGATCGTCTGAAGCCATGCAAGTTGTGGATAGTCCTGATTTCTTGGGGTAGAGCATTCCAGAGGATTGGTGCAGCTCAGGAGAAGTCTTGGAGCAGGGAGTGGGAGGATCGGATTAGTGCAGATGTTAGTCGAAGGTCATTTGAACAATGTAGAGAACAGGTGGGGTGATAGACAGAGATGAGGGAGGAGATGTAGGGGGGTGCTGCACTGTGAAGAGTTTTGTGGGTGAGAACAAGCAATTTGAATTTGATCCTGTAGTGTAAGGGCAGCCAGTGCAATGACTGGCACAGAGCAGAGGCATTTGACTAACGATTGGCCAGATGGGTGATCCTGGCTGCTGCATTAAGGATGGACTGGAGAGGAAAAAGTCTAGTGAGGGGGAGTCCACTTAATAGAGAATTGCAGTAGTCAAGGCGAGAATGGATTAGGGTCATGGTGAGGGTTTTTGTTGTTTCATGGTGAGAAAGGGCAGACTCTAGAGATATTCTTCAGGTGTAAGTGACAGAAGCGGACAAGAGATTGTGTGTGGGAGGAGAAGGAGAGATCGGTGTCAAACATAACACCCAGACAGTGAGCCTGCTGCCTAGGTGTTATGGTCTAGCCGCAAACTGAGAGAGAGATGTCAGATTTAGGAAAGTTAGTGGAAGGTGGGAGCAGAAGGAATTCAGTTTTGGAAAGGTTTAGTTTCAAATAGAAAGCGGACATGATGTTGGAAACTGCAGCTAGACAGTCATTGGTGTTCTTTAATACCGCAGGGGTAAGGTCAGGGGCTGAAGTGTATAATTGTGTGTCATCAGCATAAAGATGGTACTGGAAGCCAAATCTGCTGATGGTGTGTCCAATCGGGGCTGTGTAGAGAGAGAAGAGAAGAGGACCGAGGACTGAGCCCTGAGGGACCCCAATAGTGAGAGGAAGAGGGGAGTAAGTGGAGCCAGCGAATGATACACTGAAAGAGCGGTCAGAAAGATAGGAGGAGACCCAGAAGAGAGCAGTGTACTTTATGCCAATGGAATGCAGCATAGTGAGTGGGAGATGATGGTCAATAGTGTCAAAAGCTGCAGAGAGGTCAAGGAGAATAAGCAGAGAGTGGTCACCATTACGTTTTGCTGTCAGAAGGTCATTGGTCATTGTGATGAGGGCAGTTTCTGTAGAGTGAAGGGGGCGGAAACCAGACCGTAATTGATCTAGAAGAGAGTGAGCGGAGAGGTAACGGGTGAGGTGGGAGTAGACAAGGTGCTCCTGGAGTTTAGAGATAAAGGGGAGATTGGAGACTGGTCTGTAGTTATTTGTGCAGGATGGGTCGAGAGAGGTTTTCTTTAATAATGGAGTAATGATCAAGTGTTTGAAGGAGGAGGGGAAGATGCCAGAAGAGAGGGAGAGATTGAAGATTTTGGTTAGATGAGTGGTGATGACTGGAGAGAGGGACTGTAGTAGGTGTGAGGGAATGGGGTCAGTAGTGCATGTGGTGGGACGAGAGGAAGAGAGGAGCCTGGAGACTTCTCTTCTGTGACTGGGTCAAATGTGGAGAGTGAACCGGAGAAGATGTGGGGAAGAATGGGAGTGGCAGCGCTTGGCGGTTGGGAGCTGATTTCCTGGTGGATATTGTCTATTTTCTCCATAAAGTAAGAAGCCAGGTCATCAGCACAGAGGTCAGTGATGGGGTCCTGCACTTCAGGACTGAGGAGAGAGTGAAAGGTGTCAAAGAGTTTTTTTGACTTGTTGGATAGTGAGGAGACCAGGGTGGTGAAGTAGGTTTGTTTGGCAAGGTGAAGGGCAGAGTTGTACGTTTTGAGCATGAAATTATAATGGATAGTCTCCTGGTGAGTGAGTTTTCCTCCATAGACGTTCAGCACTCCTAGAGCATCATTGGAGGAATCGAGTTTGTGATGTGAGCCAAGACTGTTTTGTTCTATGTTTGGAGGTTCTGAGGGTGAGGGGCGCTACTTGGTCCAGGGAGCTTCTGAGAGTGTCATTGTAGTGATTTACTGCCTGATCTGGACAGGAGATTGAAAAGATTGGGGACAGTGATGAGATGAGGGAGTCTGTGAGTGCATAAGGGTTAATATGACCTGTAGATTTCTGGATGTGTGAAAGGTAGGATTGGGCTGTGGTGGTCGAGGGTTAGTGAATGAGAAGGAGAGAATGTTGTCGTCAGAGAGAAGAGGTGAGTTATCTAAGGAGGAGGTTGAGCAGAGCCGCGTAAAGACCAGCTCAAGGGTGTTACCGTCTTTGTGCATCTCAGAGGTTGAGTGCTGTGAGAGGCCAAGAAAGGTGGTTAGAGATAGGAGCTGGGATGCAGATGGGGAGATGGGGCTGTTTATGGGAACGTTAAAGTCTCCCAGAATAGGGGTTGGTAATTCTGAGGACATGAAATGCAGGAGCCACGCAGAGAAATGGTTGAGAAACTGGGTGGGTGACCCTGGGGGGCGGTATACCACTGCTACTTTGAGGAGGAGGGGATAGAATAGCCTAATGGTGTGGGCCTCAAAAGAAGGGAATGAGAGTGATGGGGCTGGGGGAATGACCTGGAAAGTACATTGTGGGGACAGGAGAAGGCCAACTCCACCACCATGTCTGTTCCCAGGTCTAGGGGAAAGAGAGAAATGTAGGCCACCATGAGAAATAGCAGCAGGGAAAGCAGTGTCTGAATCCTGGATCCAGGTTTCTGCGAGGGCCAGCAGGTTAAGAGAGTTGGTAAGGAAGTAATTGTGAATGAAGGGAAGTTTGTTGCATACAGATCGTGAATTCCAGTTACCAAAAAATCGGACAGCACTCCTTGTTGCAAACCATGCTTTTTTTTATTGGCCCATCAGGACTGAACGTTTCGGTTCCTCAAGAACCTTCTTCCAGCAGTCCTGGAAGAAGGTTCTTGAGGAACCGAAACGTTCAGTCCTGATGGGCCAATAAAAAAAAGCATGGTTTGCAACAAGGAGTGCTGTCCGATTTTTTGGTAACATTATACAGCTGAACACTGCTGGACTTTTGCACCCAAAGTGAACTGTTCCTAGTGCTGCTTTCAATTTTTTCTCATTAGATCGTGAATTCCTGAGAGCGCAGTTAAAAGAGGGAGATGAAGGAGTGCAAGTGATGGTAATAAGGTTAGTGGGGTTTCTGTGTGTGGTGGGAGAGGGGTTGAAGTTAGAGGTCGGACCAGGGTTGGGGGATATGTCACCTGACAGGAACAGCAGCAAAAAGAGGAAGAGCAGATAGTTTTTAGATTTAGGACTTGGTTTATTATCACAAGTGTTAGAATATGGTGGGCTGAGAATCCTCAGTAAACTGAAGATGGCATGGGAGCTGTACATAGGGTAGGGCATGAGAGAGAGGGGCCTTAGAAACACAAACAGTGTAGTTAAAGACATGGTTATGATTAGTAGAGAATAGAGTTATAGACATTGTTTGAGTGGCTCTCTGTCATTACCTTCCAGTCTAACCCAGTCAATTTCAGGTCTATTTTGTATCTGGACACTTTAGATCAGACACTTTGGCAGCAGACACGTCTGAAGCAGACTAGGAAAAGGTCCTAACATGCTCAGAAAGATTGATTTCAGGTGTGGAGAAAGGGGGAGGGAACTGGAGTCCATTAACCCATGGCCAAGCAAGACTGTACCAAATGGTCACTCACAGGCATATTTGAACAAAAAATCATAAACAGGCATTGGGGAGGCAGGGGGAAGGACAGTTACATTGATGCTAGAATTAGATATTTTCAGCAGACAAAATATATCAGAACAGCATTAAAGTTGGGTGCTGGGCTATACAGTCAAACATACCCCAGATATAACAATCCGTTAACACACCTGAAGTCGGCAAAATTAGGTGCGTTGGAACAGAGATGGATGGCCCGGCTGTCTAATTATGATTTCAACATCAAATACAGGGCAGGTCACAAGTATGGGAATGCAGATGCCTTATCCTGGATGCCACACTTAGGAGATGTGGAAGAGGACCCGGAGGAGCTGGAAGAAATAGAGCTACCGGCCTTTCACCGCCCTAAAGCAGCAGGTGTATACCAGAAGCATCAAAAGGCAATACTCAACCCCTTATCACATCATGGATGGGCTGATGTACAAGAAAGTGACCTGGCTGTGGAATTAGTCAAGAGATTATTGACACATGAAGGTGCATGGCCTCATAAAGATGCTCCAGCTGAACCTCACTAACTCTGGAAGGAGAGAGGTAGATTGTTCCTGTATAAAGAAAAGTTGTGCAGAAGACATGTGAATCCAAAGACTCATGAATTGGTCTGGTAGACCCAAGAAAGACACCAATATGGTTTTAGAAGCTTACTATGACGGTGCAGGACATTTTGGATGGAAGAAGTTGGAAGTGGTCTTAAGAGAAAGATTCTACTGGGTTGGCATGAGAAAATCAATCGAGGAATATTGTAGAAAGTGTGGCCCGTGCAACCTGAGGAGGAAGAATCAAAAGAGTCAGAGAGCTCCACTCAAGTCCATAATCACCAAGCAACCCCTGGAATTAGTAGCCCTAGACCACGTCAAATTAACACCAAGCAAATCTGGCTACGTCTATGCATTGACCATTGTGGATCACTATTCCCGTTTCCTTGTGGTGGTACCGGTAAAATACCTTACAGCAAAGACTGCAGCGAAAGTGTTCCAGACATACTTTAGCAGACCTCATGGCTACCCAGAACAGGTTTTAGCAGATCAAGGTCCAGCATTTGAGTCTCAGTTATTCCAAGACTTTTCTAACATGTATGGATGTAAGAAGATTCAGACAACAGCTTACCATCCACAGACAAATGGATTATGTGAGATGAACCACATAGTGATCGACCTTTTAAGACCTTACCAGCAGCAGAAATGAATCAATTTCCAGAGAAGTTACCCGATTTGGTAGACTTGTACAACCATGTTCCAGTGTTTTCAATCAATTGTACCCCAGCTTCTTATGAGAGCAAGACCTGGTAAGCTGCCAATAGATCATGATATGGGAATTGTTAAACCAGATGTAGAAGATTCAGATTCAACCAATTGGGATACTCTACGTAAACCTTCAAGTTCAAGAATGTGTAGAATAGTCTCCAGCAAGCAAGAGAGAAGCAAGAGACAACCTTTAATCAACATGCTTCAGCAGCTCCTTTGCAACCTGGTGAACAAGTCTTGAATTGAAACAGAAGAACTCACAAATTAGATGATCAATGGGAACCAACACCATACACCGTTCTCCCATCAAACTTTGATAATACTAAAGTATGTTTAATCAGTAAAGATGGAGGCAAGACATCCCCAGCAGTATCAAGAGACCATTTGAAATTGTGTCCGGAAACCCTGAAGACACCAGAAGATCCTGTAACTATACCAGATGAACCTAAGAAAGAAGAAGATGTGTTCTATACAGTCTTAGGAGATTTTCCAAAAACCTGGACAAACTATCATGGAGCAGTATTAGTCCCAATGCTCATATTTCATCAAGTAGTGGTACCTCAACCAGTGCCTGCACTACCATCTGAACCCGTGCAGCAACTAGAAGAAGTCCCAAGATTAGAAGAGGAAGAACAGGAAGAACAGATTCCTGAGCCCAGTGAATTTGCCAGTCCTACTGTTAGATCCCTATCAGAACCAGAAACATCTGAAAGGTACAGTTCTGCACATAGTCTAGCACTGAGTACACCCAATACACTTGTAGTAAGAAGGTCACTACGCAGTACACAGGGTCAGCTCCCAGCTCGTTATGAAGATTAAAGTGTAAAATTGTAAATACCAGTAATGTACATATGTTTTAGTGTAAAGAAGTGTGAATAGAACCCGGTAAACATAGTGTACAGAAGGGGGTGAGGAGAGAGTAGCGTAAGGTGCTAGTTACGGAGAGTGAGACCTTGGCCACATTATGCGGTGACCCGAGGGCCAGGCGGCCTGCAGCACTTACGGCCAGGAGCAAGACACCCGTAGGGACTGTAATATGATTACTGGTACTGTAATGGATGGGAGATATGTGTTAGCCAGATTGATGAACTCAGTTATGTGAGCTGGGGCTGATTCACCACGTCCCTCTATCCCTGAGATGTGGTCAGAGAAGTTAAATGTTCACCTCTGTTTATTTTTCTCCGGTGTGAGTTTGGAGTGCAGCAGAGCACAGTGGGCAGCTCTGAGCCTAAGAAGCTGATCCCCAGTTTGGTTGTGTTTATATGGTTTATGACAGCAATAAACCAGACGTTTACCTGGCAAGGCTTCCTGTGTCCACCTGGAATTGACAGCTGTGAGTGGCTTTATCACACTTGGTGGAGAATGCGGGCATAGACCCCCAGGAAGCGCCGGTATTCACGACAAACGACCTGTATGTCTTGGGTGAAGGCAGCCACAAGCCTGCAAACACAGTCAGATGGCATGGAGGACCTAATTAAACACCTGGTGCAGATCCAACAGCAACAGCAGCAGCAACACCAACAACAGCTCGCGCAACAGGAAACGAATAAACTCTTGATGCAGCAGTTGTAGCACCGGGAGCAGCAACAGGAACTCCTCACTGAGGTACTCCGTGTAAGGGCAGCTGGCCCATCCCCAGGTCCAGATGAGGATTCCGGAGTCAGGAAAGCGGTAAGGCGGGCACTCCAAGAGATGACTCCGGGGGATGACTTTGAAGCCTTTTTGACGATTTTTGAGAGGGTCGCAGAGCGAGAAAAACTGCCACCGGGACAGTGGGCAGAGGTGTTGGTGCCATATATAACCGGAGAGCCCCAAAAAGCGTATCATGACCTGGCTTTACAGGGCACTCGGGAGTATGGGAAGCTAAAGACGAGATTTTAGCACGCCTGGGTGTGACTATGACTGTTAGAGCTCAGCGGGTCCATCAATGGGCCTATCATGGCAACAAACCTCCCCGCTTCCAGATGTTTGACTTGCTACATCTCGTGCAAAAATAGTTGCAGCCGGAAACGTCCACACCAGCGCAAATGGTGGAGCGGGTGGTAATGGATAGATTTTTGCACGCCCTCCCAAAGCCTGTGCAAACCTGGGTTGCTCAGGGTGACCCCCAGTATGCGATGACCTGGTGGGACTTATGGAGAGGTACCAGGTGGTGGAGAGTACCCTGGGGAAGCCACGGGACTTGCCAGCTACATATTGTGTCCGACACCCAAAGGAAGGGTAATAGAGCCACGGGTGGAGGGAGCCCAAGGTCCCAAGGGGCAAGTGGAGGCGTAACAAAACTTCCAGCTGGCCTGTTAATCTGTTGGAGGTGTCAAGGCCCTGGTCATGTAGCCGCCCGTTGTCCCCTGACTACTGAGCGAATGGACTGTAGCCTGGGTCAGCGCTCCTCATATTATGCTTACCCGGTCTGCAGCATTGACAGCGAACCCAGAGAGGCAGGCATGTCTTGTGGAAGTGAATGGGGCCCGAGTAACGGGACTATTGGACTCCGGAAGTTTGGTAAGCCTGGTGAGGGCCACACTTCCCCATCGACTGATACCGGGTAAAAAGGTGGGTGTCCGCTGTATCCATGGAGATGCCAAGAACTACCCTGTTGCTATTGTGACCATAAAAACAAACTGTGGGACTAAGTCACATGATGTCGGGGTGGTGGAAAACTTATTGCACCCGGTGATAATTGGGCGGGACTTTACTTTGTTTTGGGACTTGTGGGAAAAGGGGGCGGTATCCAAGGGTCCTGGTGAAGGACAGTCAGCTCACCCAGAGACCGTGCCGCTGCAGGAGACAGATGGGTTTTCCCTGGGAGTATTGCTCAGTGATGAGTCGGAGTCCCATGAAGCTGACTTCCCGGAGTTGATGACATCCAGCGGGAATTTTGGGACTGCTCAAATGAGGGACTTGACACTGAAAGAGGCCTTTGAAAATGTGACTGTTATAAACGGGGTTGCCCATGAGCCAGGGGCTGATACCAGATTCCCTCACTTTGCAGTAAATGGAGAGTTGTTATATCGGTTTACCCAGGTGAGAGGTAAGGTAATAGAACAGCTGTTGGTTCCAGGGACCAATAGATGCAAAGTACTAGACATGGCCCATTCTCATGTCTTGGGTGGTCACCTAGGGGTATATAAGATCCAGGAGCGGATCCTTTGGAGGTTCTGTTGGCCTAGGTGTCATCCGGAGATTGTAGACTATTGTAGGTCGTGTCCCACCTGCCAGTTGACCGCCCCCGTTGCTCACTTTCGAAGTCTGCTAGTGCCTTCACCAATTATAGAAGTGCCCTTTAATCAAATTGCCATGGATCTGGTGGGCCCCCTGGTCAAGTCTGCAAGAGGCCGCCAGTACATCTTAGTAGTCCTGGACTAGGCGACTCGGGACCCGGAGGCGATACCTTTGAGAAATTTCTCTGCTAAAAATATAGCCTGAGAATTGGTGCACATCTTCTCAAGAATGGGACTTCCAACAGAGATCTTCACAGATCAAGGAACCCCCTTTATGTCCAAGGTTATGAGGGAACTGTGTAAAGCACTACACATAACCCAACTTTAAAACCTCAGTGCACCATCCGCAAACAGGCGGCCTCGTGGAGAGATTCAACAAAACGTTGAAGTCCATGCTGAAGAAGGTGGTCGAGAAAGACAGTCAAGACTGGAACAGTTTCCTACCATATCTGATGTTCTCTATCAGAGAGGTTTCCCCAGGCCTCAACGGGATTCTCTCTATTTGAACTCTTGTATGGTCGTCATCCTCGAGGTCTCTTGGACATAACGAAAGAGACGTGGGAAGCGGAGGTGACCCCCCACCGTAGTGTCGTGGAGCATATCACTCAGATGCAGGCGAGAATTGCCGAGGTGATGCCCATCGTAAGAGAAAATTTGCTCCGAGCGCAAGAGGCGCAAGCAAGGGTGTATAACCACTCTGCAAGGGTGAGACAGTTCAGTCCTGGTGATCATGTACTGGTATTGATCCCTACAGTCGAAAGTAAATTCCTCGCCAAGTGGCAAGGGACTTATGAAGTGGTCGAAAAAGTGGGCAAGGTGAACAAGATTCACCAACCTGGAAGAAGGAAGCCTTACCAAATTTACCACGTCAACCTGCTGAAGCCATGGCGGGATAGAGACCCTATGGAAACCCCCTGTCTGGTAGGCAAGATGGAGGCCGACATCATAGAGGTCACAGTGGCGGACACACTGTCGAGGGCTCAAAAGCAACAGTGTCAAGACTTGCTTCATCGGAACAGGGATCTCTTCACAGACCTGCTGGGATGTACTTAGGTTGTGGAACACGATATCTTGACCGAACCACACATGGCGGTTAACCTGAAGCCGTGCCGGATCCCTGAAGCTCGTCGAGAAGTGATCTCGAAGGAGGTGACGAGAATGTTGAATCTTGGTGTTATCGAAGAATCGAAAAGTGCCTGGTCCAGTCCCATCGTACTGGTGTCGAAACCGGACAGATCATGGCGGTTTTGTAATGACTATTGCAAGTTGAACGAAGTCTCTGAGTTTGATGCCTATTCGATGCCCGAGTCGATGAGCTCATCGAGAGGTTAGGACCAGCAAGGTACATCACCACCCTTGACCTAACAAAAGGATACTGGCAGATACCTATGTCACAGAGTGCCAAGGAGAAGACGGCCTTTTTTACACCTGATGGTTGTTTCCAGTATACATGGATGCCATTCGGCCTGCAGGGAGCCCCGGCCATCTTCCAGAGGGCCATGGACTGAATCCTAGCCCCCCATAAGAGGTACGCTGCAGCTTATTTGGACGGCATAGTGATCTTTACCTTGGACTAGGAGAGTCACCTGCAGAAGGTCCAGAGGGTACTGGAGGCACTGAGAACCGCGGGGTTCACAATAAACCCGAAGAAGTGCGCCATCGGGAAGGAGGCCAGGTTATGTTGTCGGTAGAGGCCAGATCAAGCCACAACTAAATAAAGTGGAGGCAATCCAGAGTTGGCCACAACCCCTCTCTAAGAAGCAAGTCAGAGCCTTCCTGGGAATTGGCAGATATTACCAGTGATTCATCCCGAACTTTGCTGTGAGAGCCGCTCCCTTAACCGACCTCCTTAAGGGCACGAAGTCCTCCATGGCCAAGTGGACTTCGGAAGCTGAGGACGGCTTTCCAGGACCTAAAGTTAGCTGTGTGTAAACGACTGGTCCTAATGGCACCAGATTTCAGCAGGGAGTTTGTACTCCAGACCGACGCGTCAGAGATGGGGCTAGGAATTGTCCTGTCCCAGGTAGTACATGGCGAGGAACATCCAACCTGTACCTTAGTAGAAAGTTGTCGTCCTGCGAAAAAAACTATGCTATTGTAGAAAAGGTGTGTTTGGCCATCAAATGGGCGGTGGACACTTTACAGTATTACCTCCTAGGGCGACAGTTTAGGCTGGTGTCAGATCATGGGCCCCTGAGTGGTTGAGGGACAGACGGGGAAAGAATGCCATAGTGACCCTGTGGTTTTTAGCACTTCAGGACTTCACTTTCCATGTTGAGCACAGGCCCGGGAAATTACATGGGAATGCAGATGCCCTGTCTAGGCTCCCCTGTTTGGTGTCGGATGGTGCCCAAACCCCGATTTTGGGCGGGGGGGGGGGGAATGTGTAATATGATTACTGGTACCGTAATGGATGGGAGGTATTTTTTCTCTGGTGTGAGTTTGGAGTGCAGCAGAGCACAGTGGGCAGCTCTGAGCCTAAGAAGCTGATCCTCAGTTTGGTTGTGTGTATATGGTTTACTACAGCAATAAACCAGACGTTTATCCGGCAAGGCTTCCTGTGTCTACCTGGAATTGGCAGCTATGAGTGGCTTTATCACAGGACCTTGTTTATTTATATATGTATGAAATGTTAAAACCACTAAGCCCAGTACCTACAGAGACTTTCCTGTAAGAACTTTGAATATTCTTGAACTTTATGTAAAAACTAGCTGTACTACCCGGCTTCGCCCGGGTTAATAACTGCTGTTAACAAAATAGAATTCGGCACTGATGATATTGTCAATTTCGGCAGGCTGTATTTTTTGCTTCAGCCAGATCAAGATGTGGGCGTGAGGAAGGCCTCTATTTTGTATTCAATATTTAACTGAATACATCCAGCACTGCGTCTCACCATAAATATGTGATTCTGTGATGAGACTAGTCATTTTTTAAAGTTTCTGTTTGAAAACCCGAGCAATAAGGTCATGGCGATTCACTGTTTTTTGGCCCAGCAACAGGTGCCCTCCAATTTCCTCCCAGGCAGGATTGCAAGTAAAGGTGATGAAAAGATCTCGACGGCCATACTTTCTCAGATAAGTCATTGCATCCTGTGTGTATTCATGCATGTGTCGTCAGCTTCCAGTGACAGTTGATGGAAGAATAACCATTTTCCCCAACTCTTTTGGATCAGCATCATTTGCAATAGCATCTCTAAAGTGAATATATTCATCTGCCCTGAGCTTCTTTTGATTTAGTCGGATATATAAAAGACGTTCACTCTAAGGCTGCGTTCAAACATTGCGTATTTTGTTGCGCCTTTTGCCGTGAATTTTGGCCGCGCAAAAAGGCGCAATAAAATACGTGGGTGCATTCACACAACACGTTTTTATGTGCTGCAGGGGGAGGAAGAATCCTGCTTCCTCCTCCCCTCTGTCACATCTGTGCACACCCCTAAAGGTTTCACAGTGTATTATTATATACTGTGAAATCTAAATTCAATAAAGCCAGAGGCTTTTAAAATAATAAACATGGATACTTATGCTTTGGATGCCTTGTCTTTCAGTAGCTCTATTGCTTGCTTGAAGCTCCCTGAATGGCTGAGTTCTAGGCCCAGGTAGGTGTACTTGTTGGTTTCTGTAAGTGGACAGTTGTCTATCATAAAGGTATGATGGCCAACAGGTTTCGGCTTTCTTTTCTGGAACACCATGATATTAGTTTTCTTCTGGTTGATTGGCATTGCCCATGTGCTGCTGAAGGTCTCTAGGATTTTCAGATGATCTTGGAGGCCTTTCTCGGTTGGTGATAACAGCACGAGGTCATCAGCATACAGCAGACATTTCACCTGGGTGTCACGGAGTGTGAGTCCTGGTGCTGAGGAGGACTCTAGGGCCAGCTCATTGATGTAGGTGTTAAAGAGCATTGGACTAAGGCTGCAGCCCTGTCTCACTACTCAGCTGTGTTGCAAATAGGCCGTCCTCTTTCCATTGACCCTCACGCTGCAGCTGTTCTCAGTGTAGGAGCTTCAGATGACATCGTATGTTTTGTCTCCTATTCCACTCCCCAGCAGTTTTAGGAATAATCCTGGGTGCCACACTGAGTCAAAGGCCTTTTTGAAGTCCACAAAACAAGCATATATTTTCCCGTTTTTTGTATTGTGGACATGGCTCTTGATGAGGCTGTGCAGAGTATAGATGTGGTCAGTGGTGCGGTGGGTTGACATGAACCCTGCTTGGCTCTTGCTGAGGACGTTGTGCTCGGTGAGGAAGATGAGGATCTTCTTGTTCAGGATGCTGTTGAAGAGTTTGCCCAGGTTGCTGCTGACACACATCCCCCGGTAGTTTGCTGGGTCGTACTTGTCCTTTTGTGTATTGGGGTTATGAGGCCTTGGTTCCAGATTTTGGGGAAGTAGCCAGCCTGCAGTACGATATTAAATAGTTTTCTCTCTCTCCCCATTCTTTATCTATACTACTGCTGTTTCTCCACCTTCTCTATCGCTCTTCTTTCTCCCCCTGCTCTCTCTTTATCCCCCTTCTCTCTCTCCTCTCTTCCCCTGCTGTCTCTCCTTGCTTTCTATCCACACCCTCTCTATCCCCCTGCTCTCTCTGTCTCTCCCCTTCCTCTCTATCCTCCTGCTGTGTATCCCCTTGCTCTTTCTCTCCCTGCTGCCTCTTCCTGCCCTCTCTCTCCTGTCTGTCCCCCTGCCCTCTCTGTCTCTCCCTGCTCTCTGTCTCTTCCTGCCCTCTCTCTCTGGTCTCTTCCTGTACTCTCTCTCCTGTCTGTCCCCCTGCCCTCTCTGTCTCTTCCTGCTCTCTCTCCAGTCTGTCCCCCTGCCCTCTCTGTCTCTCCCTGCTCTCTGTCTCTTCCTGCCCTCTCTCTCTGGTCTCTTCCTGTACTCTCTCTCCTGTCTGTCCCCCTGCCCTCTCTGTCTCTTCCTGCTCTCTCTCTCTCCAGTCTGTCCCCCTGCCCTCTCTGTCTCTCCCCCTGCCCTCTGTCTCTTCCTGCCCTCTCTCTCATCTGTCCCCCTTCCCTCTCTGTCTCTCCCTGCCCTCTCTCTCATCTATTCCCCTGCCCTCTCTGTCTCTCCCTTGTCACATCGCCATCGGACTCGGTGGCCGGTGTTCCTGCCTCGGCCGCTGGGAGGAGCCGGATTCCTTCGTCTGGTGGTGCTGGTGATAGGAAGGCCTTGTCCTCATATGGACCTGCTCCAGCGACGTCTGCCTCTGTCACTGAGCGCCGCTGTGTTTCCCCTCTGGGTGGTGTTGGTCGCAGAAGAGCGGGCCCTGCAGAGGTGTCCGTTAGGCGCAGCCTGCGTTCTTCTGTCAGAGGTGGGCTGGGTGGAGCCAGTCGTGCATCTCCATCTGGCCTGGCTCTAGGGGCGGTTCGGATGAGGTCATCAGGCTGTGAGCTCCAGCCTATGGGAGGTAACCGCGCCCTTCAAATACATTGGAGCCTGTCTTACAGGCCGCCAGATATAGTTTTGGTTCCCCAGTGATATAGTGTATGTTTAGTTTTGTCTCTGACCTTGCCTGGATTTCTGACTCTGCCTCTGCCTATTGATTTTGTACCTCAGCTGCCCTCTTGGTTTTGCCCTTGACCTTTGCCTGGATTTTTGACTCTGCTACTGCCTGACGATTTTGTACCTTCGCTGCCCTCTCGGTTTTGACTCGGACTCCTGACTACGTTCTTCGCTTCCTGATTTTTTCCCTTCCTAGACGACCTCCCTGCTCTGCTGCTCCCATAGGCAGCTACCCCCTGGGCTCCGCTATAATTCCAGATCCCTGTATAGGGGTTAAGGGTCTCGGGGTTTCTCGGGGTGCTGCCTTACCAGCAGCTCAGCCTTACAGCGGACGGTCGTCACATCCCTGCTGTCTGTCTCGTCTGTCCCCCTGCCCTGTCTCTCCCTGAGTCTCTTCCCTGCCCTCTCTCATCTGTCTCCCTGCCCTCTGTCTCTTCCTGCCTTCTCTCTCCTGTCTGTCCCCCTGCCCTCTCTGTCTCTTCCTGTCTGTCCCCCTGCCCTCTGTCTCTTCCTGCCCTCTGTCTCTCCCTGCTCTCTGTCTCCCCCTCTGCCTCTCTCCTTTCTCTTTACCCCCTTTCTCCCCCTACCCTTTCTCCATTGTCTTCCCCTGCCCTGTCTCTCTGCTCTCCGTCTCCCCCCCCCCGACCTCTCTGTCTCTCTCTGCTCTCCTCTGTCTCCCCCTCTCCTTTATCTTTACCCCCTTTCTCCCCCTACCCTTTCTCCATTGTCTCCCCCCTGCCCTCTCTGCTCTCTTGTCTCTCCCTGCTCTGTCTCCCCCTGCCCTCTCTGCTCTCTGTCTCCCCCCTGCCCTCTCTGTCTCTCCCTGCTCTCTGTCTCCCCCCCTGACCTCCTGTCTCCCCCCTGCCCTCTATGTCTCTCTCTGCTCTCCTCTGTCTCCCCCCTGCCCTCTCTGTCTCTCTCTGCTCTGTCTCCCCCCTGCCCTCTCTGTCTCTCCCTGCTGTCTCCCCCCCCCCTGCCGTCTCTGTCTCTCCCCTGCTCTCTGTCTCCCCCACCTGCCCTCTCTGCTCTCTGTCTCCCCCCTGCCCTCTCTGTCTCTCTCTTCTCTCTGTCTCCCCCCTGGCCTCTCTGTCTCTCCCTGCTCTCTGTCTCTCCCCCCTGCCCTCTCTGTCTCTCCCTGCTCTCTGTCTCCCCCACCTGCCCTCTCTGTCTCTCTCTGCTCTCTGTCTCCCCCCTGCCCTCTCTGTCTGCTCTCTGTCTCCCCCCTGCCCTCTCTGCTCTCTGTCTCCCCCCTGCCCTCTCTGTCTCTCCCTGCTCTCTGTCTCCCCCCCCTGCCCTCTCTGTCTCTCCCTTCTCTCTGTCTCCCCACCTGCCCTCTCTGTCTCTCTCTGCTCTCTGTCTCCCCCCCTGCCCTCTCTGTCTCTCTCTGCTCTGTCTCCCCCCTGCCCTCTCTGTCTCTCCCTGCTCTCTGTCTCCCCCACCTGCCCTCTCTGCTCTCGGTCTCCCCCCTGCCCTCTCTACTCTCTGTCTCCCCCCTGCCCTCTCTGTCTCTCTCTGCTCTCTGTCTCCCCCCTGCCCTCTCTGTCTGCTCTCTGTCTCCCCCCTGCCCTCTCTGCTCTCTGTCTCCCCCCTGCCCTCTCTGTCTCTCCCTGCTCTCTGTCTCCCCCCCTGCCCTCTCTGTCTCTCCCTTCTCTCTGTCTCCCCCACCTGCCCTCTCTGTCTCTCTCTGCTCTCTGTCTCCCCCCTGCCCTCTCTGTCTCCCCCCTGCCCTCTCTGTCTCCCCCCTGCCCTCTCTGTCTCTCCCTGCTCTCTGTCTCCCCCCCCTGCCCTCTCTGTCTCTCCCTTCTCTCTGTCTCCCCCACCTGCCCTCTCTCTCTCTCCCTGCTCTGTCTCCCCCCTGCCCTCTCTGTGTCTCCCTGCTCTCTGTCTCCCCCCTGCCATCTCTGTCTCTCTCCTTCCATCTCCCTCCCTTCTCTAGCTTTCTCTCACACTCAGTCACACACATTAGCGCCGTGGGAACAGGGGCGGGGCGCCGGTCGTCCCCTGTCCTGGTAGCAGCGTCTGGTGGGCGTGGTCAGGCCTCATGAAGGCGGGGTTGGAGGGGGGGCGTTCTACCAAACAACAGCCAGGTTCTCGCGAGGTTTGGAGTTTTGGCGAGAGTTTGTGGAAGATGGCGCCTGTTGTGACAGGGTAAGTCTGTGGAGTCGGGGCGGCTGGCGGGGGTAGATTGGCGTGTGGAGGGCGCCGGGCCGGGGAGAGGCCTGTGCGGGCACAGCTGGGTGGGCAGGGCGAGGCTCCGGGCCCGGGCTGTACGGCGGCGGCAGTGAGCGGCTGCGGAGGCTCCGGACCCGGGCGAGCGGAGAGCTGCGGCTCCTGTGTCTGCGGGGATCGGCTCTTTGTCTGGCCGGCGGTGAGCGGAGGGGCCGCGGGGACCCGGAGCCATGTGCTGCCCCGCCTGCTGGAGCTCTGCTGCCCGCGGTGCCACAGGGAGAACCCGGGGAGGTCAGAGAGGATCACCGGGGCAGAGAGCGGACACCGGGCTTAGTCCTCCTCTCGCCCCGGCCTCTGGTCCTCCTTCCTCTTCGTCCCCGGGCCTCTGGTCCTCCTCCTCTTCGTCCCCGGCCTCTGGTCCTCCTCTCCTCTTCGTCCCCGGCCTCTGGTCCTCCTTCTCCTCTTCGTCCCCGGCCTCTGGTCCTCCTCCTCTTCGTCCCCGGCCTCTGGTCCTCCTCTCTCCCTTTCGTCCCCGGCCTCTGGTCCTCCTCTCCTCTTCGTCCCCGGCCTCTGGTCCTCCTTCTCTCTTCGTCCCCGGCCTCTGGTCCTCCTCTCCTCTTCGTCCCCGCCTCTGGTCCTCCTTCTCCTCTTCGTCCCCGGCCTCTGGTCCTCCTTCCTCTTCGTCCCGCCTCTGGTCCCCTCTCCTCTCTCGCCCGGCCTCTGGTCCTCCTTTCCTCTTCGTCCCCGGCCTCTGGTCCTCCTCTCCTCTTCGTCCCCGGCCTCTGGTCCTCCTTTTCCTCTTTGTCCCCGGCCTCTGGTCCTCCTCCCTCTTCGTCCCCGGCCTCTGGTCCTCCTTCTCCTCTTCGTCCCCGGCCTCTGGTCCTCCTTCTCCTCTTCGTCCCCGGCCTCTGGTCCTCTTCTCCTCTTCGTCCCCGGCCTCTGGTCCTCCTTCTCCTCTTCGTCCCCGGCCTCTGGTCCTCCTCTCCTCTTCGTCCCCGGCCTCTGGTCCTCCTCTCTCTTCGTCCCCGGCCTCTGGTCCTCCTTCCCCTCTTCGTCCCCGGCCTCTGGTCCTCCCTCCTCTTCGTCCCCGGCCTCTGGTCCTCTCTCTCCTCTTCGTCCCCGGCCTCTGGTCCTCCTTCTCCTCTTCGTCCCCGGCCTCTGGTCCTCCTCTCCTCTTCGTCCCCGGCCTCTGGTCCTCCTCTCCTCTTCGTCCCCGGCCTCTGGTCCTCCTTCCCTCTTCTTCGTCCCCCGGCCTCTGGTCCTCCTCTCCTCTTCGTCCCCGGCCTCTGGTCCTCTTCTCCTCTTCGTCCCCGGCCTCTGGTCCTCCTCCTCTTCGTCCCCGGCCTCTGGTCCTCCTTCTCCTCTTCGTCCCCGGCCTCTGGTCCTCCTTTCCCTCTTCGTCCCCGGCCTCTGTGTCCTCCTTCCTCTTCGTCCCCGGCCTCTGGTCCTCCTCTCTCTTCGTCCCCGGCCTCTGGTCCTCCTTCTCCTCTTCGTCCCCGGCCTCTGGTCCTCCTTCCCCTCTTCGTCCCCGGCCTCTGGTCCTCCTTCTCCTCTTCGTCCCCGGCCTCTGGTCTCCTTGCCGTCTTCCTCTCCTTTCGTCCCCGGCCGGCCTCTCTCGTCCGTCTTCCTCCTCCTCTTCGTCCCCGGCCTCTGGTCCTCTTCTCCTCTTCGTCCCCGGCCTCTGGTCCTCCTCTCCTCTTCGTCCCCGGCCTCTGGTCCTCCTTCTCCTCTTCGTCCCCTTGTGCCTCTGGTCCTCCTCCTCTTCGTCCCCGGCCTCTGGTCCTCCTTTCCTCTTCGTCCCCGGCCTCTGGTCCTCCTTCTCCTCTTCGTCCCGCCTTGGCTCCTCTTCGTCCCCTCTGTCTCCTCCTCTTGTCCCCGGCCTCTGGTCCTCCTCCTCCTCTCGTCCCCGGCCTCTGGTCCTCCTCTCCTCTTCGTCCCCGGCCTCTGGTCCTCTCTCCTCTTCGTCCCCGGCCTCTGGTCCTCCTTCCTCTCTTCGTCCCCGGCCTCTGGTCCTCCTTCTCCTCTTCGTCCCCGGCCTCTGGTTCCTCCTTCTCCGCCGTCTCTCTCTCGTCCCCGGCCTCTGGTCCTCCTCCTCTCTTCGTCCCCGGCCTCTGGTCCTCCTTCCTCTTCGTCCCCGGCCTCTGGTCCTCCTTCTCCTCTTCGTCCCCGGCCTCTGGTCCTCCTCTCTCCTTCGTCCCCGGCCTCTGGTCCTCCTCTCCTCTTCGTCCCCGGCCTCTGGTCCTCCTTCTCTCTTCGTCCCCGGCCTCTGGTCCTCCTCCTCCTTCCTCTTCGTCCCCGGCCTCTGGTCCTCCTCCTCCTTCCCTCTTCGTCCCCGGCCTCTGGTCCTCCTCCTCTTCTCCTCTCGTCCCCGGCCTCTGGTCCTCCTCCTCCTCTCCTCTTCGTCCCGGCCTCTGGTCTCCTCCTCTTCTCCTCTTCGTCCCCGGCCTCTGGTCCTCCTCCTCCTTCTCCTCTTCGTCCCCGGCCTCTGGTCCTCCTCCTCCTCTCCTCTTCGTCCCCGGCCTCTGGTCCTCCTCCCTTCTCCTCTTCGTCCCCGGCCTCTGGTCCTCTCCTCCTTCTCCTCTTCGTCCCCGGCCTCTGGTCTCTCCTCCTCCCTTCTCCTCTTCGTCCCCGGCCTCTGGTCCTCCTCCTCCCTCCTCTTCGTCCCGGCCTCTGGTCCTCCTCCTCCTTCTCTCTTCGTCCCCGGCCTCTGGTCCTCCTCCTCCTTCTCCCTCTTCGTCTCCCGCCCTCTGGTCCTCCTCCTCCTTCCCTCTTGTCCCGGCCTCTGGTCCTCCTCCTCTTCTCCTCTTCGCCGGCCTCTGGTCCTCTCTCCTCTTCCCTCTCGTCCCGGCTCTGGTCTCTCTTCTTCCTCTTCGTCCCCGGCTCTGGTCCTCCTCTCTTCCTTCCTCTCTCCCCGGCTCTGGTCCTCTCTCTTCTCTCCCTCTTCCCCGGCTCTGGTCCTCCTCTCTCTCCTCTTCTCCCGGCTCTGGTCCTCCTCCTCTTCTCCTCTTCTCCCGGCTCTGGTCCTCTCTTCTCCTCTCCTCTCTTCCCCGGCTCTGGTCCTCCTTCTTCTCCTCTTTCCCCGGCTCTGGTCCTCTTCTTCTCCCTCTTCCCCCGGCTCTGGTCCTCTCTTCTCCTCTTCCGCCTCGGCCTCTTCTCCTCCTCTTCTCCTCTTCGTCCGGCCTCTGTCTTCTCTTCTCTCCTCTTCCCCAGGCTCTGTCCTCTCTTTTCTCCTCTTCCCGGACTCTGGTCTCTCTTCTCTCTCCTCTTCCCCGGCTCTGGTCCCTCCTCTTCTCTCTCTCCTCTCTCCGTCCCGGCCTCTGGTCATCATCTTCTTCCTCCCCTTCCCCCGGCTCTGGTCTCATCTTCTTCCTCCCCTTCCCCCAGGTCTTGTCCTCTTCTTTCTCCTCTTCCCCCGGCTCTGGTCCTCTTTTCCTCTTCCCGGACTCTGGTCCTCTCTTCTTCCTCCTCTTTCCCGGGCTCTGGTCCTCTTCTTCCTCCTCCTCTTTCCCGGGCTCTGGTTCTCTTCTTCCTCCTCCTCTTTCCCGGGCTCTGGTTCTCTTCTTCCTCTTCCCCAGGGATCTGGTCATCATCTTCTTCCTCCCCTTCCCCAGGCTCTTGTCCTCCTCCTCCTTCTCCTCTTCGTCTCCGGCCTCTGGTCCTCCTCCTCCTTCTCCTCTTCCTCCTTCTCCTCTTCGTCCCCGGCCTCTGGTCATCATCTTCTTCCTCCCCTTCCCCCGGGCTCTGGTCATCATCTTCTTCCTCCCCTTCCCCCAGGCTCTTGTCCTCTTCTTTCTCCTCTTCCCCCGGGCTCTGGTCCTCTTCTTCCTCTTCCCCGGACTCTGGTCCTCTCGTTCTTCCTCCTCTTTCCCGGGCTCTGGTCCTCTTCTTCCTCCTCCTCTTTCCCGGGCTCTGGTTCTCTTCTTCCTCCTCCTCTTTCCCGGGCTCTGGTTCTCTTCTTCCTCTTCCCCAGGGATCTGGTCATCATCTTCTTCCTCCCCTTCCCCCAGGCTCTTGTCCTCTTCTTTCTCCTCTTCCCCGGGCTCTGGTCCTCTTCTTCTTCCTCGTCGTCCTGGGCGATAACAGCCTTGTAATTTGGATGATGCGGGTCTGTTGTCTGCAAGGTGACTATTCATATTATCAATTGTTTTTGTTAATGCTGATTTTTCCCTCTCGATGTGTAAGGTAAAACTGCAGGTAGTGGTATTGGCAGAGCTCAGTGCTGATTAGCTTCTGGAATCTTGTATGAATCACCCTTAGTGGTCCTCCGCTGATGGGGACTTGACAGTTTAGATGCATGAGTGCTGCTCCATTCATCTTATATTGTGGGTTAAGACGACTGCAGCGCTCAGCAGCCATATGGGGAATGAATGGAGCAGCGGTCACCTGTGTACTATTGCCCCATTGTAACTGGATAAAAGTTTCCCCTGTTCTGCCGATCGGTAGAGGCCGATTGCTGGGACCTGCACCAATCAGTAAGTTGCTCCATGTCCTGTGGATATGTGCTGGCTTGTTTTCACTGGACATCCCCTGAATCCATTGGGTGTATGTGGACATTACAGTGAGCCTGCCTGCATGGAGCGGGCCTGGAAGAGAAGTCTGCGCCACACATGACAGATATCAACCGGCATCCACCTCCATCAGCGGCGACCAGAGCTCAGCCCAGTCTCTGCTGTGTAATGATCTCTGGGGTGCTCAATCTCTGATGGCAGCGTTTTGCATGACGTAGTTTTATCCTTGTGCCTCTGGGCCCATTTTCCCCCAAAATGTATTTGTTGGGTGTCAATTGGTTGCTATAGCAGTTGGGGGTCCCCGTCTTCGTCCTATTATCGGCATCATAGATGCATATCACTGTCACTATTTACTGTTAAAGTACAATCTCAGGCTGTAGTAGTGTCCAAGAGAGACTAAAATAGAAAGTCAAAACTGATGTTTTTTTCTTTGAAATATTTATTTAAATTTAAACCATTTAAATCTCCATCCTTTTACCAATATAAAAAAAAAATATATATATAGAACTAAAAAAAAGACACTTTTATCGCTGCGTCTGTACTTCGACAATATTACATTGATCAACCGAAACTACAAATTGCACAACAGGAAAAAATCAAGACACCAGAAGTGCTGAGCTCGGCGGCTGCATCTTCCCCAAAAATGCAATAAAAAGTGTTCAAAACATCACATGGGCCAATAAATCTACAGCTCTGCGCGTAAAAGAGGAGCCCGAGTGTGGCGCCATCAATGGAGACATGGAAAACGTAGAAGACTAGAAAAATGGTGACGCAAGAAAAGAATGGGTGGTAATAATTTTGTTTCCTACAGTGCAAGAATTAAAAATTTACTAGTGCATCTCAATGAATTAGAATATCATCAAAAAGTTACTTTATTTCAGTAATTCAATACAAAAAGTGAAATTCATATATAGTCATTACAAGCAGTGATCTATTAAGTGGTTTTTATTTTCTGTAAATATTGATGATTGTGGCTTAAAGCCAATGAAAACCCAAAGGTCATTATCTCAGAAAATTAAAGTAGGGAGGATGAAGGGTTAAAAAACTGCTGCCATATTCCACGAGACATCAAAGGGGGTATATAATATTGATTTATTAGTCATCGTGTTCTAGGGCTCCCAGAAACGCCCTGAAACATGGCAATATTACATTGATTTTTGGTGATATTCTAATTCATTGAGATGCACTAGTAGTAGCTTATAGTCGTGATCGTTCGGTCCTGGAAAATATCGTCAGGTCATTATTACTGCACACTGAATGCTATAAAAAGCTTGCGTTTTTGGGAAGTTTGTATATATTACCATTTGTGCACACCTGAATTTTTTTTTTTTTTTTTTTTTAACTGTTTTTCAGTCCAAAACATGCCTAAAATAAACGGTGTCATTCCAAACAATAACTCGGCCCACAAAACACAAGCCCTCAGGTATCAACAGAAAAACTTAGCAGCGATGTCACTAGCGATGTCGCTTAGTGTGACGGGGGCTTTAGGCCTGTGTTGTTCATGCAGAGGCACAATTACTGGATTAATGACGTTATTTAACCACTTCATGAGCCAGGAATTAGTCGTTTTTTTGCTCCCCTACTTCCAAAAGCCGTAACTTTTTTTATTTTTCCGTCAATATAGACCTACTAGCTGGGTGCCCGATGGGGGGTTTTTTAGTCGCCATGTTCACTATATGGTAAAACTGATGTGATGGTGTGATGTCTCAGGTTGGTACGAGTATGTAGATGCCAAACATGTATACTTTTACTGGTATCCTAGGGCCCTTTCACATCAGCGGTATTTTCAAATCACGGCAGATGCGGTGAAAAAAACGTATCTGCCGCGATTACCGCATAACCGCTACACTTGCGGCGCGGTTGCGGTAAACGCCATACTATGTATAGGCGGACTTGCGGCAAGTGCGGTTTTGGCACTTGCGGCAGGTGCAGCCGCGAAAAAAACCGCGGCTGACAGTATTTTTTTTCGCGGCCGCACCTGCCGCAAGTGCCAAAACCGCACTTGCCGCACCTGCCGCAAGTCCGCCTATACATAGTATGGCGTTTACCGCAACCGCGCCGCAAGTGTAGCGGTTATGCGGTAATCGCGGCAGATGCGTTTTTTTCACCGCATCTGCCGCGATTTGAAAATACCGCTGATGTTGAAAGGGCCCTAAGTTGTGCAAAAAAAATTCAGAAGTTTGAAAAACAACAATATCATTTTTGGGTGGATGTGCTGTTTTGATCGCCCGTTATTGCATTTTATAGCAATGTTATGGCAACCAAAAAAACTCAATATTGGCGTTTGGACCTCTTTTCCCCTTGCGCATTTGCGCAGTTCACGGCTTTCGATAATTGATTTTATATATTGATAGATCGGTCGTTTCTGAACGCGGTGATACCAAGTATGTGTATTTTTACATTTTTTTTTTAATACTTTTATTTTGAATGGGGGAAAAGAGGGGTGATTTCAACTTTTTTTTTTTTTTTTCTCATGTTTTTAAAAACTTTATTAATTCTTGGTTTTACACAGCCCCATAGGGTGCCACAGCACTGCAGTGGCTGATTGCTTCTGACAGATACCAATGAGCTGTAGCGCGTTACTATCTGTCAGAGTTGCGCATGGTGAGTGGTTGGCAGCGCTTGTCAACCACTCACTGAAAGTGCTCCGTGACAGCTTCCAGGTTCAAGCTGGGCTGTCACTTGAGCATCGGCAATCTCGCAATATTATCGCGGGTACTCTGATGCATGCGGGGAACAGCACCTTTGGATCCTGCTGTCAGTGATTGATAGTGGGATCGAAAGGGTTGACAGCACCGATCGGATCCCGGGTCCGATCGGTGCTGGAAGCCCGACATCTCAGCTGATCAGAGCAGCTGAGATGTCAGGGAAATGATGTGAGCTCTGCGCCGGAGCTCACATCAAACCCCAGTAACCTGCCCATGACGTTGTACGTCATGAGTTGTGAACTGGTTAAGTAGCAGACGCTTGTCAATGTACTATTCACCAAGTGTAGGGCAGTTCTGTATTGACTCGACGCACCAGTCCACATTGTAATAGCACCGCTCATCTGGTGACAACAGTGGCTGATGCATAGTGCTCTCCTTGACATCTCCACATTGTTGATGGCTTTTGTTTCTGCTTGTGTGAGCAGCACTTGACCCTCTTCCAGTGTAGATGATGCCTGTGCTTGGTGTGGTCAGGTAGCCTTGTGGGACGTCTGGCGCGGACACTGATGTAAATGATTTTAAATGGTCTGATGTGACACTTTGGTGTCTCTCACCTTCGTTATTTGTGTCTGGAGTTGTTAATTGCCATCTTGGTCTTGTGACGTCAAAATTTGAACAGTATGATGGAGTGTTAAAATGCCAATTCTAACTAAACCCTGAAATTTATCGAGCAATTCATTGATCATAAACCTGTTGTGAATGTTGCCATTTAACTCTTTGGTAGAGATCAACAAGTTGTGCAAAAGATACTGAAATATTGAACAGTTGAGCATGTGCATCCAAAAGTGTGAAGGTCACATTAAGTTCACCTGAAAAGGTTACAGTGCATTTTAGGCTCATCCTGAAATTTCACCCAAAAGCCAGATATTCCTAACTTTTTGTGAGCAATGTATCCATAACCTGGCAGAAAATAAGTCTGGTCAAATTTGGCCTCTTCTATTCACTTCTGTGAGTCACCTGCTCGACCACTTCTGAATCTGTCAAAGAAGAGAATAGAAAAAGAGACATGCAGCCTCTGCCCCCCTCCGCTCGGGGTGGGAGATGTCAAAAACTGATCCTCCTATGGGACCTCAATTCATCAGACATAAGATGTGGATAAAATACTCATTGCTGAAGATGGCACTTTGGGGTCTTTCAGCCAGATAGCTTAGACGTGTCCTGGTCACTCCCTTGTCTCTGGAGTTCCTCACACATTCTTTAATATTTTGGGGGGTTCTATAAGAGATCAACTACACAGAAGATACCTAGGATTGTTTCAGTGAATTACATAGGATAAAATCCACAGCCTTATACAGTATCGGGGGAGTAGATGAGAGATGAATTGCCACTTCACAATGTTCCTTACAGAAAAACACCTTCCGGTGCCGAATTTTATTTTGTCTCCATTTGTGTAGTTAAGTGTAATTTTACCAGAGTCTCTGGATTTATTAAATCTATGCGATATCAGACATTTGCCTCCCGTGCTGGGTTTGTTCCATGGAGCTGAGTTTGTGTGGATCCTGTGTCCCTGTAGTTTCCTGTGGAGGGATGTAACGGCCCACAGCAGTGATGGCGAACCTTTCAGGGGCTGAGTGCCCAAACTGCAACCTAAAACCTAATTCTTTATTGAAAAAAGCTCCAATAGGGCAATTTAACCTAAATTACAGGAGTGGATGTCACAAGCGCTGCACAGGGGAGAAGCAGCAGACACAACTCTCTCCCCAGTACAGTGCTTGCTGTCCTGACACCCTGATGATTAATTCAATTATTTTAACAATTAATTGCTTTTAAACTTACCTTTGCAGTCTTCTTTTCAGCAGTGGTCATCCAGCTCGTGTGTGGTCCGCTACTCCCACTGTCCTTTCCAGGCACAGCAGGTGGATTGATCTGAATAGAAAAAAATGCAGAACATTAGACAGATAGGAGATAGGTTTTATCATGGAGTGAAAGCAGATTCCACACTGAAATCCTGACCCTCTCCTTGTAGTTATGCGCTCCATCCTGTCCCTTTCCTTTAGGTTATGTGCTCCATCCTGACCCTCTCCT
The DNA here is from genome assembly GCA_033576535.1 of Allobates femoralis. Classification (NCBI taxonomy): domain Eukaryota; kingdom Metazoa; phylum Chordata; class Amphibia; order Anura; family Aromobatidae; genus Allobates; species Allobates femoralis. Next base: position 104,926,076 of record JARQOC010000003.1, on the reverse strand, counting down.
TGTAGTTATGCACTCCATCCTGTCCTTTCCTTTAGGTTATATGCTCCATCTGGCCCTCTCCTTGTAGTTATGCACTCCATCCTGTCCTTTTCCTTAGGTTATGTGCTCCATCCTTGACCCCTCTCTCTTGTAGTTATGTGCTCCATCTTGACCTTCTCCTTGCAGTTATGTCCCCATCTAGGCCCCCTTCTTGTAATAATGTTGCCTCATCCTTGTCACTTGCAGTAGTGCCCAGTCTTGCAGTAATGTCCCCATCCTGCCATCTTGTAGTAAAGCCCCATCCTTGTCCCCTTGTACTAATGCCCCACCTTGCCCCTTCCTAGCAGTTAAGTCTGCTTCCTGTCCACTCCTTGTAGTAATGCCCACTTCTGCCCCTTCCTTACAGAAATGCCCCATCAAGTCCACATCTTGCAGTAATGCCCCATCATGCCCTCTGCATGTAGTAATGCCCCATCATGGTAGTATTTCTCCATCATGCCCCCTCCAGGTAGTATTGCCCACATCAAGCCCCCTCCAGGTAGTATTGCCCACATCAAACCCCCTCCAGGTAGTATTGCCCCCATCATGCACCCTCCTGTAGTATTGCCCGCTTCTGTAGTAATGCCCCATATTGGTTGTGATTTATACCTTTAAAAAAAAAAATCATACTCACCTACTGTAGAACTCCTGCTTCCACCGCTGCTCTCTCCTCTCCTCATGTCTTGTCATCTCCCGCGGTTTCATGCCGCGATTGCGTGATCGTGTCACATGATCGCGGTCACATGACGCTGGGCGGGTGGCCGGGGCTAGAAGAGAGTGTCGGCCGGAGGAGAAATGTCTCCTCCGATCCAACGCGACAGCTTTGAACTGCCGGTGCCATAGTGCCCGGCAGTTCAACGCAGCAGTGCAGAAGCGAGGCCGCGTGTCAGCGGAGACAGCTCTGCGTGCCCTTTTGTTATTTTTGTTAAATTGTTAAAAATGTCAAATCCTTAGTGCGGCTCAATTTCTGCATCTGATTTTCTCCACATTTCGTGTAATGCTGGTACTGTATGTGGTCTTGTATGAACGGAGCCTGAGGCAATGTGCCCAATTGGCATTTCTGATCCTTTTTTGGTGCTTTTTTTTTTTTTTTAAACTGCACCAAAAACAGATCAGTGGCTGCGTATTCCAGCAAAGTGAATGGGATTTTCAATTTATTGTGTAGACGTCTGAATTTTGTTACCTCTGCATTAGAGGTGCAGAAAGCGCATCCAGAAAATGAGTGTCACTTATTGCTCCATTTTTCTGCTGCACTTTCTCCGTTGATTCCACTCTACACGCTGGTTCTTCCCCACCCCAGTGATCCTGCGGCGGGCTCCAGCAATGTGTGCCTTCCGGGCACCAGGTAACGGGACCTGCGAGAAGTCACAAGGACTTGGCTATGTGACTCAGTCAGCCTGTTACCTGATGCCCTGGAGTAACACATCGCTGGACACCGCAGACCTTGGGAAAGGTTATAGTGTATGTCTGTCTGTCTGTGTCCCCCCTGTCCCTGCTTTAAAAAGCAAAAGCACAGCACTAAAAAAGGATTAAAAAAGCAACACAAATAGATGATGCGTTTGTGATGCTTTTTGGCACAAAAAGAGGATCTGTTTTGGCTGCTGAAAATGCAACAAAAACAGAACATAGCCTCTAGTGGTGAGCGCTATACTTGTAGCAAGTACTTTGTACGGTAATACTCCAATGTTGGCCAATTAGTGATGGGCTCCGCCCACACACATCCAGCCATAAAACGAGCAATTCCGGGGCAAGGCAGGAGGGTGGGCTTTTTTGTGTTTTTACTGCATAAAACACCTTGCTGTGCCCCCAGAGAGACCCTAACATTCAATCTGCTCTCACTGGGGTGCAGCTCACTTTGTGTATTGATGGGAGCCGGCAATGTGTGTCAGATCGATAATGATGGACCCATCACTCATTAGCACCAGTGATACTCGCCAAGTAACAAATATCGCGAATACCGTACTGTCAGTGCGAATAGTAAAGATTACACTCACTAATTATTACCTACCTCCCATTTACACCAATGTCAGGCCCATACTGAGTGTCGCTCCATCTTATCTTTTTTTCAAGATCATTTTTTAGTACCCTATTGAGTATTGGCATGACTTTGGGGGACCTGTAGAGTGGATCCCCCCTAGCCACACACACACAAAGTGACACCATTTTAAAAACTACACCCCTCAATATATTTGAACTGCTGTCAGGTA